>CM069916.1:84935775-85178310 GCA_036172215.1 Camellia granthamiana | reverse complement strand
CTGAGTTCTAACTCATCTACATATTAAGCCCGTGGCTTGAATTTACATGTAATATCAAAATAACAAAATAACTAAAAAGAGTCTTCAACTCCAAATCCTCCCAAGCTAAATCCTTGGAGATAGCATATCACCTGGACCTGAAAATGATGTTCCCATATAGGGTAAGCCACAGCCCAGTAGAGATATATTAAACCAAATATAAGAATTGACTAAAGTAATAGCATTCGATAGATGGTTAACACTTAAAGATCAATTGTATCACAATACAGTTTCATGACCATTATGTCCATGACACGTTTCACTTTCCATTATTTATCCAACTTTCCATTATACAAACATGGCTCAGAACCTGTCCAAATAATAAAATGAGACTACATCTCATATTAATATTACCTCCAATATCAACAATTCAAATGAGGCTAAGGCTTATACTAAAACACTTCCATAAATCAATAAGTACACATATTTGCTGTACTAGTGGAGTCCATCCCCTTTCTCCTCCCAAACAGGTTTGAGAGTCCATCTCCTATCTTCCCTCAAACCATGGAGTACATCCCCTATCTCCTCCCAAACAATATGCATATACAATGTATTTAACACTTGTCATATACAATATTCAATCAATACACATATTTGCTGTATTAATTCAACCGTCATATTCAATGACTTATTCAAAGTGATTAGTTTCAGTTTTCCTTAATCATCATGCAATGTCTATAACAATCACGACTATCCTCTACCGATAGCCCAAAACAGTTATTTCTAAACAGGAAATAAATGCATCAACAGATATAATCTCAACATTTTCATAGGTGAGTGATTAAATTATCCAACTACACCATTTAATCTCATAATTCCCTAATTTCATGAATTAAACTTAATTCCACATTTTCCCAAAATTAATTATACAAATTAATTTATTACAACAATTAGGGCTTTTCCCCATTTCCTCAAAAATCAACCATAAGGTTCAATTTTCTCAATTTGACACTATCAATGTCATTTTTCATGACTTACAAACACATGGAGTTTAATATATGAAAAACTCTCTTTTTCTCAAATTGCAATTCAAACCCTACTTTTCCCAAAATTACCAAACAACACCAACATATCAAAATGACCAAAACTTATGACAAAACCTATAAGATGGAGTAGGGTATCCCTACCTCGAAAATAGAAGCCCAAAGGAGAAGATGACCAAAACCCGAAATGCTCCAAATCCACTATTGTTCAGATTAAAACAAAGCCCTCGCGACCCTCTACCTTTTTTACAAAGAACCTAGGGTAGAAACACCCTAAAAATAGATGAAATCTAAGAGAGAAGGTGTGTAGAGAGAGAGATAACGGACCTAGGGTTTTGAAATCAAAAGAGGATGAAAAAGTGATGTTTAAACCGCTACTACGATCTGATATAACACAGGCTCGCTCGAGCGAAGGATTGGTTGCTCGAGCGACCAGACACAAAGAATCCTCGCTCGAGCGTAGAAAGTCTCGCTCGAGCCAACAATGCGATGCTTCAAGTCTGCAACCCAGAAACATGCTCGAGCGACAGAATGCTCGCTCGAGCGAAGGAAAGCTTGCTCGAGCGAAGAACTGCATCCCTCAGGTCCAGTACTGGACGCAGACGAAGCTCGAGCGAAGGACCTCTCGCTCGAGCCACCAGACACAAAACTCAACTCTCGCTCGAGCGAAGGAACCCTGGCTCGAGCGAAGGATCTAAAACACAGAGCTCGCTCGAGCGACAAGAGTCTCGCTCGAGCGAAGGACCAAAATTCTGGGCAGCAACCATTTACTCCCAATCACTCTTAACCTGTAACAATCCTGCCCATAACATCCTATAACTCAATTACGAAGTATTGAAGGACGGAAACAAGATAAAAACAACTACCGACATCCACGGAACCAAGTCCGGATACAACAACCAAAGGAGGAAGAACCGGGATCGCTATAACCTCCCTCCCTTAAGGAATTTCGTCCCCGAAATTAAGTACAAGTTTTCAAAAACAACTTTTTCTCAATTTTCAATAGTGTTACCAATCAACATTTCATAACTTGACCCAATACCGGTCATCCCATCTCTATTCAAGAGGCAACTTACAGTATATGTTCCAACATGCATTATCAACATGCATCCTTTTCAATTTCAACCATTTTCAATGCCAATATTATATTTGCATTTCTATAACGCATTTAACATAAACAATGCTAAAATAAACTTCCATCTCAAGGCATATATATTAATACCTCCAAAATATTTCCATAAACCAACATACACAATGTTTTACAACTTAAGACATACATAATGCTCTTAAGGTTCCTCAATATAACAAAATATGCAACAAGTGCTCAAACATCCATAAATAGAGCCGGATATTTCTCTCGGACCTCCAACTCACGTTCCTAAGTGGCTTCCTCCACCCCGTGATGCTTTCACAAAACTTTTACCAAGGGAATGGTCTTGCCTCGCAAGACTTGATCCCGCCTATCCAAGACCCGTACCGGTCTCTCCTCATACAAGGCCTCCTCATCTACCTCTAAGTCGTTCCAATCCAATACATGCGATGGATCCGGCTCGTACTTCCGAAGCATACTAACATGAAACACGTCATGAACTCCGGACAACTGCGGCGGCAAAGCTAAACGATAAGCAACCTCCCCAATCCTCTCAAGGATCTCAAAAGGACCAATAAACCGAGGGGACAACTTCCCACTCTTCCCAAACCTCATCAATCCCCGCCAAGGTGATATTTTCAGAAAAAACATGATCACCCACCTCAAATACCAACGGTCTCCTCCTACGGTCGACATAACTCTTTTGGCGACTCTGGGCTGTAACAAGCCTCCTACGGATAAGCTCAACTTTTTCCGTCATTTCCCTCACCAATTCCGGGCCCAACAAAGGTGCATCACCCACCTCGGTCCAACAAACTAGAGACCTACAAAGTCGGCCATACAAGGCCTCAAATGGTGCCATACCGACACTTGACTAAAAACTGTTGTTGTAGGCAAACTCTACCAAGGGCAAGTGCCTCTCCCACGTCCCACTAAAGTCAAGGACACAACCTCAAAGCATATCCTCAAGGATCTGAATAGTATGCTCGGACTGCCCGTCAGTCTGAGGATGATAAGCCGTACTAAAGGTCAACTTAGTGCCCAAGGCACTCTGCAAACTCTGTCACAACCTAGTAGTAAAACGAGGGTCTCTATCTGAGACGATCGTCACTGGGACCCCGTGCAACCTCACTATGTCCCGAATATACAAGTCGGCAAGATGATCCACCGAATCTCTCACGAGCATAGGGATAAAGTGCGCCGTTTTAGTCAACCGGTCTACAACCACCCAAATAGCATCACTACCCCGTTGAGTCCTTGGAAGACCTACAACGAAGTCCATAGTGACATGCTCCCACTTCCACTCGGCAATAGGCAAGGGTTGCAACAAACCCGCTGGCCTCTGATGCTCAGCCTTCACTTGCTGACAAGTAAGGCACTTAGAGACGAAAACTGCCACATCTCTCTTCATACCCCGCCACCAAAACTGGCGACCCAAATCACAATACATCTTAGTGCCTCCCGGATGCACCGCAAGGCGTGAATGGTGAAACTCTCGGAGTACCTCCTCTCGGCAAGCCTCCGGCACAAACAAACGGTCTCGGTATCTCACACTCAGGTCGGGATACACCGTCAAACCCTTCTCAACCTTCCCACTGGAGATCTTCTCTCGGAGGGATTCTACCTCAAGGTCACCTCTCTGTGCCTCTAACACTCTAGTCATAAGTGTAGGCTGTGCGACTATAGAAAACAAGGCCGCAGCCTCAACGGATTCACCCAGAAGCAAATCAAACTCTCCAAGGGCACCCAACATCTCCTACTCCCGGATGGCTATACAAGCTACATCACTAATGGATTTCCTGCTAAGGCCATCGGCCACAACATTGGCCTTTCCCAGGTGATAGTGCAACTAAAAGTCGTAGTCCTCAATGAACTCCATCCACCTCCTCTGCCTTAAATTCAAGTCTTTTTGTGTAAACAGATATTTAGACTCTTATGATCCGAGAACACCTCGAACCGCTCACCATAAAGGTAGTGCCTCCAAATCTTCAAGGCAAAAATCACAGCTGCTAACTCTAGGTCATGTGTAGGGTAATTCTTCTCGTGTATTTTCAGTTGACGTGAGCCATAGGCAACCACTTTCCCCTCTTGCATCAACACACAACCCAAACCTTCTCGTGAGGCATCACAATAAACGGCATAACCCACACCTCTCTTCGGAATAATCAAAACCGGAGCGGTGGTCAATCTAACCTTCAACTCTTGGAATGACTTTTCACAAGTCTCACTCCATACAAATTTCACCCCTTTCCGCATCAATCTAGTCAACGGCAAAGCTAGCCTGGAGAAATCTTTCACAAACCGGCGGTAATACCCAACTAATCCCAGAAAACTGCGGATCTCAAAAACACTTTTAGGCTGTGCCCAATCTTGCACTGCCTCTATCTTGGATGTATCAACAGACACCCCTTCCCTGGAAACCACATAGCCTAAGAACTTGACTTCCCCTAGCCAGAACTCACACTTCCCAAACTTGGCATACAGCCTATGGGCTCTAAGCAACTCAAGCACCACTCTCAAGTGTTCCTCGTGCTCCTCCTCTGAAGGTGAATAAATCAGAATGTCGTCCACGAAGACGACTACAAAGCGATCCAAAAATTCTCAGAATATCCGGTTCATCAAGTCCATAAACACTGTCGGTGCATTGGTGAGCCCAAAAGGCATCACCAAAAACTCATAATGGCCATACCACATACGGAATGCCGTCTTCGGGATATCCTCCTCCCTGACCCTCAACTGGTGGTAACCCGATCTCAAGTCTATCTTAGAGAAACAACGGGAACCCTTCAACTGATCGAACAGATCATCTATACGAGGCATAGGGTACTTATTCTTGACTGTAGCCCGATTCAATTTCCAGTAATCGATACAAAGTCTCAAGGCACCATCTTTCTTTTTAGCAAAGAGGGCCGGTGCTTCCTACGGCGAAACACTAGAGCGAATATAGCCCTTATCTAGCAACTCCTGGAGTTGAATCTTCAACTCACTCAACTTGGCTGGGGCAAAATGGTAAGGTGCCATAGAAATCGATGCCGTGCCAAGCACTAGGTCAATAAAGAACTCGATCTCTCGATAGGGTGGCAAACTGACAAGATCCTCGGGAAAGACGTCCGAGTAATCACAAACCACTCTCGGCAATACCATCTGGGTCTTATCACACTCACTACTTGTAACGCTAGCGAGGAGACCACTAAGCTCACTCCACCCTCGCGGATCATACACCGGTGGCAAAATACTACCAACCCGATCCCCCAAGAAATGGAAACAATCCCCGCTCAAGGTACATACAGTGACCCTCTGGCGGTAACAGTCAATAACAGCCCGGTATGACGATAACCAGTCCATACCCAAAATAACATCAAAACCCGACATAGGCATAACCACAAAAGGAAATGGAAGTCGGCGGTTGGCGACCTCTATATCATAGCCCCGACACCTTTGTTTCAAAATCAATTCACCCCTAACAGGTGATATAACACAAATAGGAGATGCTAACTGTGCTAACTCCAACCCCAAAACAGATGCAAATGCAGCAGATATAAAAGAATGGGATGCTCCCGTATCAATCAACACATTAGCAACCGAGTTGCAAAACAAAAAGGTACCTCTCACAACAGATGGAGCCGGTACAAGATCCTACGCGGTAACAGCATACACGCGCCCTGAAGGTCTCTAATCTACCTGCTCACCCCTAGGAGCATAAGACTGCTGCGTAGACTGGGACGATGAAGCTCCTTGATTGGCCCTCGAGGCCTGAACTGACTGAGCTGGCTGATGGCTCTGAGTCTGCCTCAAACCAGATGCACCAGATGTGCCACTCAACTGCGGGCAAAACCTCTTCAGGTGCCCAGCCTGACCACATTGGTAACAAGAGAGCGACTGGCCTCTACCCTGACTCTAGCTCTGAGGTAGAGCTGAGGATGATGCTGCTCTCTGTCCTCCTCCCTTCTGCGGGCAAACAGGAGACTTGTGGCCCAGCTGACCACATTTGAAACAGGTAATGTCTCCCTGGCTACCTTTCCCAGGACCTGCACTCGGCACTGGAAAGGTCGATCTAGTAAAACCACCCTGAGACTGTTGAGGGTTAGAACCCCTCTGTCTCCTACCATCACCCTGGCCATCCTAACTCCTCTTGGAGCCCCTCTGTCTCTCCTACTCCTCCTGCATCATGATCTCCATATGGGCTGTAGCATCCACCAGATGCTCATACTCTCGGGTCATAGAACCCCCAACTCTCATCTTGAGGCCATGCCTCAACTTCTTCTCAAACTCAAGGCAACAGTGTTCCTCAGACGCCACTAGCTCAGGTGCAAACCTGGATAAACTAGTAAATGCGGCCTCAAATTCGGCCACTGAAGAACTCAGCTACTTAAGTTGGCAGAACTGATCCCTCAACCTCTCCCTGACAGCTGGAGACAGGAACTTCTCCTGGAAAGCATCTACGAAGGCCTCCCAAGTCCCTCCTATACGGCCATTCGTGAACTTCCACCACTAACCCACATCCCCTTTTAGCTGGAAAGATGCCAAGGTCACCTTCAGAACCCCGTCCTCGATGCCAAGCATCTTAAACGTCTTCGTTGTCTGTTCGAGCCATTCATCTGCCTTAAGCGGCTCTTTTGGATCACCCACAAACTCGTCCGGGTTAGACCGGAAGAACTCCCTCTTCAGAAAAGAAGGCCCTGCATCTGCAACATGAACCTGGGCTTGATTCTCAGCTCTGAGAATGCCCATAGATTCCCTAAATGCTCCTGCTATCTCGCGGGCCAAGGCGTCTATAGCCTGCTGACCTACTGGCTCAGCTACATTGGCCTAACCAACTCCCTCCTGCTGCTCCAGAATCTCATCCGGTATAGGCATCTCATGCCTACCACGCCTACCACGTCCTCGTCCTCGTCCTGATATCCTAATAAAGGTAACAAAGACGTTAGCACATTAATAAATGTGCCGAAGCTATAACACTCGCGTCCTAATGCATTGGACAACAGTAATTCACTCTACGTAAGCACATAATCACATAAGCACCTACGAATTTCATTCCTGGATAATGACAGTCCCGAGGCGTTGCTAGAGTTCCGGTTGGAAACAGCACTGATCAAGTGCTTTTCCAACAAGACTACCAGAAACTCAAGGGTCCAATCAACATCCTAGAAACTACATTCCATACCCACATAGTCACATAAACATGTTATCATATAAGCATATAACAGTATAGCTAAGTCTCTATCAAACAAGACGAACCCATTGTGATACTAATCACTTCCCACGTACCCAAAGTATTCAAACCCGGTACGCTCTGATACCAAGTTGTAACGTCCTCCATAATATACACAATATTGACATGCATTGATATAAGAAAAGAAAACATTATTCCATTCATCAGAGTATTTTTATTAAAAGACATTACATGTAACATCCTGCGTGGCAGATGCCCCAGATGGGCATTGCATTTCAGCACTGGTCTCATCTTGCGTGGCGATTCCCTGGTTTAAGGTTGTTATCATGGCCACAACTTCTTCTGGATTCTGAGCCATCACGGGTCTGCTGAGTTGGCAATCGGGGAAATAGATAGGTGTAAGCTGAGA
Organism: Camellia granthamiana; assembly: GCA_036172215.1. Lineage (NCBI taxonomy): Eukaryota > Viridiplantae > Streptophyta > Magnoliopsida > Ericales > Theaceae > Camellia > Camellia granthamiana. The sequence continues at coordinate 85,170,616 of CM069916.1, read as the reverse complement.
GCTGACTAATAAGGATTTTGACCTAGTTTATACTTGATGTATCTAAACTGGATTAGTCTAGACAGGTTTGATAGGATTGGGTTTTTTTAGAATGGGTCTTTTGGCATTGGATGTATCTTTTATGGGTTGGCCTTTGGGGATCAGATAGACTGGACTTTTGCTGAGTGGGGTTTTTTTTGGGATTAGATGGACTGTGATGGGTTAAGGCAGGTACTGCTCCTTTTCTGGCTCAGACAAACCTAGCATTAAAAACAAATGCTCCATTAGATTGGGATACCGGATATGCAGGTCAAAACAAATCAAGGTTCTGGTATGTTTCCACCATATCAAACACAAACCCCTAGATTTTGACCCAAATTCTAATTTTGACATGACTCTCAAGTTTCAAAAAGAATCGCCTCAAGATTAAGACTCCGAGGATTGCATCACACATTTTGCACAAAAGCATTCAAAACACCCCTATGAGAGGTTAGGGTTTCTCTGTCCTAGCTTTGAAGTGATCTACGGCTTTACTATTCAAACAAATAGTATCACAACAGCCTAGTAAAATAGGAGGGCATCCTGTCCTATGTTTGAAAGGTCACTAAGACTGACTAGATGCATCTAGGTTGATTGGTCAAAAAGGGTACCTCAGCAAAGACTACCTAATATACCTCTCACATCTAACACCGAGAAGTGAAAGGTGGATCAAGCGGTACAGCGGTACAGCGGTAATCCAGATCCAAGGGTTGTGTTTCCAACATGATAGAGCCCATGACTGACCAGCCTTTTGGCAAGCTTTTGGGCAAGCCTCTAGCAAACCATCTAGGAATAGAAAATGGCAAACACAGTGACTTAAGTGCACCAATGCAAATGTAATGCAAAGAACATATAAGTGTAGATAAAATTTCACATCATGAATTTGAAGTCAAGTTCTCTAAAGTCCGTAGCAGAGTCGCCAGAAACTGTAGCTTGTTTATCGTGCTCCTTTCAAATACGACTAGCCCTACAGTTCAGACTCCCGTGGTTCTGAATCTGATTTCACAAAGTGCAATGTGAAATAATAAAAACACAAAAAGAGTCCAAATTCGGCAATTCTTTTGGAAAATCGATGTTTGAATCAAATGCCAAAAATTGACTGCTTTGCCAGATTTCAGAGTCACCACCTAAATATTTTTGGAAAATTTAGGAAACCCGAGACTTGTGCCAAAGGCCACTTATCTGTCATCACCAAAATGTCTCGGCTCGGGAACTTAGGTACGAGAGGAGAAGGTCATAAATTGAGCATCCCACTCGCCTAATTAAAGATCGGCCTCTACTAATCATGATGTAATTTTTATTTACGTTATATGATATTGTTTTGATTTATTAGCTATTTTTACTATGTGACCCACACAAGTATAGACTAATTTGCAAAAGTTGGAACATTTTGATTTTATGTTTGTTTGAAAATTGTTTCGAATATGTACCACTTAAAAAAGTGATCTCATATACGCATTACTCAAATTATTCCAATTCAAGCAATTAACCTTCATCCACGGGCATTCAAACAAGTATAGCACTTAAGCAATTAGCCTCATGGCAAGCATGCTAGACATGACAACAATCACACTCGTGCAATATGCAAAAGAAAAAAATGCTCACCTAGTACTCCGTGGCGAGCCAAAACAAGCAAAATAATTAGAAAACATGCATGCCCCTAATTAATGCAATATGACTAAATGCAACCCACACATTATGTAATTTTAATAGGCTCGACTATGAGCATGGCATATGATTCCATTCAAGACATGTAATGAATCATGTATTCAAGCAATGAATTTAAACATTTGGTTAGTATGATGAGTCAAACCTTGGATGCATGCAAGACAATGGATGCAAAGTATAAGAATGCTAAGTTGAAAAATGATGTTCTATACTAACCATCGTAAGCAAGTAAGTAAAAGGGAGAAAGATGTGGGGTTGGAAGACACACACATGTTATTACATATTGGCTCTCGTGCAAGAGGGTGTGAATCAAAGTCCGAAAGCCCGAATTAAACTAATTATTACAAAACCAAATGAATGAATAAGCAAAGAATTAACTAGCTAACTTCTCTATTACAACAAGGATAATCATGAGAAAATAAACTAGCTATCTAAGTTAACTAACTATAACAATTACAAATAAACAATACTAATTACAACAAGACAAATTATAACAACAACAAGACAAATTATAACAACAACAATAATAATTACAACAATACTTGGAGCATTAATCTACAACATTGATATAAGCACGGATGCGCGAGGGTTGCATGCACAAAGTCCAAGAACAACTTTGTCTACCTAGGTCTGCTCTGTTTTACCTTCAGCCACTGCCCTCTGTTTTTTGCATAATATACTGCTGACCAAACATTGATGACCGGCCGGCCCTCAATGAAGCCCAGCCGGGCTTAAATAAGGCCGGCCATGCCTTAATTTTATGCAAAATTCTGTTTTGTGCTCTGAAGTGAAAACAGTGCAGACAGAGTTGTTTTGAGCTCTGTTTGTCCCTCTCACACTTCTCTTTCATGGGAAAGCCTCAAGAGAAGGTTGGAATCGTTTCCAAAACCATCAATGAACAAGTTGATTGCGTGATGATTTCGGATACAATTTGGACAAAATTCAATAAATCTAATGAGTAACAACTAGATTTATCAAAACATCATGAATTGATGAAAGACAACCATTGACACAATAGATTCGGCATAACGTCCGGCCGAACCCAAGCAATATAACTCATTTTTCTTTATGTGGGTTGGTTCATTTTAGGCCAAATTCATTAGTATTTTCCATTCTTTAATCCATTAAGTCCAAGATGATAATTAAGTCCACTAAACGAGAAGAAACGTCAAACGAGAGGTGATCCTAAACATGAAAGAGAGACCACGCCGTTGACGATGAACCTCCGTAGAGATTAAGCCATTGAGCATAGGTCTCATTTTCATGCTTTGAATAACCATCAATCAGTTGAAATAAACCTCAAACAAATGAAAAGAAGAAAAGAGGGAGGTTGCAGGAATGAATACATGAATTTTGATTATTAGAATGAGATTCTTGACATGAAAATTAACCAAAGAAAATCTATCAAAGCATGGGTAACACAACACAACAAGCTACATATGAGGACTTATGACATAACAAGCTATATATTCAAAGCATACACTAATTAAATAAATTAAGATAGCCCTAAAACAGCCCCTAATATGCTAAAAACAGTGGCTAAAATCAAGAGAAGGTAAGTAAAAAGAGTAGAGGAAAAGCTATGGAATAAAGCCTAAGGAGGGGTGGCTAACCCCTCCACTTTTTGCAAATTTAAATCATATATTTCAACCTCAAAACAGTCCAAGAACAGTCCCAAAACAGCCCAAAAACAGTGGCTAAAATCAAGAGAAGGTTGGAATAAAGTTCAAGGAAGGGTGGTTAATCTCTCCACCTTTGGTAGCTCGTAAATCACAAATTTCAGCCCACAAAACAGTCCCAAAATAGTGTATAAAGCATGTAAAAGAGAGGAAAAGAGTGAAAGAGAAATAAGGAAGAAGATGCAAAAGTTATACCTCTTGAAAGAGAGGATTATTTTAGTTAAACAAACTTGATTCCAACACCCTCAAGTTTTATGAAATATGGTTTGAAACTTCAAAAAAAGCTTCAAGAACAAGCTCTAATGGTGTATGTATTGTGTATGTATAGCTAAAAAAGGGTTGAGGGTCAAAGGAGGAAGGAAGATGGAAGGAGGTCGATTTAGCTCTTCAAAGCTTTGGGAAATTTTGCTAACCTTGAATTCTAAAGGAAGAGGTCCTATTTATAGAATTTGAGCCAAAATGGTCAAAAATATCTTCAAACAAAGATATTTATTCAATTCCCACCAATTGTCTGTCTGGCGCCATTGAGACCCGGCCAGGCCCCAAAACCCATGGTCGGGCCCAAAAATGCACGACCAAGCCTAAAAAGCAAGTTTGGAAAAGTTTTCATTGAGGCATGGCCGGGCCTTAATGAGGCACGGCCGGTTCTAAATGGACCTGGCTGCGTCCAAAAATCTGCATTTCAGGCCCGACTTCAAATAGGCATATCTCACTCATCTGGACTCGGTTTTAGGTGATTGTTGAGTCTAAATTGAAGCCTCGGAAGTCTACTTTCTCCACGATTTGATGCTCAACTTCTTCCTAATCTAGTTTTCTTCCGTTCCCTCCTATTTCCTTCAACTCCAAACCTCTAAATAAGATTTTTTTTAAAGATTTTTAAAGAGTTCACCTCCCTTCCATTTATTTCCACTTTGTCCTTACTCGGTTTACTGAAAAGTGCAATGTTTTAAATGAAATGCGAGTCTCGGAACATCGTAGAAACATTTGAAAAAATATTTTGAAAAAAGGGGTTTTTGGGTCTAAAATAGTTTGGCCAAAATGGGATGTAAGGTTTGGGATTAGAGCTTGAATCCAAATTTTTTCGCTGAGAATTCAAAAGATTGCACAGTGTAACTTTCATTATCCGGTGTTTGGAATAATGTGCCCAAGTCTTAAGGTTGGTCAAAAATTGGGTGTCTATAGTAGTCTTCACTCTTTTGCGCTTTTCTCTTTCCATACTTTGAATTTGGATGTGAGGCTAGGACCATTGGAAATCTTGTTTCTGGGGCTTCAATTTGGACATAAGAATGATCAAAAATGGAGTTTGGACGAGAGAGTTATGCCTGTTTGAAATTTGAGTAACTTGCTGGAAGTAAGTCTGCTCGAGCAAACTTTTCACTGCTCGAGCGGTCTATGCGAATTTTAGAGATTATGGGAGCTTCTTTTCACCGCTCAAGCCAAGCTTTGACAGCTCAAGCGGTCTGGCTGATATCAAGCACTTTAAAGTCACTTTTTGGCCCAAAATCTTTATTCTTTCTTTATTTCTTCTCTCCCGCTTCTTAACATCGAAACCCTAGAGCCCCAAACACTTGATTTCTCCAATTTTTACCTTAGATCCACCCTACATCCTTCAAGGAGGTTGAAAGGAAAGCTTGGATCAGGAATTCAACCGATTATTTCGTAATTTTGCCAAAGTTTCAAGTGGGTTCTCACCTGCAACTTCCAATCTTGAGGTAGGGGTGTCTTTAACTTATTATATCTTTGATTTGAGATCCACATGTGGTAATTTCATTAGATATTCATCCTTATATATATATATATATGTGTGTGTGTGTCTGTGTCTGTATGTCACACCCCAACTCCGGGCATGACCGGTTGTGGCCCACAGGGACTAAGCCCAAGGCACACGTAAGCCTAAATACGAATCCAAACACATTGAATAATTATAAAATAGTCCATTAATAAATAACCAAAACTCAATCCAGTGTCATGCCACAAGTATAAACGGCAAAACCAACCATAATCAATACCATTCAAACTTATGGGATATAAACGACCCACTTATCAAAATAATCATAAATGAACCTCAATAAAAATAAATATAAATATGCACAAACTTGACATAACACTCTAAAACAAAATAAATGAATGTCCTAGAGGTCCATGCAATTGAGTCTCCGCAACGCCATGAGTTCACTCTAAGTCCTTCTAACACCTGGAAATGATAAACAACTAAGTCAGCTGATAGCTCAGTGAGTAGTAACATGGATAGTAAATACAGTTTTGAAAACAGGGTTCAATTCCAAAATAAGATATATATCACAGAAACTAAATTGGCACACAGTTTGGTAAAGACAATCTATTTCAAAAAGAAGGTTCTACAGTTAAAATACTCATGTCTCTCAAGAACATAATAAATGACATTTTCCACTTAAAACAGATTACAACTTGAACACCAATAATTTTTTGGGTACCAAGAAAATAACAAGTAATATGCTGCACAGTTCTCAAGGCTATAAGGCCCGTTGGATCCAATACCGAACTAAGAGTTATCCTCAGGGTGGCAACCTGGGCTTTTTCTCTAAGACGATCCGATTAAAGGCCACCTAGCTTAACCTAGGTCTTTTCCTTACAATCGTTGAGCACTAGAGTCATCACGGCCCAACCCGAATCTGTTCCCCTAGTGGCCAGAGTCACCACACACAGTGGAATAATTTCCCTGGACTAAATATATAGTTGGTCCCAATAATCAATACACATCAGTTTCGCAAAACATGGTAGTTCATCATTATAAACATGAGACCAAAACAAATAGTTTACAGTATGCCAAGTTAACACATGTTTCAGAAATAATTTGATTCCATTGATAATATAATAATTTATCAAAACAATTTAGTCATGAAACAACAATTTAATTTTTCAACGGTTCAGGGTAGGGGAACATTTATAAAAATATGTAGCATGAAACTACTCACCTGAAAACGAAATAATATAATCCTCAAATAGAGTATGAAATTCCAACTAGTGCCCTGAACCAAGTATGAAAACTACCCGTCACAACTAATTTAAAAATACTAAAGAATAAGAACTAAGTAACCCCAAACTAAAGCGCACTAACACGGCTCAACCCAACTCACCGTTACTCTTAAATATTTCCTAAATTCATGTTCTTCAAGGTCTAAAATCACCCAAGACATGGGTTCTGGTCAAAACTTGATTAAATGTGACTTTGAGATAAAATAGAATTTTTGATAGGTTTTCTCGAACTGTTCACTAACTCTGAAAATTAAAAACCCACTCTACACCATTTGAAAAATTCCAAAACCCTCCAGATATCAACTAATATATCCTAAGTTTCAAACCCAAATGGTTTCACTTGATTTTCTTATCAAAATAATTATCTACAATTAATTATATCTAAACAGGTTGTTTTCTACAGCACTTTAAAGAAATTAATGGTTCTATTAGTATACATGAGCAATCAATGCAAGGCCAAAAACATACGAAACTAGACTTGTAACCGGTTCTAATCACGCTGATTTGATAATTTTTGGATTTATACCCAAAGAGAACAACACTCCCAAACTTACTGTTTAAAACCAGTTTTCTGGACAGATTTGAACGCATCAGTTTATATGGATTTTGACTCCCAAAAATTATGAAAAAATTCAGATATGCAATTCAATATGTAGTTAATCTACTGTAAAAATTTTAGTTCAAAATTCATCCGTTTGGTATGATTTCTTAATTTTTAAAATTTGTGATATTGTGCAGAATTTTTATCTAACGACTTTAGCTTCTTAATTCGCTTTAAATTTTTACATGATAATAATATACACAAAATACTATCCCAATCAACAAAATCGTTCCTTTTCTTCCAACGACTCACAACACCCACAAACATCATAACTCTGTAAACAACATATTATAATAGAACTAGAATAGATTGATTATTACCTTAGAGAGTTGTTGAGCCATAAGGGTGCTGGAAATTTCTCTCTGCCTCTCTCTTCTCTCTCTCTCTCTCTCTCTCTCTCTCTCCCCTTCCCATGGCTGCTATATATGTTGAAAGTGATGTGGAAAACAATTATAATAAAGGTTAGGGTTTTTGTTAGGAAAACTAGGGTTGCTCTATATATATATATATATCTAAACAAAACTCTAAATAATTATCCTTTATTTGATTTTATTTTCTCTCTCCATTAATTTAAATAAAATACAACTAGTATTAGATCAAAATATACTTACTAATTTGTCCTCCTTTTTTTTTAATATAATAAATCTTGCTTGTAAATTAAAGACTTTCACCATAAATTTATTTTAAGTTTAAAATTAATTAAAAGACCTTCCAAATATTTAATTTGCACTTTAGGATTCACCACCAAAATATTTGGGATTGTAATATTATGATTATTTAATTATTTACTTGATTTGTATATTTGGGTTCTCACAGTGTATATGTGTATGGATTGTGTTGGTTAATAAATGATTTGGAGGATGTGGTCAATAATTCATGATTTTTGGATGGAATTATGTCTTTTATTGATGATTTTCGTTGTTGGTGAGGAAAAGTAGTCCTTAATTCATAAAAGAGAGAAAACCCCAAATTTTCCATAAACCCTAGTTTTGAGATTTGTTCAATAAAGAGGGGTGTTCAATTGGTTTCAAAAACATGAAATTGAATGTATTTATTTAACTTTGAGGTTGAAATGTAAGATTTGAAACTTTTCTCTATATACACATTGAGTTGGTGAAGGTTTTTAATGAGGTATCCTCCATTATTGATGTGTAAAGTAGTGAATTGTTATGAATTGAAATGATTGTAGGAAAAAATGAAGATTTATAAATTCATGCATCATATGCATTCCAAATTTCTCTTTTGACACTATGATGAAGTGATTGCTGAAAAGCGGAAGGGGGTAAATAGTCTATGAGTCTGGGTAGTGAGTCGGGTTAGTTTTTGAGTTGTGTAATGTAATTGGTACCCACGCAGGGAGTCAAGGTGCCCAATTGCCCTGTCTATGCATATCGCCGAACGAATGTGGGAAAATGTTTTTGGGTGTCCACGAGCCCGTCATTTTTGGAGCTGGCAAATGTGGAAAAACATGGTTTTGGGTGTCAACGTCCCCGCCGTTTATGGAGCCGGCAAATGTGGAAAGGAAAATGCTTTTGGGTTCCCATCGTCCCGCCATTTCTGGAGCCAGCAAACGTGGGACTATTTTCAATATACAAAACTATATCAATATATGTATGCTTTGATTTTTGGCACATACTTGGGTTGTCATTGTATATTTACCACCTATGGATAATGTGGAATGATTGAGCAAATTTCATGCATTGCATGTTTTCACTTACATACATACACTTATATGCATCTTCATTTCTATATTTCAATGTTTGCATTACATGATCATGTGTCTTTTAATTAATTATATAACTTGTTAAATTCAATACCTGCTGAGCTTTTGCTCCCCCCAAAGCTAACCAATTTCAAGAAATGAAGACTAAGCATCTCCTAAGTAGTTTCTTGAGAAGAAGAAAACCCTTTTGGAGTGTGAAACCTTTTGTTGAAATCTTTTTGTGTTCGAGAAACACCTTTTTGCTAGTGTAACAAGAACACCTTTTTGTTGTAATTGGATGTCGGTTTTATGCTAGTGTAACAAGGAACACTTTTTTGAAGGAAGTCGACTTGCGACTTGTCTTGTTATATATTTTCTTACTTTTGAACTATTTTGTTTTGTTTATGGATATAGTGAGACAATATTGTAAATCTTAATGAATGTTATTTCATTATTTTTGTCTCTATTTGTATGGTGTGTGTTGTATGGCGGGAATGCCCAAGTGAACAGGATTGGGAGGTGTTCTCCCAGGGTGTTACAGAAATCCTAGTCCCAATCCTGAAAAGGAAACCCTTTTTGTGGATTACAAATACAACCAAACCCAGTTCTTCAAATGTGAGATCAACTACTAGTAACCAAACAGATAGATCCACATCACAACTTGGAGGTTTTTTCCTAGTGCCTTTATATATGGTTTGTGACCAAGTTAATTGAATTGATTTGTGATCCCTTTGGTTTTTTTCTTCTTTTTTTTTTTTTTTCCTTGGTAGAGAATTTCTATTTAACGTACATTTTTATTTTCATCCATTCCAACCCATAGTACTCAATCAAAACCCTTATAACATGTGGATGTATGGTCAACCAACTATAAATCATCCAACTGTTTCTAGTGGAACTATGGTTCTCCCAATGAACCCAGGTAACCACTATATTACTCCACTACTTGTCCTCGTTAAGCTCTAAGTTAACGTCATCTTTTAAAATGATTTTATTAATAAATTTGTGCGGTATTTTTGAATTTCAACTTACCACATGATCTTACATAGTGGCAGCTCAATGGAGGCTTAGGGGTCATGATGGTATCACCAAAACAATACCCTCTGGAAATTCAGATAAGGCAAGTCGGATTAGACCTAACTGCTAAAGGCATGTCTTATATTTGTTTATGTTTTTACAACTTTTCTTTTCACTATTTTACATCTGTAAATATATCTTTTAGATGAAGCAAATAGTTTGTAGTCTTGATAGATGTGCTAGTCTAGTGCTCAACATAATTGATAAATTGCCCATGACTGTCATTAGGACATTGACTCAGGGGTTATGTGTAGTGACCATGAATTTTCATCATGTTCTACCAAGGCTACTTCTAGGTTAGTGTTTTGATTTTTTTTTTTTTTTTTTTTTTGTATTTTAGTACTTCAAGCCAAGGCAGGATGTTGACTTTGTGTTTCTCCTTGTGATTTCTTCATCAGTTGGAACTGACGTGGGAAACATCGGATTAGGGGAAGTTGGCTCAAGGGAGAAGCATGTTTCATTAAGTTTCTGGATTTGGAATGATGTTTCAATTTCAACATTATTAAAAGTAAGTCAATTCCATACCTAAGTTGTAATATGAAACTATATTTTCAGAATGACATGAAATGTAATTTAATCCTATTGAAATTTAGTCTGATTTAGTCAAAGATTCATGCACTATAGTTAACTGTATAAAATGGAGCCCAATTGGTTCTTTATTTGGTGAGTTCACTCATCTTGTATATATATATATATATGGAAGAGTCCATTTATTCTTATAGGGTTTGAAGAGACTAAAATGGCATGTGATTTGAATTGTTGTAGTTGATTAACATATCTATTTTTTATTCTAACGAAATAAGAGCTGCATATTCTAAACACATGTTGCACTTGTACTCTTACGATGGTGAAAATAACTTTCAACCCCATTTAGAGGTAGGTCCTGATACATTTTATTTATAGAGCTGCATATCAGTGTTTTTTTTTTTTTTTTTTCTGATGTAAAATCCTTTGATTCCTACATTGAAGCTCATATTGGCAGTGTAAACGATCTTTTTTTGGCTAGTACCAACGAGGTAGGTCCTGGTACATTTTATCTTATATTTTTTTTATTATGTTTGAATGATATATTCATATATATAACAATTGGCATGTTGTGTCATATCTGTGTCGTGTTCGTGCTTCTTAGATTAACTGTATCTGTAATTGTAGGTGTGGGATGTGGCTACTGGTGCCAATTTGTTTACTTTTGAAGGGCACAAGGCTCCTGTATTTTGTGTTTGCCCTCATGTCAAGGATCACAAATTTCTCTTCTCTAATTGTTCCATATGTACTTCTTGCTTCCATAGCTTGTCTTATTTATTTTCAATATGTTGAATATTATGTTTGTGCTTCTTATTTCCTAGTTTATTTTTTCAGCCTTGACGGATGGAAAGATAAAAGCATTGTTATATGATATGTCCGGACTGTTGGTTCATTGTGATGCACCCAGGTGGAGTAGGGTGCACAACAATACTTTATAGTACCGATGGTAAAATGTAGATCTTGTAAACCTACCTTACCACATGATTTTGTATCTCTTCATATATATAGAGAGGACAAATCGAAACACCAACATTGTCATTGAACATGTTGTAGGCTTTTTTAATGTGGTACAAACCAAAATAGGGATACTCATCTTGTTGAATGGATATAAAATAGAGATATTCAACAGATAAACTACAAAGGATTGCAAAAACGTTCTTTGGGTTAATGCAGTTTGATACAACCAAATGGCTGGCAATGATGACTATGTTATCAAATGTTGGGAAATGGATAGCAAGGTTCTTTTGGAAACTTCTAATGCTGAGGGAGATTTACCTCTAACTATTTTCGTAATTGTGCTAAAATTAAATCTTATTCTTTACAAATGGTCATATGCGTTTCTATATCATATTACATAATCTACATGTAAAAATTGTAGGCCAATTCACCTTCCTCTTTTTCTTTTTCTTTTTTTAATTTCTCAAATCATAAGACAACTCCGTGTATTTCTTCAACAAGGAGGGCACGTTACTAGCTACTTCTATAAGGAAAAACAAAATTAAAATCTGAGGAACCTTCAATGGAATTCAGTCATTGCAAGCTTATCAAATGCTTGTATCCATTATTGCAATTAAGGTCAGGTCATTAAATCATTTCATGGGGCTTTAAGCAAAATTTCGTGTCAGAATTGGAAACGTAGATATAAAAATATATATTTGTATTGTGTATGTAATGTTTTTCCATTTGGTATATTTCCATATTAAATGTGTTCTTTGTTCTCACAATCTAACCTATTTCATTCATTTTATACGTGTTCTGTGTTTTTATATGTATATTTGATATCACTTCTGAAATAATATAAAACTTGGACTTGCTAGAATAGGGAGCAAAGGAGCTCAGAGGATGTTCCTAAAACAATTGAAATCTTCAAACCAACAAAAATGTTGAAAATCAAAGAAATTAGTGGCTATGCTCAACTTCAGTCCGTGCTGCTTCCTGTTCTGTGAAAATGGCTAAGATGCAATTCACTAATTATTGTAGTGTAGATATGGCCAATCATTGTTCATCCATCTTAGATACAAAATGATGCTATAAATGTTACATTTTGGTTACCTTAGATGCACCTTTGTTTCAACAACATTCTATATTGGAATATTGGATACATGGACACTTCTTAGAAGGTGGTGTGTCCATGTCATGTCTGTGTCCGTGCTTCTCAACTCTTTCCAAATAAAGACTAGTTCTTCTAACATGTTTCTCTGCTAATTGATTTAGATCTTGAAGCCGACATACACGAATTCCAGTAATACCATTTTAGCATTAACATCAAATGCAATCCATCTGATTTGGAGGTGGCCATATGAAGCCAAGGTAAAAAAAAAAAAAATGCCCATCATTCATCTGTATGCACGCACGCTTCTCTTTGAATTCAAATATTGGCTCATGATTGTTATGTTGAGAATTGAAGTCTGTCTTGATGTAGGCAACGACAAAGAATCCCCCTCAATTATGGCATCCAATATCGGGGACATTAATTGCACAAGACTTAACTAATGTCAGAATTGAAGAGGCCAAGCCTATTTTGCTTTGCCAAAAATGATTCTTACCTCATTTCAACATCAGGTAGTCAAGTTTCCTTGTTCAACATAGCAACATTTAAGGTATTGTACAATTTTCAAGTGCTTTGGTATGGTTTGAAGTACTCTATTTTTCTACCTAGACTTTGTTGAAAGACGTTCTTACGTTTCTTGTAATAATTTTTTTTATTTATTTAAAAATACCTTATTTTTATTTGGAGTAGATTGATCTTTCCTAAATATTGGAACATCACAGACAATGACAATTTCCGTGTGTCCACTGCGTGTGCCAACATATATTTCCTTATATCCTTATAATAACAACATAATTGCCATTGGGCATGGATGATTCGACAATTTTGATATATTATGACCTTGTAAATGAGTACAATCTTCTTAGTTTGTTTATGTGTAGATTCAATGATTTTTTTTTTTTTCTAAATGGATAACTTAGACGATAAGTAAATTTTTTAACCTCTTCGTGTTGAAGGTGAAATCCAAGCTGGAGGATCACTCTAAACTGATCACTGGCCTTGGCTCTTCCTCTCTGCATAATTTACTTGTTTCTATTAGAGCGGATGATCAGGTTAGCATTTTTTCAACTTCGACAATTTGAAATTCTAAGCCCTTCCCAAAGGTCTAATTCTCTAACCGTGTTTTTTTTTTTTTGGTAAATAATTGTGTGGCAGTGCAATAAATGGATAAGTAAGATGAGCTACTTCTTGCAGCTTCCAGCTAAAAGATCAAGTAGGAAACTGTCAGAAACCGAGGTTCAATTTCACCAAAATCGGAAACACTTCCTTGCTATGCACGAGTTGAAACTTGTTGTGTATGAAACAATCAAGCTGGAATGTCTTATGCAAGTAACTTTATTTTGCGCATACCATAATTTGGAACCTTTTATATATATATATATTTGTTTTATGTTTAAAGAAGATGCCTTTTTTAATTTTCATTTTTTATTTCCAGTGGTCGATTCCGAAGATGTTGACTTTGATCTCACATGCAACATTTTCATGCAATAGCTAGTTAGTTTACATGAACTTTTTGGATGGAATTGTGTGCATATTTTGTGCTTCAGATTTCTGACCATGATGTCTGATTAATCCTGCTGCTTATCTTCCATCCAGTAACAGATATTACTTTCTAATTTTCAATTTAAACCATTCATCTATTTTCGTTAAGTAAAATTGACGGGAAAACGTTATTTTAATCATTAAACTTAACTAAAAATGATATTTTAGACATTCTTCATACACGTATATTGAGTTTCATGTCTAATTTTTGTGCTAACGTCATTTTTAACTTCTTCTTCTTATTGGTCTTCCCTATAGTCATGTCATATACCCAATAGTGGTTGCTGTGAATCCAAACAAACCGAACTAGTTTGCATTGGGGTTAATTGATGGTAGTGTTCATATGTGCAGATCGCTTGAATTAGATGGCAAATGGGTAACATCTCAACTGCATTTCCAGCTATTGGTTCTAGTTCCATATCAACTCCAGTATGCAACTAAGCAAAGGAATCAACTTTCTTGAAGGTTTTATGGTTATTGATAGTTAGTTTTAGGTTCTATGGTTATTGCTAGTTAGGTTCAGGCTCTACGGTTATTGATAGTTTAATTCAAATTGGTGTCGTTTAGAGGCACATACCATATTGAACAAGATTTTGAATTTTCTTCTAATACATTTTATTCCGTAGGATTTTCAAGGGTTTTTCATGGTGGTTTCATCTCTTACATTTCCCCTCCCCTTAAAAAAAAAAAAAAAAAAAAGTTGCAAGTTTTAATTTGTCTTCCTTTTTCAATGAATGAATGCAGAACTTTTGAATTTGAATCAATTATTGTTGGCAGTAAAAAGTTGAAACTTCTTCAAGGAAAGGGCCTCAGTTTCTCTTTGCCTATATTGCATTTGCTTTTGTTTTATATGCTTTGATGACTTGTCACAATCTATGAAGTATCGACACCTCAAAAAAAGTGTTGTAACTATGTCAAAGACGGGGACACATTAAGTGTTGTAACTGTGTTGGATATGGGGACACGTATGGGACATGCCATGTGACGTGTCTCTTTATTTATTATTATTTGTTTAGGGACACTTTGGGAACACGTCAACTAGTTGCCCCCCCCCCCCTTCCTCCCTTCTCATTTTTTTAGTGTTTTTGATGGATGTTAGATATTTGTTCCTTTTTGTTTAGATTTTTATACTTAGTAGATCATCTATAAAAAAAAGATATATTATAAACGGCAAGTGTTAATTTAAAAGTTTTTTTTTAAATATTGAATTAGTGTTATTTTTTGTTAAATTTGATTGTTTGTGGATGTAATATTAATCTACACAGGAAGTAAAATTCTATGAACAAATATTTTATTGTCCGTGCTTTTAGACAACAATGTTCTATAAATTAGACTAGATCAGCAAATTAAATTGGTCAACTTGTTAACTAGTCTAGATAAACCTTATAAGCCATTCTTCCATAAAAATTAGTGCCATAATTGATAGTTAAATTGGTCCTTCTTGTATTTTATTTGATCTTCATTATCGTGATTGTAATTCATTGGGTTTCAATGTAATATCTTATATGAATAAAATCTATAAATATATATATATATAGTAAATAAATAAATAAAGTTAAATTGGTCCCAATGTAGAAGGACTGTCTAGGCTAAACTCCTATTTGAAATCGTCGGCTTGAAGCACAAGTTTAAACCCTAATTGTAATGCCCCACAAAAATAACAACTGTCTACCTCATGATAACCAATGGAAAAAGTAGAAAATTATAAAATGTTAGCCTTTCATTACTTCTATTTTCGTGTACAAAAGATGACATATACATGTATACATTCATAAATCCTAGACCCTGAATCTATAGCATATGACATGTGTAAATGAATTGAAATAAAATGGAGAACAAGTAAGGTGATGCCCTAATGGCTACATATTTCCAAGCCATTGCTCATTTACAACAAAAGTGAGTTAAACTCAATACATAGAAAGCCCCAGGCTTGTACAAAAATAATTACGCAAAGAAACAAAATGAAGTTCTTGGCTATAAGTCCTCCTAAGCTATGTCCTCGGTTGAGGCATATCATCAACACCTGAAAGTTGTTTTCCACGTGGGGTGAGCTAAAGCCCAATAGAGATATTTAAACACAATGTATGAAACTTAACAAAGTAATAATAAGGTGTATGCAAATGCATACCATTTACCATACATTATATTTTTTCATCTCAAAATGATGCATTGCCAATATTATGTGTCAATTCATGAAAATATTCTTTTGTATCAGAAAACAAAGCAGTGGATATAAAACACTGGGAATCTCTAGGTACGTATGTGCCAGTAAGCTATAGAAGCACTACCAAAGCTATTTTACCGGTACTAATCAGAAGGAACAACACCTAACCATGTGGGTTTCTGGACTTTCACTAAGGACACACAGGCCAACATAATAAACCACAACCACACCCCTTAACCAGATTCACCAAGGTATACATCTCTTTTTCTCAAAACAATACATTTCCATGTTAAGTTCGAAACAATGATCAATGCAAGATGTATGAGAAATTAGTTTCAATCAACCTAATCCTCACGCAATTTCTACAACAATCAAAGCTATCCTTCACCGATAGCCCAAAATAGATATTTCTACTCAATAGATAATTTTTCAACAATAGATATAATTTCATAAATTTTGAAATGGAAGTAATAATACATATCCAACTCTGCTCTCATCATTAACAGATACAAACATCTTATCTTTTCAAAATTGAACATTTTTTCTTTCTTTCATAAATCAAATATCAATGATTTTCTAACAAAACCTCTTTTCCTTTCAAAATCACATTTCAGGAAGTAATTTCCAACATTTCAACACAATCCAACAATATTCACACTTCCACAACCTTACTCAAGAATTTAATTGAAAAACCTTTCTTTTATATTTCAAAATCAAACCCTAGATTTGAACCCAAAATTCCCAAATCACTAAACTATTTCAAAGAGCAAATAATTAAGCAAAGAATCATCTAACAGTTTAAGAAATCTCTACCTCAAGAGTAGAAGATGAAGAGAGTAAGGGTGGATGTTTGACAAGGTCGAAAATGAGATCTGCTCTGATTAAAATGAAGTTTTGGATGAGATCTATCTTTTTCTCCAAGGAACTATGGTGGAGAAATTAATGGATGAGGGTGTATTTGAGGTTTTAAAACAAGAACAAGAGAGAGAGTGAAGAAATTAGGGCTAGAGGTGTTTTAGAGAAAATGAGAGAGGAAGTCAAAAAAGTGACAAAAATCTTTTTTTCCTGAACTAATATATGCATAGACCGCTCGAGTGGCCAAACCACCACTCGAGCATCAGACACAATAAGTGACATTGCTCAAGTGCATAATGACCCCTTCTAAAAGTTCAAATCTGCAAAGGACCGCTCAAGCAAAGATAGCCCATTCCCAGAAGTTTTACAGGTCTAAAAAAATATTGAGAGATCTCAAAGACCGCTCGAGCGACCAAAGCATTGCTCGAGCGAACCAGAAGTGAAACATACAGCAACTCTATTGAAAAACTAACTCCCAACTTGTTTCAAACATAACAAACCGCTCAACTCAACTATCAACAATATGATAAAGGGTATAAACAATAATTAAAACTACAAAATACCAAATCTAAGATCTTAAAAAAGGTTGGGTCTAAACCAGAATCGTTATACTAATTCGGTTGAAAGTTAATCACACATCTTATAGCGATTTTGGTTTAGACCCGACCCATTTGATGTTTTGGATCCAAGTTTCATTGTCTTATATAGTTGTTCATGTCTTGTTTTCCCTTATTTCTCTTTGAGTTGGTTATTGGGATGTGTTGGTTGCGTTTGGAATAGGTTGGTAGCTTATTTTTCAAACTGTTGTTGCCCAGAATTTTGGCTCTTCGCTCGAGCGACACTTCTTGCACTCAAGTAGTCCTTGTGTACTCTCAGTATTTTTGTAAGTCTGCAAAAATTACTAGAAGTTGGCATTCGTCGCTCGAGTGGTGGTCGTCTATCTGTAAAAGTTCTGGGAGTTGGTATTCTTTGCTCGAGCGAAGCTTCTTGTGCTCAAGCGGTGCAACTTATTACGTCTAGTCACTCGAGTGACACTTTTTGCGCTTGAGTGATTTGTGCGTATATCAGTTCGTAAACAGCCATTTTTAAGTCACTTTAACTTTGTTATTTATGTTTTGAAACAATATTGTGATTTGGGAAAACTTTTGAACGAGTCTAGGGTTTTTGTCAAAATTCAAAAGAGGGGTTTTCTAATAGTTTCAAGAAAATGGTTATGGGATTGGAAAAGAGATCGAGTTGTGATAAAATAGTTGGTTTCGATATCTAGAATTGATTTTGAAATAAATGGGGGTTTTTTGCCCTAATTATGTCAAATGTTGATTTTATATAAATTATGGAATTGGTGTTGAAAATGTGAAATTGAATTGGTTTTGATGAGGATAGTGAAGTTGGATATGTATTATCACTCACATCTTGAAATTTGGAGAGTTTATCCTTGTTAATAATTGTTTATCTATTTTGGGCTATCGATGGAGGATAACCATGATTATTGTAGAAATTGCATGAGAATTAGAAGAATTGAAACTATTTTCTCATTCAATTGCATTGAGCATTATCCTACCCTTTTACATTAGAAATGTATATCGTTTTGAGAAAAATTGGTGAATCTGGGCAGTATGTATTGTCTCATTGAAATAAGTCGACCTGAGTGTCCGTGGTGAAAGTCCTAAAAATCGCCCGTATACATAGGTGCCGATCTCACGGATTAAATTTCCATGAAATGACAATAGTAGTGCTTGTAATGCCTACGTTTACATGGGTGCCGGTTTACAGTTTCCCGCAGACGAAATTTCCATGAAATGTTGTATTTGTTTTGGGGTTCCTATAGTATGATTCACTGCCCTGCTTTCTATTGTAAAGAAAATGATTTATGAATTTTGATACTAACCTGACACAGCACGGTTTTTGAAAGAGATATAAAATGTTTTGGCATGAGCATTGCATTTGCATTCACCTTATAGCTTTGTTAAGATTCATATACTGTGTTGGGTTATTTCTATGGGCTTTGGCTCACCTTATATAGGAAAAACATTTAAGGTGCAGATGATATGCCTTCACCAAGACAATAGCTTGGGTGGACTTGGAGCAAGGGCTTCATTTTGTTGATTTTTGCATATGTTTTGTACAGGCCAAGGGCCTTTAACTACATTGGACTTAATCCACTTTTGTTGTAACCAAGTATTGTCTTAGAAAGTTGTAAGCCTTTAGGGCATTTCTTATTTGTTTAACTTTTATTCTATTCCTTATTGTGTAACATATGCCTTAGATTCAGGGTTAGGCTTGTGAATGTATACTAACATATGTTACTCTTTTGTAAAACTTATTTGGAAATTAATTGAAGATAATTACTTTATCATTGTTGTCACTTATTGATGTTGTGGACGGGTTATATGTATTTATTTTAGGGAATTACAACTTGGTATCAGAGCGTACTAGGTTTGAATACTTTGGGTATGTGGGAAGTGGTACTTACCACAATGGGTTTATCTCGCTTGATAGAGATGTTTGTATGTTTGGTATGCTATGTGATAACATGCTTTGGGATTTAATTTCTAAGATATTGATTGAGTCTACGGGTTTCTAGAAGTCTTATTAGAAGAACACTTGATCACTGCTATTTCTGATTGGAACTCTGGCAATGCCGCGGGACAATCATTATCTAGGAAGGAAATTCATATGTGTTTATATGACTACGTGCTTATGTGGAGTGAATTACTATTGTCCATTGCCTTAGGACGCGAGTGACTTAGTTTTGGCACATTTATAAATGTGCTAATCTCTTTTGTTACCTTCATTAGGATGTCAGGATGTGGGTGTGGTGGTGGTAGGTGTGGTAGGCCTAGACGGCATGAGTCACTATTACCGGATGAGATTCCTATCCAAGAAAAAGGGGTTGGTCAGGCCAATGTGGCCAAACCAGTTAGTCAACAGGCCATGGGTGCTTTGGCCCGTGAAATGGTCGGAGCTTTGCAGGAATCTATGGACATTCTCAAGGCTGAGAATCAAGTCCAGACCCAAGTTCTGAAGCCGGGCCGTCCTTCTTGAAGAGGGAGTTCTTCTAGTCGAATCCGGATGAGTTTTTGGGTGACCCTAAGGAGCCACTAAAGATGGATGAGTGGCTAGAACAGATGGTGAAAACGTGCGAGATGATTGGCATCGAGGATGATGGGCTGAGAGTGACCTTGGCATCCTTCCAGCTGAAGGGAGATGTAGGTCAATGGTGAAAATATGCACGTGGGTGCATTGGAGTGACTTGGGAGGCTTGTGTCAATGCCTTCCAGGACAAGTTTTTGCCTCCCACTACTTGGGAGAAGTTAAGGGACCAATTCTTGAAGCTCAAGTAGCTTAGTTTTCCAGTAGCTGAGTTTAAGGCAACTTTCACAAGCCTCTCTAGATTTTCACCAAAACTCGTGGCGACTAAGGAACACCATTGTATCAAGTATGAGAAGAAGCTGAAAATCGGGCTTCTTTTCAAAGTAGATGGGTCAATGATTAGGGACTACAGAAGCCTTGTGGAGGCGGCAACTCATCTGGAGACCATCGTCCTAGTAGAGGAAGAGCGGATGAGGGGCCCCAGGAGGAGTCAGGAGGTTTAGGGAGAGAATCGAGACAGTAAGAGGCAGAAGGGTTCCACCATACAGCAGTCCAAGGCTGCACAGTCTACATCTACCTCTCTTGTTTCGAGTTCGGGTTCAAGGAGAGGTAGTCAAAGAGCTTTTACTTATTTTAAGTGTGGCCAGTTGGGTCACAAATTTCTAGCTTGCCCGCAGAGAGGAGGAGGGCAATAGTCTAAGCCGTCTTCAGCTCGTTCTCAAAGTTAGAGTCAGGGGAGAGGGCAGCCACTTACCTGCTATCAGTGTGGGCAATTAGGGCACTATAGCTTGCTTTTCATGCTCCTCGAAGGGGTTTAGGCTCCTTGGATACGATAGCTCTACAATTCAGACTCTCATGGTTCTGAATCTAGTTTCACAAGTGCAATGTGAAACAAAAAAACACAAAAGAGTCCAAATCCGGCAAACCTTTGGAATATCGATTTACAATAAAAAAATGCCAAAAATAGACTGCATTGCTAGATTTCAGAGTCGCCACGTAAATATTTTTGAAAAATTTAGGAAACCCGTGACTTGTGCCAAAGGCCACTTATCCGTCATAACCAAAGTGTCTCGACTGAGCATCCCACTCACCCATTCAAAGATCAGCCTCTACTATTCATGATGTGATTTTTATATACAATATATGCTCTTGTTCTGATTATTTACTATCTTTAGTATGTGATGCACACAAGTATAGACTAATTTCACGAAATTTGGAACGCTTTGATTTCATGTTCGTTTTGAAAAGTGTTTGAATATGTGCTACTCGAAAAAGTGATATCATATGTACATTAATAAAAAATTATCCAACTTAAGTGAAATAGCCTTCATCCACTCAAACAGGTATATCAACTAAGCACTTAGTCTCATGGTAAACATGCTTGACATGGCAACAATAACATACATGCAATATGCTAAAGCAATAAATGCTCACCTAGTACTCAACCGAGGCAAGCCAAAATAGAAGGAAATAGTTAGAAAAATGCATGCTTTAACAATGCAAGTGACTAAATGCAACACATAAAAAATCCAATTAATAGGCTCAGCTACTAGCATGGCATGTGAGTCAATTCAATGCATGTGACAAAGCACATATTTGAGTGGAATTTGAAATTGACATTGATTAGTATGATGAGCCGAACCCTTATGCATGCAACATGAATGGATACAAGTCATGGAAAACGCTAAGGAAAACATGATGCTATGCAACCACGGTACGTGGAGAAATAAAAGAGAGAAAGAAATGGAGGTTAGAAGACATATCGCTTAGGAGGGTTCAAATGAATGTCCTAAGTTAAACTAACTATTACAAACCAAATGAATTAATAAGCTAATTTAACTAATTATAACGATACCGGATTAACTAATTAATCAACTAGCCACTATCAATGGAATTTAACTAATTAATGAACTAGCTATTACAAGTTTCAAATGGATCTACTAATTTAAGTACAACATACTACTATTAGCATTAATTTCATGAGCCATGGGAAGTGAAGAATCGCACATGCATGAACGAGAATATCCACTCAAAAACTCATCTGTTTTGCTACCAGAAATGTTCTGTTTGCAGTCAGAAAATAATTATGTTTTTATCCTAGCCTCTGCTCTGTTCTGCCATGAAAATGGCACTGCTGGTCTAAAATGAGGTAGCCAGACAGCCTTGAAAAGTGGTGAGCCGGATTGGAGGGTGGCCGGCTGACCACTATTTTTGGGCCAACAATGATAGGTGGCTTGAAAAATCATGGCTCGAGTGGCTCGAAACACCCAAAATGACGTCATTTTGAGTATAAAACGACATTGTTTTGACACATTCGAGCCACAAAAATTCGGGCCACCAAACATTTTCCTTTTTGGGCTCTATCCTGGTACCATAGAAAAGAAACAGAGCACAAACAGAGCATTTTCAGGGGATGTTTGTCCTCTCTGCCACTCCCTTTCATCAAGCTGATCAAGGGAGGAGTAGAATCGGTCCATATAGCGATCCTGGGTTTACCCCTTATAGTACAGTGATCCGGACATGTGTCCGTGGATGTTAGTAGTTGAGTATTGTCTTGTTTACATCCTTTCCTACTTTGTATTTGAGTTATAGGATGTATTGGGCAGGTTTGTTACAGGTTGGTTGTGTTTGGAAACCAAGTGTTGCTGCCCAGAATTTTGGCTGGTCGCTCGAGCGAGGGTTTGGTCGCTCGAGCGAGGGTTGGTTTTTGTGTCTGGTGGCTCGAGCCAGAGTGGCTTCGCTCGAGCGAGCGATTGCGTCTGGCTCATACCTGAAAGTTGCATTTCTTGGCTTGAGCGAGCTTTTCTTCGCTCGAGCGATCTGGTTCGTTCTTCGCTCGAGCGAGCGGTTCTTCGCTCGAGCGAGCGTCGTATTGCAAATCGGAAAATTTGCACTGTTGGCTCGAGTGAGCTTATCTTCGCTCGAGCGAGTTCAATTGTTGTGTCTGGTCGCTTGAGCGACCGAGTCTTCGCTCGAGCGAGCCTGTTTATATCAGCAAGGCAGCACCGAGTTAAACTTCACTTTTTCATACTTTTTTATTCTCAAACCCTAAAATTTGAGAGCCGTTCTCTCTAAAATTACTCTCTCTCTAAGATTTGATCTACCTAGGGTGATTTCCTACCCTTAGGCCTTTGTTAAAAAGATAGAGGGTGACTTGGGCTTCGTTTTAATCGGAATAAGTTTGGTTTTGGAGCAAGTTGGGTGTTGGGCATCATCTCCTTTTGAGCTCAATCTTTGAGGTAGGGATATCCTACTCCTCTTTATGGATTTTGTCTTTTAATTTTAGCATTTTGATGTGTTGGAAGTTGTTGTGTAATTTTGAGAAAACTTTGGGCCTTTGTGTAATTTTACAAAAGTTGGGGTTTTATTTATGATGAACCTAGAGGCATGTTTGGTGTAGAAACATGGGATTAATGTTGAAATAGTGATGGAAAATGGAACCTAATGGTTGTAATGTTAATTATGGAAAATGTCCTAATTACATTGATTAATTAATTGGGATAATTAATTGTAAGAAATGAGGAATTGAAATGTTGATTTTATATCCATTTGTTGCATTTATTTTCGGTATAGAAATAACTGCTTTGGGCTATCGGTGGAGGATAGTCTTGATTGTTGTAGACAATGCATGATGATTAGGCAAACTAAAACTGATCATTGAAGTGTGTCATTGAGTGTGACGGTTGAAGGAATACATTAAATTTATGTATTGATTGATGTGTATAATAATTGTTTATATGCATTGTGTGTTGTGTTGGAGGAGATAGGGGATGTACTCCACGGTTTAGGGGAAGATAGGGGATGGACCTCTAAACCGGATGTTGTTTGGGAGAAGATAGGGGATGGACTCCAGAGATATAGCTCATATGCTTATCTAGTGATGTGTTGACACAGCTCTTATGCTTGTCTTTGGAAGTATTGATATAGCTAGTATGCTTGTCTTTTGTGAAATGGGTAATTGTTGGACATGAGTCACTGTCCCACATGAGTTGTTGGCCAGGTTCTGAGCCATGGTTATAAATTGAGAATTTGTAAGGAAATGGGGAATGAAAATGTTAAGTGTTGGCCACCTATCAACTGCTAATCTTTTAGTCATTATTCATAACTGGTTTAGTGTATTTCTACTGGGCTGTGGCTCACCCTATATGGGAACATCATTTTCAGGTACAGGTAGCATGCCACCTCCAAGGACATAGCTTGGGAGGCTAGGGGCAGGAAGACTTTTTTGTGTTGTCTCTTTTTGATGATGTATTACATGTAAATTCAAGCCAAGGGCTTAATGTGTAAATGAGTTAGTACTCTACTTTTTGTAACCAAGTGTTAACTTGGAAAGCTGTAAGCCCTTTGGGCATTTGCTTTTGTTGTCAACATGTAATACTTTTGTAATGAAACTCTGTTAATGGAAGAATGTGGATCTTTTAATATATCAATGCATATCTATATTGTTGGGTTTTACGTTGTTATTTTGAGGGCGTTACAGTCCACGAATCATCAATGTTCACAAGGATGTTGCATGATGATCCATGAATCGATGGGATAAAGACTCAATGAAAAAAAAATACTAACAAAACCTCCTCTCTATCATGGAGTTACCTCAAGGGAAATGGTAGACATTGATTCTTGCCTCATTATCATCACTAAAGAATATGAAATGACTCAAGACTCAATGGGTTCAATATAACGTCCGATTGAATCCAACTCAATTTTATTATCTTGTGCCTCTTTTAATCCAATTTTATTAGCCCTTTTTATTACCTTTCCCTTAATCATTTTTGTCCAAAGGTGAAAGTTATGTCCACTAATGAAGAGAAGTGCCAAACAAGAAGTTGTTCTTGGCATGAGAGAGATGTAATGCCTTGGTAATGAACCTCCAACGAGATTAAACCATTAAACAGGGAAGGCCTCTTTCGCATGCCATAAATAACACCAATTGTTTGAAACAACTCTTAAGAAAAAGGAAAGAAAACCAAGAAAGGAGGGAGGTTGCAGAAATGATTATTACAAGTGTGAGTACATGTATGAAAACTATGAAATAAAAGCTATCAACTCAAATAGGTTGGTGTCTAAGGCCTAAAACACCAAACCTATGAGAACTTACAACACAAACCTAATATTCAAAGCATGAATGAAGTAAACACACTAAAAGAGTCCTAAAACTCACAAAAACAGTGTTGGAAATACTTTGAAAAAAGCTAAAAAAGTAAGCAAAAATGAGAGAGAATTAAAGCTAGTAAGCAACCCTAAGAAGGGTTGACTAACCGTTCCATTTTTTTGACCTCAAAACCATATGTGTTAGCCTCTGAAAACTCTAAAATCAGTGGCCAAAAGGTGAGAAACAAGTGGGAAACACAAGGATAAAAGCTTATGGAATAAGGTTCAAGAAAGGGTGGTTAACCCCTCCACCTTTGATAGTTTTAGATCACAAGTTTCAGCCCACCAAAAATAGTTCAAAGATGGTGTAAAAATAGTAAGAAGAGAGAAGGAAGAATTAGTGTAAAGATGGCAAAAGTTATATCTTTTGAAGAGGAGTTACTCTTTGGTTCACAAACCACCAAGTGATCACCCTCAAAAGCTGAAAATTTGGCTCAATAATCTCAGCAAAGAGCCTCAAATTTTTGGTTTAGAAAGTATATGTATAGTGTATGTTTCTTGCAAGATAGAGAGGGAGACTGTTTGGCAAGTTTTTGGAGTCTTAGCAAAAAATTTCTAATCTAAAATCAAGAGGGGTGGGCTTGTATTTACAGAAAAACAGTTTCCTCAGTCGGAAATATCTTGTTACCCAAAAAGCAACCTAAGAGGGAAGTGAATTAGGTTTCTACAAATTAAAATTAATAATACCCCAATAAAATTAACTATTAGTACAACAAATTATTAACAAGCACAATGATGAACTTAGTAGTAAATGATCAAGCAAAATAACAATGAAGTATAACTAATATACAAGGTAAATCAAATAATTAACACACGAATATTAGATAGCTATAGTAGTAGTAGGAAAGTAAAGAGATTAGGGAAAAGGAGACAAACAGATTTATAGTGGTTCGACTTCAACCAAGCCTACATCCACTCCTCAAGCTTCACTTGAGATTTTCCACTATCTTCTAGCTTCACAGGGGTGCTAGCAACCTCTTTACAAATGGAGCAATCCTCCACGGATTTTACACAGACTTCACAAGTCCAAACCCTTGCAAATCTTAGATGATTCACAATCATTCTCAAGATTTCAAGAACACAGTGTTTGCAACACTTTTACAAGATAAAATGGTATTTTTGCTTTCAAAGAAAGCTTACAATAAATATCTCTCAAAGATAGATATATAAAATGAAGTTTTGATTTTTCTGTAAATCTCACACAGGAAAGATGGGCTTAAAGCTATAAGGCTCAGTATATAATTTCTGAAAATAGATGTGAGTGATTATAGATTAAACAATATTTTTAGGTTTTTGTCACTTGTTTATATTAGAGGCTTTGGTATATATAATGAAAATTATAGCCGTTGTAGTCATTTGAATTTATAGTTGTTTATAGCCGTTGTACTTCTATCATTACCAATTTGAATATATTCCACTTGAACCTTTTGGCCTTTTGAACCTTTATAGCCGTTTATAACCGTTGTACTTCCATCATTACTAATTTGAATATCTTCCACTCGAACCTTTTGAATCTTTTGGCCTGCTACTGTGCTAGGCTGTTTGAACCTTTGTTTTGGGCTGTTTGAACTCCTGATTTAATCAAATATTAAATACATTCTAACAACATTTAGGATAAAGGTTTAGGTGAGAAATAATAGGGCAAAATAAATTTTGATTCTATTTTTCTCTTTCAAATAAATCATCAAAATAAATTTTGATTAAAATATAATTAAATAAATCATCAAAATAAATTTTGGATTTTATTTTTCTCTTTCAAATAAATTAAAACATAATTAAATAAATCATCAAAATAAATAAGTCTAACAATCTCTCCCTTTTTGATGATGGGACACAATGATGTTTTGATTTGATTTGGAAGTAAGAAAGGCTCTCCCTCAAGTCATGCTCCCTGAATTCATTTCTAAATACATAGGTTAGTACATGTGTAATAAATAAACTTTAATCAACAACATGATATAAGACTAAGATATCAAACGATAAATACATAATCATTAGATTAGCTCTCAAATAATACCATAATGCATAACATTATATAATTTTCTCCCCCTGTGACATTATCAAAAGGAAATCATGGCTCAGAATCTGGAGGAAGAGGAGGAGGAGGAGGAAAATGATAGGGATAAATGGCATCTATACAATTCAAAACATATATATACATATATGCTGACACATACAACTCTCCTGCGCCTCTTTTTTACCTTCGATAAATGCGTTTGACACGCGGCCGCACTTTTGCGTCATTAGCTGACAAAAGTAGGCCTCGATTTGTACGCGCCTCAGCTCCCTCTCCCTCATTGTCTTCTTCTCTTTTTCCTTCTTCTTAATCACACACTCTTCCATTTTCTTCTTCACCGTTGTCTTCTATCTCTTCTTCACCACTCTCTTCTGTTTCTTCTTCCTCATCGAGAGACAAAGAAACTGAACGGAGGAGGCCAAACCTCAGTCTGTTCACTTCTATTTCTTTGCAACTCATTTCTTTGACACCTCTCACCTCTAATCCATGGCTTCCTCATCCCATCCCCTCACTCCGTTTCCGGAACTGAGCGATCCTACAAGCTCTGTTGGACCGAGTGCCCCTACTCCTACTCTTCCTGTCATTCCTCTTCCTAACCTTCCTATGATGTCGATTGAGCAAATCATGGCAGCTCAATCTGACATAGAAGCCAATCATTTCACACTGACGTCCTGTATGGAGACGATGACGACAGTCACAAAATTGGCTCACCGATTGCAGAACAGGACGAGTGAGCTCTATCAGGTCAATGCCTAACTCTCTTTGCTCCAGCGCATGTACAAGGATACGCGAGCAGAAATAGGCGCACTGCAGGCCGAAAATAAAGAGCTTAAACAGAAGGCCACTTCCATGGCCCGATTTGGAGCAACGTCGTTCTTGGCCTTTGATAGTCAGCGGGGAGTCGTCGCTCTCGACGAAAGCACGGGGGCTGGGGCGTTAAGGGTCGCCCAAGGTGATAAAAAGAAGAAGAAAACGATGGAAGAGGCGAGTAAGTGAGGTTGGCGTATGGTCAAAAAAAAATGAAGGGTTGTTTTGTTTTTTGTTGTTTTTGTTGTTTTTGTTTTTTTTTTTTTTTGAAATATGTTCAGTTTGATCGGCGTATGGCCGTAAAAAAAATGAAGGGTGTTTTTTTTTCGTTTTTTTTTTAATGTAAATATTTGTATGTTGATTTGTTTTTGTTTTTATGTTTAAGTACTGAAAAATGAAATGAAAAAGCAGAAAAAAAAAATATAAGAAAATTAAGCCCAAACAAAAAATAATAATGAGAGATCGAATTGTTAATGAGTATATGAGAAGTATTTGAGCATGATCTAATTCTCAATTTCTTAGCAAGAGTATACCAATCTCAATACTATAATAGACATAACAGTGCATAGATCAAACAAGGTTGCCAAGCAAGAGCATAAATATAGAGCTAAAGTTCAAGTCACTTTTCCTTGAGGAAAACGATCTTCCTCTTACATTATCAACAACTAATCAGCTTAAAGGTCATGTCGTAAGAATTAAGATACCAAAAGCATAGAGATACCAAAATAATCAGGGATACTAAAACAATCAAGTCTCTTTTTCTCCTCCGATGACATTTTTAACAAAATCAAGCACAAGGAGGGAGTATGGTACAACATATAGAATGAAAGAATGTAAGTCTCATTATAACACAAATAATCATCCATATCAGGTAGCTCTATTATACCAAAAAAATGATAGCACATAATGATCATACAATTGAAGCTCATACCATTTGACAATAATGGGCAAAAAAAATAGTAACATGTGAAGGTGCAAACCCATAAGTTTGATATCAAAAACAGAATAGAAACTGAGGGGATTTTAAAAAATAATCAAGTTTAAATTCTTCCCTTTGTTTCATTTGGCAAAATCAATAGGAGATATGATAAATGAAAGCTCATAACTAAAATGTTCTCGTCAATAATATCAAATAGGATGCCAAAATGATACCAACATGCAATCTACCAAGGATACTAATATGCAATCTAGAAGATTTAACAATCATAGCTCAAGCATTATGTAGAATACCAAATATTGCCCATAATAGGTTAAACTTAATATAATTTCATGGAGCTAATGTAATTCAAAAAAAAAAAATGAAGCATGTTCAAGGTATAGCAATCCATATGCCAAGAAAAATCATGAATTTCAATATATACCACACATTTAAGCATAGGCATGATTTCTAGGTAAGAGCATCATCAAAGAATATACATTGCAAATCATATGAAGTATAATCAATCTTTTTCATATCAAAGTAATAACAGTATTAGCTCAAGGGATATAAGATAGAATTTTTACCTCAAAAGCTTAAGAGAGTATGTGAGGCATACATTAGGTTCAAGAGATGGAAGCTTTTCAATCTTCAATTTTCTTTCATGAGGAGTTCATCTCAAAAGGATTTAACAAGTATGTTAGCAAAATGATTTCTCTAATGTGATTTGTGTAAATATAGTATTCATAGAACAATCACTATTACTCAATAAAAATACAGCACAAATCACTTTTTATCACAAACTCAAAAAGTGAAAAATAATTCAATGATCAAACAAGAGTTTGGAATGCTATTTTTCAGAATTTTCAAGTTGTAGCACATAGCATAATATGCATAAGAAAATAGTGTTATATTCTTTGTTTTATTAAAAAATGATGCAACAATCTCATTTAATCACATAACATTATCAAGAGGCATTTTCATCAATTCAATCCACATACTCAAGTGTGATAAAACATTTTACTCAATGTGAAATACAATATGAATGCTATAAACAATTAATTCAACAATTTATCAATCAAAAGCATTTCATAAGATGTATGCCAATATAATCTATATTCAAAAGATATTCAATAGGATAAATGCAATGTCTCTACAAACGTATGATACTTCTTTTCATTTGGACATTGTTGATGGATCATAATCAACGAATTTCATAACTCATTCAAATATTCCAATGTAAAGCATATAAGCATGAAATTTTCATATTGAGCATATTTTTGAGGTCATAAATGTACAATTCAAAATATAGATAGTATACATCTCAAAAATATGCTATGACATCAAAATTGATTCTATAAAGATATGACTCAAAAAGGAATTAACATATTAGTATAAAGTCATATATAAGATGTGAAAAGTATGCTCACAAAAAATATTTATCACTTCTTATCTCTTTTTCATAGCAATGGATGACATGATATACAATGTTTAATGAATACATGAATCATTCATATTCTAATAGGCATTCATCAAAATAATATAATTCTCATTTTTGAGTTCAATGAAGGTTTGAAAGAAACTAGCCGAACATGACTTAGCAAACTTAGTACAATTAGGTTACATGGAAGCAATGATTAGACACAACCTATTGTACACAAATCACACCTTAAAGAATATAGAACTTTAAGCTTAAAGGTGTGTTAGGAGTTATACCTTCATTTACCTCTTTGGAATCTTCACCCATACATTACCTCTATTGTTCATCTTGGTGATTTTCATTTCATCATTCTTCTTCTTCTTGTATAGGCTAATTTTGCTCTTTAAATTGAACACTCTTGTTGTGCATTTCCTCTTGAAGTCCTTTGTGTTCTTTGAGATTCCACCTACAAAATATCTTGATTTCTTTCTTGGTATCCATACTTTCTTGGGTCCATAGGGATTAGTCTCAAGAACATTTAATCTCATGAAAGGTTTAGGAGGATCAAAACCAATGCCTACTTTGTCAAAAACATAGTTTTTATTTCCAAGAAGCTTGTTGAGATTTTCTTTTCCTTTTACAAAATTTTCAAGAGTTTTGTTTAAACCCTCAACATTGTTTTTCAAAATGTTTTTCTCATTAGCAATAGACGTAAAGTCATTTTTCAAAGTAGCATTTTCTATTTTTAAAACATCCACATCATTTGAAAGAGAAGTAACTAATTTCTTTAATTTAGAATTCCCAACACAAACATTTCTAAATATGTCATGTAATTCATTGAAAGCACTTTCAAGTTCTACATAATTAGAAATTACCTCATCTTGAGTGAATTCTTCTTCTCCAAGAGCCATGAGACACAGGTTGGCTACTACATCATTTTCTCCCCAAATGGCTTCCTTTTTGCTGCCATCCATCATTGAAAGTTCATGAGCCATGAGTGAGCCTAGGAGTTCTTCAATGCCTAATTTTGTTAGGTCTTTTGCTTCTTTGATAGCTGTAACCTTAGCTTCCTATTCATTTGGCAAAGACCTTAGTATTTTTCTTACAAGCTCACCATTAGTATAAGATTTACCAAGAGATTTTAGAGCATTAATAATATTGGTAAATTTATAAAAACATCTCAGAAATAGATTCAAATGATTCCATAGTAAAGAGTTCATAATCATGAATAAGCATGTCAATCCAAGACTCTTTTATTTGGCTAGTTCCTTCATAGGTGATTTCAAGTTTATCCCAAATCTCTTTAGCAGTAATACACCCAGAAATTCTGTTGTACTCATTTGCATCTAGTCTACACACAAGAATAAGCTTGGCTTTAGCATTAGCTTGAAGGAGTTTATAATCACGCTCATCAAATTCATCCTCAAGTTTAGGCACATTGATTTGGTCTACTACCTTGGTAGGGATTTTAGGACCTTTAGTGATAATGAGCCACAAAGCATAATTGGTAGCTTGAAGATACAAAGTCATTTTTTCTTTCCAATAAATGTAATTACTACCATCAAAGAGAGGTGGCCCATTGCTAGCTTGTCCTATAGCAGAGTAAGTAGAATATATGGTTGCTATGGATCAAAAACTCAAGATTGTTAAATCTAAACAAGAGCCCCAGGCTCTGATACCAATTGTTACGCAAAAAGCAACCTAAGAGGGGAGTGAATTAGGTTTCTACAAATTAAAATTAATAATACCCCAATAAAATTAACTATTAGTACAATAAATTATTAACAAGCACAATGATGAACTTAGTAGTAAATAATCAAGCAAAATAACAATGAAGTATAACTAGCATACAAGGTAAATCAAATGATTAACACATGAATATTAGATAGCTATAGTAGTAGTAGGAAAGTAAAGAGATTAGGGAAAATGAGACAAACAGATTTATAGTGGTTCGGCTTCAGCCAAGCCTACATCCACTCCTCAAGCTTCACTTGAGATTTTCCACTATCTTCTAGCTTCACAGGGGTGCTAGCAACCTCTTTACAAATGGAGCAATCCTCCACGGATTTTACATAGACTTCACAAGCCCAAATCCTTGCAAAGCTTAGGTGATTCACAATCACTCTCAAGATTTCAAGAACACAGTGTTTGCAACACTTTTACAAGGTGAAATGGTATTTTTGCTTTCAAAGAAAACTTACAATAAATATCTCTCAAAGATAGATATATAAAATGAAGCTTTGATTTTTCTGTAAATCTCACACAGGAAAGATGGGCTTAAAGCTATAAGGCTCAGTGTATAATTTCTGAAAATAGATGTGAGTGATTATAGATCAAACAATATTTTCAGCTTTTTGTCACTTGTTTACATTAGAGGCTTTGGTATATATAATGAAAATTATAGCCATTTATAGCCGTTGTACTCATTCGAATTTATAACCGTTTATAACCATTGTACTTCTATCATTACCAATTTGAATATCTTCCATCCATCATTACAAATTTGAATATATTCCACTTGAACCTTTTGAACCTTTTGGCCTTTTGAACCTTTATAGTCGTTGTACTTCCATCATTACTAATTTGAATATCTTCCACTTGAACCTTTTGAATCTTTTGGCCTACTGCTGTGCTAGGCTGTTTGAACCTTTGTTTTGGGCTGTTTGAACTCATGATTTAATCAAATATTAAATACATTCTAACAACATTTAGGATAAAGGTTTAGGTGAGAAATAATGGGACAAAATAAATTTTGATTCTATTTTTCTCTTTCAAATAAATCATCAAAATAAATTTTGATTAAAATATAATTAAATAAATCATCAAAATAAATTTTGGATTCTATTTTTCTCTTTCAAATAAATTAAAACATAATTAAATAAATCATCAAAATAAATAAGTCTAACATATCTGTATAAAGACAGCTGGTGCAAAACATGCACATGGAGGGGATAACTGGCTGTAAATATCTATCTGCCGAGAAACATTGCTGGCCGGCCACCCTAATTGGCCGGATTTTTCATCAATTGGCCGACTGGCCACTTAATTGGCCGGCCAGCTACTTGTAGAAAAAAATCTGTTTTCAAGCCCGACTTCAAACGGGCATATCTCTCTCATCCGAACTTGGTTTTAGGTGATTGTTAGTCTAAATTGAAGCCCCAGAAGTCTACTATCCAATGGTGGTGGACTCATATCTAAATTCTAAGTGTACAAAGAGATATGTCTAATTTAGTGAAGGCTGCTCATTTTTTCTTAACAGTTTGATGCTCAACCTTTTGCTAAACTAGTTCTCTTCCAACCCCTCCTATTTCCTTCAACTCCAAACCTATAAATAAGATCTTTTTAAAGAGTTCACATTCCTTCCATTTATTTCCACTTTGTTCTTACTCGGTTTACCAAAAAGTGCAATATTTTAAACGAAATGTGAGCCTCGAAACATCATAGAAACATTTAGAAAAATATTTTGAAAAAGACGATTTTAAGGTCTAAAAGAGTTTTGGTCAAAATCGGATGTAAGGTTGGGATTAAAGCTTGAAACCAAATTCTTTTGCTGAAGAATTTGATCGATTGCACAGCGTAACTTTTCATCATCGAGTGTTTAACCTAAGGCGCCCAAGTCTTAAGGGTGGTCAAAAATGGGGTTCCTACAAGAACATGAAGAGGTTTTGCTCTCAGTTGGATGGCACACCTGGTGCGTGTAGTTCGGGACAAACATAGAGTCATCAGCTTACCCAATCAGCTCAGGCCTTGAGGGCCAATTAGGGAGCCTCTTCAGCTTAGTCAGTGCTTCAGGCTTATGCTCTAATGGGTGAGTAGGTAGAGTAGATACTTACGTGTATATGTTGTTACCACACCAGACTTAGTGCCAGCGCCTTCAATTGTGAGAGGTACTTTCTTGTTATACAATTCTATTGCCAATATGTTGATTGACACGGGTGCATCCTATTATTTTATCTCATCTTCATTTGCATCAGAATTGGAGTTAGAAGTAGCTTGGTTAGCATCTCCACTCAGGGTAGAGTCACATGTTGGTGGTAAAGTTATTTTGGACCAGGGGTGTTGGGGTTGTGATATAGAGGTTGCTGGTCGCTGACTCCCTTTTTCATTACATTGATTGATATGTCGAGTTTTGATGCTATATTGGGTATGGACTGATTGTCATTATACCGGGCTGTCATAGATTGTTACTGTTAGAGGGTTACTATATGTATCTCGAGTGGCAATTGTTTTTATTTCATGGGGGGACAGAGTCGATAGAGCCTTATTGCATGTGTGTGACTCGCGTGGTCGGGGTGAGCTTAGTCTTTTTCTTGCTGCATTCTTGAGTGTTGAGAGTGATGTGGTCCAAGTTGAGTTACCGAGGGTAGTTTGTGAATAGCCAGATGTCTTTCCCGAGGATCTCACTAGTTTACCACCTCACCATAAGATTGAGTTCTCTATTGATTTAGTGCCTAGCATGACACCGATTTCTGTGGCACCGTATAGATTCGCAATCACTGAATTGAGTGAGTTAAAGATTCAACTCTAGGAATTGCTAAATAAGGGTTTTATCCATCCTAGTACTTCACATTGGGGAGCATTGGCTCTCTTTGCCAAGAAAAATGATAATACATTATGACTTTATATTGATTACCGAAAGTTGAACTGGGAAACTGTTAAGAACAAGTACCCATTGCCTTGTATAGATGATTTGTTTGATCAGTTGAAGGGGTCTTATTGTTTCTCCAAGATAGACTTGAGATCAAGCTATCATCAGTTGAGAGTGAGGGAAGAGGATATCCAGAAAACGGCATTCCGTATGCGGCATGGCCATTATAAGTTCCTAGTGATGCCTTTTGGGTTAACTAATGCACTAGCCATATTTATGGATTTGATGAATTGAATCTTTCGTGAGTTCCTAGACCATTTTGTAGTTGTCTTCGTTGATGACATTTTGATTTAATCAACCTCCGAGGAGGAACACAAGGAACACATGCGAGTTGTGCTTGAGTTGCTTTGAGCCCACAAACTATATGCTAAGTTCGAGAAGTGTGAATTCTGGTTGAAAGAAGTAAAGTTCTTAGGCCATATGGTATTCGAGTAAGGGATGACTGTAGACTCTTCTAAGATAAAAGCGATACAAGATTGGAAATGACCTAAGAATGCTTTTGAGATTCGTAGTTTCTTGGGATTAGCCAAGTATTATCGTCGGTTCGTGAAAGATTTCTTAAGCTTAGCCTCGTCGTTGACTAGACTTATGAGGAAGGGAATCAAGTTTGTGCGGAGTGAGACTTGTGAGAAGTCATTTCAAGAGCTTAAGGTTAGATTTACCACTGCTTCAGTGTTGATTATTTCGAAGAGGGATTTGGGCTATTCTGTGTATTATGATGCGTCACGGGACGGTTTGGGTTGTGTTTTGATGCAAAAGGAGAATGTATTAGCTTATGGCTCACGTTAGCTAAAAACACATGAGAGAAACTATCCTATCCATGACTTAGAACTAGCAACTATGATCTTTGCTTTGAAAATTTGGAGGCATTACCTTTATGGTGAGAAATTTGAGGTGTTTTTTGATCATAAGAGTTTGAAGTATCTGTTTTCATAGAAAGATTTAAATTTGAGCCAGAGAAGATGGATAAAGTTCATGGAAGACTATGATTTTGAGTTGCATTATCACCGGGGAAAGGCCAATGTAATGGTTGATGCCTTAAGTAGAAGGACCATTAGTAGTGTAGCATGTATTGTCATTCGGGAATGGGAGATGTTGGGTGCTATTTGTGAGTTTGACTTACATTTTGGCTAGTACATTGAGTTGGCTACCTTGTTTACTGTAGTTGCCCAACCTACACTGGTGAGCGAAGTTATAAAAGCACAGAGGGGTGATCTTGAGATAGAAACCCTCCAGGAGAATATCTCTAGTGGAAACGTAGAAAAGGGCTTGAATGTGTATTCTGACTCGAGTGTTAGATATCTTGACCATCTCTTCGTGTCGAAGTCTTGTCGAGAGGAAGTACTCCGAGAGTTTCACCATTTACGCCTTGGGGTTTATCTGGGAGGTACAAATATGTATCACGACCTTAGCCACCAGTTTTGGTGTAAGGGGATGAAGCAAGATGTAGCTGTGTTTGTGTCGATGTGCCTTACTTGTCAGCAACTGAAGGCCGAGCATCAGAGGCTAGCAGGTTTGTTGCAACCCTTGCCCATAGCCGAGTGGAAATGGGAGCATGTCACGATGGACTTTGTTGTGGGTCTTTTGAGGACTCAACGGGGTAATGACGCCATTTGGGTGGTAGTTGAGCAATTGACCAAGTCAGTGTACTTTGTACCTATACGCACGAG
The DNA here is from genome assembly GCA_036172215.1 of Camellia granthamiana. Taxonomy (NCBI): domain Eukaryota; kingdom Viridiplantae; phylum Streptophyta; class Magnoliopsida; order Ericales; family Theaceae; genus Camellia; species Camellia granthamiana. Next base: position 85,134,001 of record CM069916.1, on the reverse strand, counting down.
TGACTTGGTAGATTATCTAACCGACCTTTACATTAAGGACATAGTTTGACTTCATGAGGTCCCTGTGACTGTTGTATCAGATAGAGATCCGTGTTTTACAGCTTGGTTATGGCAGAGCCTATAGAGTGCCTTAGGTACTAGGTTGACTTTTAGTACTGCCTATCATCCTCAGATTGACGAACAGTCAAAGCGTACTATTCAGATCCTTAAGGATATGCTTCGAGATTGTGTCCTGGACTTTAAGGGGTAAGGGGAGAGGCACTTGCCTTTAGTGGAGTTTTCTTATAACAATAGCTTCCAATCGAGTATTGGTATGGCACCGTTTGAGGCCTTGTATGGCTGACCATGTAGATCTCCTGTGTGTTGGGCCGAGGAGGGTGATGCACCTATGATAGGTCCAGAGTTAGCCCCGAAAATGACGGAGAAAGTTGCACTTATCCGTAAGATGTTGGTTATGGCTCATAGTCGTCAGAAGAGTTATGCCGACTGTAGGAGGAGACCATTATCCTTTGAGGTGGGAGATCATGTCTTCTTGAAGATTTCACCTAGGCGGGGTTTGATAAGATTTGGGAAGAGCGGGAAGTTGTCTTCTAGGTTTATTGGGCCTTTTGAGATCCTAGAGGGATTGGGGATGTAACTTATCGTTTGGCCTTATCGCCACAGCTTTTCGGGGTTCATGACATGTTTCATATCTGTATGTTTCGAAAGTACAAGCCGGATTCATCACATGTGTTGGATTGGACGAAGTTAGAGGTAGTTGAGAATGCCTTGTATGATGAGAGACCGATTAGAGTTTTAGACACTCGAGACCAAGACTTGCAAGGCAAGATGATTCCTTTGGTAAAAGTGTTGTGGCAACACCACAAGGTTGAGGAGGCCACTTGGAAGCGTGAGATGAAAGTCTGTGAGAAGTATCCGGACCTATTTGTTGATGTTTGAATATGTATTGAAATTTTGTTATGTTAATGTAATATAAACATTTTATATGTTTTGGAAATATGAATTGTATATTCAGTAATGATCATATGTTTATCATGATGATGAAAATGAATGACTGGTGGATTGGTCATGGTGTTGGCTTTAATTTACTATCATTGTTTTAACTAGTTTCATGGTTTTGTCGTTGATTTAAAATTTCGGGGACGAAATTCCTTAAAGGCGGAGGTTATAGCGATTTTGGTTTAGACTCGACCCATTGGATGTTTTGGATCTGGGTTTCATTGTCTTATATAGTTGTTCATGTCTTGTTTCCCCTTATTTCTCTTTGAGTTGGTTATTGGGATGTGTTGGTTGCGTTTGGAACATGTTGGTAGCTTGTTTTTCAAACTTTCGTTACCCATTATTTTGCCTTTTCACTCGAGCAACACATCTTGCTCTTGAGCAGTCCTTGTGTACTTTCAGTATTTTTGTAGGTCTGCAAAAAGTACTGGAAGTTGGCATTCTTCGCTCGAGTGGTGGTCTTCTGTTTGTAAACTTCTGGGAGTTGGTGTTCTTCACTCGAGCGAAGCTTCTTGTGCTCGAGCAGTGCAACTTATTGTGTCTGGTCGCTCGAGCAACACTTCTTGCACTCGAGTGATCTATGCGTATATCAGTTCATAAATAGCCATTTTTTAGTCACTTTTTCACTTCTTTCTCTCTCTAAACATTTCGAAACCCTATTTTCTCTAACTCTCTCTCTAAAACTCACTTATTTCCCTCAAATACATCTAGATTCGTCGATCTTTTCACTCATGTCGCTTTGTTAAAAAGATAGAGCTCAACGAAGGCTTCGTTCTAATCAGAGCAAAGTTGATTTTCAGCATCCTTGAGTTTCCTACACTCTTCCTCTCGTCTTCTAAGTTTGAGGTAGAGATTCTTTGTACTTTCTTTGAGTTTTAACTTAGCTATTTGTGTTTTGAAACAATATTGTGATTTGGGAAAACTATTGAAAGAATCTAGGGTTTTTGGTCAAAACTCAAAAGAGGTGTTTTCTAATAATTTCATGAAAATGGTTGTGAGATTGGAAATGAAATTGAGTTGTAATAAAATAGTTTGTTTCAATATGTAGAATTGATTTTGAAAGAAAAGGGGGTTTTTGCTCTAATTATGTCAAATGTTGATTTTATATAAATTATGGAATTGGTGTTAGAAATATGAAATTGAATTGGTTTTGATAAGGATGGTGGAGTTGGATATGTATTATCACTCACATATTGAAATTTAAAGAGTTTATCCTTATTGATAATTATTTATCTGTTTAGAAATATCTATTTTAGACCATCGATGGAGGATAGCCATGATTGTTGTAGAAATTGCATGAGAATTAGGAGAATTGAAACTATTTTCTCATTCAATTGCATTAAGCATTATCTTACACTTTTACATTGGAAATATTTATCGTTTTGAGAAAAATTGGTGAATCTAGAAAGTATGTATTGTCTCATTATAATAAGTTGGCCTGAGTATCTATTGTGAAAGTCCTAAAAACTGCGCGTATACATGGGTGCCGATCCTGCAGACGAAATTTCAGTGAAATGGCAATAGTAGTGCTTGTATAGCCTATGTTTACATGGGTGTCAGCTTACAGTTTCCCGCGGATGAAATTTTAGTGAGAGGTTGTATTTGTTTTGGGGTTCCTCGAGTATGATTCACTACCCTGTTTTTTGTTGTAAAGGAAATGGTTTATGAATTTTGATACTAGCCTGGCACTGCACGATTTTGGAAAGAGAAATAAAATATTTTGGCACGAGCATTGCATATGCATTCACCTTATAGCTTTGTTAAGATTTATATACTGTGTTTGGTTATTTCTACTGGGCTTTGGCTCACTCTATGTGAGAAAAATATTTCAGGTGCAGATGAGATGCCTCCGCCAAGGCAATAGCTTGGGAGAACTTGGAGCAAGGGCTTCATTTTGTTGATTTTTGCATATGTTTTGTACAGGCCAAGGGCCTTTAACTGTATTGGACTTAATCCACTTTTGTTATAACCAAGTATTGTCTTAAAAAGTTGTAAGCCTTTAAGGCATTTCTTATTTGTTTAACTTTCATCATATTCCTTATTATGTAACATATGCTATAGATTCAGGATTAGACATATCTGTATAACTTTCATCCTATTACTCTTTTGTAAAACTTGTTTGGAAATTAATAGAAGATAATTACTTTATCATTATTGTCACTTATTGATGTTGTGGATGGGTTATATGAATGTCTACAACAGTAATGAAGCATAGAAAACCATGTTAACCACGGTAATGAAGGTTTACCTTTTCTAAAAATCATATTAATCATCTCATTTATACTAAACCATAATAAAAAAATCATATTAATCATCTCATTGACACTAAACCAAATGTCTACTACAATAATGAAGGTTTACCTTTCAAATTGATGAAGAACTCAAGTAAATTTATTCCTTTCCATATTTTACTAGAAAAATAATGCACTTTTCAGTGAGTTACGGACATGCTTATTGGTATTGTTAAAAGCATGAATGAAATATACATCCAAATGGCATTTATACTAGAACAAAATTTATTGAAATTTTCAAACGGCTGCACAGAATAGGGTTTGCCAAAGATTCACCTTGTACTTGACGAAGATAGAAACCATTTATTTCTCTCTAAAACTCTCTCTTTTTCTCTTTCATTACACACACACATACATCTTCTATGTACTATTATTAAGTGAAGGTTGGACTTGGTGTGTCCAAGCCTTTGGTTGCTTCTCCTTATGTCACGTGTCTCTCACTTTTCTAAATAAAAAAAAATAGATAAATTGGAAAAGTGGGACTCAAACCTTGGACGTTGAATTTGTTGAAGAAGACTCTTACCAATTAACTGACACATAAATATTTTTATTTTATTTTTACTTATTTGAATTGCATACGCATTATGTGTGCCAACCGCTAGTATATATGTACATATAGGTGATGCAATTGGTGGCTGAGTGTTGGTTGTAAGTGACAGGTAAAGGAGGGCAGGGTTGAGAGAGGGATGACAGAAACACTAAGAAAAGGGCCATCGTGTTGGTAATTACTTGAACTTGCTGCAATGATGAATATAGGGGTGTTTGCCCTAAATTTTTTCAGTCAAAATTATGCTATTTTAAAATTTGTATTATTGTTATATTTGAATGACAACGATCTTGAGAGAGAATGAGTATTCTCATTAGTTGTACTAATAAGATTAGAATTATTTACATGGAAACTCCTTAAACTATTGAAAGGAACATTTTGATCCCATAAACTATAAAAGTGTATAAATGGAATCCCTAAACTATTGAGAAGTATTGCTTCACCCCATAAACTATACAAGCATACAAATGGACCCCCTATACTATAGAAACATACAAATTTGACCCCTAAATGAAGGTTATCAATAGTTTAGGAGGTTCATTTGTACGCTTTTATAGTTTGGGGGGTCAAAGTGATACCTCTTAATAGTTTAGGGGGTCTATTTTTACGCTTCTATAGTTTAGGGTGTCAAAGTGATACTTTTCAATAATTTAGAGATTCTTCGTGTAAATAATTCATAAGATTATGACTAATAAAATTTGTGTCAGTTCAATTATTTGGTTCCTTAGGTATATTAAAAAATAGGTTATTCACACAGAGACCTCCTAAACTATTGAAAAGTTTTACTTTGATTCCCCCAAACTACAAAAGTGTACAAATGGACCCCTAAATTATTGAAAAGTATTACTTTGCCCACTAAACTATAAAAGCATACAAATGGACCCTTTTAAACTATTGTCATATTTCACTTTAACCCCTTCCGTTAGGGATCCAATTTGTATGCTTTAATAGTTTAACGGGTTCTTTTTTACACTTTTATAATTTAGGGGATAAAGTGATACTTCTCAATAGTTTATTGTACGCTTTTATAATTTGGGGAATTAAAATAATATTTGTCAATAATTTAGGGGGTCCTCGTGTAAATAACCCAGCATTTAAAAAGTAGGCCTAGTTATTTTGTATAGTTCTAAATAGCTAACATTGATATAAGAATGTGAGATTCTCATGGATAACTGTGGGAATTGAATTCGTACTTAGTTTGGCAATATAATTCTTAAATAGGAATCAATTTCTCATTATAATATGCTCTAAACGCTGATCGGACTCAGAATCATATTCACATTTTCTCTTTAGATTAAGAGAAAATATCATTTTGCCCACCAAACTATTACGCATTTTCAATTTGGCACCAAGACTTCGCATTATTTTAATTTGACCCCTAAACTTTTTAAAATTTGATCAATGTACCCTCCGCCACCTATTTCCGTCTACAATCAAATGGAACTTGTAGCACTTGTGTCGTTTAAACTATTGGAGAGTGCATTTAATTCCTTTATTTTCATTTTGGAAGTCCTTGGAGTTGTTATATCTTGATTTTGGGGGAGTACAATTCGATTTGGACTTGTTAGGGTTGTTTGTTTGCGCTTCATTTCATCGAAAATTATTTTAGGAACTTAGAAATTCTATTCTGGTGTCAACACCATGGGTTCCTAGGGTTGACACCACCTTGCTGCCTTACTCTTGGTGCCTCTACTATTTTTTTGGGGTTGACACCACCGGTTCTGGAGTCGACACTTGTCTGCTGCTGTGTTTAGGATTTTGTTAGGGTCGACACCACGAGTTCCTAGGGTCGACCCTCATCTACTACAAACATTAGTGTCTTAGCATTTCTTCTTAAGAGTCGACACCACTGCCTTGGGGGTCGACCGCTACGAGTTATTTTCAGATTTTTGGTTCGATTTTGGGCCCTACTTTTGGGAGTTTTTGACTTATTCTTTTCATTGACTTTGGGGCTATTATTTTATTAGTACTTGGTTACTATAAATAGGCTTCAAACACTTGCTCATTTCACTTTCCTTCTCTTTTCTCTCCCTACATCGTGAGTTTCTCTTCTCTCTCTCTAAACTCAAACTTTTTTACTTAGATCTTTAGATCTACTCACCTATAGTCATCTTTTCACCTTGGTCCTTTGAGAAAGGTTGGAGATCTCTTCAAGAGCTTTCTTTTGATCCAAGAGCTTCGTGTTGTCGTCAACGTTGGCCTTTGGGACTTTTTGGCTTTCTCCTCTTCCGGAGTTGAGGTAGGGTCTATTTTCTTAACTCAATATGAGTTCGGTAGCATATTTGTGGCGCATTTTGTTATTTATATTTGGTAGCCATTGGGTTGATTTTGAAATGTTATTTTGGGCTTGAGAGTTTTGTGAAATTTGGGGATTTTAGGGCTGTAGTTATGCTACTACGGTTATTTTCGGTATACAAATTGCATATGGACTTCTAAAAGTGAAAAAGCCCCAATTTGTAGAAAAACCCTAAATGATATTGTTTTGGGAGTTGGAATGATTTTTGGTAAATGGTTTGGTTGGAAAGAGATGAAAAGGAAATGGTTGTGGGATTTTAAAAATGGGTGTTGTTACTCTTTTGGAAAAATATATCTTTATTGTTATCTATTAATTATTGCATTAGAGATAATTGTTTTGGCTATCGGTGGAGGATAGCATTGTCGTGTGTTAGAAATTGCATGTGGATTAGGCAATTTGAAATCATTCATATCATGGAGCATGTAAGGGATTTTTGAAATTTGAAACCATATGTTTAGAAAGAGGTTTTGAAAATTCTCATATTTTGTTTTGGAACATTTGTATTGTTTTGGAAAAACAATATTTTGAATCACACATGTTGTGCTATTGGAAAAAGGTAAATAAAGTGGTAAAGCTATGAGGGGGTGTTAAAATAGAATTAAGTTGGCATGTGTATCCATGGTGAAAGACCTAAACCCGCGCGGTAGGTGTTTAGCCTTTCGATTTGCACCAGTAAAAATGACCTTGTGACTTATATAGTTACTCGTATGAACATTGGCCCTGGAGATTTACCTATTTTATTTATTATCATTTTGGCTTGAAAGGATGTTTTGGAAAAAGGTTTTAGCAATGTGTTTATTATTGTTTAGCAATGTATTCGCATTTGATGTCGCAATGTATTTGTTGGTTGGTATTGAGATACCTAGATTGGTTTTTGGAAAAAGATTTTATATCAAACAGATGTTTTGAACTCAAAAAGCATTTTGATTAAACGTAAGGTTTTGGTGATTGGAAAAAAAAAGATTTTGTTGAGAAATTAGATGGATTTGAAAATGGATTTGGGCATATTGTATATATGTATTGCATCATGATCATTTATGCTGGTGGAGTATGTTTCGTTTTTGAAATATTCTCTACTGGGGTCTATGCTCACTCGACGTGGCTGAAAATGTTTTTAGGTGTACATATATGGATGTGGACTGAGACGTGAAGTTGTATTTGGAACCGTGTAGGGTGGTTCTGTTATTTGTACGCCATGGGCCATTTGTTTTATTTATTGGATGTGTGCCATTCTTTTAAGGGTTGCACCCTTTGTATATGATGTAAACCTCAGGGCGTTCAATTTAATTTATAACATTTGTGTATGTTTTTAGTTACATAACATCCATTCAACTTAGATGTTGTATCTAGGAATGTATGAAATCAGATAAACATATGAATTATGTGACTATATTACATTCATTTGCATGAGAGTTGTTATCTATTGTTCATCGTTGGGTGGTTTATTTATGTGAGCCGGACTGTGTAAATCTGGGGCGTGGCATCAAATTTCATTTAGAACTTTATTTTACCCCCAAACTATACCTTAAAAATCAATTAGCGCCCCATATATTACAAAAATAAATATTTAATTAATAACTTTTTATCTCAAAAATGAAAAAAACTAAATTTTAAATAAGAAAATTGAGTATTAGTCCTGTTAAGTATTCTTTAGACAGTAATTGGATTTTAAAAAAAAAAAAAATTACCCACTCAATTTTGAAATTACCATTTGTTGATCAATTCTATTGAAATTAATTTATAGAATAAACTAGTTACAATTATGCGCGTGCACACACAGAGAGTAGTCAAGAAATTTTTGGCCCACCTAGTTTCTTCAGGATTGACTGGAGATAATTTGAAACCTATGAAGCACAGGCACAGGCACGAGTATATCAATACAGTAAAATCCAAAAAAAAAAGTAAGGTACGAGTACAACTTGGTAGTTTATAAAAGCATATTTATTTTTTATTTGGAATAATGCAAAAATTGATTAAATGATTTAATTTGTTAACATTTAATGCCAAAAATATAGGTATAAGATAAACCAAAATTAAATGTCATTATATTAAATAACTTACAAATCATAACTTAATTTTAAAATCATGCAAAGTATAAAACTAAAAACTAAAAAGAAATTTTATTTTCGTAGTAGAAGAAAATATTGTTTTGATTGAAATACGACATGGCTTGGGTATATACTAGGTATGTCTGGATACGTTAATAATTAAGAAAAAAAATTGAGTTCGTGTTTTGTGTACCCGGTACGTATGCAGAAGTACCATACAAAATATCATACGTCGGTAAGTACTCGGTATATGTACGACATGTTTATCGAAATACCAATGCTTCATAGTTTGAGACTTAAATAAATAATTCTAAATTAGGATTTTTATATTTTGTTTAATTTTTTTTACATTGTATATTATTTAAATTTTAATTTGTCATTATGGAGATAAAAAAAAATTATTTAGTAAATATTTAAATTTAATTTTTTATATTTGGGGGGCTAATTGATTTTTAAGTTGTAGTTTGGAGGAAAAAATAAAATTCTAAATGAAGTTTGATACCACGTCAGCAAATTTCGTTTGATTGTAAACGAAAACAGACAACAGGGGTAAATTGATGAAATTTTAAAAAGTTTAGGTGTCAAATTAAAATAATGCGAAGTTTATGTGCCAATTTGAAAAATACGTAATAGTTTGGGGGCAAAATAATATTTTCTCAACTTTATTCAAATAATCTGTAATCGCTAATTTTTAAATAATTTTAAAAAGTTTCTAAAAAATTCAACCAAATATTTGTTAAAAATAATAATTAAAAAATGTAAAAGTTAAAAAGTATAATTTTTAAAGCTAAACAAATTATGATAAATATAAATAATTAAATTTCAAGTAGAAATACACTGAAAATGTTAACAATTAATCCATCAATAAAAAATAGTGTGCCCATTCAAGAAAAAATTATGATTCCATCGTGCAAATGCAAATTATGTGTGATTTGACGCAAATAAGATAATTAATAAATAAAATATGGTAAATAATTAAAAAAATATTATAGTCGATTTTAATGTGCACTTATATGGTGCAAATACGTATCGCGGTGTAAGTAGAAATTGTGTTCGGTATAATTGACATGTGTTCAATAAAAATATATTATGTGTGGTTCAGATTAGTTATTTGCTAACATTTTCTTTGTATTTCTCTTACAATTTAATTATTTTATATTTACCATAATTTATTGGGTAAATCACACTTTGCCTCTTAAAGTTTCACCCATTTTCTATTTTGGCTCTTTAAGTTTGATTTTTCTCACTTTGGCCCTTCATCTCACTTTGGCCATTCATGTTTGCAATTCTTCTCACTTTGACCCTTCTTGTTTACAATCCTTCCCACTATACTCCTAGAATAATTTCTATCCAAAAAACTGACAGAATCTGCCACATCACCAACACATTAGCTCCACGTATAATGTAAAAAATTCACTAAAGATGCAAAATATGAAAAATAGAAAACAAAAAAATTCGAATTTTTTTTTTTAGCGTGAAACTTTTTTTCAAATTTATTCATAAATATTATTACATTATAGATACATTTAGCTTGGATGCACCTAAAAAAATAAAAACAAATTTAACTAAAAAAGAAGAAGAAGAAGTTCACTAAAGACAAAAAAAACGATAGTAAACTTTTCATTTCAGAATTGACAATATAAGTGTTTTAGTCAGTATATTTTCTTTTTTTTTGTTTTTAGTAAACTTTTTTTTTTTTTTAAGTTAAAATTTGTTTTTATTTTTTTAGGTGCATCTAATTTAGATGCATTTATAATGTAATAATGTTTATGAAAATTTGAAAAAAAAAAAAAAAAAAAGTTCGCTGAATACTAAAACAAAATTATAATTTTTTTTTATTTTCTATTTTTCATTTCTTGCTTTTATAATAATTTTTTACATCACACATGGAGCTGATGTATTGATGATATGGCAGATTTTGTTTTTTTTTTTTTAATGAAAGTTAGTTTGGGAGTAAAATGAGAAGAATTTGCAAACCTGAAAGGTCAAAGTGGGAAAAATAAAACTTAAAGGACCAAAATAAGAAATGGGGGAAAATTCTATAGAATCACACACTTGATTAGCTCAGTGCACATCTTTTCTCAATACACACACCTATTAATTTATTTATTGATTAATTTTCTCAATCCACACACTAAAAATTACAATTATATCCTTCACTCCTAACTATTGTGTACACACCACTTAACCCTTATTTCCACACTTTTGATTTACCCAACTTCCACATTTGCAACACTGCTGAAACTAGTAGTGCCCCTGTTCCGACTAGTGCTTGTTTCAGCAATTTGATAACTGGTTGGACCTGGAGAAATAAAGAGTCATAAGCAATTTATGTTCTTGGTTTGTGTGTGTATTGCAATGTATTGCTGCAACCAGTTGGTATGTTATCTATTATTCTCTACTGAGAGATATGGTATCAGTTTATTTGTTAATCTGCAATATTACAAATTCGATGAATCTTGTTCATTCATTAGTACCTTATATGAGCCCAACGATCTGTCCTGAACCAGTATCTGCAAGAAAGACATCGTAAGTTATCAATAGAAATTAGGGCTTATTTTTTTTAATTCAAAAAGTGTACATTGAGATTTTTTTTTGTTCTTAAAAGATGTACACGTTGAATTTTTTCATATAATATTATAAGTGTTGGTGGATATCTATTATGGTCATTTTAATTTTGAATATAATTGTCAGTAAATTAAAATTTCATTAAATGTGTGTTTTAAGTTAATTAGGTGTGTGGAAATAAAAATTTTCAGAAATTGATGAAACTTTAGAGGGCAAACTTTAGGCGGAGGCTGGCGAAAAGGTCTGTTAAAGGTGAGGTGGCAGGGAAAGGGAGCTGCAAGTTGAGGGTGTGGTTGGGTGGATGGGGTCCAAAGAAGGAGGGGGTATAGCTAAGATTAGAGTGGGTTTTCAAAGAAAATGAGGCGAGGAGTAATTTAATTTGGTAGGATTATTAGCAGCAGGGATGGAATTAGGAGAAGACTATGGGGGGTCATGACCTCCCTTTTTTTTGTAAAAAATACTGTTTGTCATAGCACTTTAAAAATATATATATCATTTTATACATAAAAATGGCCTCCTAATATAAAAAAAAATGCATATCTTATTATTCTCCTATCTTGCCTTCTTTTTCTATTTTGTACTAAAAAAACTTCTTCATCCTATTAGAAATTGCTTCTATGTATATATAATTTATATATCATATTATACATATATGTATATTTGTGTATTTGGTGATTTTTTTTTTTTTTTTTCCCGGCCCCTTCGTAAATGAAATCCTGGTTTCGTCAGCAGCACTCATTCATAATTCAATCCCATGGAGATTAGATTGTGAAAAAACTATTTATTCCTACTGTATATAAATAACAAAACTTCCCCTTATGTAATGAGGATTTTTATGAAATTTTATACATTTAATGTTAATTAATTAGTGTAAACACTACTAGAAATATGACTTTTTGCGTCTATTTTTTTGCGACCGATTGTTTAGCCGTCGCAAAAAAACCACTTTTTACATTAAAATGTCATTTTATTTTAATGCTCAATCGTATTCTTACCGAACTTTAAAAAAAAAAACAAAAACAAAAAAACAAATCTTATAAAACTTGCCCTATTCCCGTTTACTCTTATTTCCCAAATCCATTTTGTTCTCTTCCTCTGAAGACCGATCTCCAAAGGTATGAACTCTCTCTCTCTCTCTCTCTCTCTCTCTCTCGACTCTTTCTTTGGACTCTTCATCTAAATTTGATTGTTCATTTGAAGATTTTGATCAATAGTTGATGAAGATTTGAAGATTTCGATCGATTATTGATGAAGATTTGAAGATTTTGATCGATTTATAATCGGTAAGCCTAATTTCTATGAATGAATCCAACTCTCTCTCCCTCTCTTCATTTTATCTATTAGCTGTATTTAATGATTTCAATATTTTGTGATGTGGAGGTTTTAGGGAGGTTTTAGTTATCTCCTCTTCATTTTTCTGTTGAATTTCAATATTCTGTTGAATTTCAGTCGTTCTTAAAAACAATAGAGGTGTTTGAACCTCTTGGAACGATCTCTCTCAACTCTTACTGTTTCTACTGTGATTTCAGCTATTATAGCCATCTATGTTGTGTTGATCCAGAATTGTTGATTCAATTGCTGTACACACAGGTATGGTAGGTAGTTTCATGAATTAGGAATAGTGATGATTAAGGAAAGCTTGTAAAAGCTAGGGCTATATGGAAGGGCAATTGTTTGAATTGGCTTGGTTTTGAAAGTGTTTGGTTGCTTGAAATTATTGTTGGAATTTCTGGATCGCTAATAAGAGGTTTTCAAAACTGTTTTTATATGAATTTTCCAAAAGCAATGTATTGTCAGAACCTTAGGGAAAAACAGTGTGAAATAAACTGTTTATATATATATATTTGTCTTTAGATTTCAGTGATTGACTTTGATTTCAATATTTTTGAATTTTTTTTTGGGGAAAGTGTTAGCCATCGGATGGGATCAGCAATGTGGTGTTCGGAGGTCAGGTTATAGATGAAGAAGTTGAGAATTTGAACAAAAGGTGAGAGATCCAACCAAATTTATGTGAAAAAAATGGAAAAGTTTGGTTGTATATACCTATATTTATCTATATAGACATTTTTTTGGCTTATAAATTTATTTATTCTTTCGTGCTTTTTTTTTTTTTTTAAAGTAATTTTGGCATTTTTTAGGGGTTGAAGTTTTTGGCATTTTTTGGGGGGTTGAAGTTCAGAGATTTTGCTATGTTCAGTGATCTCTCTCTCTCTCTCTATGATGCTTTGAATTGGAATGCTTGATCTTTTGGGTTGGGAGGTTCAAGTGATATTTGTTCTTTGATGTGTTGTCTATTTGTATGAAATGTTGTAGTTTTGATGGTTTATTTGAATTTATGTTCCCTATTTTTTGATTGTTTATCCGAATTGAGTTGATATACAAATTTTAACATCAAGTTGATTTTTATTTGGTATTTAAATTTCAATCTAACTTCTTTATCTCTGTTCAAAACCTAACTTATCTTTGTTTATATAACTACACTAACGTCTTTGTCTTGTCTTATAGATTTTCATGTGCTTTAAACATTCTCTATATTCTTCCAATCAAGTCTCTTTAACCTTCATAGTGACAAACTTAAGACTGTATAGATAATAAGTTTTGCAATTATATGTGCTTATGGGTTCAATGGATGTCTTAAATATCCTGTTTATTTTTTTGTTCTTTTTCTTCTTCCCCCCTGTTAATTGGCATGCATTTTATAGTGATGAAGTGACAGCAACTTAACATATATTTAATCAATTTAACTTATCACTTGGCAACCAACGTAAGCTCTGTTTGCAGCAGCACATGTTGCAAGTGGTCTATAAAATGAGCTTGTTTAACAAGGTTTAATGGTGCTCTCTAACTTCTCAAAGATGTCAGTCTCTCTGTCCATTCTAAATTTTTGTGTGGGCTGGATTGTATTAAAAGTTATTTTGGTAATAAGTAGTCTAGTCAAACAAGATTCCAACTTAACCAAACATGATTTTATTTTATTTTATTTTATTTTTAATCTCCTAAATATCCAAACATAGTGTTAATCCATGTCCAGATATCTCTACTAGCTTATTATGGGAGCTAGAAGAATTATTGACTTTGATTTGATTTGTTTTGATTGGGTATTAGGTGGTGAGGATGTTGACTCCGGCCAAGGAAATGTTGATGAGGGATTTCAAGAGGTTACATCATGACCCTCCTGCTGGTAGTAGCGGCGCTTCCTATGACAACAATATAATGCTTTGGCATGGTGTTATATTTGGGTATGCCTATGGATGAAATTAAATTCCCATAGATATTTTCATTTATTTTTATATAATTTTTGAATCAGAAAGACCTCTCATTTCTTTTTTTGTCTTGCATTGCAGTCCCGACGACACTCCTTGGGACGGAGGTGAGCAAATTCTTGCACTTATATTTTCAGTGATGATGCTATTTTTGTCGATATGATATAAGTTAATTTGTTTAGTACATGTTCTAGAGAAATATCTATGCACTTTGCTCAATGACACCAAATTACACTCGTCTAGTTATAGTTTAACCTATCACACACACAAGTTTGAGTGCATTGTGAATGATTATTACATGGTTCTATGCAGTTTAAGTTATATTTTATTGAGTGGACGTTGGTGCAAAATCAAATTAGTTCCACTTGTGGTCTTCCATCAAATTGTTTTGGCTGAACATAATACATAAAACTATTTTTCCCACAAACAATGTCTACTGGTTTGTATCCTGCACCAAAACGACATGGCCTGTTCCAAAAGGCAGTGCCTTTTACTATTGTAACAAAATTCAGCACTAGCGTTTGCTTGCTAATCTGATACCTTTCGTCTGAATTTGATTCTGCTGTCTTAAGTTATTCTGAATTCCCCGCAGCTCTTTGACATCAGATCATCTAGGAGGTTTGCTGATCTATTCTTTTGTATGCTCTCTACATTTCATCTTTGGAAAAAAAATGTTTTAAAATAAGTGCAGTTTTTTTTCCCCCCAATATGTGATAGCACCTGCCACATTATATGTTACTTTAAGTTTTCAGGTACATTTAAGTTGACACTGCAGTTTACAGAGGATTATCCAAATAAGCCACCAATAGTGAGGTTTATTTCACGAATGTTCCATCCAAACAGTAAGTTGGGCTTTGAACTACATCGTCTTGGTTGTTTTATTTAAAGATTCTTATTTAAGACCGACCAACAGTTAATATTTTGGCCTTTGCTTTCAGTAGTGATTTTGAATGTGTTCAATGTGTATGGTTTGGATCTGCATCTTTTTCTTCCCTTTTTAACAATAGGAGTTAAATGGTTTGCTGTAAAAATGTATCAGCAAAGGATTAAGGTGTGTGCCTTTCTTTCAATCTTGATGACACTAATGCCTGAATTTTGACATTGAAATCTACATTTAAATGTTTTTATCATGAAGTTATCTTGCACGCACCCCTATTCTTGAAATTTTAGCCATTGTGGATCATTTGTTAATGTTGTTAGTTTCCTGTTTTCTGTTTACAGAAGAGGGAAAAAACAGGAAACACATTTTGTTTTTGTTTTATACAAAAATAAAAAAAAATAATAAAATTTGTTTGGTGTACAAAAATGTTTTGAAAACAAATAAAAACAAAAATAGAGAAATATGTTTGGGAAGTTGCCAGAAGAGGTGGTAGCTGACAGTAGAGGTTCCTGCCGGAGTTGGTGGTCGGAGTTATGAGATAACTGGATGTCCCACCGGTGATTGGCTAGTCGCTGAAGAATCACCGGAAAGCAGTTGGAGCTCGTTGGCTATTGACTGGAGCTTGCCGACAGCCGCTGGTGGCTAGTGGTGGCAGTGGGTGAGAGAAGAGAGTGAAAAATTGTTTTGAAAACAAGTGAACACCTTTTTGTTTCCAAAAATTTGATAATTTTGGAATCAATTTCATATTTTTATTATGAAAAGAATATACCATATAAGTTTTTGTTTTCAGTTTAAAAAAAAAAAAACCAAAAATGGAAGCAGAAAACAGGAAATGAAAGCGTTGACATTGCTAGTCTCTGTTGTCATTGATATGATTTATTCACATATGATAGATATGGGATTTTAAATCTTGAAATTGTTTTACCTCCTAGACCAGAAGTTGATGTATCAAAAGCATGTCAAATATTTCTGGCACAAAATATGCCTCCTATTTGAGCCAGACTTATATCTCTAGGGTACTTTGTGAATAGAATTTGTCAGATTGAGTTATTGGGATTTCCCTAGCTACATAACTGTGTTTAGAGAAGGTTTTATCTTATTCCATGCTCAAAATTATGCACATTTCTTGATCAACTGTTCTGAATCTCTGTTGGAATAGGAAAGGGAAAAGCTAGTAAGAAGGCTAAGCCAGAACCCAGCAAAGAAGAGATGCATGCTGTAGTTGTGAATATTCTGAAGGAAGTGGACTTCAATACTGTAAGTAGTGTCTGTTTTCTTGCCTTGCTTGGTTTAAATGGTTCAAGTTTACATTAGTCATGTCGCTCACAAATTTTTTTTGTGCTTCTCATAATGCAGGCTACTTTATCTGATATTCTGAGGCAACTTGGTAAGGCTCACATGTATTTTATGTTACAAATTATAGTATATTCAGTTTTGTGGTTGCTAATACGTCATTGGTGGCATGTGCTCCGTTTTAATACCTGCTGAAAATTTGCGTCTGTTTTAATACCTGCTGAAAATTTGATTGAATTTTTTGCTATGTTAAATTAAATCTAAGATTTGGACTTTCGAATTGGTCATGCTAGCAAAAAGAAACTATATTTATTTGTTATTTATTTTAGATTTTCGATCATTTGATCAAATTCTCCTAAAACAGCATATTTTGTTTGTTTTTGATGTGACATTTGACATTTGATACAAAAATTTTACAATAAAATTTTATCAGCATATGAGTTGTATTGGAATTGTTTGTTTGTTTTTAAATTACCTACTAATATATAAAAATAAAAACAAAAACAAAAAGAGCGCTCCCACGTTTGAATTCACTTTTTCGCAATGGGATTTCGCTCTAAATTTTATTTAATTAATTGTTATATATGCTGCCTCTGTCTGCCCCGGGGGGATTCGATATTTGTTAATATTTGTTAGTTCTACCCGGATGATGGATGGATGGATGGATGGATGATGCAGGGTGTGCTAGAGTGGAGGGTGATGAAGAAGAAGATGACATTGACGATGTGGAAAACGAGTTCAATTTTGAAGGGAGGGTTCGTGACAGTGCTAAACTACTGGATTCACAGCAGCACTCTCTTGCTCGTTCAGAGGCTATGCTTCACGGTCACGGTGGTTCGCACATGAGCTATGGCCATAATTTCGACTCATCCGAATTGCACCCACATGTCTTTCACAATACTAATAATAGTAATACTTTGCCTCAACTTCCCCTCCTTACCAACGGCCATATGGTACGACTATTGTTGCTGTTGCTGTGGAATTCTAAAAATCATTGTGTGCAAATTTCAGACAGCAGGAGCCTGAGACCTGCAGCGTTTGTGTTTGCAGGTGGATGATGATATTCCTCCTGAACAACATGCATTGGTTCCATCGACAGTGGGTGTTGGTGGTGGCAGCAGCAGCACAAGGATTCACCCACTTCCTTTCTCAGATCCTAGCCTACCTGGTAATTTTAATTAATTCTGCTTTGCTTTCCTATGCTATGCTACGCTATGGTTTCCTTTTATCTCCCCTCCCTCCCACGTTGAAGGTCAAATCTGTATGATAATCCCCTGCCCATTTTTGCAGTGCAATCTCGATCCATGGATCCTTCCAAGGATTTGGCTGCTTATGGCTATGGCAGCGTAGCTTGGAAAGAGAGGATGGAAAGTTGGAAGTGTTGGGTGGTCTTGGGCCTCTCTCAACCCCAAAAGCTAGCTCAAGAGGTGAGGCTTTCCCTCACACTTATAAACTGACCACCAGCCCCTTCCACAACCGATGTGGGATAACCCCAACAATCTCCCCCTCACACATCGGGCCCTGGGTCGGAGCAGCGACAACCCGTTTCTCCCGTGGACTATTGGGCTGAGACTTGTTGGAAAACCTGGGCTCTGATACCAGTGTTGGGTGGTCTTGGGCCTCTCTCAACCCCAAAAGCTAGCTCAAGAGGTGAGGCTTTCCCTCACACTTATAAACTGACCACCAGCCCCTTCCACAACCGATGTGGGATAACCCCAACAGAAAGCACAAACAAGAGAAGCAACACCTGATGAAACATGAAAATCATGGCAATAACGATTGGGACGATGATGGGGATGGGATGGATCTACTTTATCTGATATTCTGTGTAGCATTAATTTTGGCATTTGAAGTTGGGTTAGTCAGTTTTGTCCTGATTTTCAAATTTGAAGAATAAATTGGCATTGGGATTTTTAGCTTGTTAGTGTAGCTATTTAATTTGTATTTTATTTGATTGGTGAAAGGTGGAAATTGGGCATAGCACAGCGGTCATGGATTTGCTAATTTGTTTGAAATTTGGTGATGTTACCGATTTATTTTTTTATTTTTTTTCAATTTTTTTGCGATGGTAACAAGATGGTCGCTAATACATTGTAGGCATTTTTTAAACTTTTTTGCGACTGCAAAATATCAGTCGCTATAAGTAAGTTAGGTGGTCGCAAATAGTTTACGACTGTTATTTTGCGATCGCAAAAAGTATTTGCCACCCCCACATTCGCGACCCCCATTTGCCGTCACATGGGCCGTCGCAAAAGGTCTTTTGCGACTGTTTTTTTATTATTTGCGACGGTTTATAGCGGTCGCAAAAAGTGATTTTTTTAGTAGTGAAAACAATATTTTCTAGTATTTAACTTTATTTTAATTGCATTTCATTTCTTATCAATGCGAGTTCAATTTCCTTTCATGCTTACTGAAAATATTAATATTGAGAGAGAGAGAGAGAGTGATTGAAAGACTAAACATATACTCTTTATTTCAATATCTTAAGCCTTACAATGCTACTCCATTATATAGGAGGTTTATACAATATGATCAGATGGAGGCCACGAGGCCACGAGGCCACGAGGCCAAAAGCACAAACAAGCAGGCCACGAGGCCACTACATATTTAACTATACATTAATATATATTACATATATATCAGCATACACTCTGTTTATTATTATAATAACTAGCTTGATTAACCACCGAAAGCATATGAAATAAAGAAAGGGGCTTGATGCATATGGCATCTGATGAAAACGTGGCTTGATTTTCAACACTCCCCCTCAAGCGACGTTGTAGATGTTAATCATGCCCAATTTTTCCGTCAGATCTTCGAAGTTAACTCGAGCAAGAGCTTTGGTGAGAATGTCAGCTTTTTGACAGTTTGTTGGAGTGTAGCTGACTTGAAAAACTTCCTCTTCAATCTTTTCCTTGATAAAGTGTCGATCTATCTCCACGTGCTTAGTGCGATCATGATGAACCGGATTCTTAGCGATACTGATGGCGGCTTGGTTGTCGCAGTATAAAACCATGGGATGCTCAGAAGGAACTCGTAATTCTTCTAACAGTCTGTTCAACCAGATTCCTTCACAGATACCTAGGGCCATAGCACGAAATTCTGCCTCAGCACTACTACGGGCGACCACTGACTGTTTCTTGCTTCGCCATGTAACCGCGTTCCCCCAAACAAACGAACAATAGCCAGAGGTTGATCTTTGATCAGTTACTGAACCTGCCCAATCTGCGTCTGAAAAAATCTCAATTTTTCTATTTGTTGTTCTTTGGAAGAAGAGACCCTTTCCCGGTGTCTTTTTTAGGTACCTCAATATTCTGGTCACAGCAGTCATGTGTTTGTCGGTAGGATTGTTCATGAATTGACTGACCACACTAACAGAGAAGCCGATGTCTGGCCTTGTATGAGAAAGATAAATGAGTTTTCCCACAAGACGTTGATATCTCCCTTTATCACTTGGTGCACTACCGTCACGTTCTTCCAGTTTGATAGTTGTGTCCATAGGAGTTTCTGCCGGCTTGCATCCTAGCATCCCTGTTTCATTCAGTAAGTCTAGAACGTATTTACGTTGTGAGACGACTATACCTTTCTTTGACCTAGCAATTTCCATTCCAAGAAAGTACTTAAGATTTCCAAGATCTTTAATCTCAAATTCCTTTGTTAGGAATGTTTTAAGTAAGCCAATTTCCTCTTCATGATCACCTGTTAGAATTATGTCATCCACATAAACAATGATAATTGCCAATTTCCCTCCTAGGGAGTGCTTCACAAATAATGTATGATCGGATTGACATTGAACAAAACCGTACCCTTTTACTGCCTTAGTGAACCGTTCAAACCAGGCCCTGGGAGATTGTTTGAGACCATACAAGGATTTTCGGAGTCTGCAAACTTTGTTGAAATTTGATGTCGTCTCAAGTCCAGCCGGAATGTCCATGTAAACTTCTTCCGCTAAGTCACCATTGAGGAAGGCATTTTTTACATCAAGTTGGTGAAGTGACCAATCGAGATTAGCTGCCAAGGATAAAAGTACACGAACAGTGTTGAGCTTGGCAACCGGAGCAAAGGTTTCTTGATAGTCAATGCCATAGGATTGGGAGAATCCTTTGGCAACCAACCGAGCTTTATAACGTTCCACATTACCATCTGCCTTGTGCTTTACTGTGAAAATCCATTTACATCCAACGGGTTTCTTACCTCTTGGAAGATCAGTAATTTCCCAAGTACCATTCGTTTCCAGAGCCCGAACTTCCTCATTGACTGCTGCCTTCCACTGAGGAGACTTGAAGGCTTCCTGAATATTCCGAGGAATGTGTATCTCCGTGATGCTAGAAGTGAAGGCACGGAACGAAGGTGATAGATTATCATAAGAAATAAAGTTCCCAATGGGATGCTGAGTACATGATCTAACTCATTTTCTCCAAGTTATGGGCATATTAAGAATACTGTTTTCGAACTCAGAATCAACAGTACTATCTATGGTAAGAAGATTGTTACCTGGAATGTTGCTTGGATTAGAACCCGGTTCAGCCTCATGGGATTGTTGAGAAAGTGCTCCTTCCTCCATTTCCTCTTGGATGTGCTCATTATCCCGCAAGGCAACAATGAACTCGGAATTTTCGGCAGGTACAGATGGATTCAATGACTCAGGAGGTGTGGGATTTTTGGTGGTGATGGATGGCTCACTAAATGACGCAGGGGTCCAAAATTGATATTCCTGGGTTGGAGTCTCCCCCTGAATATCAATTTTAGGGTAGTAAGACTGGGTTTCAAAAAATGTGACATCCATGGAAGTGTAGAATTTCCTAGTGACCGGAGAGTAACACTTATACCCTTTCTGATGTGACGAATACCCAATGAAGACACACTTGAGCGACCGGGGATCAAGTTTACCTCGATACTGTTGATGGACATGAACAAAGACAGAGCACCCGAAAATTTTGGGTGGGATGGTGGAGATGAGGCGAGTAGTGGGAAAGGATTTTAGGAGAAGTTGACAAGGAGTTTGGAATTGTAGTACCTTAGATGGCATCCTATTGATAAGATAGGCAGCTGTAAGAACAGCTTCCCCCCAGAAGAATTGTGGAACATTTGTGGAAAACATGAGTGATCTAGCAACATCTAACAAATGCCGATTTTTCCGTTCAGCGATGCCGTTTTGTTGTGGGGTGTCAACACATGAACTTAAGTGAACTATCCCTTTGTCTGCTAAAAAATCTCCTAGAATTGAGTTGAAATAGTCCCGAGCGTTATCAGACTTTAGAATTTGGATTTTTGACTGGAATTGTGTCTGAATCATAATTTGAAAATTTTTGAAGATTTGGCTCGTTTCAGATTTGTCTTTCATGAGGAAGACCCAGGTTAATCTAGTGTGATCATCTATGAATGAGACAAACCACCTAGTACCAGTTACATTTTTTATTCTGGATGGACCCCAGATATCACTATGAATTAGTGAGAATGGACGAGACGCTTTATAGGATTGAATGGGAAAATGGGACCGTACATGCTTAGAAAATTGACAGATTTCACAATCAAAAGGTTTTGGATTTTTATTAAATAATGAAGGAAATAAATGCTTGAGATACATAACATTAGGATGACCTAAGCGATAGTGCCACAACATAATTGCTCTATCGTTATTTTGACACGAAACCGAAAAAGAACTACCACAAATTGCCGTTTGAGGTTGTTCTTGTGGATAGTGGCGTTCCTTAAGGATGTAGAGTCCAGAGCATTCCTCAGCATTGCCAATCATCTTCCCCGAATCCAAATCCTGAAATTCACAATGAGTGGAGAAAAAATTAGTAACACACCTCTTTTCCTTAGTGAGTTTACTAATTGACAATAAATTACAGTCCAAGTCAGGAACAAGGAGAACAGAGTTGAGAATAAGATTCCTAGACAGCACAACTGAACCTGTACCGGCAACCTTTGATAGTGAACCATCTGCTATTCGGACCGTTAAATTATTTTGACATGAGTTATATGTATCAAAAAGTGTTGCATCTCCCGTCATATGATCAGATGCTCCTGAGTCCACAATCCAAGGTTTTTTACGTTTCTTACTAACAGTAAAGGCGTTCAAAGAATTACCTTTGTGAGCCAAGGTTCCGGATCCTATGATGTGGTTGGAAGACGAACCAGATTGTGACTGTAGTAGTTTCTGGAGCATCTCCATTTGCTCCTTGGTGAAAGGGCTTGCTTCAGGTTGTGGTGATAGTTCATTTGTACCTACATGATTACCTCGTCCTTCTTTCTCAAGAGGCTGACGTGGCTTCCAATCTACTGGCTTTCCATGAATCTTCCAGCAAGTTTCTCTCGAGTGACCCGGCTTTCTGCAATGATCACACCAAGGCCTACCTCCTTTATTTTTCTGACGGTTGTCGATAGGAGCGAATTGAGTCTTAAGAGCCGAGCTTTCTGCCATATTCAGTTGTTGATGAGATCCCATCATGAGTTTTTTCCGACTTTCTTCGCGACGGACTTCAGAGAATGCCTCTCTAAGGCTAGGGAGCGGTTTTACTCCCATAATTCTTCCTCTGATTTCATCAAGATTTGTGTTCAATCCTAACAAGAATTTAAACACACGCTTCCCTTCGACAATCTTTTTATATAACAGACCATCAGTAACACACAGCCAGTTATGAACCTCAAATGTATCAAGTTGACGCCATAGACGAGTAAGGGTATTGAAATATTCAGTTACCGTAAGATTGTCTTGACGTAAATTGTGGAGGGAGCTTTCAAGCTGGATGATTTCAGATGTGTTTTCCTTGTCTGAAAACGTTTCTTTTGCCATGTCCCAGATCTCTTTGGCAGTATCAAATGACAGAAAATTTTCGCCAATGTCAGTGGTCATAGAGTTGACGAGCCACGACATGACCATATTATTTTCAGCTATCCACCTTTTGTAGGTTGATGCTGTGGTTTCTGGTAGCGCCGAGGCTCCGGTGATGTAGTCATCTTTCTCCTTTCCCCGTATAAACATTAACATGGATTGAGACCATTGCAAATAATTTTGCCCATTCAGTTTATGGGCAGTGATCGGAAGATGAGAGGTTTCCATTTGATGAGAGGATGAAGATGATGAGATGATAATATCAGAAGAAGAGGAGGATGAGTTGATAGTCATTCCGAAAGCTGGACCGTATTTAGTCATGCAATAGAAGGATATATTTGAGTAGAAGAGAAAAATTCGAATATTGACTGAAGAGGCGAAAATGATGAGACAGGATTACACCTGCTCTGATACCATGAAAATATTAATATTGAGAGAGAGAGAGAGAGTGATTGAAAGACTAAACATAGACTCTTTATTTCAATATCTTAAGCCTTACAATGCTACTCCATTATATAGGAGGTTTATACAATATGATCAGATGGAGGCCACGAGGCCACGAGGCCAAAAGCACAAACAAGCAGGCCACGAGGCCACTACATATTTAACTATACATTAATATATATTACATATATATCAGCATACACTCTGTTTATTATTATAATAACTAGCTTGATTAACCACCGAAAGCATATGAAATAAAGAAAGGGGCTTGATGCATATGGCATCTGATGAAAACGTGGCTTGATTTTCAACACTTACACTCCATTTGAATTTTTATTTATTTTCATATCTAGCAAAATTATTGGTTAAAAAAAATTGAGGAGAAATTTGTGTGAAGGAAATGGAAAATAGAAAAGTAAAATTGATCACATACTAGTTAGATTGTGGGGTTGCACATTAACGGTGGTGTTATATCCAACAATCCAACTAGCTCCTTGTGAATGGATCTTCAACCCTCTTTCTATCTCACTACGTGTGTAGCAACTTTGGGACGATTGGTTCCTTCACACGCATCAATTAATGGTTACGGTTTGGGGTGAGCCCAAACCTATTGTATGTTTGTGAAGGAAGTTTAGAGTGTAACATAGTGGAAACTCTTGGAGGAGTTTTTGTAATAGTTTTGAGTTGCATGCCTAGTAAAAACTTGTTTGATTAGTGGATTAATGTTAATAAGGATTTAAAATATTTGTGTTTAGTTCGTTACTTCTTAGACTTCACCAGATTCATGTATGAAAAATAATAGGGATTTTAAATGTTTTACCAAATGTCTTACTAAATGTCTCATATGAGTGTGGAATTCACACTATGTAGGGCACATGTAGATCTCACACTCATGTGAAATATTTGATAAAATATTTAGAATCTCTTACGTTACTCTTCATGTATTTTAGAGACCTTAATGACGACATTAATGTAATTCATAGAACAGTAAAGGTGACTTTTGAAAGTTCTAAAGAACATTCAGACGATCACGATAATGATAGTAAAATTAAAGGACAATTCATAAACGTATCGTATTCGTGAATTTAATAAAAAGTATAGTTAGGAAGACTAACTACTGTACCAATTTTAACACACTAATATAATATTAGGTGGGATATATGTTAAGTGATGGAACTCCCATATATGTCTTATGTCTTAATTTTGTATACTAATTAGTATTTGTAATATTACTCTGTAATAAATCAATACCAATCATTATATTGCGGAGTAAATTATACCCTTGGTACCTCTAGTTTAAATAAAATTTATTTTAGTCCTCATAGTTTTAATTTGAACAATTTAAATCCTATAATTTTAGTTTTATTTTAAGGTGATCACTCTGCCATTTAATGTTAGAATTTTGAACAGAAAAAGATCGTGTACAAAACTAGAGGGACCAAATGGAGTTTAAAAGAAACTATAAAGACTACCCATTTAATAATAAAAAACAAAAAATAAAAATAGTGGCTTATATACTTTTTTTTTTCTTCAATTTCACTTTGGTCTCTATAATTTTGCACGTAATCTTTTCCTGTTTAAAATATTAACAACTTATGACTAAGAGATAATATTATAACAAAACAAAAAATATATGGTTTAAATTAACACTAAGATGACTAAAATGACAAAGCAAGATGTTGCTCTTGTAAACTACTGTTTTTTATAGTATGCTATGCTAGGTTAATTATTGGGCAAATTACTCCAGTAGTTCATATACTTTGATATTTATTATGTCATTTTGATCGCTGTAAATTTAATTAGTTCGATTTTGATCTTGAATTTATAATTGTCTTAATTTGGTCTAATTGATTACAATTATTAGCATTTTCTTATAAAAAATAAGCAAATAAGCATCATGTGTTTTACTTTTTTCGAGGCAAAACTCAACGAGTTAACTTTAACCAATTCAGATAATAATTTGGGTTAATTACACTAATAGTTCCTATAGTTTGGGACTTGTGTCACTTTGGTCCTTGACTTTTCAATTGTGACGCATTTAACCTTGAATTTTGAATCTTGTTCCAAATAAGGACAATTGAAAATATTATTAGATTTTTCAAGGGTAAAATCGTCAAATTGATAAAATATAAATTAATTTGACAAAAATAAATGTCAAAAAAATATTTTTAATTTTTTAAAAATTATTTTTATCCACCAATGATAAAATTATGTAAAATTCATAAAAATTACATGATTAATTTTTTAAAATTAATTTTACATGATGATCATCTAAACACATAATAAAAATTAATTTGGTAAAAAAATAAAAATAAATGTCTAAAAAATTTATCAATTTTACATAATTTTATTTTTAGTAGGTAGAAATAATTTTTAAAAATTCAAAAATATTTGTTTAACATTTATTTTTGTCAAATTAGTTTATATTTTATCAAATTGACAATTTTACCCTTGAAAAATCTAATTATATTTTTAATTGTCCTTGTTTGGAACAAGATTCAAAATTCAGGGTCAAATGTGTCACAATTGAAAAGTCAGGAACCAAAGTGACACAAGCCCCAAACTATAGGGACTATTTGTATAATTTGCCCTAATAATTTTCTATTAAAAAACTTTTAACAATTTTATTCATTGTATTAAATTAACACAAAATCTAAAATTAAAAATCAAAATCGAATCAATTGAAAGTATAGAGAGCAAAATGACATGAGAAACAAAATATAGAAACCAAAATAACACTAAAAACAAAATATAGAGACTAGGGGTGTGCACGGTGCGGGTCGGTGCGGTTTGAGAGAAAAATAGAAGCCGTATGGCGGGTGGCGGATTGATAAAAGTGTCACTAGAATTTGCCATTTTCCTTATCAAAAACTGGCGGTTCGGTTGGCAAATAATGGCGGATTTGCCTTGGCGGTTTGGGCGGATTGGCGGTTTATAAAAAATATAATTCAAATTACAAAACTTAAATCAAAGAGTAAAAAAAAGACGAGAGATACCGTGATGTTAAGCATCTTGCGAAGCTTTCTTCTGATGCAGCAAGTGTAGCAACAACATGATAATATCAACGACTATGCCATCAGTTCATTACAAGCATCTATGAAAGCTACAATGATCAAATACAATACATAAAGTTAATATCATTCAGAGTTTACAATATATTGAAAATGTTTACTGTTGAAAAGTATTTAGATTGAAAAGTGAGCTGATGCAAGTTTGCAACATGGCCAGAAAAAAAAAAAAAAAAAAAAAGATTGAAAAGTAAATTGGAATCCAACTTTATTTTGGATTACTGACATCTTGAATTCCCCTCAAGCAGTAATGTAATACTATATTTTAAGGTATAGAACAACAAGCAAACTTAAGTAAAAAAGAATTTTTAAAATCTTATAAAACATGATTTAATAGCGATGCGGGTCAGTGCGGTTTGGAATAAAAATATAAACCGGCGGATTGATAAAAGTGTCACTAGAATTTGCCATTTTTCTTACAAAAAATCGGCGGTTCGATTGGCAAATAATAACGAATTTGCCTTAGCGGTGCGGCTCGGTCCGATTTTGGCGGTTTCGGCGATTTCGGCGGTATTATGCACACCCCTAATAGAGACTACCAATATAATTTATTTTTAATTATTTTATTAGTTTTGTTATTTCACATCCAATGGCCGTTGTCCTTTAGTTTAAGGAATAAAATTTCAACGGCTCTATCTTGTTTTGAGTTGAATTGGATAAATGCTTGATGTTGAGATAAATGAAATTTGAGAGCATGATTTATTAAATGTACTTTTGCATAAAAATGTAAAATTACTTGGTTGGGTACAATTTCAATTATTAAGCATACTTCATTAAAATTGAAAGAATATTAACCTTTGTACAATTTTGGTAGATTGAGAAGGATATTTGGTTGGACAAGAAGATAATCAAAAAGAGAATCTTTCAACCTAGGTTGTGACAATCAAATTAGTTAATTTACACAACTAAATACTTAAGTTGTTTAAAGAAATTTTAATACTCAAATTAGGACAAGAAATTGAATTTGATAATGAAAACTTTAGATTATTCTATTCATAATTGAATACCTCTTTTTAGTAATTTTTACGAGAAAAAAAAACATACAAAATAATAAAGATAAGCTGATTTTTTAGCTAAAATTTCACATTCCCAAAATAGACCTATAGATGTCTATCTGTCTATCTATCTTTCTTCTATATATATATTTAATATTATTATAAAGAGAAGTTTTCTGTTAATTTGGAAAAATTGGTCTAAGATCCCTACCAAACTTTTAGTATGAGAAGAGATCCACAATAATATTTTTTGATACCTAAGGTCCCTCAATGTTATTTGAGGTTATAAAATACCTATTTTACCCCTGTTTATAATATACGTGGTTTTCAATTTTGGAAACTGAAGATTATATTGCTATTTTGTAGGAGATTACGTTGAGATGAACTTGACGATGGAGATTTTCGTAGAGAACTTGATGATGTAGATTTTTGTGGAGATTTTCTAGGGATTTTGTAGTTGTTGATCGTGTAGGAGTTGAAGTCGTGTTGATTTAATTTCCAGTGGAATTGAATCAGGGAAGTTTAATAATCAGTGTAAGTTTTCAATTTTTCATTTGATTTGTATGTAAGGATTCTGATTTCATATTAATTTTTTGAGTGTATTTTGAATTAAGTTTTGTTTTCAGTTTGATCAATGTGAGAGAGAGGCTAGCTCAGTGTAGTTGTTTTTTTATTTTTAAAGTTGATTTTTCATTCTTTGTTATTGATAAATTTTTTGAGAGAGGCCAGCTCAATGGAGTTGATTTTTATTTTTTAGAGTTGATTTTGATTTCTCTGTTACATGCTTATCAATGATAAGTTATGTTCTTTGTGTTTGGAGACCGGTTATGTTTTTCTACACTTTTCTAAGTTTTGTGCTTTGTTTTTGTTTTTTTTTTTTCACTTTTTATTTATTTATTTATTTATTTTTGCACTTTTCATTTTTTCTGCACTTTTCATTTTTCTACACCTTTCTTTGTATTCTAGAGAAAATTGTAGGTTTTTTATTATAATCCAACAAAAATCACAGAGAAAATTGTAAATTTGTAGTCCAGTGAAAATCACAAAGACTATTATAATTTCATAACATATCTTCTTTATAATTTTTGTATGTGCTTGTGTTTAATAGTTAGCATTTTTGTCTTTTAATGTTAATGTGTATTTGTTTTTGTTATCTTGAAAGTGAATATAAGTTCGAAAATTTCTCTGGACTTTTATTTGAGTCGAAAGAAAATTATAAGCTTGTTATTATAATCTAGAAAAAATTATAATTATTACAAATTTCTCTGGACTTTTATGTTGTGTTTTTTAAGTGTTTTTTATATTGAACAAGTTATTTTTCGTGTTTTTTTTTTTTTAGTTTAGATGGACAATGCTATGTTTTTGTTGTGCAAATATTGGAATAATATTATTGTCATTAATGTTTCATGTGAATTGAATTTTAAGGAATTGGTTGGCATTTTGTATAAAACATGGGAGAATTTGAAATATAAGACGATCTGTATTTCATATTCTATTGTGGGCCATCTGAATTGTATGATTCGAAATAATATTGATTTTCTGAATATGTTGAGGGTTGTTTGTGCACGTGGTGTTGATATAGTTGATGTTTCAGTTGTTAAGTGTAGCACTTCTGATCAAAAGAATGAAGTGGGGTCTAATTGGGTAGATGTTGTGCATAGTGAATGTGATAGGCTCGTGGATATTGAAAGGAATTCACTCTCTGAGTTTTGTTCTCACCAAGAAAATGTGTTATTGTCAGCTTGTTGGCGAAATAATATTAGAAGTGTTGGACAAAAGTTTGAGGGTGGTGTGGTTAAGTTCCGTATTATTTTGTGCAAGTATGCTATTGAGGTTGGTTTTTAGTTTACGTATGTTAAAAATGACAAGCTGAGGGTTACAAGAAAATGTACATATACGGAATCAAGGGGATGTATGTGGCGTGTACATATTTCAATTGAAAAAACAAATGGGTTCTTTTACATAAGAACTTTGAACAATGAACATATGTGTGGTGTGGCGGTTCGTACTAGTAAACATGGTAAGATGACTTCTAGCTTAGTTTCTGGGCTGATACTTGAAGAGGTAAGTGCGAAGCCTTTTACTCGTCCAGTGGATGTTGTCAAACAAATGAAAGACAAGTATAGGGTCTCAATCAGTTATAACTGTGGTTGATTGGGGGTTAAAAAAGCAAAAGGTAGTATACTGTGTGAATTTTCTTTAGATGTTGCCACTGTATGGATTTTCTCAGAATTTGGCCACTATGTGAATTTTCTTTGGATTTTGGCACTGTGTGAAATTGCTCTGGTTGTTTATTGTGCGAATTTTCTCTGCATGTGTATATCTAATATGCTTGTTCCTATTTGTTTGTAGGGTTTTTCCTATAGCTTTTGCCATTGTTGATGCTAAGAATAAAGATAGTTGGTGTTGGTTCCTTGAACATTTATGTGAATTATTGGGATCGGAGAGGCTGACAAGTTTCATATCAGATCGACATTATGGTATTGTGGAAGGAATTGCTAGTTTTTTCCCTAATTGCTATCATGCATTTCGTCTTGAACATCTAAAGAGAAATTTGAGGGATAAGTTATCATGTGGAAACACAAATTTGGTTAGGGAAACGATCGTGTCCAAGTTTTCAGAATGTGCATATGCGCCAACAAAGGCATCATTCCATTTCAAGTTAAATGAATTAAAAAGTGAGGGAGGAGACATTATAAGTGTTTTCTTGAGAATTTTACCATATGAAAATTGGAGTGATGCATATTTTGAGGGAAAACATTATGGTGAAATATATTCAAATGTTGCTGAGTCATTCAATTCATGGATATGAGAAGCTCGGCACTTGCCAATAACAAATTTGGTGGACATGATACGGTTGCAAATCATGAATATGAGGTCTGATAAGAGGCTACTTTCTAGTAAATGGAATAAAGTTCTCTGTCCTCATATGGATAATGTGTTGGAGAAGACTTTCATGGATGGGAGGACGTAAAATATGAGTTTATCATCTAATAATGTGTTTGAAGTGCATTGTTTTTCTTCGGTTATGATTAATCCTGGGTTGAGAACTTGTTCATGTCGAAAACGGAAAATAAATGGGTATCCATGTCAACATGTTGTTGTAATTTTTAGGAGTGAAAAGAATTTGAATTCATTTGTTGAACAATTTTTCCATATTGATATGTATCGTCAAGCATACTCGTTTTCGATTGGCCCAGCTCCAACTGTTGAAAAACCTATGTGTAGCATTGATGATGCTATGATTTTACCTCCATTGAGTAAGAGAACAGCTAGGAAGCCAAAGAAGAACAGAATTGCTTCTACTGGAGAGTTTAAAAGGGTGATGAAGTGTAGTCAATGTGGGAGTATTGGTCGCCATAATAAGAGGACATGCAAGGAACCTTTATTAAATAGTTGAAGATAATACATTTTATTGATTGAATAATACATTTGAGGATGTTAGAGGAACTTATGTTGCATTTTTCGATGTTGGTTAACAGAGAGAAATTTGTATGGGTATGGATCTTATTACAAAAATAATGTGTCTGTTGTGTGTTTTGTTTACTAGTTTTCTCTGAAAAAATTTTCTGTAATTTCTGGACCAATGCACTTGTGTTTTTGAAACATATTTTAGGCAGTGTGTTTATAATACCAGTTAAATTCATCGAGAGAAATTTGCCAATAGCAGAGAAAATTATTGTGTATTGTGTTTTTTGAAATGTACTTTTGGGCTATGTTGTTAGTAAAAATTATGCTAAGTCTTGATCAACAGAGACTTAACAAAAATTTTAACCAAACAACCAAACATGAAATCAGACGATTGTGTAAAGGTTCTAATGTCTTGAAAGTACAAGGACTTCATTAGAACAATTAACAATCAAAAGAGTGAAGTAAACACAGAAAAACTTTTATTGAAATCTTCCAAGTTTACAAGGTTACAAACTGTTGAAAACTACTCCTAAAAGTTAAGGTAATCTACTCCTAAGAATTAAGGTAGACTACTCCTAAGGATAAAAAAAATAATAAATAAATAAATAACTATAATAAGTTTGATGATTTGTTGATGATCTTTCCCCTTTGGCACCTTCTGCTTTTATACCTCCCCATTTTTCTCTGGCCCACGATTGTATGATTCCCGTAAATCCTGCAACTGTTACTACACAACTGCTTCAACTACTTTCTCACTTCCCAACTCATAAACTTCACCAAGTTTTCCTTTCTATCTGTTGAACCACCTCTCCTTCATGTTGCCACGTGTCCCTCAGTTCTTTGGACCTTCTATCGACAGAGAAAAACTTTCATTTTGCATATGACTTATCTTGCAAGTTGTCCACTAAGCCTATGACCTAGCCTGATAACTGCTCCATCATTTGAACCATCAAATGCATGTGATCAACCTCTCTAATGCCACATGTCCCTTGACTGCTGAAAGACTTCATTTTGACTTCACTGCCACGTGTCATCATTCGATTAATCCTCATATCCTTCTATTTTTATACCTTTCCATTGCATGATTCTCCTAAATCCTACAACTCTGCACAACTGCTGCTACTGCTCTCTCACTTCCCAACCCTCAGATTTCCCTAATCCTTCTTTTCTATCTATCGAACCACATCTCTTTCATGTGGCCACATGTCCCTCAGTCCTTTGGACCTTCTATCGACAAAGAAAAACTTTGATTCTGCATATGACTCTTCTTGCAAGTTGCCCACTATGCCTATAACCTAGCCTAATAACTGCTCCATCATCTGAGCCATCCAATGCATGTGATCAACCTCTCTAATGCCACCTATCCCTTGACTGCTGAAAGACTTCATTTTGACTTCACTGGCACATGTCATCATCTGATTAATCCTCCTATCCTTCTATTTTTCTCTGGCCCACAATTACATGATTTCCCTAAATCTTGCAACTATTACTGCACAACTGCTACAACTTCTCTTTCACTTCCCAACCCTCAAACTTCACCAATTCTTCATTTCTATCTGTTGAACCACCTTTCCTTCATGTGGCCACGTGTCCCTCAGTCTTTTGGACCTTCCATTGATAGAGAAAAAATTCTATTCTGCACATGACTCTTCTTGCAAGTTGCCCACTAAGCCCATAACCTAGCCCAATAACTACTCCATCATCTGAACCATCCAATGCATGTGATCAACCTCTCTAACGCCATATGCCCCTTGATTGCTGAAAGACTTCATTTTGACTTCATTGCCACGTGTCATCATCCGATTAATCCACTTGTCGATAGAAATTTTACAAAAATAGGTGCAAACAAGTGTGTATATAATACCAGTCAAATTCATCAAAAGAAATTTTCCAATAGCAGAGAAGATTACTTTGTGTATCGTGTTTTTTTAAGCATACTTTGAGTGGTGTGTTTATAATAACAGTCAGATTCATCCAGAGAAATCTACTAATAGCAGAGAAAATTACTGTGTATTGTGTTTTTTCAAACATACTTTGGGTAGTGTGTTTATAATACAAGTCAAATTCATCTAGAGAAATTTGCCAATAGCAGAGAAAATTACTCTATGCATTGTGTTTTTGAATTTGATGGTGTGAATTACTTTGTGCATTGTTTTGTACTAACACAATGCATTACAATTTACATGATCATATAGGCACCCTTTTTGCATGATACAAGAAAAAATTTCTATGTGAAATTCTAGTAACTTCAAACAAGAGAAATTTCTTCAGACATATAATTTTCTTTATGTGTATTGTGTTGACAATCACTACTTAGCATGCATTATATAAAATAAAATAAAAAATATTTAACCATTTGTTTGCACCCATTTTTGTAATTCTTCTGTCGACAGAGAGTGAAAAGTTTCTTATGACATGTGGCAAAGAAGCTTGAAAATGTTTTACTTCTTATGCCAAATGATGTGCAATGTGGTGAAAGCAATCAGTGGATCGATTACAAGCAGTTGAATGATGGACCAATTTTCAGAAGGCATTTAGTGCTTGTAAATGGAAAGATGGTCTGTCGATATAGGTCAACAATTCATGAGGAACACGTAGTAGTGCTTGTGAAGTTCAACTTTGCCTTAGAGAGAAAAGGCAGTGAACCATAAATCGTTTTTCGGTCGATTGTGGCCTGTCGACTATAGCCAAAATTTAGTCTAATTGATTGTGGCTTGTCTATTATGGCCAAATCTAATTTTATTAATTGTGGCCTGTCAATTGTGACCTGTCGATCATGGCCAAATCTAATCTCAATGATTGTGGCTTACTGATTTTGATCTGTCGATTTAGACCATAAATTATCTTTAAAGACCTACTATGACCACGCCATCATCATCATCATCATCATCATTATTATTATTATTATTATTTGTTTTGTTATTGTTTACAAATGATGGAAATGGGCTTGGAAAATGGTGGCAAGTTAGCAACGTGTGGTAGTTTTAGCATTTTATAAGGGGCATGGGTTGATTTTGTTTCATGAAGTGGCCAAACTACCTCCGGCAGTTATACTTCGAATGGGAAACTGTCAATTGTTACTCTACAAATAGACTGAAAATAGACTTGAGAGGACATCATCAACAACAATACAACAACTTAGTTTTAGACTTAGGTGTAGTTTCAATTGTAATTTAGGAGTAGTTTCTTTCTATAATTTGTAATATTTGTAAACATTGGTGGTCATCTTGAAATTATCTTTAGTTTGCTTTGTTTACTTCGTTTGATCTTGGTGATTGTAACTTTTGCTCTAAAGAAGTCCTTGCACCTTCAAGACATTGAATCAAAAACACAGTGGCTTGATTAGTTTGTTCAATTGCTTGTTTAAATTGTTGTTCAAATCTTGTCGATTGGGAGTAAGCATAATTTTTACTAACACCATTGATAGCTATGAAATTTTGAAGTTTACATTAGTCAAAAAAAGATATATACATATGTGTCAAACATCATCATTCCTTCAATATATGAAAAAAAATATTGAAGGGTTATTCTTAATTACATTGTGTGCATTATCTTCCTTTCACTAGTGTGCTTTCACTATTATACTTTTGGTACTTCTTCTGGTGGTATTTGAATTGGTTTTGTCCATGACCGGCCAACTTTAGTCACAAATCTCTCTATGATTTCTACCCCCATCAACCTTACGTCTTTTGTTAATAATGTCGAGTTGATAGGTTCATGGTTGATATATTGTCTCATTATATAACATACAAAGAGTCCACAATCCACAATGCATACAAATTATAGGTATAGTTAGTTTTGAGAAACATTCAAATTAAATTATCTTATTTATAGATGTTGTATGAAACTTACGAATCACTGGCTTATTGTGGAGCATTCTCAATATATTGAAAGTCATAATTTGTGTTTTGTGAGCCTATCAATTTGAACAAGGGTTGTGATTGTGCCTCTCTTTCAAGGCATGCTTTTGAAAAATTCTCCACATAATCTTACTGCAAAAAAGATAATTTTTAAATAATAGAGAAATTTACATACAAGGACACAAAGACATAAATTAATGGAAGTCTATGAAAATTATCATCACATAAATATCATCATGGATTAGAGAAATTTGCACTCGTTACTAATTGTTTTGCATCTTTGAGATATTTGTCGTGTGCATCATCCCTTCTTGTCCTTAATGAGTTGTAGTACCTTCATAAATTGTCTTTTTTATCCAAGACAAAGCAAGGTCCAATGATTTCCATCAGATGAATTCTCATTGCCACTGCTATTTATTGGGAAATGGAGGAACCTGTAATTCCTCCATGCGGGTTCAAGATGCTTGTCAAACAATGAGATTTGAAAAGTTTGATTTTCTGACATCTTGATGAAGTTCTGCGGTCAGAGAAAATCAAACAATGGTCGGAGAAAGTTGAAATGATCGAAATTTAGAAATATACACAGAGAGAAATTTGAAATGCACACAACTAGCCAGAGAAAATTAGACAAGTAACACAACTGGCTTCAAGAAGTATCTCAACAAGAAAAAGTAGTAAGTAGATTTTAGAGAAAATCAAATAAAAGAGTAGTAACATACCAAGCTCATGCATGTGGGAAAAAAAAAATGAAGTTGCTTGTTGTCATTTTCTCCTTTGGTCAACAAAGAGTATCTCTTCATAACCATCAATGACCTGAAAATATTATTTATAATTGTATCATTGGTTTATAAAGGCTTATGGAACATGACAGAGAAATTTGATGAAAGACTTACATTGTTGGAAAATTCTTTTTCCTTTATTAGGTTTCTGATATCTTCAAAAGTAATGAGATTCAACTTGCTTATCCAGATGAAAGCCCTACAAGATGACAAAAAAAGGATTTAATAGTTGTTAATGCAATATAAGTTAGTAAATTGTTGTTTGTTATCTTCTATTTTATTTGTTATACTTACTCTAGTCCAGACACATTTGATATGTGCTACAAGATATATTTGACATGTTCTTTTACCAATTTTAAAACCGGTAGACTTTATGGAAAAATCCAAGATTTTCTGACGTTTGTTGTTTGAGGCAAGACATAGTCATCGACATCAAGTACTTCTTCGTCTTGGTGGTTTGCTCTATTGGCTTTGCATCTTGCTTTGAACCTCTAGTGATCCTCACAACTTTGGAATATTGAAAGTCTGGATCTTGCTTTCCTTTCATTTCCTTTCTTTTGCCTTTAAATTCTTTATCATTGATGTAGGATCTTTTTTCACTATAGACAGTGAAAATATCAGTAAAAGTTAAATTTCTTTCAAGTAATAGATCATATTTCAATATGTAAATTTATTTGATTTAATATTTTTCAGTTGTCATATACTTTTGTCTTTGGTTTTGGTTGTTGTTTGTCTGCCACTTTTTCTTGTTGGGTTATTGGTTGTTGTTCCACTTCCATTCCAACTATACACAGTGAAAATAAAACAAACCCCAAAAATCAATGTGGTCAGAGAAGTTACAAAATCTAGAGAAAATTACACACATATGAAAGCAAATAAACAGAGAAAATCAAATAAGCAGTAGAAATCAAACAAGCCAAACTAATGTGATCAGAGAAATTTAAATCTAGAGAAAATTACCATTGACACAAAAATTTTAGTAAATTCTGAGTCATGTTGACACAAGAACATAACTTTTTGTGGTTCAAGATTTTCACTGACCTTAGGGGTGAACTTGTTTTGGTGTTTGGTAAGATTGTGTTGCTAGTTAGATAGATAGTTCTTGAATTTGTTCATGCAATCTAGCATTTTCAGTTTCAAGCTCTGAAATTTAATTCCTCAACTATTGCATTATTTTTTCATCATCTTCTTTTTCAACCTGCAACATCCTTAGTTTCACTAGGTTTGTGTTGTCTCTTTCTTAAAGCTCTGAATTCTTTGATGTCAAGGTTCTTATTGCAATGTCTTTTTCTTCAAGTATTTGATTCCAGTTTTTCTCTTCTTCTATTTTGGATTTAGAAAGTGCCTTTAGTCTTTGATGTAGATTAGCAATTTGAGCATCCTTTGATTCCTCATATTCTTGAGGCTGTTACATTGTTAAGCCACAAATGCTATCATGATATTGGTTCATCCGCTCATTATTTTCTTCTTCATTCCTTTCCTTATTGTTCTCTTCTTCCTCTTCAAATTCAGTGCCTTCATCTTCTTCTTCCTTGTTTTCTTCTTCTTCTTTCCCTTCATATTCTTGTTTGTGTTCTACTTCTTCATTTTCTTCTCTAGCTTCCTCTTCTGCACTGCTTCCTTGATCATTCTCCATTGCTTGCTTATCCTCCTTCTTCATTCCCTCCTTCTTCTTCAAATGAATCTTTTAATGTCTGCTTGAATTTGGCCAATGCCTTTTTTACTTCTTTATTTTTCTTTTTATCAAGACAAAACTCTTCTGATGGGTTTTTAACTAGCTCCTCATTATCTATCTATAATAGAAGGGTCATTTATTAGAGAAATATTAAAATTTCACTGAAAGAAAAATTCAAACAAGATCAACCAAATGCCAGATCAAATTCATCTATATCAAACTAATGGGAAAGAAATTTCAAAGAAAATTTTATAGGTTAGAGAAAATTGCACACAAGGAGACATAACTATATGGGTCAGAGAAAATTATGAAACAAGCAATATAATTTGATGGGTCAGGAAAAATTCAAATATCACAGAAAATCAATCAAGGCATATAAGTTAATGTTATTATAATTGTGGTCAGAGAAATTCGGATTTAAGAGAAAATTCATTACAATGATAGAAATAAACCAGTGTTAATCAAACAAGCAATATAAATTTTAGAGAAAATTGATCTCAATCAGTCAAGGCACATAAGTTATTCCATATAAGTTATTCCATTGCAAAGAAAATCACAAATAAATTTTAATTAACACTGGTTTATAAGTTATTCCATATAAATTGATGACAATAAGGGAAACAAACCAGTGGTCAAAGAAATTTTGGAATTTTTTTGAGACTTGAGTGGCAATAGAAATCTAACTTATTGAGGTGCAAGAGATTGGATTGGTGTCTTCTGCAGCTGTTTGGTCATGCTTCGCAAGTTCCACTTGGCACATCTTGGGAATTCGATTTTGTTACTGTCTTCCCAGTCAATGATAGTTGCATGTTCGCATAAAATAAAATTTTAAGTATTTAAATTTTACTAAACACACAAATTTGTAAGTGTCATAACGGTAAATGTAAATGGAAATTCAACTTACCAGCAATGCAATGACACACCTCGTAACTTTCTCTGAAGTTTTGTGCAATGCTATTATAGAATCGATCAATGTTGTTATTGCTTCTGGCCAATCATACTTTTTCATTGATTCAAGTGGTTCCACATACTTGATAAAGATCCACCCTATTGAATTCCCACTTGTTGCAAAAAATAGGGTGAGACACAAGTACAATGTAACAATGATCGTTACATCTTTGAAGTCATTTGGTTGCTTCCCTTTCATTGCTTTGACCAATGCCTTCTTTAGAACAGGACCAGTGAGCCTCGTTTTCTTTGGGAATCTTCACCTTAGGAATGGCGTGTTTGGCTTTTTTGAGTATCTTAATGACATGATGCCTTTACCACCTTCCAAGCCAAAAATCAAGGTCATATCATTGGTTGTAAAGGTCAAGTTCTTCTTACCAATTGTGAATGCTTTGGTTTTTTCATTGTATCGTTGGATGATTGCAACTACATCACCATCTGATTTCCTACACTTTCTTGGATCCATCCTTCCCATTGTTAGAACTTGGATCAAATACCAGAATGGGTTCTTTTGAAGTTCTACAACTTGGTTTGAATTGAAATATGTGTTTGAAAAAGGACACAACAGATGAGAGGTTTGATCGGTATTGAATGTTGTAATTAGCTTTCTTCCTTTGGAGTTTCACAAGTCTTTTTCCCTTGGAGCTTGAGTCTTTTGAAGTTGGTGTATTCCTCTTGATGCTTATTGCTTCTTCGACTTGGACTTCTTTCTTTTTGGTGTGGAGTTTGTGGTGTTTTGTTGCTGTTGTGTTTTAATCTAAGATCATAACTGGCAAACTCAAAGACTTTCTATTTCTTTTTTGGTGTTTCTAGTTGTTGGCTATATATTTTGTAAAAGCCAGTAACAATTCGACACGTGGCAGAATAAGGGTATTATGGGAAGATGATTCACGTCTTCAATCCTGATCGTACACGTGGCGATGACAATTGGTTCTCACATGATCCAAGTAGCACCAGATCAGTAAAGAGATGAAAGATGACGTGGCCTCAACGGTTACTCATATTCAAATTCAAATATAAGAGGGAAGTTTAACTGCAAGTGATGGCCTAGTGGAACTACTTCTAAGGCAGCATGATCAGCGATCATGGAGGAGCAGTTCGACGGTTTGAAGTGCAGTTCGAAGGTCATCCTTGGCGAGTATAAATAGCAAGGAAGCCCCCAGAAAAAACCCCCAGACTCAGATCATACAAACCAGTCATTTACTTTATATTTTCTTTCCCAGTTTTTTACATTTCCTGCACTTTAAATACCTGCACTTTAAATACTTGTTCTTTAAATACCCGCACTGCACTTCGATTCATAGGAGTAGTTTCAAGTAGATTCAAGTAGACTGTTGCTGTAAACCTCTTCGAGGCTGAGTTTGGACTATTGTAAGTGTTCATTTTTAATGAAATACTTCGATTGTTCTTCGTATTAATTGTTATTTGTCTTAATTTCTCCTAAGTCAAGCCACCAGTAAAAGTCCTCTTCATTGAGGCTGAAAGAACTAAAACACAATCGTCTGATAAATTGGTTGGCAATTATAATTTCTGTAAGGACTGATTGATCCTTGCTGGCACGCTCGCATTTACAAAAATACCCTTCGAAAAGCCAAAAAGCCAACATATATTTTTGGCACGCCCAGTGGGACTTAATTTAAAATGGCTAGAAGAAGACGACAAGGAGAAAATGAACGTCTGGAAGAAGGCGTAGAAGGAGAGGTAGAAATACCTAATCCAGAGGATAATGTGGTAACACATCCTGTGGAGACTCCCATGTTATCAGAACCTATGGTCGAACAGACCAGTACTTCTGGACAAGAACCATATGTTCATAATATTGGACGAAACCAAGGAATTGGAACATCCACTGTTCCATCTACTCAGCCAACAAATCCATGGGATGGCTTAGTAGATGCTATGGGACAACAATTAATGAATACAATGGAAAGGTGGGCAACATCCTTTTTGGATCGAATGAATAACCACCAACCAACAAATACAAGACACACAGAGGAAGTTTTAAATGTCCCTCAGCAAAGATTGGCTAGAGAAAAACAGCCTATGCAAAATAATGGACAATATAATGGTCAAACTAGTACTCAGAACTATGAAAGACCATCGCCCCAGTCTTGGTATGAACCCATTTCAAGGCCTGTAGTAGGCCAAAATGCCTCAGTACCCAACAATGAAGCCACACACGTTGGTGGATCTGGGCAAGTACAAGAAATTGGCATGAGAATGGTTACAAATCCCATGTTCGAAGCCATACCTGGCACTAGGGGATATAATAATCCTTTGTTTGAATTTGTACCCGGGGGGTTGGAGGGTTTTCCTGTAAATGGAAGGGACACAACACCTGTTCCAGCATCTTTCGCAGGTCCCTTCGCAGGACAGGCTCAAAGGGGTTACCCATACCCCCAACAGCAACCTGCACCACAGGGGCAACCAGTCCCAAATGTACCACCTTATAGACCAAGAGGGCCACAAGCGCAAGTTTGTCCACCAAACCCTGTGTTTGTTCCTCCAGTACTGGTTCAGCAGGCACAGAATATGGTCCCTAGGGACCAAATTGTTGATATTGTTAGGGAGATGTGTGGACCGATGGCTCGGGGGGTCCAGACTCCTGTATACAGAAAACCATACCCAGAATGGATAGATAGGGTACATGAATACCCAAGAGGATTCAGAATACCAGACTTTACCCTATTCTATGGAACTGGAAATCAATC
Organism: Camellia granthamiana; assembly: GCA_036172215.1. NCBI lineage: Eukaryota > Viridiplantae > Streptophyta > Magnoliopsida > Ericales > Theaceae > Camellia > Camellia granthamiana. The sequence continues at coordinate 85,093,087 of CM069916.1, read as the reverse complement.
AACAGTAGAGCACATTGCCAGATTCGCTGCTCAATGTGGTGAATTCACTAATCATGATTACATGAAACTGAGATTATTTCCAAATTCTCTAACTGGGGGAGCCTTTGTATGGTATATCAACCTTACACCTGGCTCCATTCAAAATTGGCAACAAATGGAAGAGGCATTTCATGCCCAATTCTTCCAATCGGAGCCAGAAGTGTCCATGGCAGACTTGGCAAGATTGAGTCAAAGGCCTGAAGAAAAGGCTACTCAGTTTATTGCCAGATTTAAAAGGGCTCGAAATAAATGTAGGGTCATCCTTCCAGAGCCAGAATTTGTAAGATTGGCTCAAAACGGTTTAGAGTTCAGGCTTCGAAAGAAATTTGACTCAACTGAATTCAGGGATTTGGTCGAATTAACCTATAAGGTGTCTCGATATGAAGCATTACTAGAGGAGGAACAAGATCGAAATAATGCTTCGTATAAGACGTACTATAGAGATCCCAATTATGAGATTGATGCAGCAGAGATTGTGGGCAAAGAACCTGTAATCTGTGAAGCATTAATTCATAAGGATACAACCATCGACCAGCAGTTTAAAAAGAAAGACTTTTACAGAAAGTACTATTTCGATTTAACAAAAGCAGATGACATTTTTTATCATTTGCTTGCAGCCAATTTCCTTCAGTTACCAAAAGGAGTAAAATTGCCATCTCCAGAGGAACTTAAAGGAAAAGTATACTGTAAATGGCATAATTCTTGGTCTCACTCAACTAAAAACTGTGTTGTTTTTCGAGACAGGATCCAAGAGCAAATTCGAAAAGGAAGTTTGAAGTTCCCAGCCAAAACAGAAAAAGCCATGGGAATTGACAGTAACCCATTTCCAAAAGTTGGAGAAAGTGCGGCTAATGTGGTTGTACCAAACTTTCAGAATCTATCTCTGCAGGAATTGGAAGAGGTCAATGTGCAAATGCATATTGCCAACCAAACAACTGCCAAGAAGGAGATTGGAAACCCACCAACTATTGGACAAGGTTTCTCACGTCAGAGGGAACACTCTGATGAAGAAGCACTGGACGATGATTCTCTCGAAGCAGTTGTAGTGCAGAGGATGTGTCCCAGATGCAGACTGAGTTACAAATGGTTAAAGGAGCTTCCAATTGATGGGAAGCAATACTATAAGGATGTTCAGAGACGTCCTAAATCAACCAATGCTCACAACAAAAGGCCGTATCCGGCTGGTGACAGGCAACGCCCATTAGTGGTTGAACCTGTAGTGGACATAATGCATGCTAAAGGCAAGAGGCCTGTGTATGAGTCTAGGCCACCTAACTACTACAGAGTAGAGAGTAGCCATTCTGAAAGAAGATTGGAGAGGGGTTCAGGTTATGGGAGTAAAGCCAGAGATTGGCCCTTTAGACCAACCCTGCGAAGGACAGAAAGTGGCTCTTTTCATCGAAGGACTGAATCAGGCTCGAAACATGAAGTCAGAGCCAAGCATCTACCTTCACAGCCAGTTTCGAAGGTGACTTCGAAAGTAGAAAGAAACAGTTCGACATCTGGATCAGTAAGCTCGTGGGTACCAGGGGTCCCAGATTGGTTTGTAATGCAGAACAAACCTAGGGAGACACCTACTCAAAGGGATGTTGGAAACCAAGGCAGGATGGTCAAGCCTCCTTTGGTGGCCCCAAACAATTGGGTATTACTTAAACATCCAAAGACAAAGGAACCAGATATGGTCCCAGTCATTTCCAGATCACAAAGAAGGAAAATTCAACTCAGGTATACCCAATACCAGCAAGATCTGAAAGAAAGTGGAGAGAGTTCTTCACAGGTCAAGACAGAAGCAAAGAAAACTTCGAAGTCAGACCATACTCCAAAACCGACTTTACAAAGCAAAGTGGTTTGTAGCAGAGAACAATTGGCCCAAGTTCATTCTGAACTAAAGGCCAGGGAGAAATCTAGTCTGGCAGGGCTGGAAAAGGCTTTGATGGAAAGTGATAGCGAAGCGGGAGACGAGATTGACATGAGCCAAAAGAAGGAAATGGCAGAGGAAGAGATGTTCGAAGCCTTCATGGCTGAACATACATTTCTGACTGAAGAACCAGTTGAGAAGGATCCTTCGAAGGGATCAGTTATCAATGAAATACCAGAGTACAGCATGGAGGATGCTGCTGAGGACACTGAGCAAGGTAGCCAAGAGGGGAAGAAGGTACAGCCAGCCATCCAGTTTGGTTCATTTCCCCCTGTATCAGTCAATATGGTACACATACTACCTCATGAATTCCAGGCTGAAAATGAGGGTCAGGGTGATCAAGACATGGATCCAATTCCTGTCTCTAGTGAGGAGTCACAAGTGAGTATGGTACAGGATGCTCCTGAAATGGCTACTCCAATGGAAACTGAGTTTGAAAGTGAGGAAGAGGTAAGCATCAACCTCTCATATCCTTTTGAATATCCCTCGAAATCCATGACCCAACATGTTAAGCCTCTGTACATCAAGGCTTTCTTTGATGGGATACAGCTGAACCGAGTCCTGGTAGACAATGGGGCAGCAGTGAACTTATTACCGAAATCTTCTTTGAAGAAACTAGGGAAAAAGAATCCCAGGTTGATCCCAACCAGCACGACTATTGCTGGCTTTGCTGGAGATAAACAGATGGCTCAAGGAATTCTGCCTATTAATTTGAGTGTGGGAACCAGGGATTGTATGACAGCATTCTTCGTCATCGACAGCAATGCCAAATATAATGCCTTACTTGGGAGAGATTGGATCCACACCAACAAATGTGTGCCTTCCTCTTTGCATCAGAAGATCATGACGGCCTTGGGCAATGGAGAGACAGAGGAAATTGATGCAGATCCTCAACCCTTCATAGCCTGTGCAGACATTGCAGAGGCCAAGTTGTATATTGAGGGAGTAACACCACTTAGTATACTGAGGAAAGCTGATGGCTCAGCCGAAGTGACGGCTGATGAGGAAGTGACACACCTAAAGCACTTAGTCCAAGAGAGTGTTGATGAAGAGGTTGTCGTGAAAGATGACAATGATGCCTGGTTATAGGCAAAGGGATGAAGAACAAGAAGCCAAGTCTTTGGCTCTGGTTAAATTCTCACCATTGGACGTAGAAGCAATAGTCCAGAAAGTACAGGAGCAAGAAAGAGAAGCCATGATGATTGGCTGTAAACAGGAGCAGCAACAGGTCAGAATTTTGACCCTTGGGAAATACTGCGCATTGGACATTGAGACAAAGGTCCAGGAGATACAAGAGGAGGATGCCTTATGGACAGATTTTGTCTATGAGGAAGAAGGTAAGGATGTTGAACCAGAGAACTTGGGAGTGGAGCAAAGCAAGAAGGATGCTTCGAAGATAGAAGGAATCAAAGAGGAAGCTTCAGTAAGTTCTCAGACACAAGACCCCTTAGAAGAAGTGAATTTAGGGGAAGGTTCTGTACAACAGCCAACCTATATAAGTGCTTGTTTGAACGTTCTGGACAGAGACCAGTTGTTGGTTGTTCTAAAGAAATACAAAGATTGCTTTGCATGGTCTTATAATGAACTACCAGGATTGGATAGGTCATTAGTGGAACACAGGCTCCCTATGAAGCCTAATTTCAAGCCATACAAGCAGAAACCGAGAAGGATGAGTCCAGAAGTAATTCAGAAGGTCAAAGAGGAGATTCTTAGACTACTCAAGGCAGGCTTTATTAGGACAGCCAGGTATGTTGAATGGCTATCTAATATTGTGCCTGTAGTTAAGAAGAATGGTAAAATGAGGGTATGCATCGATTTCAGAAACTTAAATCTAGCAACTCCCAAAGATGAGTACCCTATGCCTATAGTGGACCTACTGGTAGACAGTTCAGCAGGACACCAACTTTTTGTCAATGATGGATGGGCATTCTGGTTATAACCAAATCTGCATTGCAGAGGAGGATATCCACAAGACAGCATTCAGATGTCCTGGAAATATTGGCACCTTCGAATGGATTAAAATGCCATTTGGTCTGAAGAATGCTGGGGCTACATATCAGAGGGCTATGAACAGTATCTTTCATGATCTCATTGGAGGGTATCTAGAGTGTTATATTGATGACATTATAGTGAAATCCCAGTCCATGAAAGAACATCTGTTTCAGTTAGAAACAGCTTTTGAAAGAATGAGGAAGTTCAAGCTAAAACTCAATCCTCTCAAATGTGCTTTTGGTGTATCATCTGGAAACTTCTTGGGTTATGTAGTGCATAAGAAAGGAATACAGATTGATCAGAACAAAGCCAAAGCCATCATCGAAGCTAAGCCTCCATCAAGTAAGAAGGAATTACAAAGGTTTCTTGGGCAGGTTAACTTTCTTAGAAGGTTTATTTCTAACACTGCAGGGAAAACTAAAGCATTTTCTTCCTTGTTAAGGCTGAAGGATGAAGAGGAATTTGTCTGGACGGCAGAGCATCAAACTGCTTTTGAAGGTATTAAAGCCTACTTGGCCAACCCTCCAGTGCTGATGCCACCAAAGGGGAACAAGCCCTTGAAGTTGTACATAGCTGCAGCAGAAGATTCATTGGGAGCTTTCTTGGCTCAGGACAATGAGGAAGGCAAGGAACAAGCTGTTTATTACCTTAGTAGGTTTTTAAATTCTTGTGAATGTAAATACTCAGCTGTTGAAAAGCTGTGCCTTGCTTTGTATTTTGCTGCAATGAAATTAAGATATTATCTTTTACCTACAACTGTCTTGGTGATTGCAACCACGGATTTGGTTAAATATATGTTATCTAGACCTATGTTGAGGGGAAGAATTGGCAAGCGGATACTAGCCTTATCAGAATTTCATTTAGAATATGTCCCTCAAAGGGCAGTAAAAGGGCAAGTCTTAGCCAATTTTCTGGCAGACCATCCATCTCAAACAGAGAGCCAAGAAGTAATGGAACTTGGCATGACCAGTATTGAGCCATGGCAGATGTGGTTCGATGGATCGAAAGCCAATGGCTTAGTTGGAATTGGTATCGTGATTAAATCTCCACAAGGGGTAGAAACCACACATGGTTTCAGAGTAGATGAAGCCAATTGTTCCAATAACCAGGCTGAATATGAAGCCTTAATAGTGGGACTAGAGATCCTTATTGGATTACAAGTACATGCAGTTGATATATTTGGAGACTCTCAGTTGGTGGTTAACCAAGTGAATGGGATTTTCAAGTGTCAAAGCATAAGTATTTTGCCATATTATGTTGTTGCATTACATCTGCTTTCTCAATTTCAAGTAGCGAATGTAACTCATGTTCCAAGATTCTTGAATAATAGAGCTAATGATGTGGCTCAGAAAGCTTCGAACTTCAAGAGAAGGGATAATACCCAAAGGGACATAAGCCAAACAACATATCAAAAATTGATACCACCTTTGAATAAAAGGAATGTGGTCTTAGAAGTCAATCAAAATGACTTACAAGAACAAGATTGGAGACATCCAATAATGCAATATTTGGCTGGTCCATCTTCGAAGGCCAGCAGAAGAATCAAATTGCAGTCCATGCAATATATGATATATGGCAACGCTCTCTATAAAAGGGGGGGAGATGGCTTATTGCTGGAATGTTTAGGCCCAAAAGAAGCATTAACAGCCATGGCTGAGGTTCATGAAGGCATCTGTGGTGCTCATCAACCTGGCGTAAAGATGAGATGGTTGCTTCGAAGGCATTCCTACTATTAGCCAACTATCCTTAAAGACTGCATAGAATATGCAAAGGGTTGCCAGGCATGCCAAAAGCATGGCACAATAAGGCATGTGCCCATAACTGACCTACATGCAGTAATGAAGCCTTGGCCATTCAGAGGATGGGCCATGGATATGATGGGAAAAATACACCCACCCTCTTCGAAACATCATTGTTTCATTCTAGTGGCTACTGATTACTTCACTAAGTGGGTCGAAGCTAAGCCATACAAGGTTGTAGACCAAACAGAGGTTATTGGGTTCATTAAAGATCTGATCCATAGATTTGGCATTCCACAAACCATAACAGTTGATAATGGGACTGTGTTCGATGGGAAAATGGTGAAGTCTTTTGTGGCAGAGTTTGGAATTAGCCTTGTTAATTCTACACCCTATTATGCACAAGCCAATGGTCAAGCTGAATCATCCAATAAGTCCTTAAAAAAGGGAATACAAAAGGTTGTGGAGGATAATCCTAGGGATTGGCACAACCTATTGTTAGATGTGTTATGGGCTTACAGAACCTCCCCAAGGTCAAGCACAGGGGTTACTCCTTATGCCTTAGTATATGGGCATGATGCAGTTTTACCTGTGGAAATTAATGTTAAATCTTTGAGGGTAAGATGCCAAGATCAGTTAGATCCTGAGCAATACCATCAAAGCATGTGCTTGGAATTAGAAGGCATAGATGAAGCCAGAATTTTGGCATTAAATAGCATTCTTTTCCAAAAGAAGAAAGCAGCCAAGAATTATAATAAAAAGGTCAAACACATTGGCTTTGATGAAGGTGATTTGGTATGGAAAACAATACTTCCAATAGGGATTAAAAGCCATAAGTTTGGCAAGTGGTCACCTAACTGGGAAGGACCATACCAAATTCATAGAGTTCTGCCTTTTGGAGCATACCATTTAAGAAATCTGAATGGTTATATACATCCCAAAAAGATTAATGGCAGATATTTAAAACCTTATTTTCCAACCATTTGGAAAACACAAGGAATAACATAAGCATCAAATACGAAAACATAAGACTACTCAAATGATAGACAAAATTTGTTCTTTTATAAAGAATTAAATACATTGTGCCACAGATTGGCCCAAAAATCATTACAATGTCTTAATTGTTTTTGTACAGTGGACTTCCTATGGCTAAGTGCTGGAAACAGTTGAATAGCTGCAGCCATGTCTTCTTTTCGGTCAGCCAGCTCTTGGTTGGTGATTTGCAATTTGGTATCAGTTCGAACCAAGGCTTGGTTTACTGCAGCCAGCTCCTCTTCAAGCTGAGCTTTCTTCTCCAGCAGTTGGATTTGAAACTGGGAGACAGAAGAGTGTTGTTCCTTGAGATCTGCTACTTTAGTATGCACTTGAGAAACAAAACTCTGATCTCTAGCCAGCTTCTCGTCCGCAGTCTTAGCAGCGTGACAGATGTTGAGATAGAAATCAATAGTAGCTGCAGCCTGGGATAGATGACTTGAGACATTCATGCCGGACTGCTCAGCAATGTTGCAGCACTGAAGAAACCCATTTCTAATGATAGGCCTTTGTAGAGCCTCAAAGGGAATTCTCGAAAAGGAAGTTAGCAGTTCCAAACATGTGTCTAGATCTATTAAAGGTACAGGAGGCTTGCTGCTGGGAAAAGGACTCTCGAAGATTTCCAGCAAGGAATCAGCCAAGACTAATGGCTCAGCATCAGCAGTGAAGGTTGGAGAGGAAGAAGATATGTCGAAGAGACTAGCCAGTCTTCCTTCGAAGATGTCTACCTCATCCCTGGACATAAAAGGCATAGAGAGTGTGGTGGTGGAAGGCACAGAGGGCTGCATGGGGATAGGAGAAATGGATGGAGCCTCTTTGGCAGCCTCTATGGTCTTAGCCACCAGCGAATCAAGTGAAGAGGGGCTGGAAGTAGGAAAAGGTGATGAACCATGAATTGGGGAACTACCAGCACCCTCTGTAAGGGAATCAACTGCCGCCAGAGATAGAGTAGCAGTTGGAATTTCTGTGAAGGAAGGAGGAAGAGCAATGCTCGAAGAAGATTTAGACTGAGGTAGATCAAAAGATAAGAAAGGAAGATATGGCTCTAAGACAAGGAAAAGAGAAGCAGGGATGCTTGGATTCAAAGAAGGTATATCAAATGTTGGCTTAGAGAGTGGGAGCATAATTTGGATAGTTTTCACACGCTGCACCTGGTCAACTTCAATTGAAATTGAGGGAGGCCTCGCTGGAAAGATGAATGCAGTAGGTGTTGCTGCAAGAAGAAGAAACGTAAAGCAATGTCACAATCCAGCATCAAAAGTTAACAAAGGAAAAACAGCGGAAGTGTGAAAGAAATTACTTGTTCCAGAGATATTAACACTGAGGGGAGAGCTGCGAAGGGAGTAATGTTTGGCAGTTTGTTGCCTTCTTGCAGTTTCTCTTTGAAGTGCATCAGCAGCAGCAGCTTCATCTCTCAAAAGTTGTTGCCGCCGTCTCTTCTCAGCCCTTTCGAAGACAACTATGGCCTTGGACTGTTCTTGTTCTACGGCCTTGGCAGCTGCTTCATGAATGGGGTCCTCAACCAAGTCAGTTGCAGGAACAGTCACCTTCTTTCTCTTCCTTTGTGGCAGTTCTGCTATTGATTCCTTTTCGATCTCCCTCTCTTCAATTTGGGGTTCAGATGCTTCAGAGGTAAGTTCTTTCCCCATTGTTGTAGTGGCCGCCTCGAAAGGAGGATGTTCCATTGTGTCAGAAGGGGAGGCAGCCATCTTCTGTCTTTTTGTTCTTTGTAAGGGCACTTCTTGCTCTTGCTCAACCTCTACTTCTTCCTCCAGAGATTCAGATTCTTCAGGAGGAAGGACTAGTTTCCTTTTTTGTTTTTGTTGTTGTCTTCTCTTGAGAACAGCTAAAGTTTCAGCTCTGTTGGGGGATTCTTCTCGCGGAGACCCTGCACCAAAGAACAAAAGGGTAAAGAGAATGAATAAAAGATTCAAAAAGAAAAAAGGAAATCTGAAAAACTTACTTTTCTTCGAAGCAGCTCTAGTAACTCTATCTGGAGGAGATGAAGCTGTAGGAGTAGTTGTCACAACTCCAGGAAGAGAGGAAATATTCTCAGTTGTTACTGACTTAGCCTTCGAAGGCACTCCCAATCCTACCAGCAAATCATGGGGAAGTACAGATAGGCGCACATCCATATTGACTGTCCACCAGTTCTGGAATCTTTTCAAAACTAAGCCAGATGGAATAAAGGGGACAAATTGGAACTCATTCAATTCCTTCAGCAGTTTGAGTAGTGCCGTCTCTAGCTTGGATTTGGATATTCTCAAATCCCTAGCAGTAAGATGGACATTCGAGAGACTGCAAAGTGGAAGAGGTATTCCTTGAGTGAGCCCAAATTGTCTGGCAAATTGGGAAGGACAATACACCTCTGAGATACACTTGTAGGCTCGAGGGTTCAAAGTGCCAATAAACAATTCCCTTGGTAGCAGTATAGAGGCCCACATATCTTTATGAGGAGAGGTGGAGCACTCTTTATCAGCCAGAAAAGTTTGCAGCCAGATCGGTCCTCTATTGGCTTCAAAGGGACAAAAGAAGGAGGCAGATGGAGAAATAGGGAGTTGGTAAAAGAAAGTAAAGTAATAAGCAAAAGAAGCAGGATAAAGGGCAATCCTAGCATATTTCTCCCCATAAGTGCTAGGATTTTGGACAAGAAATCTTAAACATTTAGAATGCAGATCAGTAAAATAGGCGAAGAGCCAGAGTTGAAGCACCCAGAGGGGACCTCCTTGGTTAATATCAAGTGGTCTTTCACAAAATTGGGAGCAAGCTCTGTATATATGGCCTAACAGGTAAGGAGCAAGGGCTATGTGTTTTTTCAAGACAAGTGCCTTCGCAAGTGGAGCGAACTCAGGCATAATCCTCTGAGATGAGGTGCAAAAGAGGAATTTGCATAACCAGTATAAGATAAAGGAAAATAGTTCTCTGTCTCTCACAGGACCTTCCCTTTTATTTTCAGCCTTTACAAAGTCACTATAAGAGGAGTTTAGGGATGGAAGAGCGAATTTGACAGGAAGGTCTGGGTAGTTAGGGGTAAAAGGAGAACCATGGGGTGAAAACCCTAAGAGATGGCAAATGTCAAGAACAGTGGGGGCCATCATGCCACACCGAAATTGAAAGAAATTAAAAGCCATATTCCAGAAACATAAGGCAGCAGGAATCAAAAAAGGGTCTTCAGGAATAATGAACCTGGAAAGACGAAGGGCATCCAGGATATAGAGCTCTTGCAGGTCATCTTCTCTCGCAGGCACAACTCTGTCATACCATTCTTCCCATTCAGTCCTCAATGTCGGCCAGCAACGGTGAGGACGATTCACTCTCCAGTTCCCCCAATCGAGCCCTCTTTCATAGAGAAGGAAATGGTCTTCCAGGCGAGGGTATAGAGCTGCGAGCTGAGCGGGAATTTCCCGAAAAATAGGGCCAAGGACGTATTCCTGTTTGTTACTATGACGAGACACGAAAAGACGTCCATCTATGTGGCTTGACTCGCCAGATGAGAGTTTGGTGATTTCTTCATCAATACATTGTTTCAAAGCCATGGTAGGACTGACATGGTCACCAGTAAATACTTTTAGCGAGGAAGGATTCATTGGTAATGAGCAAGAGGAAACAGAGAGAAATCGTAGAGAGAAGGTTTGTAAACGGCAAGTGATTTCAGAGCACGAAACAAAAGGGTTTTAAAAACTCTGTGTCTGAAAAATATATATTGTGTAAATTGTTAAGTACTAAAAGTACGAATACGAGGGGTCTCTTCCAATGTTGACAGTTTTGGAGGAAAAAGCACATTCCGGACGTTGATGCCAGCTTCGAAGTAAGATATTTGGCTTCGAAGCCAAATTTTGGCGCCAAAATTCAAACAACGGCTTCGAAGTACGGAAGCCAGCTTCGAAGCATAATACATGCTCCAATATACTGAAATGCTCGAATATTGGTCTACTTCAAAGGGTTTTTAGGCCTGTTTATCAAAGTAACGACCTTCGAAGCAAACCCTCGGATCCTTTTAGGGATGAGGAGCACTGTTCGCTGCATTGAAACCAATCTTTGGTTTTATTATATATAAAAGGAATTGTTTTTTACTCTTCGAAGCAAAATAGTCAATTTGGAATTAATTGATTATATTAACCATGACCATATATTGGTTATAGTTAGTTTTGAGGGGTAATGTTGTTAAAGTTCAGAGCTTTGATTCCAGGTAATAACAGCCAGAATTGTCAACTATACTCCATAAATTGGAGAAAGACATGTTGGTTCCTTTAGCGTTTCATTAAACAATTGAGTCCAGATTCGAAGGATGAGATTGTTCAATTCGAAACTATGAGTTGGCTTTTAAAGACAAAAGGAGGAAAATCAGATAATGTCAAATATAAAAGGACTTTGTTTGTATTAAAGCCAAAACAATTACATCAAGTAACCCTATCTGGGTACGAATTCGAGCTCATAAAAATAAGGAATAGAATAAATAACAAGGTCATGGAATTTCATCCAACAATGATCAATGAATTTTTGCTCTTTCCTTATTATTTCTTCTATCTCCTCCAATGTTGGCTGCATAAGCTGGTGTGCTCGCATTTCATAATAGAGTTCCTCAGCCTTTATTTCGAAAGCTTCCTCCCTCAATGTTTGTTCCAACTCATCTATAACCAAATCATCCCAATACGCAGACTCTTTATTTTTGAAGTCATCAAACTCTTCGATGAAGTTCTCTGCTTCGTATTGGGCATGAATTCGTAGGGATGAAAGTTGATCCAAAGATTGCGTAGTGACCAGGGAATTTCGATGCCAGTAGAGGAGCACTGGAAGTTGGTCCAGGAACAGGTGAAGTTCTGCTTGGGCAATGGGGTTAAGGATATGGCCCCTGGTCAGAATATCACAAGCCCATTGAAAGTTTTTGAGAGGGGTGTCATCCTCAAGAACATTGAAAGGCAAGTGAGAGAAAGCCGCTAGCAGAAGTTGAGCTTGTTTCCGCTCAACTGGAGAAGGGGACAATGGAGGTTTGTAAGGTGAAAAGACTGTGTCCATTGGAAGAGCAAGCCTTAGTTTCTCTATCCAGGAAAGAGTGGGGGGAGAAGAAGGAGTAGATACTTCAAATTCAGAAGATGGAGAAGATGAAGAAGAAGGTGTGGATGCCTCTATTGTAAGAGATGGCATGGGAGCGGAAGGAACAAAGGCATTAATGTAATCAAGCCAATCAGAAGAACAAATCTTCGCCTTCTTGGCTAAGAATGAAGGGCTATACCCTTGCGCTTCTTCTGGGCGCTGAGCAGGATGCATTATCTTTGTAGGCATGGAGGAGGTATACCAGGCCACAAGCAGATTTTCTTCTAAACTACGTTGAAGGTCAATGGGCACGTAAGGGTAGACCACTGAACTTCGAGCGAAGGAAGGAAACTCCAAGGGGTCAGTAAACTCAACAAAATGATGGTTGATGCGCTCCCTTACATCATAAGTTTCAGAGGTCGACCAGTTTGTCCAACCAGAGGCCCCAGACGATGACGAAGTTATAGCTTCATCCCATGCAGAGGTGTGTGAAGAAGAACTTCCCAAATCCATATTTGTGACTTGTCGAAGCAAAGACTTGAAGGTAGTTTGTTCAAAGTACAAAGGGATGCTAGAGGAAGAACTTCTTGTATCTACGGAGTTGTGAATTAAAGGGTTAATGGCAATGTGCTCATAGTCCAAAGATTGATAATTCGCAAAAGCCTCCATGACCTGAATATAGAAGGGCGGGTAAAGGTGGCTAATTAATGCATGAAGATTCTTTCGAGGGGAAACAACATTACTCAATGGCTCTTCGTATGCTTGATCAGGAGAGTGAGAAGTTGATTGAGCCATAATCCGTTCGAATGCTAAAGGTGTTGGAATGCTCAACAAGTTGAGAGTTAATGCTAATGATCATCAAATAGGTGACGGTTATGTTTCCTGAAAGTGGATTCCATGCACATTCCAAAAACGCGGGAGAAGTTTTTAATCCACTAATATCACCAAGTATTGGGTATATTAGTGCGGGGGGTAATGTTGGCTATATATTTTGTAAAAGCCAGTAACAATTCGACACGTGGCAGAATAAGGGTATTATGGGAAGATGATTCACGTCTTCAATCCTGATCGTACACGTGGCGATGACAATTGGTTCTCACGTGATCCGAGTAGCACCAGATCAGTAAAGAGATGAAAGATGACATGGCCTCAACGGTTACTCATATTCAAATTCAAATATAAGAGGGAAGTTTAACTGCAAGTGATGGCGTAGTGGAACTACTTCTAAGGCAGCATGATCAGCGATCATGGAGGAGCAGTTCGACGGTTTGAAGTGCAGTTCGAAGGTCATCCTTGGCGAGTATAAATAGCAAGGAAGCCCCCAGAAAAAACCCCCAGACTCAGATCATACAAACCAGTCATTTACTTTATATTTTCTTTCCCAGTTTTTTACATTTCCTGCACTTTAAATACCTGCACTTTAAATACTTGTTCTTTAAATACCCGCACTGCACTTCGATTCATAGGAGTAGTTTCAAGTAGATTCAAGTAGACTGTTGCTGTAAACCTCTTCGAGGCTGAGTTTGGACTATTGTAAGTGTTCATTTTTAATGAAATACTTCGATTGTTCTTCGTATTAATTGTTATTTGTCTTAATTTCTCCTAAGTCAAGCCACCAGTAAAAGTCCTCTTCATTGAGGCTGAAAGAACTAAAACACAATCGTCTGATAAATTGGTTGGCAATTATAATTTCTGTAAGGACTGATTGATCCTTGCTGGCACGCTCGCATTTACAAAAATACCCTTCGAAAAGCCAAAAAGCCAACACTAGTGTTTTGATGCTTTTGCATTTTTCCATTTCTAGACAATGAAAACATAAAGATGTCAACATTAAATCTCAGAGAAAATTAAACATGCCAGAGAAAATTAAACATGTCAGAGAAAATTACACACAAGAGAGAAAAGTAAGATGGCCAGAGAAAATTATAAATGTCAAAGAAAATTAGACACAGACAAGAGAGTACTAAGTGTTTTCCTGTAGAATATATCTAGCCATAGAAAATTTTCATTCCAAAGGAACATAAACAAAGCAACATAAACATGTCAGAGAAATTTTAAATGATTGCTAAAATTACATATAGAAGTAAAATATAGCCAGAGAAAATTCAAAAAATAAATATAAATCTAGCAAGCCACAGAAAATTAAAATGCCAGAAAAAATTAAGCCACGGCAAAGGAGGAAAAACTAGCTTATGTGTTTAACATCTTGCTGTGTTTTGGGTAACATGGATATTTGTTGGAATGGACTGGACAATGGGCCCATAGGATTTATTAAGTGATTTTTAACAAAATAAATCAAACATGGTAGAGAAAATTAAACATGCCATTGAAAATTAGACACACAGAAGAGAGAAAAGTAATGTGGCCAGAGAAAATTAGACATAGATGAGAGTACTAAGTGTTTTTCTGTGGAATACATCAAGCCAGAAAAAATTTCCATTCCCAAAGAAATTTTCTATAACTTAAAAAATTAAACAAACGAATACACAATTAACAAGAGAAAATAAACAAAGCAACATAAATATGCCACAGAACATTACACAACAGAGAAATTTGGAGGAAAACAAGAATTGAACAAAATAAACATGCCAGAGAAATTTTCAAAAAAGAAACATAAATCTAGCAAGCCACAGTATATTAAAATGCCAAAGAAATTTGGAGAGAAAATCAAAGAGACAACTAGCCAGAGGAAATCAAGCAACGCACATAGAGGAAACGGAGTCCAATGTGTTTAGAGAAATTTGATGGTTTAAATGTGGTCAAAGAAAATTTAGATTCAAGAGAAAATTCATTACAAGGAGAAAACTAACAAGTGAAAATCAAACAAACAATATAAATTGAAATATCAGAGAAAATTACCAAGAAAATCAAAGAGACAACTAGCCAAAGAAATTCAAGCAAGGCACACAGAGTAAAAAGAATCCAGTGTGTTCAGAGAAAATTGTAATGTTAGAGAAAATTCATCTCAAGGGGATATCTTAATATTATTACGAAATCAAAACCTTTTTTAATGGAACGGTATTATAAAATGCAATGAATTGTAGATACAAAGAAAAACTAGTTCAGGAATAAAAACAGTTACTAAAGTGAGGTGATGAGAATGAAACCCCAATTACAAACGAAGATGAACAGACTCAAGGATGAATAGTAAAATGTGTTAGAGAAATTTGTGAGGAATAAATTTCAATGATTTTCGAGGAAGATGAAACCCTAGCTTCGCTGAATATGATGAAACCGTAATGTGGATCATGAAGATGATGAAACCCTAGTTCGCTCATGTGTAGCTTGTGGATGTCAGCTGGGGATATCAGACATCGGAATACCAGTTCATTTTTCTCTGATGAACGCGGAGGCTATTTTCGTCCAAAAAGTGAATAAAAAGTGCTTGTTTTTTGTTTGAGGAACTTGAGGCATCATACTATTTTTTAGTGTCCATTATCCTCTAAATAAAATTTCTTAATTTTTATATCTCATTTTTTGAGTTTTCTCAAAATACTCCTACAGCTACATTCAAAAAAAAAAAAAAAATCTGCCAATTATTTTGAATTCATTTTTTCTTATTTTCAAATCACTCAATTGTTGGTTTTTTAAAATTTATAAAATGTTTCACTTTTTGAAATTTGAAATTCAATCATATATTTTACAATCATATTTTTGCAATCATATGCATACCCATTACGTATGCCCACCAGTTCTACTACATATATAAAGTTATAATCACCTCCCATAAAAATAAATAAATAAATAAATAAATAAATAATGTGTGAATAAACATTTTGAATATAATAAAAAAAATTATGGGAAATGCTCCACTATACCTTTTACAACCTACGATAAAAATGTGTAATTTTATCATAAAATTTATAATATTAATCACGAAATGTGTAATCTCATCATAAATTGACGTAACAAAAATGTTAAAAATTTTATGGTTGATATTGCAAAATTTATGATTTGATTACGATATTTTTGTTACATCAATTTATAATGAGATTATGTTTTTTATAATTAATATTACAAAATTATATATTTTTGTGATAAATTACATATATGGTATGCACCCGGATAACTTCCCTTTACCGTATTTTAGGGTTGAGCAAAGAATTCGTAAAATTCATAATTCAGTCTGGTCCAGTCTAATCCGGTATGTTTGGATTGATTTTTTGAATCCATAGTTCGATTCCGGATTGAAAAATTAAAAATCCATAGTCCATAAATCGGTTCCGGATTGAACCCCACAATTTTGGATTGAAACCGATCCGAACCGTATACAAATAGCCTATATTTTTATTATATACTCTTCTGCATAGTATTTTCTCTTATTTCATATAAAACCTAAACCCAAGCCTAAACCAGCATAATATTTTTTTTATTACTTTGGTTTGTTAGTTTTTAATTTTAATTTGTAATGATTTAAATACTTATGATGGAACTAATTTCCTTATGATTGTTTAAATTCTAGAACAATATGTTGCTATTATGGAAAGACTTATTGATATTGTGGAACTAATATGATACTATGTTTACGTTTTTAGGAAATTAAAATGTTCTATATTTTTTTTTTATTATTTAATTATGTAAATCTGTAATCCTAAACCGATCTAATCCGTGTTTAAATAGATTAATTCTACGATTTAAACGGATTAAATTAAATCTAATTTTTCAAAAATTGTAAATAATTGATTGATCTTGATTTTACTTCAATCCGGATTATACTCACCAGTACCGTATTTCGAACCAATCAGGATAATTAACACTAAAAAACAAAAGAATAATCTTTTTTCGAGAACTCCAAAAACTCAATTGAAACAAGCGTTGACGCTTTGGTAACACTAAAAAACAAAAGAGTAATCTTTTCTCAAGAAATCCAAAAACTCAATTGAAACAAGCGTCGACGACTTGTTAAAAAAAACAGCATTGACGCCGATGGTGACTTTTCCTTCACAAAATACAAAATGTAATTCTTTAAATATCTTGTTTAATCTATCTAATACTATTGTAAAAGTGTAAAAAATCTATCATTTCTTTTATTTTTTAAAATCTCAATTTTATCTTTTCAAATCTATTATATTTTTTAAAAATCATGAAGAGTCCTATATAAATCATCTCTGTATTTTTTAAGTTGAACACTCAAAAACGATATATATTTTTTCAAAAGTCCTATATAAATATAAACAAATGGTTTCCCTTCTTATCAAAAAAAATAAAATAAAAAACCGTCTCCCTATTTTTTACATTGATAATGATTGAAAAATAAAAAATAATTATTCTTTTTTATTCCTTGTATGTGCTTCTATACTGATATATATAATATTTACAATTGTTCATCATGGATCAAATCACTGTCAATAATTTTGGTTGAATTTTAAAGTTCTATGCGTCCGTTTGAATCGAGACAAAGGAAAGCACATGCGTTTTTAAAATAGAAATTTGTGTTACATCTCAAAATTTCACAGGTTATCTTCATACACTTTCTTTTTGTTTAAATTATATTTTATGAACTGTAATATTTTACATGGTATGTTAATAATGAAGGTATGATGTCAAAATTCTAAACAAAAATCACTTTTGTTAGTTTTATTTTTTAAATCTGTTTTCCAATTCTTGATTTTTCATATTTTCTTAGTTTTAGTGATTAAAATTACTTAAATTTCTTTATATTTTATATTTTATATTTAAATTATACTTTTGTATAAAAATATAATATCTAATAATCTAAATAGAATTAAAAAAAATAAAAGATTGGGCCTGTCATATTTTCTACTTTTTTCAAATATCAATTTTACCCTTTCAAATCTACTATATTTTCTAAAAGTCATGAAAAGTCTTATATAAAGCAACTATCTCTTTATTTTTAGAGTTGAACACTCAAAAATGATATATCTATCTTTAAGAGTCCTATATAAATATAAATAAACGGTTTTCCTTCTTATCAAAAAAAAAAAAAAAAGTCTCCCTATTTTTTACATTGATAATGATTGAAAAATAAAAAATAATTATTCTTTCTTATTTCTTGTATGTGCTTCTACACTGATATACATAATATTTATAATTGTTCATTATGGATCAAATCACTGTGAATAATTTTGATTCAATTTTAAAATTGTACGCGTTTGTTTGAATCCAGAAAGAGAAAAACGCATGTGTTTTTCAAATAGAAATTTGTGTTCTATCTCAAAATTTTGTAGATTGTCTTTATACTTTTTCTTTTTATTTAAATTATATTTTATGAACTATAATATTTTACATGTTACTTCAATAACCAAGGTATGATGTCAAAATTCTAAACAAGAACCACTTTCGTTGGTTTTATTTTTTAAATATGTTTTTTAATTCTTAATTTTTCATATTTTCTCAGTTTTGGTGATTAAAGATACTGAAATTTCTTCATATTTTATATTTAAATTATACTTTTACATGAAAATCTAATATCTAATAATCTAAATAGAATTAAAAAATAAAATATTGGTAAACAAAATTCATAAATTCAAACATGTAATATTTTTTATTATATATATATATATGTTGTTATTGTTATTATTTGATATTAATAAAAAAAAATTCCAAAAGAATACACAACAATTATTTTCTAAGTGTATTTAAATTAAGTGAATTTAAATCTAAAAGTAAAATTAAAAAATAAAAAATGTGTTAAATTAAGTGAATCTAAAAAGAAAAAAAAAAGAGTTATTAAAATTAAAATAAATAAAATAAAATAAAAAAAACTATGATGTCCCATGTCTTGGGCTTGACTAGTATTGAGTAGTAAGTTTGTGTGCATTACTTTCGGCATTTTGTTTAACGTTTTGGGTCGTTGAAGTTTCTTTTCTACTCTTACTTAACCTCTTGTAACTTTTTCAAGTTGAAAATTTTGAGTTTTGGACATTGGAACTTGTCTTGGGTTGCAAAATCAAACTCTGGATTTCTGGGCAAAACTGCTTGTTCGAAATTGGCAACCACTCGAGCGAATCAACACAGGGTTTTCTGAATTTTCTAGGCAGAAAACTGCTCGAGCGAATTTTGGTGGATTTTTTCTAGGTTCCTCTCTGGAGCAAACCACCCTTGAGGGAAAATTATCCGCTCGTGCGGATTGGAAATTCCCCTCGTGCGAAATTGAAATCGCTCATGCGGATTTCAGCGCGTCTCTCTCGAATTTCATGCTCTTTTCCTCAAAACTGATGTCAAAAGCGTGTTTGTATAGATTTTTCATTTCTCTCTCTCTCTCTCTCTCTCTCTCTCTCTCTCTCTATACTTATCTTTTCTCTCCCTTCTCTCTACAAACACACCCAAATCTAACTTTTCTATAAGATTTAGCTCAAATCTTCAAGAGTTTGAGGAGGGCTTTTTACACCAAATCAAAGAAGGCAACGAGGGCTACGTTTATAACCGATTGGATTGAGTTTTCATCAACTTCGAGTTCTAGGGTTTTCTTTCTCTTCATCTCCCAAGCTTGAGGTAAGAATAATCTTTGAGTTATATATATTTTTTTGCAAGATTATGCTTCTTTGAAGCATTTATTACATGTTTGAGTTATGATTTTGGTTTGCTGAACCCTAGATGATGTTAGAAGATGATTTTATCTATTTTTTCCAAAACTTTGAGAATATGAGCTATGTTCTAAGGTGTGGGTATTGTTTTGGAAAAATCTTTTCAAAAATGGAACAAAAATCTTGTTTTGGTAGAAACCCTAAAATTTGAAAATTTTGAGAAAAAGTTGAGATACTGTGAAATTGATGCTTGATAATTTGTATTGTGGGTAAATGATGGGTGAAATTTCTATAGTTGTATTGAATGAAGAAACTTCATGAGAAAATGAGAAATTGTTGAATTGGAAAGCTTGAGAAATAGCTTGTTGTTGTGTTTTGGAAAAACCAAACACTAAAACTGATGGTTAATATATGGAAAATGCATAAAGGTTGATATTGAATTATTTTATCTCTTGTAAGTGTATTATGATGTTATAATGGCAAGGGATGTGGGAATTTGATCACAATGGAAAATTGTGTGGTGAAATTGAAAATGGACTATATTAATGCATTGTACATTTTGCATCGTTATTCCATTTTATCATGGTTGCAATTGATTTTAAATCTTGCATTGGAAAAGTATTATTTTGAGAAACGAAATTGTTTGTGAAATGAGATCATTTTGAATTTGTTTTCGAGTAAATACGTTGATAAGTTCGGATAGGGAGTGTAGTTGGTATTGGTTAAGTTGGCCTGAATGTTCATGGTGAAAGACCGAAAACACACGCGGAAAAGGTACTACGTGCCTTCCAATTAGCAACCGGTAAAGTGGGGATTGGTAGTGCTTATTTTGCCTACTTGTAAACACCAACCTAGAGATTACTGGAGTTATATTTACCACTCCTTTGAACTACAAACAAATTATTGAATTGTTAAATTCTCAAAATTGTATTGTGCACAAAGGTTTCAAAAGATAGAAATATATGTTTTTGAACATAGCATGGCATATGTATTCATCTTAGGAGATTATATAAATGTATTTACTTTGTTGAGATTTTCCTACTGAGCTTTGTGCTCACCCTATGAGATTTTGTGCAGGAAAGGATGTGGTGATCTCGGCGAGTTAGAGGCATGGAATATATTTTGAAAGCATAAGGCTCTTTTCTTTTATTGTAATTATTTTGACAAGCCAAGGGTTTTATATGTATGGGTTCGAAAACCACTTTTGTGTAACCGGGCTTAAGCCTTGAAATTTGTAACCCTTGAGGGCATTAATTTGTACTTGACATATTATGTCACATGCTATATATTCATATTCTAGTAATGTTGAATATATACTCGCATGTGGAATATTTTTTTTGTAAATCTCTTGATGTTTAATGAATACACATGTTAGAGATTGATGATAATGTCTATGTTGAGGCTTTATATTCCTTACATATATTAAGCATTGGAGGGGTTGATTTGAAAACAAGATAATATAATTGGAAGTTGGTGAATCTATATTATGTTAATTATTTGGGGCATGACAACTTGGTATCAGAGCAGGTTTGAATACTTGGGGCTCATAGAAGTGGTCGTTTTTCCAGAATGGGTTCATTTCAACAAACTAGGAGATATTTCATGTTTTAGGTGTTATGTGATAACATGTTTATATGACTAGATGGGTATGAGATTAAACTTTTGGAATGTTGTTTGCGCCTATTAAATTCCTTGTGGTCTTATTAGAAGGGCACTTGATCAATGCTTATTCTAATAAGAATTCTTGATATTTCGTGAGACGAATTTCATCGTAAAGGAGTAATCCGTATGTGTTTATGTGACTAAATGTTTATGTGGAGTGAAACTAAGTGTTTTTATGATATGAAAATGAATAGAATTGTTGTGATAAAATGTGTAAGATAAGTTACGAGCACATATGAGTTTGTGTGCTAAATTGTTTACCTTATCCTTAATTAGGATGTCAGGAAGAGGTTAGGCACGTGGTGGTAGAGGCAGAAGGCATGGTAGGCCTCACCGAGGTGTGCATGAAGTACCGGTCCATGAGGTTTTGGTGCAAGAAGAAGGGTTCGGCCAAACTAATGCGGCTGAGAAAGTAGGCAAAGCTAATGTGACCGAGCAAATGGGGCAAGCGGGAGTCCTAGAACAAGTTGGTCAAGCCACAATGGGTGCTCTAGCCCAAGAGATGGCGGGGGCTTTGAGAGAGTCGATGAACATCTTGAGGGCAGAGAACCAAGCCCGAGAGAACGCTGTGGAGTCTAGGGCGAGTTTTCTTACTAGAGAGTTTTTGCGGGCCAAATCGAATAAGTTTCACGGTGGCCTTGAGCCCAAAAAGGCGGATGAGTGGCTCGAGCAAACGGTAAAGACATTTGAGATACTTTACATTGAAGATAGTGAGCTAAAGGTGACTCTAGTGAGTTACTACCTCAAACATGATGCGAGCTAATGGTGACAGTAAGCCAAAGGTAGAGTGAGGCGGACATAGAAAGCTTTTGTCGTTGCTTTCTAAGACAAGTACCTACCTCCCACAACTAGGGAGAGATTGAGGCAAGAATTCCAAAACTTTGAGCAACTAAATCTATCAGTGGTCAAGTTTGAGGTGACCTTCACTAGCTTGTCTCGGTTTGCACCGGAGTTAGTGGCAACGGATGAACACCATTACATTGAATATGAGAAGAGGTTGAGAACAAAGATCTTGCTCAAGGTTGTCAGAAATATGATCTGGAACTATGACCGTCTTGTAGAGGTAGCGGCACATGTACAGATTACAGTATAGGCAGAGGAGGAGAGACTTCGAGGTTCGAGGTCTAGGGGCCAAGAGTCTCAAAGAGACTTCAGATTGAGTAAGAAACACAAGGGCACTTCTTCATTCCAGCCCCAGTCATAGCAGACTAGGATCTGCTTTTCCATTGACGAGTGCTAGCTCAGGAAGGAATGCACATGGCAGCTTTACTTGTTTCAAGTGTAGCCAATCAGGTCACAAGGCTAGTGTCTGCCCACAGAAGAGAGGAAGGAAGCAAATATTACCACCACCACCACCTAACCGATCTTAGAGTCAGTCCCAGAATATAGAGCAAGGACCTACATGCTTTCAGTGCGGTCAGTTGGGGCATTTGAGGAGAGCTTGCTCGCAGTTAGGATGTGTATCTAGCACATCAAGGTCGAGGCAGACATAGAGCCATCGGCAGGCTCATTCAGTTTAGACCTCACAAGCCAATCAGAGAGTCGTATCAACTCAGTCAGTACAGCAGCCCTATGCTCTGAGAGATGAGCAGGTTAATTAGAAGCCATAGGGGCGCGTGTATGGTATTACAGTGCTAGAGCAGTTGCCAGGATCCTTTGTTGTAAGAGGTAGTTTTGTTGTATTCAATTCATTAGCTATTGTGTTGATTGATACGGGTGTGTCGCATTCATTTAAATCTTCTGTTTTTGCTTCCGCAATGGGGATAAAGGTGGCTCAATTAGCGTCTCCGCTCAGGATAGAGTCACTAGTTGGGGGTAAGGTTGACTTGGACTGGAGATGTTGTGGTTGTGAGATAGGGGTTGCTATGTGCCGACTTTGTTTTGCATTTGTGTTGTTATTTTTGGCATAAACTGGTTGTCTTCGTATCGTGCTATTATTGACTGTTACCATCAGAGGGTTACGGTGTGCACTTCAAGTGGTGACTATTTTTATTTTCTAGGGAACTGAGCTGATAGAGTCTTATCGCCAATTTATGACCCTCGTGGTAGGGCGAGCTTAGTGGTCTTCTTGCAACTCTCTTGGATAATGAGAGTGATGGGGTACAAGTTGAATTGTCAAGGGTAGTTTGTGAATACCCCGATGTCTTTCCTAAGGATCTTACTAGCTTGCCACCCCACTGAGATATTGAGTTTTCCATTGACTTAGTGCCTAGCACGGCACCAATTTCCATGGCATTGTATAGATTCACACCCGTAGAATTGCATGAGTTGAAGATTTAACTCCAAGAACTTTTAGACAAGGGCTTCATTCGCCCTAGTACATCACCTTGGGGAGCACCGACTTTCTTTATGAAAAAGAATGATGGGTCGTTGCGATTAAGTATTGATTACCGCAAATTGAATCGAGTTACTGTTAACAACAAGTATTCTCTACCCAGAATAGATGACTTATTTGACCAACTTAGGGGGTCTCGTTGCTTTTCAAAGACAGACTCGAGATCAGGGTACCACCAGTTGAGAGTTAGGGAGGAAGATATCCAGAAAACACCATTTTGCACGCGTTATGGCCATTATGAATTCCTGGTAATGCCTTTCAGTTTAGCCAACGCTTTTGCTTCCTTTATGGACTTGATAAACCGAGTCTTCTGTGAATTCTTAGACCGCTTCGTGGTCATTTTTGTGGACGATATCTTGATTTATTCAACCTTCGAGGAGGAGCATGAGAAACACTTGCGGATAGTGCTTGACTTGCTTAGGGTGCACTAATTGTATGCTAAATTTGAGAAATGCGAGTTTTGGCAGAATGAAGTAAAGTTTTTGGGGCATGCTGTGTCGAGAGAATGAGTAACCGTAGATTCTTCTAAGATAAAAGCCGTGCAAGATTAGGAGCAACCTAAAAATATTTTTGAAACCCGAAGTTTCTTGGGGTAAGCCGGGTATTATCATCATTTTGTAAGGGACTTCTCTAGACTAGCCGCACCATTGACCAGGTTGACAAGGAAAGGTGTCAAATTTGTATGGAACAAGACTTGTGAGAAGTCATTCCAAGAACTTAAAACTAGATTGACCACCGCACCGGTTTTGATAATTTCAAAAAAGGCTTGGGTTATGCCAATTATTGTGATGCGTCCCGGGATGGACTTGGTTGTGTATTGATGCAAAAAGGGAAGGTTGTGGCCAATTATTCACGACAATTGAAAACTCATGAGAAGAATTACCCCACCTATGATTTAGAGTTAGCGGCGGTAGTTTTTTCTTTGAAGATTTGGAGGCATTATTTGTATGGTGAAAAGTTTAATGTTTTCTCCGATCATAAGAGTCTACAATACTTGTTTTCCCAAAAAGACTTGAGTTTATGCCAACGGAGATGGATGGAATATATGGAGGATTATGACTTTGAGTTACACTATCATCCGGGGAAGGCCAATGTAGTGGTCAATGCCTTGAGTCGGAAATCTATGAGTAGTGTGGCAAGTGTGGCCGGGAATGAGATATGCTAGGTGATATTGGTGAGTTTAATTTGCATCTGGGCGAGTCTAGCGAGGGTGCTACCTTATTTACTTTGATTGCTCAACCTACCTTGATTAGTAGAGTCATAAAGGCACAACAGGGTGACCACGAGGTGAAAACAATCCGTGACAGGATCTCCAACGGGAAAGAAGAGAAGGGTTTGAACATCCACTTGGATTTGAGTGTGAGGTATCTAGACCATTTGTTTGTGTTGAAATCTTGTAAAGAGGAGGTACTCTGAAAATTTCATCACTCAGGCCTTGTGGTGCATCTGGGAGCACAAAAATGTATCATGATCTTAGTTGTCATTTTTGGTGGAGGGGTATGAAGCGAGATGTCACCTTATTTATTTCGAAATGCCTTACTTGTCAACAAGTGAGGGCTGAGCACCAAAAGCCAATGGGTTTACTACAACCCTTACCTATAGCCGAGTGAAAGAGGGAGCATGTTATCATGGATTTTGTAGTTGGGTTTCCTATAACACAACGGGGAAATGATGCCATTTGGGTGATTGTTGATAGATTGACTAAGTCTACGCACTTCATTTCGATGTGCACCGATAACTCAATTGATTATTTGGCAGAGTTGTACATTAGAGAAATAGTTCGACTCCATGAGGTCCCTAGGATCATTGTCTTTGATAGAAATCCTCGTTTCACTGTCCGATTGTGGCAAAGCCTTCAAGAGACGTTAGGAATTAAGTTGACCCTTAGCACCGCTTATCATCCTCATCTGAAAATGTCCCTCGTTGGGAGATTTGGTATGTTCAAAGTTTGGTCTCTTAATTCCAGCTCTCTTTCTCTTGGACCTACCATGGTAACAACAAGGTGGCTGATTGGGTTGCCAAGTTCCTGGCCTCTGAGTCTCTTCCTCTCTTTTGGAATGTCTATCCCCCTATTTCTCTTACTTCCTCATTAGCTTCTGATGTAAGCACCATTGGGTCTTAATGGAATGACTTTACTGTTCCAAAATAAAAAATAAAAAAATACAAGAAAATCACTTTTATGTATAATATAATTTTCTTACAAGGAGTAATAGATTTGTCCCACATCGTCTTTCTAAATCACTCAAATTTTGTTATGACAAGAACCTTGAAGAGGAATAAAAATCTTACAACTAGTAATAAAATTAATATGTAAATAGTATTTAAGTGTTTGGTTTTGTCAATAAAGAATATGAAATTCATATGATGAAAAAAAAAAAAAAAAAAAATATGATTCTTACTTAGTTTTGAAATGAAATTATTATTGAAATAGTAATTAAGAACCATTTTTTCTTGAGATATTTACCAATAAATCTCATCTCACAAACAAGTACTCCAATTAGTCTCAAATTTTTTTCTATTGATCTGTTAAGTCCTATTAGTAGAGAGTTTCTTTTCGTGTGATCTTATGTTTTATTTTTGTAGCATTTTGATATACAGCTATACCATTTTATTAATGTGATAAGTATGATGTGATTCTCCAATGTGACAAGTATTAATATGACATTCTAACGATGTGACATTCTAAAAAAAAAATTAAAAACTCTTTAGTGTACTTTTTTAAATGTGATAACATGGTGGGTATGATGTGACACTTCAAAAAAAAATAAAAAATCCTTAGTGTACTTTTCTCAAACGTGACAACGTAGCAAATATAACGTGATACTCTAAAAAAATTAAAAACTCCTTTGTGTACTTTTTCCAAACGTGACATGTAACACTCCAACGTAGCGAGTATGATGTGACGCTCTAAAAAAATTAAAAATTCTTTAGTGTACTTTTCCGAAATGTAACACTCTAACGTGACGAGTATGACACTGAAAAACTCTTTAATGTACTTTTTTCCAAATGTAACAGTCCAATGTGAAGGGCAAATAAATCATTACACATCCAAAAAGACTAAATGAATCACAAAATATATATATATAGAACTATATAAATTATAAATACAAAATATGAGACTTATTAGTAAATTTATTTATTTATTTTTTTTTTTTTCAAGCACAAGAATCGTAGACTCAAAAAGCACATTTTCATTCCTTCTCAAAATTATTACCCTTCAAACACTGTGTTAAAAAAAAAAATTTTAATTGGTAGGTAGCAATGTGATTCTGATCACATGCAGTTTCGGTGTTGTCTTTGTCCATTTGTCCCCACACACACAAAACACCACGTGCACATACAGCGAACGAATGGTCCAACACATAGGCTTTTTTTTTTTTTTTTTGAACGAACGAGTCCAATACATAGGTTAAGGATCAAAATTTTCCTGAAATTTATTTATAACAAATTACAAAACTTCCTTAAAGTTTGTAAAAACAATTAATTTCAAGTTCTAACAACTACAAAGATAAATTTCTGAGAGAGTATTTATAAAAATCAATTATTTTAATTCCTATTACCTTCGTAAAAAATTTTATGATACACACTTTTCAAGAAGTGTATATTATATGTGCATTATTACATATTTTTCTGGTGTATATTATGTATTTTTATGATAAATATTACATTTTTTTTTTATAGAATTATAACAATTTGTAATTCAGAAATGAAGTTATGCATTTTGTAATAATATTATGTATTTTTGTGATAATATTACATATTTTTTTATCCAAATATTTTTAACAAAATAATATGTAATATTATCACAAAATACATAATTTTATTTCTAAATTATAAATTATCATAACTGTACTAATATATATATATATAATGTTTGTTACAAAAATATATAACACATGCAACAAAAATGTGTAACAATGGTGGCCACTGCCGACCAAACCTAGGCGGGATTAGAGGGGCTGGGACCCCGCCAATGATGCTGAAAATGCTATCAATTTGTTGCTTTTCCTTCTTAGTTGGTAAAAGGGAAAATTACGCAAATAGTTCATATAGTTTGGGACTCGTGTTACTTTAGTTTCTGACTTTTTAATTGTGATACATTTGACTTTAAATTTTAAATCTTATTCTAAATAAGGATAAATAAAGATATTATTGTTTAATTTCAAAGGTAAAATCGTCAATTTAATAAAATATAAACTAATTTGACAAAAATAAATGTCAAAAAAATATTTTAAATTTTTAAAAAATTATTTTTATCCACCAATGATAAAATTATGTAAACATGATAAAAATTAATAAAAATTACATGATTAATTTTTTAAAATTAATTTTACATGATCATCATCCAAACACATAATAAAAATTAATTTGGTAAAAAAATAAATAAATGTGTACAAGATTTATCAATTTTACATAATTTTATTTTTAGTGGGTAGAAATAATTTTTAAAAATTCAAAAATATTTGTTTGACATTTATTTTTATCAAATTAGTTTATATTTGATCAAATTGACGATTTTACCCTTGAAAAATCTAATGATATTTTCAATTGTCCTTATTTGGAACAAGATTCAAAATTCAAGGTCAAATATATTATAATTAAAAAATCAAAAATCAAAATGACACAAGTCCCAAACTATAGAGACTATTACCCTTTGTATAATGTAAAGGCATGGCCCCTACAAAATCAGTTTTCCAATTGCCTCCATTACATATTTTATACAATATAATTCATATGTATATATATTTCAAAAAGAGTTTTACAGCACAAAAAAAAATCACAAATCATCTTAAATACAACTCTTTTTTCTTTTTCTTTTTTTTCATCTCATAAAATAGTTAAAAAAATCAACTAAAATAGTCAAATTCTCAAATGAGGCCTTAGTTATTTCCATTTCTAAAAAAAACTCCTCCTCTAATTTTACTCACAATGACATAATAGGTTTACATATTCACTTCTGATTTTTTTACAAGCTTAATTATATAAAATTCAATTCTCTTGTTATATCATTGACTAAATTGTGGGTTTTAAATTGTGAGTTTGTAACATTCTTTTTATCTAACGATATTTGATTTTGACATATTCTGGCTAGTAGTTGTACGTCTTAATATTAATTGAGAATTTTATTAGAAGATTTGATGGTATATTTTTTTAAAAATAATCATGCTTATAAAAATATGTCTATCAGTATAACTTGCATATAATACTTTTGCTTTGAATCATATAATTAAAATTTTATTGTCAATTTTAAATACATACAATTTACCCCCCTTAGTTTAATTCGTACGTTCGTTAAGAAGTATACCATAATATTATTTACTTCTGCTCCTTTGATAACTATATCGTTGTTTTTAAGGTGAACAAATTATCAAAATAATTAGAATTTTATCGTATTTGTAAATATTTTTATATTTTTAATATATATATTGAGACACATAAACATTTATTAAGTGGTTATCAACATTTTTCATAATGAAAAACTAGGACCGTAAAAAAAAAAAAAATTATAGAATCAAAATGACAGGCTAAGAGCATCTCTAACCCATTAGGCATATAATGTTTGTTAGTTAAAATGCCTAGTGTGACTCACTTTTTTTAATTCCAATGCACTAGGCATATGATTAGGCATTTTAACTCAACTCATATTCACTAGCTACATGTAGCTAACCTTCAACGCTAGGCAAAATGTATTAATCATTAGGATCATTTCCCTCCATCTTTGTTGCTGACGTGGCATTCTATAAAATTAATAGTATTTGGATGAATAGCTAAAATAAAGAGCATGATTGGCGTAAAAACATGAAAAAGTTGATAGGCAAAATAAAATATATACTTTATAGCAATGTTTAGATAGGTAAAATGCCTACTACCATTAGAGATGCTCAACCGACTAAAAATATAGTGTTTGATTGGTTTTTTATAATGAGTTGTTAAGTTTTAAATCGGTATATTATATTTAAATATTATATATATATATATATTTTGATGATGATTAGAAGATGAATAAAAAAATGCTACAAATTTTAAGATAAAGGTTAGGAGGAGAGACATTTACATAAATTGTTATAAAAGTTAAAGCATCTCGTGAATCCTCATCAATGCTAAATTGAAAAATCAACAAAATCTAGTTGTCATATATGATGGATTTTGACTACTCAACCAGCAAAGAGTTTAGTTCGATACTACTTTTTTTCCTTTTTGTGTAGGATTTAATAGATTTTTATTAAACTTGTAACACCTACAAAATCGAACAGTAATATACGATTAGAAGCATCAGAAACCATAAAATAAAATAATAATGCCCCTTATGAGTTACTTCTATGCTCGACACGTCACAAATAGCCAAGTGTGCACATATATATATTCATTGGCATTTGAGCCTACGCTACGTGATGCATATGCTACTATTTTTAAAAATTAAAAATAAAATAAAATTGAAACTAACGGTTGAAACCGTAAAGAATTTTCTTTAAACGTCAATATTGACTTGCTATTACATATTTGTCGCTTTTGTAGTGAAGAGAAAAATAAATAGAAAAACATACATAAAAGTTATCTCATGGCATGGGTTTTTTGGGGGAAAAAAATCTTGTGTAAAAAATCTAAAAACTCTCAAGGTTTTGATTTGTTATTATATTTTAATTTTAAACAGTGAATATCAATCATAATGAAACAATCAACGATAAATAGGCATAACGATTTAATATGAAAAAAAATTATAATTAGAGCACCTTCAATTGTGATAAAAAAATGAAAAAAAAAAATCGCAGCCAAAACCACAAAACAATCCATTAAAAAGATAAAAAAAATTACACACGAATACTCTCAATTACCTAGCGAATTTACGCCTGAATTGAACCAAACCCGAAGTGCCACTTCCACCACCGTCTTCACCTTGGAATTGCTTTGCCCAACGTTGAATCCACAATACCAATGTTGAATCCACGACTATGAATCACTCCGGAATCCACCTCAGGGGCCCAAGTTCTCCGGAATCCACCAAAAACCACCTCTCTTTTGTGAATGAAATAATAAAAACAAACCCCTTGATGATGTCAATATGATGAAGCTCGTAAATCTATCAATCACTCTCAAATTATCAAGGAAACCAATATATAAACACCCTCCAATATAGAAAACCTTGGTAGTTCTCATCTCTGAGAATTTGGACGGGTTCAATCCTAAAAATAGCAAACGGCGCACTTTATACTAAACAGAGTTGTGAAGACCGATCGAGCACACACTTTACCACTTGAGCGGTGTGAGTAAAAGGTGATGCAAATATATAGGCCAACTGCTCGAGTGATAAAACTTGTCTCCCAAAAGTTCAGAATGCAGGCAATGTGATGTCATGAGTCCTTTTAAAATAAATTGAATATATTAATTTGTAATTTATCTCTCTTTTGATTGTCGTTGTCACTGTTGAGCCTTTGGGTCTCGTGTTGTTACCTATCCATTTCCTTATGGTTGCTCATATACATTTTGGTGTGTCCCAATGTGTCATTTTGTATCTTTGGGTGTTAGGGTGAATCTGGGAATAATGGGAATGCTTTAAGGTTATTTTGTCTCACCTTCAAGTTGAGACTACTTGAGCGGTCCTTTTGTCGTTCGAGCGGTAATGTCGATCTCCCAGTATCTCATTTTGCAGTCTAAACTTCTGGGAGTTTATATTGTTTACTCGAGCGAATGTTTCGTTGCTCGAGCGGTCCTTTGCAGGGAGGAAGGAGATTCTGGGAGTTTGAATTGTTTGCTTGAGCACAAGTTTGGTCACTCGAGCGGTCTGTACGTAGTCTACTCCAAAAAATGTGTCCAGTCACTTAAAAGTTGGACCTTTACACCATTTTCTTTCACTTTTCACTTCACTCTCTCTCTCTCTCTCTCTCTCTCTCTACATTTTACTTTACCTCTGTTCTCTCATCTCTCTCTAAAAATCCCTTCACTGTAATACCCCGAAATAATTCAGCATAAATAAAATGCATCAACCCACATACACTAGATCATAATCCCGTCACACAAGTGATGCCGGAAGGTTGTATTCACCATGTTCTATTACATAACTTCAAATGTGTATACAAAAGTAATTCTCACATGCGATTATACATTCATTGAAAAATACTACATGAATCTATAGCATGTGAAATCATTTAACCAAAACAAATAAAGGCCCTCAAGGGCTCACAATTTCCAAGGCATAAGCCTGGTTACACCAAAATGGTCCATTGGACCCATACATGTTTAGCCCTTGGCTTTACAAAATTTACAACAAAAATAAAAGAGCAATTAACTCTTCACAAAATATATCCACGCCCTCAACTTGGCGAGATGACCACATCTTTACCTGCACCAAAATCCCATAGGAGTGAGCATAAAGCCCAATAAAGAATCCTTACAAAGTATATACAGTTATACAAATTTCCCCAATCATTAAATGCAAATGTGATGCCATGCAAATGCCATTAGTAGAGGAAAATTTCATTTCATGCACTACTTGAAAATCACCATGATTTCAATAATATTTGCAATCTCACAAATTTCAAACTTCCAATTTTCAATCAATAGGGGCGGTAAATCCGACACAGGTAATCCCTAGGTTGGTGTCTGCAAGTAGGCTCAACAAGCACTACCAATAACCCCACTTTACCAGTTGCTAACCGGAAGGGAAGTGGTACCTCCTCCGCCGTGTTTTCAGTCTTTCACCCCGGACACTCAGGCCAACTTATCAATTCATCTACACCCCCTAACCGGACTTACCAACGTATTTACTCCATAACGTTTCCATAGTTTCAATCACAATATTTCATTCTCAATGGAAGTTCCAATTTTCATGATATGCAAGATGTTCGTAATGCCAATGCAATAATTAACTATACTATGTGTTCTTTCAACATTTGGTCATTTCAAACTATAACAATATGTAGATGTCATCTTCATGTTCCAAAATCTTTCATATGCTAAGAAATTCTTCATTAATGTAAATATATATGTATATGCATGTGTACACAACAAAACATTTCTTATCCTCTTGGTCTACCATAGCACAATTCATAACAAATTAGTCTCTTCAAGACTACATGTGATGTTTTCAACATTAATCTCCAGGAATTTACAATTTCCGCAATCCATGGTACCCACCAATTTGTCATTTCTCAACTATACATGCTCATGTGTTTAGTAATAATGTTAAAATAATCTCTTATTGCTCATATACTAAGAAGATTGCTATTTAACAAAACATATGATAAAATCTACACTCCTTCATTCATTGAACACAAGAAAGAAAGAAAATCCACAGGTTATGTCCATATGTCCCAAAATCCCTAAATTTCTAGGGTTCTTTATCAAAAACAAACATCTCCCCATTTCTTGGTGAAACCCCACCCAAAAACATCTTTCTTAGATTAATAAGATGAAGCCCTCAAGGATTTACTTAGAAACATTTGAAAGTTTAAACCCTCTTTTGAAAAATCTCTACACTCTTGAGCCACAAACCCAACTCTCAAAATAAATTCAAGAGAAACATAAAATCAACATTTAATCTTGCAAAACATGTATATATAACTCAAGAAAGTCCCTACCTCAAGGTTTTGGAGGAGATTGAGAGAAGAAACCCTAGAATCAAAAGAGGAGAGATCTTTGATTTCCACCACACAAAGTGAAGCTCTAGCTTTGATCTTCAAGATTTGAGAGAGATGATGACTCTATGTCCAATGGAGTGCAAGGAAAATCAAAGAGTTTTAGTGTTTGATGAGGGTTTTTAAAGAGAAAGAGGAGAAAAAGATATTTAGAGTGAGAGGGAAATGCCCAAAATGTGATACACACTCAGTAAAACGAGAAAAAAAAGAAAAAAGAAAAAGGGATTCGGACTGCCCAGATTGCTGTACGTGCAGCGCCCATCCCCGCACGTGCGGAGCGCCCTCCCCGCACGTACGGCCCTCACCCCCGCACATGTGGTGGTCCTGCCGCACCTTAGCCCGCACTTGCCTTTTAGGCAGTGTGCAACCCTTAGAACCTCACCTCTCCCCGCACGTGCGGCCTAGGGCCTCGCACGTGCGGCGTTGGCCCAGCAGTCCAGAAATTTCTGGTTCAATCCTCGGGTACTCTGAACCTGACCCCGCACTCTCCGGGATAAGTGAAAGTTAATCACCGAAAGACAAGAACAAGGTTTTTGATTGAGAACCAAAACTTCCGAACACTACAACCCAATGGGAAACAAAAGAGAACGAAGTGAATAATTATTCCCGGTCATCACAACCTCCCCACCATAGGAAATTTCGTCCCCGAAATTTTGACCAACTAATCAAACAGAGAAATCTAGCAATTTCAACTACACTATCAAGATTTCAATTAGCAACACCGATATTCAATCAACGCTTATCATGTTCATCATCATCATTACATCAAGATTGACAATTGCTCATAATAGACATTTAAAACGAAGCATTTTAACAAAATTTCATCCTTTCACAATCTCATGCTTAGATTAACATGTGATCAACAATGCAACACTTTGTCCGTTCAACACTATGGAACATTACAAATCTAAAACAAACAACTAGGCATGCTCAAATAAATCCGGATACTTGGAGCGAACTTCCGCTTCCCTTTCCCACGTTGCTTCTTCAACTCCGTGGTGTCTCCACAACACCTTCACTAGCGGTATGGTTTTGCCTCGTAGCACTTGCTCTCAGGTATCTAAGATTTGAATCGGTCGCTCTTCGTAAGAGGCGTCTTCATCTACCTCCAAATTAACCTAATCTAACACATGAGAAGGATCGGGTTCGTACTTCCTAAGCATGGACACATGAAACACATTGTGAACTCTCGAAAGTTGTGGCGGTAAAGCTAACCGATATGCCACCTCCCCAATCCTCTTCAATATCTCGAAAGGCCAATGAACCTTGGAGACAACTTACCACTTTTACCAAATCTTATTAGACCCCGCCTAGGTGAGATCTTAAGGAATACATGATCGCCCACTTCAAAAGATAAAGGTTGTCTCCTCTTATCGGCATAACTTTTCTATCGGCTTTGGGCTGTAGCTAACCTCTTCCGAATGAGAGAAACTTTCTCGGTTGTCTCCCTAACAATTTCCGGACCCAACAACGGTGCATCCCCTACCTCGGCCCAACAAACTGGTGATCTACAAGGTCGGCCATACAAGGCCTCAAATGGTGTCATCTCAATACTAGCTTGATAACTATTGTTGTAAGTAAACTCAATCAACGGTAAGTGCCTCTCCCAAGACCCCTTGAAATCTAGGACACAAGTTCTAAGCATGTCCTCCAAAATTTGAATGGTACGCTCCGATTGCCCATCGGTTTGAGGGTGATAATTGGTGCTAAAAGTCAACTTAGTCCCAACGCCTCTTGAAGGCTTTGCTATAACCGGGCAGTAAAACGAGGATCCCTATCCGACATAATGGTTACCAAAACCCCATGAAGTCGAACTATCTCTCTAACGTACAACTCTGCTAAGTGCTCAATTGAATCGACAGTACGCATCAGAATGAAATGCGTAGACTTAGTCAACCTATCAATAATTACCCAAATGGCATCATTGCCCTGCTGTGTTCTAGGAAGTCCAACTATGAAATCCATGGTAACATGCTCCCACTTCCACTCGGCTATTAGTAAGGGTTGTAACAAACCCGCTGGGCTTTGGTGTTCGGCCTTCACTTGTTGACAAGTAAGGCACTTCGACACGAAGGATGCGACATCTCGCTTCATACCCCTCCATCAAAACTGACAGCTAAGGTCACGATACATCTTGGTGCCTCCCGGGTGTATCGCAAGACGTGAGTGATGGAACTCCCGAAGCACTTCCTCTCTACAGGATTCAGGCACAAACAAACGGTCTAGGTAGCGCACACTCTGATCCGAGTGAATGTTCAAACCCTTCTCTTCCTTCCCGTTGAAGATTCTATCACGAATCAACTCTACTTCACGCTCTCCTTGTTGTGCCTCTACAACTTTGCTAATTAAGATAGGTTGAGCACTCAAAATAAATAATGTTGCACCCTTTTCGAACTCACCCAATTGCAATTCAAACTTGCTGACTTCATCCAACATAACCCACTCCCAAATGGCCACACTCGCCAAACTACTCACGGATTTCTAACTTAAGGCATCGGCCACTACATTGGCCTTCCCCGAATGATAGTATAACTCAATAGTCTTCCAAAAATTCCATCCACCTCCGTTGACATAAATTCAAGTCTTTTTGGAAAAACAAATACATCAAGCTCTTATAATCGGCGAAAACCTCGAACTTGTCGCCATATAAATAATGCCTCCAAATTTTCAAGGCAAACACTACTGCTGCTAACTCTAAGTCGTGGGTAGGGTAATTCTTCTCATGAGTTTTCAATTGTCGAGAACCGTAGGCTACAACTTTTCCCCCTTACATCAAAACACAACCAAGCCCATCCTGAGACGCATCACAATAAACGGTGTAACCCAAACCTCTCTCCGAAATGGCCAACACCAGTGCCGTAGTCAATCTAGTTTTAAGCTCTTGGAAAGACTATTCATAAGCTTCACTCCATACAAACTTAACCCCCTTTCTAGTCAACCTAGTCAAAGGCGCGACTAGTCTAGAAAAATTCCTCACAAAACGCTGATAGTACCCCGTTAATTCCAAGAAACTCCGGATCTCAAAAACGTTTTTAGGTTGCTCCCAATCCTGTACAAAGTCTATCTTTGAAGAATCTACAGTTACTCTCTCTCTTGATACTACATGGCCCAAAAACTTCACCTCGGTGAGCCAAAACTCGCACTTCTCAAATTTGGCATACAACTGATGCTTCCTAAGCAAATCAAGCACTACCCTCAAGTGAGCCTCGCGTTCCTCCTCGGAAGTTGAATAAATTAGGATGTCGTCCACAAAGACGACTACAAAGTGATCCAAATACTCCCTAAAAATTCGGTTCATCAAGTCCATAAAGGAAGCCGGTGCGTTAGTCAACCCAAATGGAATTACAAGGAACTCATAGTGGCCATAACACGTGCGATAGACCGTTTTCTAGATATCCTTTTAGAAGATTAAATATGTATTGCATGTGAACACTTTTGTATACTTCTCTTATGAAGGAAATACAAATTGAGAGAATTGATTAACTAAAGTAGGATCGTTTATTGGATGGAATTGCCATGTCTATTTTAGGTCTATTAGTTGGGGGCATTACAGGTGGAGATATTGGATAAACTACTTCACCGCTTGAGCGCACATTTGATTGCTCGAGTAGTCAAACAACTTAAACTTCTTCTTGGCTTCGAGGGCGCCGCCCCTTGACTCTGCCAGGCGCTACCCCAGACTCCCTGAACCCTTGCTAGCTGACTGAACAACTCGATCCCCGTACATAGTTAGCAAAGTGACAAATAAGGAATGCTCAAGTACAGAAAGTCAGTACAAACTCCTCTACACAAGTACAATTTGGGTTGGATTTGCATCTAAACACTCACAGTCTTACTAAAATAAAATAACGAATAAAATTACAATTAAAAAGAGTTTTGTCAAACGGAATTGTCAATTATAAAAATCTAACACTGTGACAAATGCTAAGCTATACCAAGACAAGTGCTTACATATATATATATATATATTAGAAATGGAAACACACGCAATGCATGTGTATAAGATCACTTTTCTTGGACAAATTAAGATTGTAAAATGTATGTTTGAATTCAAAATTTAAAATATTTTATGAATTTGAAAAAATAAAAATAAATAAATAAATAAATAAATTTGGGGCATAACTAAATAATGACACAAGTACTGTTATAAGAATTCTTGTGGGTGTTTCAAGAGAAAAAAATAAAAAATCTATGACATAAATAACAATTCTAATGTTTACTTTATATATAGTATACATCTACCAAATTGGATCAAGAATATTATACTATATGCCTACTAGGGTGCCTTTATATGCCCTTATATTGCATGAGCTGCAACACAAGAAAAGTTTCCGCAACAGCAACGCCGAGACAATAATAATATACTAGAAGCATAGCATACATACTATGTCGGTCAAATGGTAAAAATTTTCAGTAGTCTCATATGACATTATTTATTTGATTTTTCAAATCAATTAGTAACAAAACTTTTATTGGTGGAAATTCACCTCTGTTAAGAAGTTATAAAACAAATGATAATTCAATGTTATGTTTGGATCATGAATTTAGATAGAGATTTTGGTAAGAAAAATGAAAAAAATTAATTTATATTGCCCTAACTTTTTTCATTTTCATTTCCAAATTGTATCAAAATTTATGATCCAAACACAACATTAATGTTTATTGTAGTTTCTCATCGACTAAGAGTACCACATTGGCAATTTCATATGACACTTCAAAAATATCTACTAATTTTTCATAAATTTCAAGTGAAAGACAAATAATTAAAACTTACATTTTTTACTTTTCTTTGGGAGCATTTTAAAATTAAACTAGATAATTGCTTGACATATGTTGTACAAAAAAAAAAAGTTGTGTATTTAAACTTGTCATATGAGATAAACGGTTTAGATAATTGAGATGGGTATAAACTGGTCATACAATGAGGCAAATTTATATTTAGACAGTGTTTGGTTTGAGGATTTGATGAAATAAATAGAAAGAAAAACGTAAATAATTGATAGGATTAGAATTCTAAGTTATGTTTGATTGAGTTGGAAAATTGAAAAAGAAAAAGATCCAAGTGAACCCAAAAGACAAAGAATGATATTGTATTTCTCTCTCACTTTCTTTCTCTTTGTATTTTCTATTATAGCCAAACAAAAAGTATGATTACATTTTATTTTATTTTTTTTATTTCACTCGTTAAATCCTCCAAACAAATACAGTCTATATTCAAATTTAACAAATATGAACTAGCCCAAACACCCTTAATATATATATATATATATATAGAATTTCCATATAAGAATCTAGTTGGGACCACAGTTACCTTTAAGCTAGGCCTCTACCACAAACAATCAAAGGCACACAAAGGCAGCCCGTGACTCTGCAGTTTTGGATCTTGTGAACACACAGTCATACTGTCTGATGGTGGTGGCAGTCTAGTAAATGTGTATGATTCATAATTTATTCTCCATAAAAAGACAAATAGAAATTGAAGCCAATTACCAAACCAGAAAAAGAAAAAGAAAAAGAAAACTGTTTGTGGAATATTGGGTATTGTTAAGCTGTAGCTGCATGTGCTGTAAATTAAACTGAAAGTAATCTAATACAAATACAAATTTTATACAAAAATTTCAACCTAATAATATATCCTTCTCTTATTCATTTATTTCAAGGAAAAAGATATATCATTGTGGTTGAGAAGTGCAAAAATATCACTATAACATCATTTTGTATGAGTTTTATGTATAAAAATTATGTTTATAAATCATTTTTGATAAAAATGAAAATGAACTCAAAGCAGAGGATAGAATCAAAGAAGCTGAGCTGACAAAATAGAACAGACAAGCAGAGGCTATATTGAACCAATTGTTGATTGTCTCTCTCATCAATTCTTCCTCATTCTCTCTCTCTCATCAAAACCCTTTCAATCCAACCCATACAACACAACCCAACAAACATTCTAGTCAGATTTCCATCTTCACTCACCTCTTTCTACTTCTTACACTTGCCAATTTAGAACCACATGAATTTAACATTATTATTTCATCAACTTCAACCCCATGAAAACAACACTACACAAAATTTCTTGCCAACCCATCTCCATCTTTAAATTTTTTCCTGTTTTATCCAAGCTAAGCTAACCAACTCCAAGATTCTACTCTAAAGAAAAAAAAAAAAAAAAAAATAAATCAAATAGAGAAAGATCAATGACAGTGATGATGATGATGATGATGATAGCCTTTCTCCATCTGTTGTTATTTTCATTGATTTCAGTGTGTTCTGGCAACTCTCCACAACTAAATGATGATGTTCTAGGCCTCATTGTCTTCAAATCAGACCTCCATGACCCTTTCTCCTACCTCGAGTCTTGGAACGAAGACGATAATTCCCCGTGTTCTTGGAACTTCATACAATGCAATCAAGCCACTGGCCGAGTCTCACATGTATCCCTTGATGGCTTAGGCTTGTCGGGTAAAATTGCAGGAAAAGGGCTTCAAAAGCTGCAATCCTTAAAGGTAATTTCGCTCTCTGGTAACAATTTTACTGGTACCATCAGCCCAGAGTTAGCTCTCATTCCCACTCTCCAAACTCTCAACCTTAGTCACAATAGTCTTTCTGGCCGCATTCCAACTTCCTTCACTAGCATAACTTCTCTCAGATTTCTGGACTTTTCTGATAATTTCTTATCCGGTCCCATCCCCGATGACTTCTTCCAACCCAATTCTGTCTCCGGCCTTAGATTTCTTTCATTATCCAAAAATTCTTTCGAAGGACCGGTTCCTAGTACCCTCTCGCGATGCACTTCGCTCAATTATCTCAACCTCTCCGATAACCATTTCTCCGGTAACTTGGTTTTTTTTGGCGGGATTTGGTCGTTGACAAGGCTTCGGACGTTAGATCTTTCCCACAATTCATTCTCCGGGCCCATAACACGAGGGGTCTCCGCCATACATAACTTGAAAGTCCTAAATTTACAAGGAAACCGCTTCTCTGGATCGATTCCTTATGATATTGGGTTATGCCCTCATTTAAACCGGTTAGATTTCAGTGACAATCTTTTCACTGGAAGCCTTCCACCGACACTTAGCAGGCTAAATTCTCTCACATTTCTCAGTTTATCGAACAACGTGTTCGCTGGAGACTTGCCTCAGTGGATTGGTAACATGAGTAGCCTCCGACATTTGGACTTATCAAGCAATGGATTCACTGGAGTCTTGCCATCATCAATGGGAGACATGAAATCATTAGGTCATCTAAGTTTGGGTGATAACAAAGTAACAGGAAACATTCCTGAGAGCTTGTTTGATCTCGGGTTAGACCAGATAGATCTTTCAAAGAACGAATTCATTGGTGCAATCCCTTCGGGTTCAAGCAAACTGTTTGAAACTCTTCAATTTTTGGATCTGTCAAGAAACAAACTTACAGGGAATATTCCAGAGGAAATAGGTCTTTTCTCTAAGTTGATGCATTTGAATTTATCTTGGAACAATCTGCAATCAAGAATTCCTCCAGAATTGGCATTCTTTCAGAATTTGAGTGTGTTGGATCTAAGAAACACTGCATTGTATGGGTCAATCCCTGGTGACATATGTGATTCTGGTAGCTTGGGAATCCTTCAGTTGGATGGAAATTCCTTGACTGGCCCTATTCCTCAAGATATTGGAAACTGTTCATCTCTCTATTTATTGTAAGTCTCTCTTCTCTCAATTTTGTGTCTTTAACTTAATTTCCATTTTAAGTCTAATCTTGAAAAGATAATGTTATGTACCCAGAATTATTACATATTTTCCATCCACAATTCGAATGTATGGCTTAAATTTATACTTGGTTTAATGTAGGTCACACTTGCTATGAATTTGATCCAAACATTTCAAATTCTAGATAAAATTTTTAAGTATTTAGCGTGCTAAAAGAAGATTTAGATATTTTCCATTACTTATTTTGAATAAGAATCTCCATTCCAATGCATTAGTTTGCAATATATTGTTAAAGTTCAAAATCAATAGTCTATAATTATTCAGTCAATTTGAATTTCAAAGTCACCCCAAAATGGTTTTGAATTTAAAACAAAGATATATTGATGTAGTCAACCATTGATCCTGAAATGGACACCTCCATTTTATTAATGTGATGAAGAGGTTTTGAATATGCTACAAGAGTAATAGAGATGATGTATGAACAAAAACTCGTACAAAATATTATAGAGAATGATGTAGCAAGTCTTGATTTTATCACTTTAA
The DNA here is from genome assembly GCA_036172215.1 of Camellia granthamiana. Classification (NCBI taxonomy): domain Eukaryota; kingdom Viridiplantae; phylum Streptophyta; class Magnoliopsida; order Ericales; family Theaceae; genus Camellia; species Camellia granthamiana. Next base: position 85,051,989 of record CM069916.1, on the reverse strand, counting down.
AACTAAATAGTTATCAAATTGGTTTAAATCTTCTAAAATACCACTGCCACATCATTATGATGAAAACCAATTTTTTGTGATCCCCTTGTTGTTGCAGGAGCTTGTCCCACAATAACTTGAATGGTTCCATTCCCAAGTCCATTTCAATGTTGGAGAAGCTCGAGATTCTAAAGTTAGAGTTCAACAAACTAAGTGGAGAGATACCACAAGAGCTTGGTAAGTTGGAAAATCTACTTGCAGTTAACATATCCTATAACAGGCTCACAGGTAGGCTTCCTGGTGGTAGTATATTTCAAAACTTGGACCGAAGTGCTTTGGAGGGCAATTTGGGCATTTGCTCACCCTTGTTGAAGGGACCATGTAAAATGAATGTCCCAAAGCCTTTAGTTCTCAACCCATATGCCTATGGCAACCAAATGGATGGTCATAACAAGCACTCAAGAAACTCGAAAAATTTTGGGCGCCATATGTTCCTCAGTGTCTCTGCCATTGTTGCCATCTCAGCAGCTATAGTGATCGCAGTTGGAGTGATCGTTATAAGCCTAGTAAATGTTTCTGTTCGAAGGAGGCTTAGATTCATTGACAATGCATTAGAAAGCATGTGCTCAAGCACCTCGCGGTCAGGAAGCTTGACCATGGGGAAACTCATATTGTTCGATTGCAATGCAGCTTCCTCCTCCCCGGATTGGACTACTTTGACTAGCCCTCCTGAATCCTTACTTAACAAAGGAAATGAGATTGGTGTTGGAATTTTCGGAACGGTTTATAAAGCTTCATTGGGAATGGGAGGGAAAGAAAGAGTTGTGGATGTTGCAATCAAGAAACTTGTCACATCAAACATAATCCAATATCCAGAAGATTTTGACCGCGAAGTTCGAATCCTAGGGAAAGCAAGGCACCCAAATTTGATAGCATTAAAAGGGTACTATTGGACTCCTCAATTGCAGCTTTTGGTTTCGGAATATGCGCCCAACGGTAACTTACAATCAAGATTACATCAAAGGCCTCCTATAAATTCTTCTTCTACCCATCACGGTCAGCATCAACTACAACCTCCTCTTTCATGGGCTACCCGATTCAAGATTGTGCTTGGAACTGCAAAAGGGCTAGCTCACTTGCACCATTCGTGTCGCCCGCCCATCATTCACTACAACATTAAACCGAGCAACATTCTTCTCGATGAGAATTTCAACCCCAAAATATCAGATTTTGGACTTGCTAGGCTCTTGAAAAAGCTCGACAAGCACGTTATGAGTAGCAGATTCCAGAGAGCGCTGGGTTATGTGGCCCCAGAGTTAGCGTGCCAAAGCCTAAGGGTGAATGAAAAGTGTGACATCTATGGATTTGGGGTATTGATTCTTGAGCTTGTGACGGGTAGAAGACCGGTCGAGTATGGGGAGGACAATGTGGTAATTTTGAGTGAACATGCGAGGGTATTATTGGAACAAGGGAATCTTTTAGAATGTGTTGATCCAAGCATGGAGGAGTACCCAGAGGATGAGGTTTTGCCTGTTCTCAAATTGGCTTTGGTATGCACTTCACAGATACCTTCAAGTCGGCCTTCAATGGCAGAGGTGGTGCAAATATTGCAAGTCATCAAGACCCCAATTCCACAAAGGATGGAAATATTTTAGCTAGATGATCCAATGATCAATGCGTAGTAAATGAATTCGAAGCAATCAAGCTTTATGCTACGTACCCAGAATTTGTAATTGGCATGATTCGATTGTGTCATATTTCTTCACTTCATTTTTTTTTTTGGTTTAACTTTGTATTATTACTGATGTACTGTTGACATAATTTGTAGAACTCTTTTTAAGTTTTTTTTTGAGTTTCAAAATGTATGTTCTCATTATCAATATTAGTTGTGATTTTTCAGTCTCTTTAATCATCATATCATGTCAACCACTAAAGCAATCATGTTGGTCAAGAATGGGATAAAGAACTTAAATGTCAAAGGGATCAAAACACACAACATCAAAGTGAAGTAATTTCAGATGCCACAATGGTCTTCTTTTTCAAACAAGTACAAAGGTTATTAAAATGCACACATCATCTATTTACTACTAGTTGTTCTATTGGAAGTAACCATATGAAACCATGAACTAAATGAATCCTACATAGAGTTCCATGACTATTTTTACTTTTTAGATTTCAATCCATGACTTTAATAGGAAGAATCTAATAAAATAATAGGGGAGAAAGGAGGCTGGGAGGGAGTTTGGGATTGATACCATGGCTTTATTATGAAGAATCTGTGTTTGGTTGGGAGATTTGAGGAGGGATTTGGAAAGGAAAATGAAAAATGTAGGTGAACTGTGAATAAAACATGTTTATATTTCACCTAGTTTCACACACTTTTTCCATTTCCCTTTCCAAATCCCTCCCCAAATCCTCCAACAAAACACAGCATAAACGAATAATAGGGGGGAAAGGAGGTCGGGAGGGAGTTTAGGACTGCTGAACAATGTGAATTCCAAAATGCAAATTGCTAGAGTAGTTTTATGGTATCTCAAAATCAAAATTGCATCACCTTAACACTATGCATGTGCTTGGGAAGTGAGTTTTTTTGCAAGTTTTGTTAGTTGTAGGATATTATTAGAGAAAAAAAATTTTGTGCTTGGGAAGATAGTTGTGTTTTTTTGTGGTTGAATGTGATGTTTGTGAGAGAAAAAGTGAAATAATTATGGAGTTTGATGTGATATTTTATTTGGATTTGTTTTTTTATATATTTATTTTGTAATCAATTTGCCTTTTAGTGAAAAAAAAAAAAAAAAAAAAAAAAAAAAAAAACCAAAAACCAAAAACCCAACTTCCCAAACAGCGCCTACGTTTTAATTGAGTGATTTGGAGAGAAGAGAAAAGAAGATAACTTAAGTGGAGAAAAATGAAAAGAAACGGAGAGAAACTCATCTCTCTTATAACCCTCATTTTCAATCTTCCCAAAAGTGGAGAGATTGGAAGAGAAAAGAAACAAACAGATTCTTATATTTTTATAACACCAATTTTATCCTTGTAGAAATAAAAGAAATAAAATGATTGACAATATAAAAAAACTTACTTTGGTAATATAACATAAAACAATTTCTTTTCTTTTCTCTTGTGAAATCTAATCAAACAAGAAGGAGAGAAATCACAATCATTTCTTTTCTTTTATTTCTTACTTATCCAAAACAAGAAGGAGAGAAATCACAATAATTTATTTTATTTTATTTTCTTTTCTTTTCTCTTATAACTTAAGTAATCATTTATTTTTTCTCTGCTAGTTCCCAAACTTAGTGTAAGTTCCAATAGCAAGGCTCGTAAATTAGAGCCTTCAGCAACAAAACAGCCGAAAAAACTAATGATGGTAGCAAACAGCAAATTAAATTAAACAAAGTCCAGTCTGACACCAACAAACAAAGCAACAAAGGAACTAAATCAACAGAAAACTAGAGTCATAATACTGATTTCATTTACAGATCTTGAAAATGCAAACCAGCATTTGTATCAATACAAGACAAAGCTAGGTTAACTTCAACATAAAATTTAGTTTTCTATTAAACAAAATCATGAAAAATTCATATACCAGATAGTGCATTAGTGGAACTGAAACATAATTAACCAGTTTCTCTAATTCTTCAGCAACATCCTCAAACATGTCTTTTGGTGTAGAACCAGATGTATTCAGTGCAACAGCCTGATAGGGTGAAGAATCCTTGACTTATAATCCACAAAGGAGGAGAATAACAACCCTTTTTGGAATAACGAGTGGTGTTTACACCACAATTAAATGAAACCAATTAAAAAAACCAGGTTAGCTACCTTCATGCAATAATCACGCCAATGAATTTTAGCTGTAAGTATACCAGAAGCAACATGTTCTTCCATCATCTTGCGAAACTCGTCACAGTTTTTCCGTTCAGCCTGTTTCAATTGTTCCTAAAATTAGGTGAAGGATGAAGTTAGGCACACAGATCAGAACAGAATAAACTATTACCATAATAAATTCCAGTAAACACCTTTCGTATCCTGCTCTGCTCTTCTTCTTCCTTCTCCAAATCACGAATATATTCCTGCCACAATAACGAATATAAGCATAACAATCCAACATACATGGCAAATCATATAAGTCAATATACCTGGAAAATTTCAAAGCAGTCAAATTTTTCAAGACGCGAGCATCTCTCATCATCTTCTAACCGATCGTGAACTTTCCTCCATTGGGTGTTCACCTGTAGAGAACAGAAAATTCATAATAAAAGATTCAAGATTTTATTCTCCTCGAGGAAAGAATGTTACGGGTTTGTATATGAATCAAGGTTTTACAAAGCTTTACCTTGATAAAGCCACAGGTTTCCAGATATTGCCTGTACTCTATTCTATTATGTCGATGCTCCTCTTGGGCCTTTTCCCTTTCCTGCATGTGAACAGTAAGTCGGAGATCGCAACAACAATAAAAAATCATCAGTTGATTACAAAAGACATATCAGCAATCTCTACATGACACAAACATATAACAAAGCTTAACACTAAGAAGCATGGACAAATACACATGATGCAGAGATGACACAACATGACAATTTTCAAAAAATGCAAGACATGGCACAATTGGGACATGGCAAATGTTAAATATCTTTTATAAAATGAAAAAAAAATATTATTAATACATCTTTTATTTTTATATACTAAAATTTTTATTTTGTTTCCCATTTTTCTTCATATATGATGCTCCCCAAAAATGACAATGGAAAGGCTTGAGGCTGGCACATCTCAAAAGGCCCACAAAAATTCACTGAGCCCACGGAAATCAGCACCAATCAAAAAGGATGGTTGAAGAGCAGCCATGTTTGCTAACTACAAAATAGTGGCAAACATGGGATCATAATCTAGTCTTCCATTAAAAATCTTATTCAAGCCCTGAGAACTGAAGCCTCAAGAAGGAAAGAACGAAAGCCCGCCGCCGATAGGTCTCTCTCCAACTCCTTCTTGGTCTGCATCTGGGTCATTCGGGTCTCTTCATCATCCTTCGTTGTCATTTCCCGAAAGTGTTTGGGAACCAGATGCTTCCCGCCAGTGTGTCAGGCACATGACTGGATGAATGTCTAATTGTGTGCAACAGCCACACATAGCTTTCTTGAAATTTGCTAGACATTGTTAACTGTTAACATAATGTATAATGGATTCAGGTTCACAAAACTGAGCCAGTCTCACAGACCTGGCTCATCAACCCAAAACAAAGTATTCATTAGTCATAAAGCAATTCCTAAACTTCAGAAGCCACAGTGATTGTGGTTTAACCCTTGATAAACAGGCCAAGCTTGAAAATGATCAACAAAAAATAAACACTAGTATCAGCTGATGCTTACACATGTGCAGATGGGCAGCTGAAGTAACAAGCTAACAATTACTACCTTCTTTTGAAGATCATCAAGTAGTTTTTGAACAGATCTTCATGTTCTGTAGGTCGTTCTAGGGCCTTGAACCGTTCATCTTCTTCAAACATACTTACAGCTTTGCTGATCATGCAAAAAGGTTTGATTAGAAATTTATGATATTTGTCACATTTTTTAAATAGAAGCTTAAATTAGCTAGGAATTATAGTTAAAAAGATTACTATAATCTAGAGAGAGAGAGAGATTACCTCCATCTTGTGGATGATGTGAGTTCCTCACACTCCTGCTTGGAGGAAATACAAAAAAGCATTATATATCACTAAGAAAAGACCCAAAAAATAAAAAAAATAAAAAAATGAACAATGAACATTTTTTAAGTAAGCAAATCAACAAGAATCATAATGCTATGGTAAGCCTATCTTTCTCCATACGGAAGTGTTATGGACACATAGAGATGCAGGTGGAGGAAGCCTCAAAAGCGAAGACCAAGCAGTAGGTCATGTGACCTAAACTGAGTTGGTGGCTGACTGGGCTTTTTCCTTGATCAAAGCAGATCAGCCCGCCTTCTTGTTGTCCAAAATTCAGTCGAATCGGGCAGGCCGCTGCCGTAGAAAGAATTTGATCATCGGGTTGTGCTAATTCCATACAAATCAGTACTGAGAAGCATGTGCCCATCACTCCAGCAATGGCACCAAAGACGAAATATTGTCCCTATATCCTTGTGGCCAGTGGCGAACAGCCATTGGACCGTCTTCAAAATGTTCTATTTTTCCATAGTAATATCTTTGTTTCAGAAAAGTTCTAGACTAGGAATTTTAGTCTAGAAGTCCCTTGGAATTAAGAAATGTTGAATTGAAAACAATCATAAAAGACAAATACAGTTTAACAAATATTCTTGATTTAACAACTAATAAAAGGCAGAATTTTAAGTGCCAAGTAAAAAAAAAATAAAAACTGTCAAAAATAACCCAATTTCATAGATTTCAAAGTTTAACAGAAAAGAAAAAAATAATTAAATGAAAAAAATGAGCACGCTACAAAATGGGATTCAGAATTTAGAAGGATCAACTGAACCAACACTAATGCATGTGAAGATATCGTTCAGCAGGAAAGCGACAGCAAAGCCAAGCCGGATAGGTTCCCAAAACTAGTTATCTTATAGCAGACAACTAAAGCAAGCCTACTCAACTAATCTCACAAGTACAAGCCTGTTCGCATCACAACTAATAGAAAAAAAACAACTACTAGACTAGAATAGCAAAAAAAAAAAAAAAATACACTAACTAGACTAGGCGGTAAGTCCTCGGTCCTACTACAGGTGCCGCAACAACCTTTAGCAAGTCTTAACGATTATCAACCACCAGATCCGCCGGTCTGTTCTGCCCACAAAAGTAGAAGCTCAATAATCAAAACCATCACTGCAAACAAACAAAACCCAACTGTCATCGCATGTTGCCCTCCCGCAAGACATCAATCATATTGTAGATTCGCTTTTCTGCTTTTGACTGAACCTGCATTCACACAACATGTTGAATATCACAGAGTCTGATTATAATAGAACGATGGCTATGGAGAAACTACAATCACATATGACACTAAAAATAGAGTGATATTTATCAATATACATCTGATTAGCCTTCAAAGTATATGTTTTAGATACCATCACCTTGGTTCAACAAACTGTGATGTTGAAGATTGCAATGAAATTTATTTTTTAAGTCACCACAAGTGATATCTCATCAAGCTCCTTAACCTAATAAATTGTTATGACAATATGCAAAAAGCTAAAGTAACTATCACTAAAATTCAAGGAGAAACAGAGAAGCTTTAGCACCTTTTGAGAGAGGAAAATTATAGCATCTACAGTACCCTCAGCATACATTGAGCTGCCACAAACATTATGCTGAAACGCAAAAGAAACACTGCAAAAATCAGAACAGAAAACTGTAAGTCCGATGGTTTGGTTTTGATGATTTCAAGAATGCATTGGGTTGCCATGTTTCATCATGATATATGTTTGCCAATCCTTGATGCAAAATTTGTGCTTTACATTTGATAAACTTGCGGCTAAAATTTTCAATATCTTTTGATATTAGTTATTGGATGCCTTAATGAAATGATACATAGGATTAATAGATGTTTTCAAAAGTAATCCATAATTATTTGAAAAAGAAAGCTTGAGCTTTAAAATGTTTTATAGTTTTCATTCTCTAATGATTCGGATTCAAAAACTTCAAACACAAATTATTTGATATTTGTTTTGTGCTTAAATGATCTTTATCTAACTTATTTTACAGTGATACAGAACTTTTACATTGATATGTATTGACTATGTCACAAACAAAAAGAGAGAGAGCTTTTGTGTTAAAAATTATGTATCTTCTGCTCTCAAGAGGTTAAGCATGAAGAACTCCAAGTATGATATCATTTTGTGCTTAAAAGATACGACAGTTCTTATTTTTATATCTCAAGTATTTGTATTCAAAAATTGAGTTCTTGTGCATAATCATGTTTTATATTTGATGTAGATTCAAATGATCCGAGAATGAACTCGTTTAATGATGAGTAATGATGAGTAAATGCTTACACGATTCATTTATAACCTTATTTGAAGTTGGATTTGTGTTTGAACATGTTCTGAAACACCTACAGGTTGAATTTTCAAAGTTGGAACGTTTAGAATCAATCCCATGCTGTTTGATGCCCTTTCATCAGAGAATATTCTGGTCAGCAAAGGTGTTGACCCCTTTTGGAAAAGTGTTGACAATATTTTCCAAGGAGTGCTGGATTTGTACAGGAAGAGGAAGGTGTCGATCCTTTTCTATTTATTTTCGACACTGTAGTCGGAAAATTTCAAACCTGACAGCATAGAACAACTTTTTCAATGGCTCTTTTTTGCATTAAATGCACTCCAAACCACTTCCAATAGTCAAGAAGAGATGACAGGTTATAAAGGAAGATTTCTACACATCTACAACGAAGAGATCAAGGATTAAAAGAGAAATTCATTAATATCTTACCAGATTTGAGCCATAACTTTTACATTATTTGTTCTCGAGCTTCATTGTTTAAATCTAGCTCTTTGAGAGCTTATTGTACTAAGAAGTCTTGTCCTTTCTGTACACTATTTGTAAAAGGCCGTTGAGCCCTTGGGATTGATTGCTCAAGTGTTTGGGAGAAACATTTGGAGAAAATGAGATCTTTCATGCTGTCTTTTAGAGAAAAATATAGTGTTGTTCTGAAGTGATGTTGGGACAAAATCACTTGGCATAAAGATCTAGCAACCAGAAAGCTTGCTAGTTGTTATTATTTTCAAGAATAGTGAAGAAGCTGAAGGGGGAGCCTTGGGAGTGGACATGGGCTTGGGTTAAACCAAAACTACTATAAATCTTGGAGTATGAATCTCTTCTCTCTACTCTCCCCTTATCTTTCTTTAATGCGTATTGCTTTCATTTCTTTTGAGCACACATCCGTACACTTGCTTATATTTGTTGTGTTGTTTTTTTATTTTTTATTTGTCAAAAGCTATTCAATGCCCATATAAGCTGGAAGGCAGGACTGAAAACGAGTAAAAAATACAAAAATAGAAAGCATAAAAATAAGAAATGAATAACTTTACGTTTGATCGGGTGATGTCAGATGATACAAATGGAATGCATGACGAGACAGATGCTCCTCTGGCACACCCACTATCTCCATTTGTTGCTTTGGATCGCGGATTCGTTGTATCTGATTAAAAAAATTTCCAAACATCTTGACGAATAAGCCAGAAATTTAGAAAAAGAGAAGCAGGGGAGCGCAATGAAATGACATAATAGGACATAATTTATTTATTTTTTTTAAAGAAAAATATATGCATTCGCTAATGTTTACTCTGATAACTAAGCAATAAATAAAGAAAAAGGTGGGAAAACAAGGGAAAAGTTGTTGAGCTGCATAAGCCTACTAGAAACCATGACACTAGCCCTACTAAAAGCCATGATACTAGCCTCCTAAAAACCATGATGCTGTGCTTATCCCCTAGCATACCTCATCCAATTCAAAGGAGACTCCTAGCTTTTTAAAGCATGCAATGATAGCCTTGGCAGTTCCAGATGTGTCCAATTTGTTTGCTTGGTGAGACTCCATCACCTGCAAGATTGAAAAATACACAAGTGTCAGTCTAAAGGCTCTAAACATCCGCATATAGATTCAAGGCAAAAGTTACTATTGACTTCTAGATAGATTAAGTTAGTGTTGACTGCTCAACCATAAGTTACCTAAACAAATGGGCTGAACTGTAACCCAAGAACCTAAGTGTTGGATCAAGGCTTTATAAAGTTGATACAATTAGTGCTCTTCATTACATTTTATCAAAAGTGGCATGACTCAATATTCATATCTCCATACCAAAACAGTTAAATAAAAAATCTCTCATAGCTTCTGGCATGCAGGCCACCACAACAAAGATTTGTAATGTTAACATTACTGATGCCTCTTGGGATATTGAGTTATTATATATGGAAATATCAAGGCAAAAAGCAAGCAACACTAGATACAGATGAAAAGGAAAAGTATTAACACAAAATAAAAAAAAAAAAAAAAAAAAAAAAAAAAAAAAAAAAACAGAGAAAAATTTAGAAGTTACCTCCAGGGAATATCCAGAGAAGGCCCCGGGAAATTGCTCAGCCATAATTTCCATTGATGCAAGAAATGCTACAACCTAATCAAGACCAGCCAATCAAAATTTCAACAAGACAAGGAAAGACAAATTGACAATGTTAAAGTTAAATTATATAAAAGCCAGTATACGGCTTCTGAATCCTGATCACCTGTTTTCCCATTTGAGGTGAGATCACAGCATAAACTTTTGAGTCTTCTACAGTCTTATACAACCGCTCCCTGTCTCCACCAGTAGTTCCCATTACAAAGGGCACCCCAACTCTACAATATAACTCTGCATTATCTGAAGATTGCATGATAATAACAAAACCATTAACTAAAAGCTTGCTGAATGGAAATTTCATGATCACTGCTTTATTCCTGACTAAGAAAATTATGCAAGCAACTGGATACATTGGCAGAGGATAAGACAATAATGTCACTCAAATAGCCCCTACCAAATGTAGGCAAATTGACCCAGCTTTCCAATATTTACCTCCACTATTTACCTTCAAGTTCAATAATTCTAACTTCACAAAAACTAACATGGGAAAATATGCATTGCATTTAATATTTCTAAAATTTGGTCATGGTGGACCGGGCTGTGAGTTCCATGTATAGCCTCCAAAGGCCAGCTATTGAAGTGTACTCCAAACTAAATTTGAGATAGTTCTTACATCTAAAGATCCATTCACACTTACCATTCACTGAAGCAGGCACTGTGTAGTCCACCACCATCAAGTTTGGATACTCCTCAAAGGCAGATGTTAAAATGCTTTCTCTTTCAGAAAGACCATACAACTGAATCTCTTTTCCACCCACTTGCACAATTTTCCCAGACTCATTACTTCTGCTAAATGATATAGGAAGAAGATGAATTCCTTTCGATGCAACTGCTTCTATAACTGCGTTCCCCATCTTACCAGTACAACCATTCACCTGTATAAGAATATTGTAACCACAAAACCACAAGATGAATCAATTACACAAAATAAAATGGTAACCAGCCACATAAAAAAGACACAACCCAACCTACATATATGATCACCCTTATCATAGCAAACATAAAAAATTGATGAAATTTTTTTAACAGCCTTTCCAAGAGTGTGAATTTTAATGGACAACATAGTAATCATTAAGGCTTAAAGTAAAATTAACATAGCCAAATAGCGGCAGAGTGGTTTGTGAAAGTGAAACCAGATACAACCCAAGTGATGGATCCCTTGTTGCTGTTCACTTCATTGAAAAATTTAATATATATATATATATATATAGAGAGAGAGAGAGAGAGAGAGAGAGAGAGAGAGAGAACATGTTTACCCTTAACCAAGTATGCTGTGAGTATGTCACCATCACTGACACTGACTAATAATTAAGAAGGTATTCCATAATGTGCTTGCAAGAAAAATTCAAATGTAATTAAGATGGTATTCCACACATCTCTAACCTAATTAATATACACTCACTGACCAAACTCAATGTTCAACTATGGGATTCCTGGGACTAAGCATCAAAGTACTGCATGGTATCCAAATCAGTGCCAATAAACGTTAGGAGACATCAGACTGGAGGCCCTTGCCTATAACCTCCATCCACTTACCAAAATGCAGGCGAAATAGAATGTTACGAAAATGCAGGCAAAATAGAATGTCCTGCTCCTGGTCTACTAGCTACACCATCCTACTTAACTGCTCCTTTCATAGCCATCCCACGTAGCATGGTAGTATTCTGTTGATTCTGTCAATTTGATGCACAAAATATGTATTTGATCTAAAACTCATTTAATATGGGGAAAATTTTAAAATTTAGAAACCGATTTAAGAAAGATAGGGACAATGACTCGACTCTAATGCAAAATCATTTAAAATCTCACATGTTAGAAGAAAAGAAGATATAAGCTACTTTAGTTCAAGCATAACAAGAAAATCGTATTGTCATTATGTGTACTTTGATGATCTGTACTTGCATATGTGCAAGTAATATGCACGCAACAATACCATTTGTACTGCACTATTATGAACATATATTATTTGATAAATGGAACTCGATTTTCTGGATAAATTGAAGTAGTGGGTTTAACAATTCAATTGCACTAAACACACTTTGACTGCAAAACAGAAAAAAACATATATATGGAGCAAGCATAAATTTTTTAGTGAGAGACAAAAAATTGAAAATGGACTTCCGTTTAAGGGTATAAGAGATTAATGTGTGATTACCAAGATTGTAAGTCCATTGTGTTGCGACACAATTGACAACAATGGAATAGTTGATCTCTGCTTTCTAGAAATATTTCTAGCACATCTCCTGCATTGAAGTAATGAGGCACGGTTCTCCCGTCCTTGAATGGTAGCTGTAGGCAACACTTTAAGAACAAATGCCATAATTTGCATATAATCTGCACTGATACTGATGATGTTTAGGTCAATGGGAATTAAATTTGAAAAGAATGTCAATCAAATAGAACTTTTATAACCCCCAAAAAAATAAAAAATTAAAAATTAAAAGATTCCCCTATGAGTAACAAAACAAAAATAGGGGGGCTTTCAACAAACTAATGTTTTTTGTATACTCAAATTGTGTAATAATACAAAGAATACATCTGATTATATAATAATCCTAGCCCTAAGACTAAAAAAGAAAGGAAATACACAATATATAATACCATATATATAAATCTAACCGAATATTCTCACAACACCTATTCATCTTTTTCTTAATATTCCTAACCCTATCAACAAAAGAAAAGAATTTAGCTTCTTCACTCCTTTCTCTATTCCTTTTCCAAACAGTGTTATTGTATGAAAAAAATAAAAAAATAATTGGATTACATAGTAATGTAGTTAAATTTTTTGTGAACATTGTTGTGTTACTTATACCCAACATAGAAAATGTTCCTCAAATCGATTATCGTCTACATACCAATAACAATATATATACACATACATATGTATATACACACAAGCGGTCTACCTACCAATAACAATATGTATACACATATACATATATATACACACACTAGCGGTTGGCATACGCGATACGTGTGCAATTAAAATAAGTACAAATAAAACCAAACTTTTGGTATGTCATGCAAGTAAGAGTCTTGTTTATTAATTCAAAAAGGTTTAAGGTTCTAGTTTAACTATCTGAGAGGGTAAGTTGTGTAGACAAAATGGGCTGAGCTAGGTGAAATCCTCTTCGGAGATTGGGCCGCACAATGGGCCGAGACAGGAACCTAGATAGCTCGGTCTTGGGTTGAACTTGTAATAAGCCGGTCAGTAATGGGTTGCTAAGGCTTGGACCTAGCTATCCATATACAATCCATAGACTGACCGAGGTACTAGATTGACTGTCTAGGGGAAGAAAGCCGAGCTAATTGTAGCTCGGCATGCACCATTTGGCAGACAGGGGTTGCACGGTTCGGCCAAAGGCAGAACGGAGTAAAGGTAACTCAGTTAGTCATCGATGGCTGAGTAGAGTGTTTTGCCATGTCACTTGACTTGCAGTGAGGAGGGTGTTCCAGGGATAAGCATTATCCTATAGGAAAGTGATCCATAGAAGGACTCTGCTAAGAAAAGTTAGAATCCCACTAGAATTGTGTCTTGAGGAATCCACAAAAGCTCGTGACAAGACCTATTCTCAGGTATTGCAATTCATACTCCCGAACACACAGAACTTTTGTGTCTTTTGCCTACTTGCTAACTTAGGCATCGGAGGGGTTTCCGGTAAACACCCGCCGACTAACTCACATTTGTGTTTTCAGGTGATAAGACAACGACGTTTGAAGGAGTGTAAGCTTGATCAACAGGATTATACGAGGAAGATTATTTCGTGCTGGTACACTATCTTTTTTTTTCTTTTTCTTTTTCTTTTTTTTTATATATTTCAAATAGGAAAATGAGGACATTCGGATAAGGAGAAGTCACCAAAGTTTGGACACCGAGTGAGTATTCACTTTTAATATACTATACCAGTTGTTCACTTTTAATAATAGTATAGGTATAGATATATGAAGCTTAGAATGCATAAACTCAACGCACTCATTGCTAGAACTGAACAAAACAACAGACATTGTGTGTACATATAGTAAAAGGGAAAGCTAGCACAGAACGATGAAACAAAAATGTAGAGAAAGAGAAACATGGAGAGAGTGTAGAATGGCGTTCACAATCAGACCATTTTGGTTTTCGTTTTCAATTTCGTCTTTCAAACCCTAGCACTTGATAATATGTATGCAATCTATACTCCTTTTGTTGTGAAGCTACCACGTCAAAAGTGAAACGAACTAAGATTAGTTTTTTTTTTTTTTCCTTTGTCTTGCCTTTTTTCTATCTCTCTTCTCTCTCTCTCCGACTTCACCCCCAAACCCACCCAGGTTGTGCTCTCTCTCTATCTCTCTAAAGTGAAACGAACTAAGATTAGTTTTAGCTTCTTTTTTTTCTTTTTCTTGCCTTTTTCTGTCTCTTCTCTCTCTCCAACTTTGCCCCCGAACCCACCCGGGTCTCTCTCTCTCTCTCTCTCTCTCTCTCTCCTGAGATTGATGGGTGTGTATTTTTCAAAATAACTATGTTCTTTAAGGCCACGTTTGTTTGGCGAATTAAGTTGGATGAGATTGTTAGTAAGGGGATAATTATTGAACAAATTATTAATATGTGGATTGTTAGTGAGGAGATTAGGTGAAAGTGTGTTTATTTTGATTATATAGTGTTGAAGATAGTTGGTGATGGAATTGTTAAATTATTTTTATAAAAAATCTAAAAATAATAATTTCTATATTAAAAAAATATCTAAAACAGATATAATTTTTTTTTTTTTTTTTTAAATAACAAGTTACAATTACCAAAAAAAAATTTGCACTGTTCCGGTCAACCGGTCAAACGACCGGGAGGATGTCCGAGCGGACAACCGGGTAGACCCAATCCATTCACTATTTTTCTAATCCCACGCTTTTCTCAGCCAAGCTAATCACCCTACTAAGGGGGATTACTAAGCTGCTCACACTAGCAAGCCGACATCCCAAATCAACACCAAACGTGCTGTGCATGGGACCCATAACCATCCTACTCCAGTCTGGCCGTTGAAGCAGCTAAACAAACAGGACCTTAGGTGCGGTGTCTTTTGGGACAATTTTATAATATAAAAAATCTGAGGATTGGAATTCTATAATAAAATAATTTTTTTATTTTATCAATTTAAATTATAATTTTTTTTAAAAAAATAGTGATAAATCTAATTTAAGGAGAGTACAAGGTAATAGATCTCATGAGTATTTTTTTTTTTTTTTTGGAAAAGTACACTCTTTGTAAAATATTATGGTGAGAATTATATTTTGTTATTTTTGAGCATATTTCGTTTCTAATTTTATCCTTTGTTGAATTTTTTTATCTGTTAAGCTCATATTTAAAGGCCCATTTTTCCTATCTATTGAAATTCACAAACTTTTTTTTTTTTTTATTTGCTAAAATTCTCCACCACCAACACTCTAGGGGTGGGAATCGTGCTGTGTCGTGTCATATCGGGTTCGTGTTCAAAACAATCCAACACTAACATGGCCTATTTAATTAAATGTGTTAATTATCTTGATACTAACCTGACCTACTTATAATCATGTTAATTCTAACACGACACGCTTAATACAATTAGCAATAGTTCATATTTAACAACTAAGGTTCCTCTAATTCCACATAATTCTTTTTTGTGCGATACCACGTCAATTTAATAATTTGTTTTCTATTACTATGAATATTCAAGATAAATGTGACCAAATGGTTTTATGCACCATGAAAAAAACAGACCAAGGTCCTAATTGATGGGTATATAATGACTACCAGGAAAAGCAACGCTAGTATCTTGGGCACCAGACCATACTGGACTAGGGAAAACCAAAAACCCAGTTCAAATCTCAACAAACATGCATCAAATTTAAGTAGAAACCAATAAGCCCCCACAGTTAATCAGATTAAGGCTTAGAAAATAAAAAATAAAAAAATTCGAAGACCCTAATTGATGGGTATGACAATAAATCAATGAGTAAAAAGGACAAGGGCAAACCCAAAACCCAGTTCAAATTTCAACGAAGATGCATCAAATTAATCAGATTAGGGCTTGGACTAAACGTTTTCACGCACAGTTTCAAGTCAATAAACCAAACTGGAGGGTACTCAAAAATGGAGATTGAATGAGAATAATTACCTGAACGGAGCTAGAGATGGAAAGATAGCGGAGGAGTGAGAGAAATTGTAACGAATGGTAGCATGCTAGCAACGACGGGTCGGCTAGAGAAGAACTCGAACTCGAACTCGTTTCTGTGATTGGGAATTGGAAATATATAAACCCTAGGGGAACCAACGGGTTGCTTACTCGGGGACAGGTCAATGCGTGCCTGCCTTTATAACGGGCTCGCCCATGGATGGCAACGGCTTAGAGCAACTGAGATCTTGAAATAGAATGAACCTTAAAGCAATAGTTGAAGTACTAAAATATGTCATATATTTTTTTTGGTGTGGTGTGGGTTCTAAAGAAACAACATCAAAATCAAAATGAATTGGGTAATTTTTCATTTCACAAGAATCAGCAGGCCATAATTCAATAGAAAGGGACCTATCAATAATAATGACATGTATCAACTCAACTATATGAATTTTGGCTTCCATGTCAAGATACGAGATTGACTGCAAAAAGTAGATGCAAGCTTTCCACTTCCCATAGATTTATGGAGCATAAGTCAATGGTGCCATCTAAAAAAACACAAACTACAATTAAAGCTACAATGGTTACAGATAATACCATATTTATTGTGAAAAGTGAAATAGAAAGTCATCATACTAAAGCCATCCAGTCACTGCTAGAAACAAAAGCGTCCTCTACGAGCACAGAAATAAGCTAATCTATGGTTGGGATATATATAAATAGTTCAATACAATTCTTACAAATCAGAGGACCTAAGGAGAGTAGCCAGGCATGTCAACGAATTCAAACTCTCTCTTTATCCAAAAGTATATCCTAATCACAGGGCATTTCTCTGATATTAGAAGCTTAACCTTAATCTTGCCAATGAGAACATAAAAAACCCATTGAACAAATCCAAACAGAGAAATCAAGAAATCATTATTAAGAAATCATGAATAATAGTACAAGAAATCTGCTTCTAAAGAAATGACAGCAAAATCAAAATGAAATGGGTAACTACATTATGATTAGTTCTCATAGAACATAACCCTATACTATACACACATATATTCTTGATTTCATAAATTAATCCAGTTGAAGGGGCGTCATAGGGGGTTTGTAGAGAGGTTTGGGAAGAGGGTTTTACATATAGGAGATGTCGGAAGATAGGGTTTGGTGGTACAGAGTGAGGGAGTTGCAGAGATGGGGAAAGGAAGGTTGAACATAGGGTTTCGCAAGTAGGTGCGTTGAAGAGGGAGTGATGAGTGCGACAGGGTTTTGCCGACCATGAAGAGGGAGAATAGATAGATTGAGAATGATACATACCTGAATGAGGAAGAGAGCTGCAAAGATGTGAAACGATGGAGTTGCAGATTTGTGGAAACAATGGAGTTGCAGACTTTGTGGGAAACGATTTCGCGGGAAAAGGGTTTCAATACAATTTGTATAGTGGCTCAGTTTCAGTGCTCTTCATGTGTAGCCAGCGGGTAAGATGGATGGTAAATAGCCTGCCTTTTAACCAGCCAGTTGGAGGTCCAAAATGTATTGTGGTTGGCTAAAATACTGACGGGCCTATTTTAGCCTACCTTTTGGAGTTGCTCTTAGGATATGGGTCGGCCCTTTTATCCCTATCCTGCCCGATTTCTGTTGTTTGCTCTCACTTCCGACCCGACCTCATGGAATTCTTCCCCACCCATTTAAATTCATAATCTTCATCCTCGATCTTATTCCAAACGGAACACAATCAATAATATTAAATTTTAATAATTAAAATTAAAATATATATTATATATTGTACATAAAATAAAATTATATTATATATAACATAATAGAAACTCAATAATATATTCTACGTATTATATATATATTAGCGGTAGGGGTGATGATAGATCGGATTGAATCCGCCATCCGTCCAAAATTAGATAGATTAGAAAAAATCAATCTGCATTCGTTTATCGGTTTGGCAGATGCAAATTAAGCGAACTGTACGGATTGACAGATAGATGCGATCGGTTAAGCAGTTTAGACTTTACAAATTTTGGGCATTTTTTTAATTATAATTCATAATTTTTACAATCTTTAATAACTAGTAATCTGGAAAAAAAAAAATGTATTATTTGTCTATAATAGGTCATGGCACCACGCATATTTTTTTTTAAGATATTGTTTTCTATTTTCACAAAATATATATTTTATTATTTTTATTCAATATTGTTTCTTCTTAGCAATTTCCTTTTTTTTTTTTTTAACTTCATCAACGAGTTGATCGGGTTCATATGGATGCAAGATGGTTGATCCACCATTTGAACTGTATCCGCGAATTTTAAAATATTTCATCTGTATCCGCCTACCGAAAGACATGCATCCGCCCAAAATCAATCGAGTTGGATTGGTTCGACCGGATTGGGTGGGTCGGACGGATCCATGATCACCCCTGATTATCGAGTGACATACGCAATGTGCGTGTAATTCAAATTAAGTAAGAATAAAATAAAATAATAAAAAAATTAATATTATAATGTGTACTTAATTTAAGTGGTATGAATTTTCTTACCTTAAATCCATGAGAAATTTTACTTGCACATCAAAAAATTCTCTTTACACTCAATATCTCATCACACATTCAATTATCTATTTACAATCACCATAATACCCATCATAACCATTATTCTTACACTACTAACTTAACAAACCCTAACTCTACCTCGTCCTCCAACCACCACCTTCTGCAGCTGCATTCACAGCCACAACCACCATCTCCAACTCCAACATCTAGACCTATCCTACCAGCGACTACCTCCGGTGACCTCCCGCACACTGCCACCTCCTTCATCTTCTTCTTTTTATATTAAACCCAGATTTCTATAGTTTTGATCAGATGCGAAACAATAATTCGAATTTCACCAAAATAATATATCAAAATCTAAGAAAATAAAATTAATAACAGCACTTGATTGGAGTTTTGTATATATAACAAAACCTGTTATATATGCTAGACTATATCTGCCACTCTCTTGATCCCTCTATATATCTCTCTACTTTTTAAGATATATGAAATCAAGCAAATGAAACAAGCCCTAGTGTAGAATATGGGGAAAATCTTGATGGGTTTTTTTTGTCACTTTTTCCTTTCAATTTATTGCATATAATATATACACATATAAATATATGTGTATTTGTATTGACAACCCAGTTATGGATAACTTTAGAAGCAATTGAAAGATGTTCTCCTTTAGGGCCTTGTTTCAGGTGATGAAGAATGGTTGGGGGTGGCGAGATGAGACGGAGATGGACTAGGTGCCAGTGACTAAACATGAGGGGTTGGGTGCCTGCGGCTAGCATGAGGGGCTTGTCGGTAGCAGTGGTGGCCCAGTAGAGATGGTGCTGATGTGAGGTAATGAAAAATTAAGGTTTTCGAATTCTAAGACGAAGGACATTTTAATAATTTTATACAATGATTATAAAAATAAAAAATAAAAGATTAAAATTGAAGGTATAATGAGTTAAAACAGTAGCTTAAGTAGAATTACCCTAAACCCATGGTCATGGGTTTAAACCTTGCCCACCCTTTGTGCATTTTTTTTAAATAAAAAACATTATCATGTGGTATGAGGAGAGCGAAGTTTCACTACACTAATTGAGGACTTCACTTAATAATAACTAGCTGATGGTACACACGATGCGTGTGCAATTTAAATAAGTAAGAATAAGAGAAAATAATAATGAAATTAATATTATAGTGTGTACTTAGCTTAAATGATATGAATCCTCCTAGCTTAAATCCATGGTCATGGATTAAAGCCTTACCCACCTCTTTGTGTAACTTTTTTTTTTTTAATAAGAAAGCACTGCCACATGGCATGAGAAGAATAAGGTTTCACTACACTAATTGAGGCATGCACTTAATAATAGTTGTGTGTGCTATTTTCTGACCACACTGCCAAACAGGAACTCAGCTGGAGAACACCGACAGAATAAATTACCCCCGAACGACCTGTCACAGAAAGATGAGACTTCGGCGGTGGTTCGTCCACGCGGGGGCACTCCGACGATCAAGTCAGTACTCAATTATCTCTCAAAGATAGCAAATAGTACTTAACTCACTAAGTCAGAATACAAAAGTATACCTTAGACCCATGAGGGTGCCTTACTTTTATAGTCAGCAGTAACCTGATCCCTGTAGAAGCCTAGCTTCTCTTGGACTCTATCCCAATGCTCATCTTGGACTCTCCAATAGATAAAGATAAACTCCCTAAGAGCTTTATCCTTATCCTGGCTGAGGTCCTCCCTCATTCTAGGACTCTTATCCCTTATCCATTCATCTCGGATTCCGATATCTTCGCAGGTAACCTCGGCCTAGCCGAGATCATCTCGGCGCCAAGACCAGGACACGTGGCACCTCAGCTGGCACTTCGGTGCCACCTTGGCCACGTGTTATTTAAAAAATATGTCTCCACAACTGCCCCCTAGGTTCTATTACCTCGGCATCCTGAGGTGATGGAACCTATATCATTTAACCATATAGCACGTCGGCTAAGCTTGCTCTATCCTTCGTTACCGAGGTCATTATTCGTCGGCTCCATATGACCAAGACCTATAGTCTGTTTGTATCAATGCCTTAGAACCAATAACCAAGTTTTTTCAAGTTCTTTAGCCGAGATCATTCCCATACCCGAGGTCTTTACTTTATTAAATCAAGAACTCCAAGAGTTTCTACACTCGTATGAACTATCACGCACAGTAACTCAACCGTTTTTGCCACGCGTTTCTCCCCTACTGAGTCATATCTGACACGCGCCATCAGGTCGTGTCACTTCTGCGTGCGCGGCCTGACAAACACGTCATCCTAGGCTCACTAATTGCAATTTTGCCACCTTTTCGTGTTTTGATCAAAATCATCTCTCTCTCTCTCTCTCTCTCTCTCTCTCTCTCTCTCTCTCTCTCTCTCCGTCTTTTCACTTTTGCACCACCGTTTTCGTTCAAGCCCTCTCTCTCTCTAACTTTCTCTCCCAAATCCGCCATTTCTGTATTCTTGAAGCTTTCTGCAACTGTTCTGTTCACCTCCTCCGGTGAAGCTGCTTTTCTCCGCCCACTACCACCGTCTGACTTCGGCGTTCTTCATACCGGCCTCATTTTTCTTGGTAAGTCACTGTTCTCTCCTTTTTTCAGTTTTTGACTTACTTTGAAATTTGTCATGCTTTATACACCGCTACTGTGATTCTATTCATGTTCTCGAATCTTCATCTGTGTTGTAAATTTTGCCTTGCTTGCAATTTGTTTCAGGGTATACACATGCACTCACAAACTGTTCATACACTTGATGTTCTTTGTAAATTGCCACTGTCTTCTAATTGTGCATGTTTACATTTGATACAATGTTCTTGAACCCCTTCTGGTTTTCTTGAGTCTGAACTACTATTCTTCTCTGTTTTCTTGTTGTGTTTTCCAGATTTCTGCCTTCAATTCTTGTTTTCATAGTCTTAAGTTTTGGGATTTTTTTTAGAACTCCTATCCTTAGGAAAATTTGAAACGAATTCCTCATAGATTTTGAAAACCCATGCCCCAACTTTTGTCTTGAGTTAAGCCGAGGTCCTTTCAAACATAGACAAAACACTTCTTTCTGAAATCCAACACCTTGTCCCTCTAGCCGACATCATGGGAATGTTTAAGTGGAGGGTAGACACTCCTACCAAACTAGAGTACTTTAGGCAGGAATTTGCCATCCCCGCCGATGTCCACCTTAGACTAGTAGGGGAGGAAGACTCCATCATGCCTAATGGGGATTCCATGCCTTTCCCTGTAGTGGCCTTTATAGAGTGTGGACTTAGGTTCCCTCTTGACATCCTCTTCCGAGAAGTCCTTCACTATTATAAGCTCAACCCAATGCAGCTAGCCATTAACTCTTATCGAGTCATAAACGATATCATCGCCCTAGCTAGCTGAGAAAACGCTAGGATTACTCTAGCGGACATCCAATACTGTTACACCATGTGCAACCTGAAGTCAGAAAAGGGCTATATCTATTACCTTAAGCCAAGATCCACAGAATACAAACTCATCACCGACCTCCCAGACTCCAATAAGAGTGCTGGAGACGATTATTTCATCGTCTCGGGCAACTGGGAGTTCCCACCAGATGACGAACTTCACCTCTACCCCTTAAGCCAAACAGTGTTCAAAGAGGGAAATGGTAAGAGCAAAGTGTCACTTTACTTGCTTTCAAGTCTTCTTTATTTTGATATTTTTGTATGTTCTAACGTCTGTTTGTTTTACTTTGTAGTTCTTCCTCAACCACTAAAGGACTTCTGTAAAACATTCTTTCCCAGTAAGGATTTCAAGAAATTGTTGGGTTTGCCAGTTAACTAGCGGAAAGCCCTCTGTTGCTCAACTACATCCCAACTTATAAATCTGTACTACCTGACGTCCCGAAAAAAAGCAAGTCTCCTCCTTCAACAATAACTTCTCAAGCCGAGTCATCATCAAGGCTAGACCAGGGATCAACCTCTGACCCAGCAGAACAGCCATCAACCTCTGCTTCATAACTAATTCCACCTTCCCAACACCAACGCCGACATCGAGCTCCATTGCTCGCCCCCCGCAGGCAGAACTCGTAGCCGAAGACGCCGAAGTGTCGAGGCGTCCTATTACGACCCAACCAACCTTCCAACCACACTTCCGACGATCCACTTCGGTACTAGAGTTACTGTCACCGTTGCTGCCGACGAGATGGGTCATAAGAAGGCTGCTGCTGATGATCTTCTAGTCGACATCCCCAACGTTGTCACAGTCCAATCTTCACCTTCCCAGTCTCAACCCAAACCGAAGCCAAAGAGGCTAAAGAAAGCCCAAGCCAAGGCAACGGTGACTCAGATCGACTCTGAGGACACCTTGTTGATCTCAAAAATAGCTGAGGCAGAAAAAAGTTCCTCTGCCGCCGAAAAGAGGCCCGCCGAGGCTAAACCTTCCGAATCGACCAAGTCAAAGAAGCCGAGGTCGGACTCAGCAGCCGCCTTGAGTTCTCTTAAATCAGACGACCCCTAGGCCCCCTCTATCACAATTAAGGATAAGCCAGTCAGAGCTGGTGACAGCGCCTCTGATATTGAGGTCGACGTCACCCTCTCCACTACACTGCTCCTTCCCAATGATCTCAACCAAATGGCCGAGGTCAGCGAATATGAAAATTTCGCTTTGATGATTCAGCATTTTGTACAGGTAAATCTCTAGCACTTTGGTACTCTTCATTCTTTATCTTTAAACTTAAAGTTAAACTTTCTTCATTTTGTTTTTCTCCTAGGCGATCCAGCACGCCCATTCCTTCGCGATGCAAGCCGAGGAAATTAAGAAAGAGTTAGTCTGCAAGACCAAGGAGGCTACTGCTTTGCTCAAGTCCCTGAATAGAGCCAAGGCAAAAATGAAATCTTTAATAGATCAGGCCAGAACAGCCAAACAAGCTCAGGATGAGGCCGAAGAAAGGACGGGGGCTGTTGAGGCTGTCGCTGAGGTCCTCAAGACCGAGAAGAAAGACGTCGAAGCAAAAATGGTCGAAGCCCAAGCCGAACTCCGAGATGCCCTGGCTACAAAAGTCGCTGAGATCAAAGCGGCGAATGAGAAGGCCTATGCCGAGGGGGCATCCGACGTTCGCGAGGACTGCAAAAAACAAGTCAGAGAGGCATGCAACAAGGGTTTCTTCCTTGGTTAGATGGCTGCTCTGAAGGAGTTGGCTGTCCTCGAGGACTCTCCTCTCAGAGATGCAGGCTGACTTGTTCTGCCATTCCCTTCCACTTCAAGCCAATTTGAGGCTAAGACTGGGGAAGAAGAAGAAGAAGAAAAAGAATGAGAGGAAGCCGAAGACGAAGAGGCCGAGGTGGCTGATATTGAAGATCCTGCTGGGTCCAAGTCCCCAACTCCGAATGAGCAAGTCCTAGACTTGACTCAAGATAAGGAGGACGAGGTCTCAAAAGGTGCCTCGCCCAAGAAGACAACACCCGGGGTGCCAATCGCCGAGAAGAGCATCGACCAGACTCTACAAGAGATCAACGCCGAGCTCGAGGCTGAAAAGGCTGCCGAGAAAATTCCCCAGTTGTCTTCTAAGGCCGAGACACAGCCTACCACTGACGCTGAGTAGTCTGATTACAAGCTTTTTCTTTGTATTTAGTACTTTTCTGAACAATATTTTTAGTTTTCATATTTGGCCGACGTGCCACTTTTGTAATCTGAACAAGTAATCCCTTTATAGGCTGAAGTGCCCTTTTTCTTCTTTGAATGCAAGTACAACTTCTTCTTTCAAGTGTTTGTATGTTTGTCTTCTTCACTGTTTTGCATGATTCCATACTTAAAATAATTTGCATGTCTTCATAGTACCTCTTAACTGTGCAATCTCCTCGGGGTAAAATACCTCGGATATACACGCTGACTGTTTATCTCGGCCTTATTTTAACCATTGCAAGTGTATGATTCCATACTTGAAAACTTTTTGTAAAAAACATTTTCACAAGTGCTTTCCCAAGACTTCAGTCCCCAATGCTTTCCAAGCTTGGCAACCTGGTAATCTTGGCAAGTAAGAAGATACTTCTTTCAATATCACATCGGCTTGACCTCAACTTGTAAATTTTCCTGAAAATTTCAACAAGTGTTGTCCCAAGCATCATCTCCCAACTCTCTGCCCCCTAATGTGAACTTAAGTTTTACTTAGGTTCTCATTAAGTATGTGGCTATGACCTTGTTGCCGAGGTTATGCTCAAACAGAGACTGGCCGAGGTTCTCAACCGTGGTTCCTCTATTAATCTAACTTAGTTCAACTCCATTATATGCAAGTGTAATTCAACTCTGCCATATAATGAGTAAGTTACTCGTCATGTTTCACTTAGAAACATCGCCAACTTAGTTCAACCCTATTATATGCAAACTTAGTTCAACTCCATTATATGCAAGTGTAATTCAACTCTGTCATATAATGAGTAAGTTACTCGTCATGTTTCACTTAGAAACATCGCCAACTTAGTTCAACTCTATTATATGCAAGTGTAATTCAACTCTGTCATATAATAAGTCTAAGTTATTCGACATGTTTCAAACAGAAACATCGCCAACTTAGTTCAACTCTATTATATGCAAGTATAATTCAACTCTGTCATATAATAAGTCTAAGTTATTCGTCATGTTTCAATCAGAAACATCGCCAACTTAGTTCAACTCTATTATATGCAAGTATAATTCAACTCTGTCATATAATAAGTCTAAGTTATTCGTCATGTTTCAAACAGAAACATTGTCAACTTAGTTCAACTCTATTATATGCAAGTATAATTCAACTTTGCCATATAATAAGTCTAAGTTATTCATCATGTTTCAATCAAAAACATCGCCAACTTAGTTCAACTCTATTATATGCAAGTATAATTCAACTCTGCCATATAATAAGTCTAAGTTATTTGTCATGTTTCAATCGGAAACATCGTCAACTTAGTTCAACTCTATTATATGCAAGTATAATTAAACTCTGCTATATAATAAGTCTAAATTATTCGTCATGTTTCAATCAGAAACATCGCCAAGGGTCTGGTCAATCGTTTTACACAAGTTTGTAATTAAAAATCGAGCTAAAATTTTATTATTACTTCGGCTAATAACAAAAAACTTTAAAGAAAAAAACAAAAAGCAATCTAATGATAAAAAAACTTCAGGTTGCAAGTATTCCAGGGTCTTGGCAACTCTTTGCCTTCATTATCTTCAAGTCGATATGCCCCATTGCCCAGGACCGAGATGATCCTATAAGGTCCTGTAACAACGCCCGCGGGGGACCTCGCTACAGTTCGGACTCGATTTTTGTTGCGGTTCCAAATCTTGAACCAAAGAGTCCAAATCCGGCAAATCGTTTTGAGAAAAACAGATTTTTTTGAAAGAAGTGCCAAACATGGACTGCTTTGCCAGATAACAGAGTCGCCACCTAAATATTTTTTAAATGGGAAATTTAGGAAACCCTGACTCGGTGCCAAAAGGCCACGTGTCCGTCATCACCAAAGTTGGCTCGGGAACTTGGGTACGATTGGGGAAGGTCACATCGTGAGCACCCCCGCTCGCCCGGTCAAAGACCGGCCCTCTACTAACCATGATATCTGTTTTTGAAAACATTGTATGTTCTTATTCCGGTTATTAGCCTAGGTTACTATGTGATGCTCGCAGCAAACAAGTATAGACTGGGCCGTCTGAATTGGAACAAAACATTTCATGTTTGTTTGTTTGAAAATGGTTTGATGGTGCTACCCGCAGGTAGGCTAAAATGCGGATTTGCCACCCTCAGGTGGGCTTAGAAGAACAATGGTTTTGCCACTATCTAGTGGGCTTAAAACAAACAGTCAACGAATTGTCCCAATTCAGGTAACTCAACCTTCACCCACAGGCATTCAAGGCAGTTATATCACATAAGCACATAGCCTCATGGTAAGCATGCTATCATGGCAACACTCACACGCATGCAAGTATGCTAAATTATAAAAACTTACAGAGTACTCCAAGCCAAAACAAAAGCTGATTAGAAATCATGCATGATTCTAAAAATGCAGAGATGCCTAATGCAACACATGCAAAATGCAACTATAGCAGGCCCGGCTATTCTAAAGATGGCATGTGAAATGCTACAGCTATCAAGTACTCAATTTGGAATTGAAATACAGATGCAGTTTGTATGATGCGCCGAGCCCGGTGCGTTGCAAAACAGATGAATGATGCAAACATGCTGTCATACTGTATGCTAATTGAAATATGCCCTATATCTAACCATCGTAAGCGGATAAATAAAAGGGAGAAAGAAATGGGGGTTGGAAGACATACATCACACTCACCCACCCTTATTACATTTATGCCCTCGCGCAGAGGGTCCGAATAAATATACAGTCCGAAATAAAAGAATAGTACAGTCCGAAATATACAGATAAAGTACAAATTCCTAATTAATTAACAATTAACTAAGAAAGCAGTAAACTGGCGCGCAGGCCAGGGACTGCCTTGCTCTGATAGATGCCGCCTGTTGGGCTGCCTGGCGCGGAAATCCACTGGGATGCCCCAATTAGCCTCTGTTTGTAGTGTTTCTCGAAATGCGCGTCGGATTCCGAAAAGTTGCTAACTCTGGATTTTGCTGCAACAGAGAGCAGGAAAAGGGCACAGCAGTGTATTTCACAAATATATGCATGTCTCGATCCTCGTGCCACCAATCACGCATCTCGATGCATGATGGCCGAGGAGTCGAATTGCACAATTCAATATCGGATGAATGCAGATGGATGCTACAGCAAAAACCTAACTCCATCATGGGTAATCCGGAGTGTCGGTGACTTGGGAATTGAGACCCGTTCCGATACTCGGAGTACAGAATGCGCCTCGTTTCCCGTGCAATATGCATGATATGCATGAAATGCAACTAACATACAATCCTAGCATGCGCAATGCTATGAAAATGAGATGCCACGAAATGCGTGTCCACGGGCACGCAAACCGAGGCGATGCAGAATGACATGCGAAATGTAATGATGGGCTTTATACCAACATGAAGAGGGCCTCAGCCACACTCACATAGGATGCCGGAATGATAAGAATGAGGTGCCTCGAAATGCGTGCCCACTGGCACGCAAACCGAGGCAATGATGAAATGCAAATCGGATAAAACAGAGTGCCTCGAAATGCGTGCACGCGGGCACGCAAACCGAGGCAGGGGCATACGTAATGCAAACCGGATAAAACAGAATGTCTCGAAATGCGTGCACACGGGCACACAAACCGAAGCGGAGGCATACGCAATGCCAAGCGGATAAAGCAGAATGTCTCGAAATGCGTGCACACGGACACGCAAACCGAGGCATAGGCATACGCAATGCCAAGCGGATAAAACAGAGTGCCTCGAAATGCGTGCACACGGGCACGCAAACCGAGGCGATGATATGCGATGCAAAATCGGATAAAACCGAAGTGCCTCGAAATGCGCGCCCACAGGCACACAAACCGAGGCGATGATATGCGATGCAAAATCGGATAAAACCGAAGTGCCTCGAAAATGCGCGCCCACAGGCACACAAACCGAGGCGATGATATGGGATGAAATGGCATACGGAATGCAACGATGGGCTTACACCTACATCGGAGAGCCTCAGCTCACTCACATAGGAGGCCGGCGGATAAAAATAAAGTGCCTCGAAATGCGTGCACACGGGCACACAAACCGAGGCAATGGCATACAAGCATGAAAATGCAAATTGGGCTTACGCCAACTTGAGAGGGCCTCAACCACACTCACATAGGCTGCCGTCGGGTAAAAACAAAGCTGTCTCGAAACGCGTGCCCGCGGGCACGCAAATCGAGGAATGCATAAAATGGCATACAGAATGCAGTGACGGGCTTACGCCAACATGAGAGAGCCTCAGCCGCACTCACATAGGCTGCCGTTGGATGAAAACGGAGTGCCTCGAAGTGCGTGCCCATTGGCGCGCAAACCGAGGCAATGCATTAAGGCATGGAATGACATGGGAAATGATATGCAAGCATGGCAATGGAATTTCAGCACCTAAATAAAGGGGGAAACAGCCCCGAAACAATTCGAAATGACACCCGAAGCATGCAATCATCCCGAAAATGTGAAATTAGGCCCCGAAATGGCCTATAGCCATGCTATACATGCAAAATATGATCATGGAAGCAAGAACAGTAGCAAGGCAGTCCCAAATATAGCATTTTTTAAGTAACAAACATGGCCAAAATATGATCACAAGTATGGCAACAAAAGCTTGCAAAAATGGGGGAAATAAGGGATTTGTTAAGCAAGTGGTATATAGAAAATTCAAACCACAAAATTTCCTTCTACAACTTTGAAGAGGAGCCCAAAATATGAATATTTACAGTGAATGACAACCTCAAAATCAGAATGTAGATAGGCTCAAAACAGCATGCAATATATGGACCAAAAGAAGGCTACAATGATAGCTCATGCATAGAAGCACCAAATGAGGTTGAGCCCTTCTACAATGTTGTAGAGGGGCTCAAAATAAGCCCAAAACCAGTAGGGGTCGAAACCCAAAAAACAAATATATATAGGCCAAAACTAGCATGCAAGATAATGGCATAAAAAGTGATATTGAAATAAGTATATCATAGAAGCATCAAATGAAGTTGAGCCCTTCTACAAAGTTGTAGAGGGGCTCAAAATAAGAGTAAAACCAATAGGGGTCGGAGCCCTAAAAACAAATTCAAATAGGCTAAAAATGGCAAGCAAGAAAATGGTACAAAGATGAAATTTGGAGACTTACCCTTGAAGAATCAATTGTTGCTACCTCTTGGCCTGAATTTGTTGCTCCTTAGCCACTGGAGAACACTCCCTTGCTGCTGGAATGGTAGTAGGGATGGTGGAGCTAAGGGTTGATGAAGAGAAGGCCTAGGGACTTAGAAGTTTTTTGAGGTTTTTGGCTATGGAAATGAAGCTTTTGAGAGAGGTGATCTTGAGACAAATTTTTCCAACCCTAGCAAAGGGGCTGTCCAGCCCTTTAAATAGGCCAAAGAAAGGTGTAAAAGGGGAGGGAAATGGAGGCAATCTTTCCCTCCCAAAATATCCCCGGATAGGGAGATATTTTGAGAAAAATATCCGGACAGCTGGAATGGGCTGGAAAGCAAGAATCTGGTCGGCCAGGTATTTTTTTGCAAGGTGGCCGGCCAGCCACCCCCCATGGCCGGCCAGCCACCCTACATGGCCGGCCAGCCAGGTGAAAAAATGAAGTTTTGAATTAGTGGCCGACCACCACTTTTTGGTGTCCTCCCATGTCCCCTGATCACAGATATGTAGCTTTTGGTTGGGAGAAAATACCCCTAGGGTGTTCAACATTGGCCCGGAAGTGAGAAAAACGGGCTCCGGAGGAGCGAAACTGGCTATCTGGGATAATTGCTGGCTTCTCACCCCCCAGTGATCTTCCTGATGTTGAAACAGAGGTACCTGCCAAGTTTGAACAAAAACTAATGAGAAATGAATGCTCGGGACCAAAACCGAGCAATTCGGGATCCCGAAAATGAGCGTCTGGTGCCGGAAGTGGTGTTCAGCAGCGAAGTGGGTATCTGCGACCCCAGTGTCCCTCGGAATGACAAAACAGAGGTACCTGCCAAAAACCGGAGAAAACGGATGCGAAATGAATGCTCGGGACCAAAACCGCGCAGTTTGGGGTCCCGAAAACCGGCTACAGGCACCAGAAGTGGCATACGGCCACGAAGTGGGCATCAGGGGCCCCAGTGATCCTCGGAATATTAAAACAGAGGTCTCCGCCAAAACCCGGAGAAAATCGATGGTTGGGCGGTCCCGAGCCGAGGCACACGGCCCATCGGTCCCGAAAACCGGGAACCGGGCTCCGAAATGGGCAAAATGGCCTATGGCCACGAAAAGTAGCTCACGGCCACCGGGAGATAATCTACGGGACCACTCCCTTCCCTCAGGAAAGAAAACAGAGAAAACCGAGCCTGGTTCGCAAACCGAGACAAGGTAGAGAAGATGGTTCGGAAGTCTGGAGGCAGGGCACGCGGCCGCGACTCTGAGACTTCTGAACGAGCACAGTATGCAACATCACCGAGCGCTCAACCGGTGACGTCTGAGTCTTAAGGTCGGTCAAAAATGGGGTGTCTACAGGTCCCTCTCAATTTGGGCCAAGCTTGCCCTCTCTGGGATCCTTCTTGTTGCCGACGACCTTTCTCAGGACGAGGTTGCCAACTTGAAACTCTCTTGGGTTGACCTGTTTATTGTAAGCCCTGGCAAGCTGCTGCTGGTATGCCTCTAGCTGAATTGTTGCTTTCTCCCTTTTTTCTTCCAGCCTCTTCTTGATCCCATCCAAGATAACCTTATTAGATGCTTCTGCTTGACCATTACTCTGAGGGAAGCTTGGATTAGAGTAATAATTCTTGATTTTGTACTTTGCACAGAAGCTTTTGATCAGTTTGCTGTCAAACTGTGTTCTATTGTCTGTTATTATTGCCCTTGGGATCCCAAATCTGGTGATGATGTTCTTCCATATGAAGCTCTTCACATTAACATCTCGAATCTTTGCAAGGGGTTCAGCTTCCACCCACTTGGTGAAGTAATCTGTTGCCAGTAGCAGGAACTTCCTTTGTCCAGTTGCTTGAGGTAGTTGTCCAACAAGATCCATGCCCCATTGGGCAAATGGCCAAGGGCTAGACACTGGGTTCAAATCCGCTACTGGTTGGTGTATCAAAGGTGCAAACCTCTGACACTTTTCACACTTTCTGATATAAGCTTCATCATCTTTATGTATGTAGGGCCACCAGTACCTCTGAGTAATGGTCCTATGAGCAAGTGACCTGCCCCCAGTGTGGCTTCCATATACTCCTTCATGTATTTCATACAGGAAGTCTTCAACTTGTGAAGGATGCACACACCTCAAAAGGAGACCAGTAAAAGATCTTCTGTAAAAATTTCCTTCTGCTGTCAGACTGAATCTTGCCGACTTCAGTTTGATCTTGTGTGCTTCTTTAGGATCATCTGGTAGTTTCCCATCTCTAAGGAATACTATTATCGCATCCATCCAACTTGGTCCCATCTCCACACACATTGCTTCATACTCTGTGTTCAGTGGTTCTACACTTGGACTTGACAAATAGTTAACCATTATTGTCCTTGCCTTCCCTGGTTTCATTGCACTAGCCAGGTTGGCCAAGGCATCAACATGGTTGTTATCATCTCGGCTAACTTGCTGTAGTCAGTAATTTTGGAATAATGCTATCAGCCTGCCCACTTCCTTTACATAGACCATCATCCTTTTATCTCGGGCTGCGTATTCATCTGTTGCCTAGTTAACGATAAGCTAGGAGTCACAGAAGACCATCACCTCGTTGGCTTCCATTGCTGCAGCCAACTTCAATCCTGTGATCAGTGCCTCATATTCTGCTTCGTTGTTTGAGACCTTAAAACCCAAATGAATGGATTGTTCCAGTATCTGCCCATCCGGCGATACTAGCACTACTTCTGCCCCCGCTCCTTGTCGGTTTGAACTCCCATCAACAAATAGGCGGAAGGAGTCACCGACGTAAATTCTGCAGGGCCTGAGTTTCTCTTCTTTCTTCTGTTCTGCTGTCCCCAGTTGGGTTTCTCCTTGTTCACCTGGACATCGTATACCCCGGCTCAACAGAGCCTGATATATAATGGCGCTTGGTGTGAACTCGGCCACGAAGTCGGCCAAAACCTGGCCTTTGATTGCTGTTCTGGGTCTGAATTCTAGGTTGTATTGGCCCAACACCACTGCCCATCTGGCTATCCTGCCTATCAGATCCCCTTACGGCAACAGGGACTTCAAAGGATGCTCAGTTAACACCACAATCTTGTGGGCCTGAAAGTAATGGCTCAGCTTCTTGGAGGCCATTGCTATAGCTAGTGTCAGTTTCTCTAAGGGAAAGTATTTGGTTTTTGCATCTGCTAGGATTTTACTCACGTAGTAAACTGCCCTTTGCTCTCCCTTTTCTTCTCTGATTACCACTACACTCACTGCGTGCTCTGAAACCACCAAGTATAAGAACAACTCCTCTCCAGGTACTGGATTTGAGAGAAGTGGAGCGGTGGTCAAGTATTTCTTCAAGTCGGCCAAGGCGACTTCGCACTCTTCTGTCCACAAGAAGTCTGTGGCTTTCTTTACTAAACTAAAGAAAGGTTTGCATTTGTCAGAACTTCTGCTTATGAATCTATTTAGGGCTGTAGCCCTTCCAGTCAACATCTACACTTGTTTTGCCGACGTTAGGCTCTTCAACTCCAAGATGGCCTTGATCTGATCCGGGCTTGCCTCAATGCCCTTTATGGTGACCAAGTATCCCAGGAACTTTCCCAACCCAACTCCAAATGCGCATTTCGACGCATTGAGTCGGAGCCGAAATGTCCTCAGGATATCGAAGACTGCTTTTAGGTCGGCCAGATGATCCTCGGGTTCCTTGGTCTTGACGACCATGTCATCAATGTATACCTCCACTATTTTGCCTATTAGATATCTAAACATCTTAGTCACCAATCTCTGGTAAGTTGCTCCTGCATTTTTCAACCCGAAAGACATCACTCTGTAGCAATACAGCCCTTTCGGGGTGATAAATGTAGTCTTCTCCTCATCTGAGGGGTACATGGCTATCTTATGGTACCCCCTATAAGCGTCCAAGAAGCTCATCCTTCCATATCCTGAGGTGGCATCCACCAATTGGTCAATTTTGGGGAGTGAGAAACTGTCTTTGGGACAAGCCTTGTTCAGGCTGGTGAAGTGCACACAGACCCTCCACTTCCCATTCTTTTTCTTCACAACAATCGTGTTTGATAACCATGTTGGGTAGTTTACCTCTCGAATGGCTCTGGCCTCCAAAAGTTTATCCACATTCTCTTCTACTGCCTCAACATGCATCAACGTAGGCTTCCTTGCTCACTGGATGACAGGTTTGGCCGACCTGTCCACATTCAGTCTATGGCAAGTGACCTCGGGGTCAATGCCAGACATCTCGTATGGTGTCCAGGCAAACACCTCAAGGTTTGCTCTCAAGAACGCCTTTAATTCTTTTTCCTCCTCCTCGGCCAAGCCTGAGCAGAGAAGGAAGAAGCACTCTTCATCTCCTTGTTGGACTAAGATCTTCTTTAGGGCTTCTTCACTTTTCTCGGCTGGCTCTTTGCCGACGTCCTCAAGGACCTGCATGTCCTCATCCTTAATCTCTGCTGTTTCTGTTTTTCGTACATTGCAGGTGGATTTCATTGTTGCCATGGAGCAATTCTTTGCCTGTACCTGATCTCCTCTGACTTCCTCAATTCCATGTTCTGTTGGAAACCGCAACAGTTGGTGCAATGTTGAAGGAACAACCCCCATTGCACGCAGCCATGGCCTTCCCAGGATAGCATTGTAAGGGGAGGGGGTGTCAATTATTGTGAACTCCGTTTTTACCTTCTTGGTGCCAGCCTGCACTTCCAAACTTACTGCTCCCAGGGGCTACGTCGGCATTCTATTGAACCCAACCATTATTGGATTGTTCCAGATCATCTTGGTGAAGGCCAAGCTCTTTGTAACACCTGACATACATGATGTCACAAGAGCTGCCCCAGTCAATTAGAATTTGCTTTACCTGGCACTCTCCAATCTGGAGGGATACTACCAAGGCATCGTTGTGTGGATGCTGCACCATCTCTAGGTCGTCTTCAGTAAAAGACACCATTGGTCCCTAGCACTCGTCTGCCCTAGGTCTCTTCTGCCGGACCTGATACATATGTTGCAAGTGTTTTACCTTCTGAGTCTCCCCTCGTATCTCGTTCTCATTGATCTTCGAGTGAATCACATTGATCTTCACTCGAGGTTTGCCTACTTGCGGTTGTGGTGCTGGAAGAGGTGGTGCTGCCGGTGCTCGAGGCAATCTCGCTTACTCTTCCCTTGTCCTGGCCTCATCTATCAGGTCCCTTAGGTGACCTTGTCTTACCAGATCTTCCAGATGTGCTTTTAGGGCTCTACACCCTTAAGTTAGATGCCCATCTTCATTGTGGTAGGCACAGTGCTTCCCAAGACTTCTTCCCATAAATTCACCAGGAATCTTCTCTGGTGCTCTATAATAGGGCTGATTCTGGATTCTTTCCAGCACTTTGTAAACCGGAATTCGGAATACGGTAGTGACTGCCTGTGCAGCCCTCAGTCCTGTCTCTTGCTTACTGTATCCACTATTACCTCGGCCTCACTTCGACGAGCCGTTTCTCTTCTCTTGTTTTCACGCCTTTGTCCCTGGCGTGTCCTCCTCGGCTCTCGCATACTTTTCTATCCTGGCCATAAGTTCCTCCATACTTTTTGGCAGTGTTTTTGCCAGTGATTTTCAAAGCAGACAATTATTGTTCAGGCCATTCTTGAAAGACATGACCGCTACCTCTTGGTTGCACCCTGGTATTTGGTTGAATACCTCATAATACCTTTTGGCATAGGCCCTAAGGCTTTCATCCTTGCCAATTCTTAGAGCCATCAGGGAGTCTACCCTCAGCAGTTGTAGTTTGTTTGTCATAAACCTGGCTACGAGCATCTCGGCCAGGCCCTCCCAGCTTTTCACAGTTCATTTCGGCAACCTGTGAAACTAGTATGATGCGATTTCCCCAAAGGATGAGGGGAACACTTTGCAGAGTAACGGCTCGTTCCCGGTGTACAGTGCCATTGAGTTTAGGTACAAGCCGACGTGAAAGTTCGGCTCAGACTTACCGTCGTATATCTGGAATCTTGGCATGTGGAACCTTTTCGGGGCCTCAAATTTGTCCAGTTCTACTGAAAAC
Organism: Camellia granthamiana; assembly: GCA_036172215.1. NCBI lineage: Eukaryota > Viridiplantae > Streptophyta > Magnoliopsida > Ericales > Theaceae > Camellia > Camellia granthamiana. The sequence continues at coordinate 85,016,514 of CM069916.1, read as the reverse complement.
GGTGTTCTCAGCTTAACCGAAGAGGTTACCTCGGCATCTTGTCGCTTCCTCTGGAGGTAATCCCTCAGATCCTCCTTAGTCCGTCCCGGAGCTTAGCTGTCAACGAATTTTAGCCTCTTTGGTACGCTACTCCCGGTGTCATTATGAGTCCTCTTGGACCTCTCTCCATTAGTTGTGTCGAAACAGAGTTCCTTCCCTTGAATAAGTCGATGTTCTTTGGGGTTAGCTTCTTTGGTACGATGTGTCCTTCGAGAATCTCCCTTCACTGACTCTCCTCGCCCGACCTCCCTTGAAGGCCAGTGAGAGCGTTCCTTGGTCTTGGTGTGCTGGGGGACTGCAGGGACTGTTTTCTACCCTACTTTCTAGGCATCGTTCTTGGCTGTTGGAATCGGCGTGTCTTGTAACAGAAACGGTGGCTGCATGACGTTGTTCTGCATCATGAAATTGACGACCGATTGCAGGCCTGCCAATTTATTCGCCATTCCCTTCATCTCTTCGCCCTTGCGTAGGCATCTATCTTTCCACACCTGGAGGTCGTTCTCGTTATAATACCCACCTCGGTCTGACTTCTTTGGTACGTCGCCCTTCTGGCCGACGTCTTTTTCTCTGGGATTCTGATCCCGAGTTTCCTCGTTGCAATTATCCTCCTCTGCGTTAGGGTCAATGTGTTTACCACTTCCAGTGGGGATGTCATCTCCAATCTTCTCTTTTTGTCTGTCGCTGGCCATATATTCTCTTTTCTTTCCCACAGACGGCACCAAATTGCCTGTGCTGTTTTCTGACCACACTGCCAAACAGGAACTCAGCTGGAGAACACCGGCAGAATAGATTGCGCTCGAACGACCTGTCACAGAAAGATGACACTCCAACGGTGGTTCGTCCACCCGGGGGCACTCTGATGATCAAGTTAGTACTCAATTATCTCTCAAAGATAGCAAATAGTGCTTAACTCACTAAGTCAGAATACAAAAGCATACCTTAGACCCATGAGGGTGCCTTACTTTTATAGTCAGCACTAACCTGATCCTTGTAAAAGCCTAGCTTCTCTTGAACCTTGTCCCAATGCTCATCCTGGACTCTCTAATAGATAAAGATAAACTCCCTAAGAGCTTTATCCTTATCCTGGCTAAGGACCTCCCTCATTCTAGGACTCTTATCCCTTATCCGTTTATCTCGGATTTCGGTATCTTCGCAGGTAACCTCGGCCTAGCCGAGATCACCTCAGCACCAAGACCAGGACATGTGGCATCTCGGCTGGCACTTCGGTGCCACCTTGGCCACGTGTTGTTATTCAAAAAATATGTCCCCACAATAGTATACATAGATAGATATAGTCTTATAGATAGATAGATATTCTATAAAAATTCAACAATACATTATACACAAATTACATATATATGTAATATTATTATTTATTTATTACTATATTTAGGTGAGTAGGGTTCAGGTAAAACAATGCTCTCCATGCCCCCGACTCGAATCCAATCAGATTTTCAAAAAATTTCCCAAAATTTGATCATATCATATTCGACCATCCCTAAACCCATCTCATTAGGGTTAGGGAGAGTCGGAAACCTGGCAGACCGGGATATTTTGCCATCCCTACTCATCCATTTGTCGATATTTTTTTTCCTCTTTCTTTTAGGGTAAATTACTACCCTATTTCATATGTGATAGACTTGCTTACTTATCTATAAACTGTTTTATGTACTAACAAATTTTAAAATATTTATTTTATCCTAACATTTTTAAAGATATTGATAAGTGAAAATAAAATAACAATACCTATAAATAAATAAGTATGGTCAATATAACTAAATTGTATATCTCCTTTTTTTAAATGTCCAATATGGTGTACATAAAATTTACTGTTATCTTTTTATATATATATATATTTAATATAAACCATTATTCAGCCTAAATGATTAACTAATTCAAATGATCAATCTCACCATCTACTGAAAGGAAAGCTTAATTAAAGTTTGAGCAAAACCCCATATAGACAGATCCTAGTATGTAGCGATCCTGGTTTCAATCTTTCTTTCATGATTTGTCACTTCGACTGGGCTGGTCGGGGGTTGACCTGCCCGGTCAGCTTGCGGGGGTCCAAGGGCAGTGCCCTGGCGGGGGTTGAGCTGCCTAGTTAGCTCACAGGGGTCCAGGGGGTAGCGCCCTTTGGCGGGTTCTAGGGCAGCGCCCTGGCGGGGTTGAGGGGCAGTGCCCCTAAAACAAAAATGCAAAATGCATTCGAAGTTGCTTGTCCACTCGAGCGGCCGTTTATGCACTCGAGCGGAGAATGTTTTGATTTCAGAAGTTTGACCTATCTACAAAAGTACTAGGTTAGTGTATTTGATGCTCGAGCGGGGCATTCCACGCCCGAGCGGACCATGTTATATTAGTTCGTGAATCTGATATTTCATATCACTTTTTTCCAGTCATCTCTCTCTCTAAAACTCTCCAAAATTCCAGACCGGGAGCTTCTCTCTCTAGAAGTCATCTTCTCTCTTTGATTTCTCCAAATCCATTGGGATTTAGACCTAAGTTCTTCACCAAAGTTGGTTATCATCTCGAGGGCTTCGTTATGTGTGGTAAAGATCGAGTTTCGACACCGTTGATTTTGGGGGTTTCATCTCATTTCTTCTTCAAAACTTGAGGTAGGGATTTTCTTAGAGTTATATATATATTTCTGCAAGATCTAGATGATTTTCGAAATCATCATTTGATTAGCTTTGAGAAATTGATTGTTGATTTCAAGAAGATGAGTGATTTTGAAAGAGGTTTAATTTCTTTTCCTTTTAAAATAGAAATTGAAGGTTTTGAACCATATTGCTTGAAAAAATATGATTTTGGGGAGATTCTTCTAAATATCTTGGAGATGAATGGTTTTGGTGAGAAAACCTAGAAATTGGGTATTTTCTTTGAAAGATGTTGAAAATCCTTGGAAGATGTTGTCATATTTATTTTGTGCACCAAAATAAAGGAATGTTTTGAAAATTGTTATTTATATATAAATGACGAATTTTGTGAAAAAAATGAAAAATGTTGTTCATTTTGGAAATTGTTGTCAAAATGTTGATTTAGTTTTGAATTGACTAAATTGTTGAGATTGCTCGAAATGTGGGAATTACGTTATTCTCTTGAATGAATTGGATATAAAAGTATATATATATATATTCATCTTGTGGAATTGTGTTGAAAAGAGGATTGGGAATTTTGATCACAATGGTATATTGTGTGGAACAACTGAATATGGAAGTAATGTTGCATTGCATTATTAAGCATACATTAGCATTTCAGTTCATTGGACTATGTTAAGCTTTAGAAATTTGCATTGAGAAAAGAATGTTGGGAAATGGGTTTTCATGAAATGGTTTTGGGGTAAATACGGTGGTAAGTCTTAATATGTGGTGTATGTGAGAACCCGAATATACAAATCAAGTAAATAATTAAATAATAATTTCACAATCTCAAATATTTTGGTGGTGAATCTTAAAGTGCAAATTAAATATTATTGGAAGATCTTTTAATTAATTTTAAACCTAAAATAAATTTATGGTGGAAATTTCTAATTTAGAGGTAAGATTTTAAATAATAACAAAATAAATAAATAAAGAAAAGCAAAAGGGTAAGGGAGTCAGATTATTTAAAGTGTGTGGGTAACCCTAAACTCTCATATTATTGAACTAGCAGCCGTGAAGAGGAGATAGGAGCAGTTTTGGTGAAAATTAAAGAACTAGTTTGGTGCTTGAATAACTCCATCTCCAAGGTAGAAACCAATATTCTGTGAATATAGTTATTTTGTATATATGTTTCTGTGCATTCATTGGAAGAAGAAGGAATGAAAGCTTAACTGATTAGGTGGCTTGAATATCTATCAGGTTAATAGTTGGTGTAAAATAGTGTAATGGGTATAGTGGATGTATGAAAAACAAGTCTATGGCATGGGTTATATTCAATGAGTGTTTGTGCTTGTAATAGTGGACTTTGTGAGTGAAACGCGGGTTAGGTAGGAGTACTTGGCCACCACTGTTTGTGAATATCATGTTTCTTTTATGTAGTTTGAGGAATTAAATGGGTACATAAAGTTGAGGGTACAATCTATGAGTATGAAATTTTGCACTTAATCACAAACTTTAAAAATCAAGAAATCAAACGAATGAATTTTGAACTAAAATTTTTACAGTAGATTAATTACATATTCAATTGCATATATGAATTTTCTCATAATTTTTGGGTGTCCAAATCTATATTAACTGCTGCATTCAAATCTGTCCAGAAAACTGGTTTAAAACAGTAACTTTGGAAGTGTCATTCTCTTTGGATATAAATCCAAAAATTACCAAATCAAAGTCATTAGAACCGGTTACGAGTCTAGTTTCTTAAATTTTTGGCCTTGCGTTGATTGCTTGTGTATACTAAGAGAACCATTAATTTCTTTAAAGTGCTGCAGAAAACAACCTGATTGGGCATAATTAATGGTAAATAATTATTTTGATAAGCAAATCAAGTAAAACCAATTGGGTTTGAAGCTTAGGATATATTAGTTGATATCTGGAGGGTTCTGGAATTTTTCGAACAACGTGGAGTGAGTTTTGTAATTTTCAAAGTTAGCGAATAGATTGGGAAAGCTTGTTTAAAATTTTGTTTTATCTTAAAGTTACTTTTAATTAAGTTTCGATTTGAACCCATGTCTTGGGTGATTTTAGACCTTGAAGAACATGAACTTAGGTAATATTTAAGAGTAACGGTGAGTTGGGTTGAGCCGTGTTAGTGCGCTTTAGTTTGAGGTTACTTAGTTCTTATTCTTTAGTATTTTTAAATTGGTAGTGACGTGTAGTTTTCATACTTGATTCAGGGCACTAGTTGGACTTTTATACTCTATTCGAGGTTACATTGTTCCATTTTCAGGTGAGTAGTTTCATGCTACATATTTTATAAATGTTCCCCTACCCTGAACTGTTGGAAAATTTAATAGTTGTTTCAGGACTAAACTGTTTTGATAAATTATTATATTATCAATAGAATCAAATTATTTCTGAAACATGCGTGAACTTAGCATATTATAAACTATTGTTTTGGTCTCATGTTTATAATGGTGAACTACCATGTTTTGCGAAACTGATGTGTATTGATTATTGGGACCATCTGTATATTTTAGTCCAGGGAAATTATTCCATTGTGTGTGGTGACTCTGGCCACTAGGGAACAGATCTGGGTTGGGCCGTGATGACTCTAGTGCTCAACGATTGTAAGGAAAAGACCTAGGTTAAGCTAGGTGACCTTCAATCGGATCGTCTTAGGGAAAAGGCCCAGGTTGCCACCCTGGGGATGACTCTTAGTTCGGTATTGGATCCAACGGGCTTGTAGCCTTGGGAACTGTATGGCATGTTACTTGTTATTTCTTGGTACCCAGAAAATTATTGGTGCTCATGTTGTAATCTATTTTAAGTGGAAAATGTCATTTATCATGTTCTTGAGAGACATGAGTATTTTAACTATTGAACTATGGAACCTTCTTTTTGAAACAGATCCTCTTTACCAAACTGTATGCCAATCTAGTTTCTGTGATATATGTCTTATTTTGGAATTGATCTATGTTTTCAAAACTGTATATATTATCTATGTTGCTACTCACTGAGCCATCAGCTGACTTAGTTGTTTACCATTTCTAGGTGTTAGAAGTACTTAGAGTGGACTCATGGCGTAGCGGGGACTCAATTGCATAGACCTCTAGGACATTCATTTATTTTGTTTTAGACTGTTATGTCAAGTTTGTGCATATTTATATTTATTTTTATTGAGATTCATTTAGGATTATTTTGATATGTGGGTTGTTTATATCCCATAAGTTTGGATGGTATTGATTACGGTTGGTTTTGTCGTTTATACTTGTGGCATGACACTGGATTGAGTTTTGGTTATCTATTAATGGACTATTTTCTAGTTATTCAATGTGTATGGTTTCGTATTTAGGCTTACGTGTGCCTTGGTGTCACGACCTCATTCCGTCCCTAGTAGAATGGTGCCGTGATGGCCAGTAATCCGAGATTACCAAAGGCCAACTTACAAAGATTCACACACAATCAGAGTATACATATGGAGCTTACATGCGCGGAAGCAATAAATTTAAAACTTAACAGTCCACAAGAGCTGTGCATAGATCAAATGAAATGACATATAGTGAGACATGGTTTACAACTTGAATACAAATAGAATAAAGTACATATTACATCTTGATCAAAAGGCTTCTCAAGCCGACATATACAAAAGAGGTGAAATACAAAGCCAAGAAGCATAATCTTCAAGATGCTAGCAAAAGTATGAATCCAAACATCATGCAAAACACATTTAGGCGTCACCGCCTTCCTGCTTGTCACCTATATATATATATAGAGAGGGTGAGCTTGGATACTCAGTGAATGATATCAGAAATAAAGATTTGCATGATTGATATTCAAGATCTTGGTCAAACAATACATACAAAATCAAAGGACGAACCAAGTTCAACTTTCAAATTTTTCAAAGCTTCAAGGGATGCTTACTAGTATCAATATAATACAAGGGATGACATTCTCGACAAACCAACCCATGCGGAAGACCGTCAGTGGCAAAACAAAGGGTGTAGTTGCATTATAGTCCCCCGGCACTAAGGACTTTCAAAACAAGGGTGCAGTTGCATTATAGTCCCCTGGCACTAAGGACTTTCAAAACAAGGGTGCAGTTGCATTATAGTCCCCTAGCACTAAGGACTTTCAAGGAATGTCATCAAAACAAATATAATACTTGATGCAAAAACTAGGGATAATCATTCATGCTTGATCAAATACTTTTCCAAAACAAAGCAAAGCTTTATCAAAACTTTATAACATAGCTTTATTAAAAATACCACTCACATAGCTCTTCGGGTGTGGGGATTACAAGCAAGGATCCAAGGCCTACAAGCACATAGCAAATCCCATTGAATGCACTTCAAGAAGTCAAGAAGAGATGCTCAAAGATGGATATGAAATGCATCCCTAAGACAAGCTTTACATCTGTGCAAATGATCTCGGCACTTCTTTCAAAACTAAGTCAAGGCAAAGCAAAACATATGCTGGGGAGTTAAAACTCTATTTCTCATCTCGGGAAAACATGTTGGGCACCAACCAGGTCTTGGCCAAGGTCCCACACCTCTTGGCCGAGGTGTGGTCCTGACGACTACATTCAGGGAAATGAAATCTGGGGAAAAAATCTGGGTTTCCTTTGAAGGACATAAGGAATATGAACATGGAGAACATGAATGTTAAAATCATAGCTTCTTTATTCAAAATCTGAGATTTTATGAGATGAGTTCGAAAACATGGACCTGGGTACCCATACTTGAAGATCTTATGAAAACAAACACAAAAACATGGATCTTGATACAAACTTTCGGATCGAAACATGGTTTTATTTCAAGAACACAAAAACATCATTTTCTCTTTCTAAAACAAGCTTTAAATCAATGCATGGCTCATGAATTATGGTAGATCATGTAATGTGATCGGTTCAACATAAAGAATAACAAGAGTAGATCAAGAATCTAACCTCAAGACACGGATCTAACGGTTCAAGGTGCGAAGATCAAGCTTGGAAATCTAGTTCTCTCCCTAAGAACTCATTCCTCTTCTTCCTAGAGCTTCTCTCTCTACTATGCAAAATATGACACACAATGATATGTTTTCTCCCACTGCCGGCTAACTTAACCCTCTGCTGGGGCACATGGCCACGACCGGTTGGCTCTCCTAAAAAAGGTGACTGACTGACAAGACAAGAGCATGACAAAGTGTATACAACAAGCAAGGTGACAAGGGCACTCTGGTAAGGCGAGGATCTCAGGTTATAACATCGACTCCGGCAAAAGGGGTCTCAATGATCTCGGCTAGGAAGGATAACACTAGACCTAGCTGTGCCACACCTTGGCCAAGATGTGCCACACCTCGGCCTAGGTCATACCAGTCCAGGAACAAGATCACTTAGGTGCAAGGATAACATCTCGGCCTAGATAGTATACATCTCGGCCTTGGTGATGAATACCTCGGCCTAGATAATGACATCTCGGCCAATATGCCAATGTGAAGGTGGAGGTCAACCAAAGTGGTTCCAAGATGGTCCTAGGTGTAAAAGGTCCAAAGGCGTGACCCAGGCTTAAGATGACCTCGGCTTCACACACCAAGCAAGGGACAAATCATACAAACAATACTCAAGCCAAAACACATAGGTACAAAACAAGACGGGAACCTTACTTTAGGCAAAACAAGTCAAAACCACAAGTGCAAGCTTAACAAAACAAAACATGCAGATGCACATGAACATGACTAAGACGAGGATGAGGGTCACTACACTTGGGCTAAGGCCTTGTGGGCCATGGCTGGTCATACCCGGGTTTGGGGTGTGACAGTGTAGATGAAATTGTTTAAGTTGGCCTGAGTGTCCTTGGTGAAAGACCAGAAAGTCGCACGAATAGGTGTCGAGCCTTCCGGTTAATACCGGTAAAAATGACAATTGGCAGTACTGGTATAGTCTACTTGCAGACACCAACCTAGGGATTGCCAGAGTTGTATTTACCGCCCCCTTTAATTAAATTGATAAATTTTGAACAGTTGAAGTTGCATAGCATCATTGAGCATGATGGTTTTCAAAAAATGAAGGTGTGTTTTATTTTCAAAAAGGCATGACATTGCATGGCATGTGCATTCATCTCTTGAGACTTGTATAAAATGTATATACTTTGTTAAGGATTTCCTACTGGGCTTTATGCTCACCCTACCAGATTTTTGTGCAGGAAAAGACGTGGTGAATCCGCCTAATTGAGGGCGTGGAAATGTGTGTGTTGAAAGCATTAAAGTTCTCATTTGCTGTGATCCTATTTGTAAGCCAAGGGCTATGTATGTGTGGGTTTGAATAACTATTTTGTGTATCGAGCTTAAGCTTTGGAAGATTGTAAACCCTTAGGGGTGCTTATTTGATTATTTACTTGTTGTTGAATCAATGTAATATCGCATGAGGAACTATTATTATTATGTAATGCAAGTATAGGAAGTTATATTTGGTTTTCCTTTAAGAGAGCCATGATTGTTGCATTATCATTTGGGTTAGAAATTTGGGGCATTACATAGTAAGTTTACGATTGCCTTGACTTAATTTAAATATATAATATGCAAATAAATTGTATGTTATTATTATTTTTTTGATTTTAAGTGCATCTTATTTTATTGAAACAATTTGAAATTGTTAGCTAATTGTATCTGTATTATTTGTAGTTTGTTTTATTGTTTTAATTTGGTCATTATTAATTATAAATGTATCAATTTTTATTTTATTTTATTTTATATTGTGCTAGTTTAATTCAATCAGAAATATCTCTTTAAAAATTAGACCGGATGAAATGATAAAATACTCAATTTACACTTCCCAATATTTTGATGGTTAATGTCGAATTTGAAATAGTTTATTGACATTTAAGCTAAGTTATTTAACGAAAATCTTTTCCTACCAATGAATTGGAAATCTTTTTTACAAATATTCTCCTCAGAGTGCCCTAGGAGCAAATGTCAATTGGTTAAAAGTGGATTGTTTGGATAAAATAGTAGAATGATCAATTTGCTCTCCCTAGTGTAATTGTTGATTAACATATAATTTGTAATAGTCCATTTACGGACCATTTTACAATTGGTTTAAGTTCAATCCTAATATTTTGTTTATTGTTCAATCAATACAAATTCATTTAAATAGACTCTTCAAATTTTGATATAAACATCATGTTCAATTTTTTCATCTAAAATTAAGAAATAATGGATTATTTACACGAAAACCTATAAGTTATTTAGAAATATGACCATGACCTTTTAACTATAAAATCATACAAATGTATCTCATAAATTATTCAGAAGTATTATGTTGACCTCCTAAAATATAAAATCATACAAATAAACCCCTTCACTCCCCATTTTAATTGACTTGACCACTTTGGTAAACTATTATTGTAACTAACCCGGTCCAATCAACTAGCTACATTGTGACCTCAGTAGTAGAAACCCGTCATGGCGTGTTTTGTTGGGAGGGGTGGGGGAAGTAGGGAGTGATGGCATGAATATACATTAAAGTCTCGTTTGGGAACATGTTATTTTAATAATTTTTTGTCCTTTTACGAAAAGATATGTAAAAAAGTAAAGAGAGTAATGTGATAATTTATAATGGCTTTTTAAGTTTTTAGCTAAAAGTCCCCAAATGAGGCCTGGCTCTTCTTGTTTAGTTTTAGTTTGTAAACATCATGGTCAGTTTATATTATGAACAACTGTTGATTGCTTTTTGACCACTTTACCGAGGTAGTCCCTTGTGTTCAGAACAATCATTAATCATATTTCGAGTATGGAACTTGGGTCATGATATTGCAGTGTTGCATTTACTATACAGACTAGGTGGAATGGTTTTCAATTTTGTAACCCAAAGTAGGAGTGAAGAATTCTAGAATGACTAAATCCAACTAGCATGCATGATAATTACAAAAAGTTGTCTATGATTATTCTTATTTCTGTATATTCATACAAAAGAAGTTGGCTTTGTTATCTTCATCGCAATAGAACACTATATTTGCTGCATGTTTGGCTTCTCCTGAAATAGATCTCAACAGTGTTTAAAGCCCTAACTGTACTCATTGAAGAATCCAAAGTTTAGGGTTACGCACACCTCTAAATTCCAAAGCAATTTTGTCATTGACAGAATCATACTTATTAAAAAAAAAAAAAATGATTTAGTAATTTGTCATTGCTAAGTGCTTTCCTAATATTCATGATTTTTAGCTTGCAATTCTAATATCCTATTTATGCAATTTTGTTTCCACTTGATTAACATTTTCGGAAGGTGTTTTATGTTGGTCGCTGTCATCTATAATTTCTTTTAAGCTTTGATACAGTATCAACTGGTCCATGCAATACATGGAAACAATTTTTCGTATTATGTTGATGCCTTTTTTGTGTTCATTTTTTCATATATTTTTTTTCAGGAGTTAACTGAGCTAAGCGTGCTCTTCACGTTGATTTGTTTGACTTTTAAAAATTGCATTCTCATCAATTTCATGACGGACACAAGAATATCTTGTGTTGACAAAAATTACCATAGTTCTTATGAAGTCGAGTATGAAATATGGAGAGAGGTATTGCAAAGAGTTTTCTTAAAAGCCGGTCTTTTCAAACACACATTTTAGGTATCCTCTTTGCCGTTTGCTACAAATGTATTTTTATTGTAGTTTTATATTTTTCAAGTTGGAAATTTAGTGAGGTCCCATCCTTGGTTCAAATGTTATTGTTTGTGTATAATAACGTGGTTGTTTTGGCATATACCCTCCCCCCCCCTCCAAAAAAAAGATTTTTTTGTGAATAGGCTATTTTAGTAATTTTTTGACTTTTTATGAAAGGATGTACAAAAAAGTAGAGAGAGTGATATGACGACTTATTATAACTTTTTTGGCTAGAACTCAAAGTTGCCAAACTTGACATTTTATTTGCTGTTGATGTGTTGCCCTGTTTTGTTTTGGTTGTCAGTTGACGTTCTTGAGCAGAGTTGATTGTTATGCTGTCAATTGGTATGCTTTCATTTGTCAGTTCTGACAACTAGTTTTTTTACCTATTGCAGCTAGAAATTTGCAATGTTGTTACTATCTTTGTTGTTATATGGAAACATTGAGAAAATTATGTGGATCTTCTATTCTTCATTTGACCATTGAATTTAAGTTAGGTCGGCAGTTTGTATTTGAGTTGATGATGAATTTGATCAACAGTTCGAAAAACTTTGCGAGAGAAATCAAAAGAGTTATTTTTGAGGCAAAACGTGTTGAATTTTGGGAAACAATTTTGTGGTGGAATTTGCAAGAGATTGCAATGGAATGAATGTGACATTGGAACTGTAGTTTCTGGTACAACTACATGGTGAAATGTAAAATTGGACATGATCAATATCAATATTCAAAATTTGGAATTCATCAGAAAAAATGAGAAAAATTATCACACGAGAGAGACTAAAATATTATTATTATTATTAGGTACTTTTGATAAAGTTGAAAATTGAGTATTGAAAACTAAATACTGAATTTTTAAGCTGAAAAACTGTTTGATAAAAATTTAAGTGCTTAACTAAAAATAAATTATTTGATACGTATAAAATTAAATTTGAAATTTATTATTTTCAAATTATATATTTTAATTTTTATATTGTGATGGTGGTAGTAGTGGTGACGTCGTGGTGGTGGTGGTGGTTATAGTACCGGTGTTGGCGGTGGTGGCTGCGGCGGGCATGGTGGTGGTGGTAGTGGTAAGAGTAGCGATGGTAGTGGTGGTAGTAGAGGTAGTGGTGGCGGTGGCATGATAGTGATGGTTGTGGTAGAAGTGGTAGTGGTGGCAACGGTAGTATTGGCGGTGACATGGTGGTGGTAGTGGTGGTAGTGGTAATAGTAGTGATGGGCTGGTAGTGGCGGTGGCATGATAATGGTGGAGGTGGTAGTGGTGGTGGCTACGACGGTGGCGGTGATGGTAGTGGTGGCACTGGCGGTGGCATGGTGGTGGTGATAGTGATAGTGGTAGTTGCAGTGATGGTGGTGGTGGTAGTAGTAGTGGCGGTGATGGTGTTGGTGTTGGTATTGGTAATAAGTTTATAATAGTGTATATTGATACTCATATTTAGTATTTATAAATTCAGTCAAAATTAAATAAGTTTAATTTTTCTTAAATTTTAGTTTACATTTTAAGAGGCACTTAAATTTTTAAGTTAAGACGAAGAGTAATGCAATATTTTCTCTTTTTACTCTATTGTATTTACTTACAATGACATGTAAGCATAGTGCATTTTTATAAATGGTCATTAAATCTATCAAACACCTCCACTTGGCCATGACATACATCCTCAAACAATGCCGACTTTAAGAAGTAACGTGTGAAGAGACAAGGTTCTTTAAGTACAGATAATTGATTGCACAAAGTCTAGAAATTATCAATTGAATGTTCTTGGCAAAGGAATATCTAATTTATTGGTCAAACACTTTCTAGCTGTCTTAAAGAGATTAGACAAAATGAATTAGCAGCACTGGTACACAATATCAATAAAACATACGGGGCACTGGATGTCCTTGTCTGCAAATTTTCCATTGACCTTTCCAAGGTGAAGCATCGAGGAGAACACTCTGAATCTTTATAGTAACCACTGTAAGGGCAATGATCCAAACCTTCATAAGTTTTAGATACTGTTGGCTACATATTTTGTACAAGCCAATTACAATCCGACGCGTGGCGAAATAAGGGTAATATAGGAAGACTATTCAGGTTCTCAATCCTGATCGTACACGTGGCAGCTAGTATTGGTTATTACGAGATCTGAGTAGCAGCGGATTAACAAAGAGATACAAAGTGACGTGGCTTCAACGGTTACTCACGTTTCAGATTCAAATTTAGGAGGGAAGCCTAGCTGCAAGTAATGGTGTAATGGAGCTAATATTGGGGCAACATGATCGACGATCGTGGAGGAGCAGTTCGACGGTTGGAAATGCAATTCGATGGTCATCCTTGAGCAGTATAAATAATAGAGAAGGCCCCAGAAAAAGCCCCCAGACTCAGATCCAAAAAACCAGTCCTTTATACTTATCTTCCTTTCCAGCTTTACATTTACAATTCTTTACATTACTGTACTTTAAGATTCCTGCATTGCAATTCGTTTCATAGGAGTAGTTCCAAGTAGATTTGTTGTAAACCTCTACGAGGCTGAGTTTGGATCATTGTAAGTCTTTTCATCTTGATGAAATAGTTCGACTGTTCTTCAATTCATTATTATCTGTTTAATTCTCCTAAGTCAAGCCACCAGTAAAAGTCCTCTTCATTGAGGCTAAAAGAACTAAAACACAATCATCTGATAATTTGTTGGCAATTAATTTTCTGTAAGGACTAATTGATCCTTGCTGGCACGCTCGCAATTACAATAATAACCTTCGAAAGCCAAAAAGCCAACATATATTTTTGGCACGCCCGGTGGGACCACATTTAAAATGGCTAGACGTAGAAGACAAAGAGAAAATGAACGCTTGAAGGAAGGCATGGAAGGAGAGGTAGAGATACCTAATCCAGAGGACAATGTGATAACACGTCCTATGGAAGCTCCTATTTTATTAGAACCTATGATCGAACAGACCAGTACTTCAGAACAAGTACCATATGCTCATAATATTTGACGAGACCAAGGAATTGGACCATCCACTGTTCCATCTACTCAGCCAATGAATCCATGGGGCGGCTTAGTAGATGCTATGGGACAGCAATTAATGAACACGATGGAAAGGTGGGCAACATCCTTTTTGGATCGAATGAATAACGACCAACCAACAAGTGCAAGACACATCGAAGAAATTTCAAATGTCCCTCAGCAAAGATTGGCTAGAGATAAACAGCCTATGCAAGTTAATGGATATTCTAATGGTCAAACTAGTAATCAGAACTATGAAAGACCATCACCTCAGTCTTGGTACGAACCTATTCCGAGGCCTATACCAGGTCAAAATGCCTCAGTACTTAACAGTGAAGCCATGCAATTTGGCAGATCTGGCCCAATACAAGAAAATGGCATAAGAATGGTTCCAAATCCTATGTTCGAAGCCATACCTGGCACAAGGGGGTTCACTAATCCCTTATTCGAATTTATACCGGGGGGGGTTGGAAGGTTTTCCTACAAATGGAAGAGATACAACACCAGTTCCAGCACCTTTCGCAGGTCCTTTCATAGGACAGGCTCAAAGGGGTTACCCACACCCCCAACAGTAACCTGAATACCCAAGAGGTTTCAGGATACCAGACTTTGCCCTTTTTTATGGGAATGGAAACCAATCAATAGTAGAGCATATTGCTAGGTTTACTGCTCAATGCGGCGAATTTACTAATAATGATTATATGAAGTTAAGGTTATTCCCAAATTCCCTAACTGGGGGAGCATTTATATGGTATATTAACCTTACACTTGGCTCTATCCAGACTTGGCAACAAATGGAAGAGGCATTTTATGCCCAATTCTTCCAATCAGAGCCAGAGGTCTCCATGGCAGATTTGGCAAGATTGAGTCAAAGGCTTGATGAGAAGGCCACTCAGTTCATTACCAGATTTAAAAGGGCTCGAAATAAATGTAGAGTCATCTTACCAGAGCCAGAATTCGTGAGATTGGCTCAAAACGGTCTAGAGTTTAGGCTTCAAAAGAAGTTTGACTCGACTGAGTTCAGAGACTTAGTAGAACTCACCTATAAGGTGTCTAGATACGAAGCATTATTAGAGGAAGAACAAGATCGAAATAATGCATCGTATAAGACATATTATAGAGATCCTAATTATGAGATCGATGCAGTAGAGATTGTGGGGAAAGAACCTGTAACCTGTGAAGCATTAATTCATAAAGATACAACAATTGACCAACGGTTTAAAAAGAAAAACCTTCACAGGAAATACTCTTTCGATTTAACTAAGGCAGATGACATTTTTGATCATTTGCTTGCAGCCAATTTCCTTAAGTTACCAAAAGGAGTCAAAATTCCACCTCCTGATGAACTTAAAGGAAACGTATATTGTAAATGGCATAACTCTTGGTCTCACTCAACTAAGAACTGTATTGTTTTTCGAGACAGGATCAAAGAACAAATTCGGAAGGGAAGTTTGAAATTCCCAGCCAAAGCAGAAAAGGCTATGGGAATCGACAGTAATCCATTCCCAGAAATTGGGGAGGCAGCAACTAATGTCATTGTGCCAGACCTTCAGAACCTGTCTTTGAAAGAATTGAAAGAAGTCAATGTGCAGATGCATGTGGCCAACCAGACAGCTACCAAGAGAGACACTGGAAATCTACCAGCTATTGGACAAGATTTCTCACACCAGGGGGAAGATTATGATAAGGAAGCACTAGATGACGATTCCTTAGAAGCAACTGTAATGCAAAGGATGTGTCCCAGGTGCAGACTAAGTTACAAGTGGTTGAAAGGGCTTCCAATTGATGGGAAGCAGTACTACAAGGATGTGCAAAGACGTCCTAAACCAACCAATGCTTACAATAAAAGGGCATATCCATCTGGTGTTAGGCAGCAGCCATTGATGGTTGAACCAACGGCTGATAGAAGGCATTTTAAAGGCAAGAGGCCTTTGTATGAATCCAGATCACCTAATTATTACAGGATGGAGAGCAGTCATTCTGAAAGGAGACTGGAGAAGGGTTCAGTTTATGGGATCGAAGCCAGAGATTGGCCTCATAGATTAATTTCACGTAGGACAGAAAGTGGACACCTTCATCGAAGGCCTGAATTAGGCCCAAAGCATGAAGTCAGGGCCAAGCAGTGGCCTTCACAGACAGCTTCAAAGGTAGCTTCGAAGGAGGAAAGAAGCAGTTCAACAGTTGGGTCAGTAAGTTCGTGGGTACCTGGGGTCCCAGATTGGTTTGTGATGCAAAACAAACCTAGGGAAGTGTTTACTCAAAGAGAGGTAATTGGAAACCAAGGCAGGATGGTCAAACCTCCTTTGGTGGCTCCCAACAATTGGGTGTTGCTTAAGCACCCAAAAACAAAGGAACCAGACATGGTCCCTGTAATTTCTAGATCACAAAGGAGGAAAATTCAGCGCAGGTACACTCAGTACCAGCAAGACTTGAAAGAGAGTGGAGAGAGCTCTTCATTGGTCCAGACAGAAGGAAAGAAGAATCCAAAGTCAGATCATATTCCAAAACCAACTCCACAAAGCAAAATGGGTTGTAGTAGAGAACAGTTGGCCAAAGTTCATTCTGAACTAAAAGCCAGAGAGAAATCCAGTCTAGTAGGATTGGAGAAGGCATTGATGGAAAGTGATAGCGAGGCAGAGAAAGAAGTTGGCTTAGGCCAAAAGAAAGAAATGGTTGAAGAAGAAATGTTCGAAGCCTTCATGGTTGAACAAACATTTGTGGTTGAAAAGCCAGTCGGAAAAGACCATTCGAAAGAATCTGTTAGGAATGAAGTGCCAGAGTACAGCATGGAGGATGCTTCTGAAGTGGCTGAACAAGGTAGCTAAGAGGAGAAACAGACACAGCCAGCCAGCCAATTTGGCTCTTTCCCTCCAGTATCAGTAAATATGGTACACATACTACCGCATGAATTCCAAGCTGGAGATGAGAACCAAGAAGGGCAAGAAATTAACCCAATTCCAGTCTCTAGTGAAGACTCACAAGTGAGTATGGTGCAAGATGATTCCGGAATGGCTACTCCAATGGAAACTGAATATGACAGTGAAGAAGAAGTGAGCATTAACCTTTCGTATCCTTTTGAGTATCCCTCAAACTCTATGACACAGCATGTCAATCCTTTGTATATTAAGGCTTTCTTCGATGGGATACAATTAAACCGAGTCTTGATAGATAATGGGGCAGCAGTGAACTTACTACCGAAATCTTCCTTGAAGAAACTAGGGAAAAGGAATCCCAGGTTAATCCCAACCAGCACAACCATTGCTGGTTTCGCGGGAGACAAGCAGATGGCTCAGGGAATTCTGCC
Source organism: Camellia granthamiana (assembly GCA_036172215.1). Taxonomy (NCBI): domain Eukaryota; kingdom Viridiplantae; phylum Streptophyta; class Magnoliopsida; order Ericales; family Theaceae; genus Camellia; species Camellia granthamiana. The sequence continues at coordinate 84,998,969 of CM069916.1, read as the reverse complement.
CATCAACCTGAATGTGGGAACCAGAGACTGCATGACAGCATTCTTTGTCATCGACAGCAATGCTAAATACAATGCTTTACTTGGTAGAGATTGGATCCACACTAACAAATGTGTGCCTTCCTCTTTGCATCAGAAAATAATGATGGCCTTGGGCAATGGGGAGACAGAGGAAATTGATGCAGATCCTCAACCCTTCATAGCCTGTGTAGACTTTGCAGAGGCCAAACTGTATATTGAGGGTGGTGACACCACTCAGTATACTAAGGAAACCTGATGGCTCAGCCGAAGTAACGGCTGATGAGGAAGTGACACACCTGAAGCACTTAGTCCAGGAGAGTGTTGATGAGGAGGTTGTCGTTAAGGATGACAATGATGCCTGGTTGTAGGCAAAGAAATGAAGTCCAAGAAGCCAAGTCTTTGGCTTTAATTAAGTTCTCAGTATTGGATGTAAAGTCAATAGTCCAGAGAGTACAAGAGCAAGGGAAAGAAGCCATGATGATTGGCTGCAAACAGGAGCAGCAACAAGCCAAAGTTTTGGCCATTGACAAATACTGTGCATTGGACATTGAAACAAAAGTCCAGGAGATACAGGAGGAAGAGGCCTTATGGACAGATTTTGTTTATGAGGAGGAGGGTAAGGATGTTGAATTAAAGAACCTGGGAGCAGAACAAAGTAAGAAAATTACTTCGAAGCTAGAGGGGATCAAAGAAGAAGCTTCAGTAAGTTATCAGATTCTAGACCCCTTAGAAGAAGTAAATTTAGGGGAAGGTTCTATACAACAGCCCACCTGTATAAGTCCTTGTTTGAATGTTCAGGACAGGGACCAGTTGTTAGTTGTTTTGAAGAAGTATAAAGATTGATTTGCATGGTCTTATAATGAACTACCAGGATTGGAGAGATCATTAGTAGAACATAGGCTCCCTATGAGGCCTAATTTCAAGCCATACAAGCAAAAGCCAAGAAGCTTGAGTCCAGAAGTGATTCAGAAAGTTAAGGAAGAAATTCTTAGACTACTCATGGCAGGCTTTATTAGGACAGCCAGGTATGTTGAGTGGCTATCCAATATTATGCCTGTGGTAAAAAAGAATGGTAAAATGAGGGTATGCATTGATTTCAGAAACTTGAATCTAGCAACTCTAAAAGATGAGTATCCTATGCCTATAGTAGACTTGTTGGTAGACAGTTCAGCAGGACATCGAATTTTATCAATAATGGATGGGCACTCTGGTTATAACCAAATCTACATTGCAGAGGAGGATGTTCACAAGACAGCATTCAGATGTCCTGGGAATATTGGGACCTTCGAATGGGTTAAAATGCCATTTGGCCTAAAGAATGCTGGGGCTACATATCAGAGGGCTATGAACACTATCTTTTATGACCTCATTGGAGGGTATTTAGAGTGTTATATTGATGACATTGTCGTTAAATCCCAATCCATGGAAGAGCATCTGTTTCACTTAGAAGCAGCCTTTGAAAGAATGAGATAGTTCAAATTGAAGCTCAATCCTCTTAAGTGTGCTTTTGGCGTATCATCTGGAAACTTTTTGGGCTATGTGGTACACAAGAAAGGAATATAGATTGACCAGAATAAAGCCAAAGCCATCATTGAAGCCAGACCTCCATCAAGTAAGAAAGAATTACAAAAGTTCCTTGGACAGGTTAATTTTCTTCGAAGATTCATTTCTAACACTGCAGGGAAAACTAAAGTTTTTTCTTCCTTATTAAGGCTGAAAGATGAAGAGGAATTTGTGTGGACAGCAGAGCATCAAATTGCTTTCGAAGGTATCAAAGCCTACTTGGCCAACCCTCCAGTGCTGATACCACCAAAGGGTGACAAGCCCTTGAAGTTATACATAGCTGCAGCAGAAGATTCATTGGGAGCTTTCTTAGCCCAAGACAATGAAGAAGGCAAGGAGCAAGCTGTTTGTTACCTTAGTAGGTTTTTAAATTCTTCTGAATGTAAATATTCATCTGTAGAAAAGCTGTGCCTTGCATTGTATTTTGCTGCAATGAAATTAAGATACTATCTTTTGCCTACAACTGTCTTGGTAATTGCAACCACAGATTTGGTTAAGTATATGTTATCTAGACCTATGTTGAGGGGAAGAATTGGCAAATGGATATTAGCCTTATCAGAATTTCATTTAGAATATGTTTCCCAAAGGGCAGTGAAAGGACAAGTTTTAGCCAATTTTTTAGCAGATCATCCATCTCAAACAGAAAGCCAAGAGATAATGGAACTCAGTATGGCTAGTGTTAAGCCATGGCAAATGTAGTTCGATGGATCGAAAGCCAATGGCCTAACTGAAATTGGTGTAGTGATTAAGTCACCACAAGGAACAGAAACCACACATGGTTTCAGAGTGGATGAAAGTGCTTGTTCTAACAATCAAGCTGAATATGAGGCCTTAATAGTGGGATTGGAAATTCTGATTGGACTACAAGTTCATATAGTTGACATATTTGGAGATTCTCAATTGGTGGTTAACCAAGTGAAAGAAATTTTCAAATGTCAGAGTATAAGCATGTTGCCATACTATGTTGTTGCATTATATCTGCTTTCTCAAGTTCAAATAGCAAATGTAACTTATGTCCCAAGATTCTTGAATAATAGAGCTAATGATATGGCTCAGAAAGCTTCGAATTTCAAGAGGAGGGATAATACTCAAAGGGACATAAACCAAGCAACATACCAGAAATCTATACCACCCTTAAATAAAAGGAATGTGGTCCTGGAAGTCAATCACAATGACTTGCAGGAACAAGATTGGAGGCACCAAATAATGCAGTACTTGGCTGGTCCATCCTCGAAGGCCAGCAGGAAAATTAAATTGCAATCCATGCAATACATCATATACGGCAATGCTCTCTACAAAAGGGGGGGGGAGATGGTTTATTGTTGGAATGTTTGGGCCCAAAAGAAGCATTAACAGCTATGACTGAGATTCATGAAGGCATCTGTGGTGCTCACCAACTTGGTGTGAAAATGAGGTGGTTGCTTCGAAGGCATTCTTACTATTAGCCAACTGTCCTTAAAGATTGCATAGAGTATGCAAAAGGTTGCCAGGCATGTCAAAAGCATGGCACAATAAGGCATGTGCCCATAACTGACCTGCATGCAGTGGTAAAACCTTGGCCATTCAGAGGATGGGCCATGGATATGATGGGGAAAATACACTCACCCTCTTCGAAGCATCATTGTTTCATTTTAGTAGCCACTGATTATTTCACTAAGTGGGTCGAAGCTAAGCCATACAAGGTTGTAGACCAGACTGAGGTCATTGGGTTCATCAAGGATTTAATCCATAGATTTGGCATCCCACAAACTATAACTGTTGATAATGGGACTGTGTTCGATGGGAAAATAGTGAAGTCCTTTGTGGCAGAGTTTGGAATTAGCCTGGTTAATTCTACCCCCTATTATGCACAAGCCAATGGTTAAGCTGAATCATCCAATAAGTCCTTGAAGAAAGGAATACAAAAGGTCGTGGAAGACAATTCTAGAGATTGGCATAACTTATTATTGGATGTATTGTGAGCTTATAGAACTTCCCCAAGGTCAAGCACAGGAGTTACTCCTTATGCCTTGGTGTATGGGCATGATGCAGTGTTACTTGTGGAAATTAATGTTAAATCATTGAGGGTCAGATGCCAAGACCAGCTAAATCCTGAGCAATACCATCAGAGTATGTGCTTGGAATTAGAAGGCATAGATGAAACCAGAATTCTGGCATTAAATAGTATTATCTTTCAAAAGAAGAAAGCAGCAAAAAATTACAATAAGAAAGTCAAATATATTGGCTTTGATGAAGGTGATTTGGTATGGAAGACAATACTCCCAATAAGAATTAAAAGCCATAAGTTTGGTAAACGGTCTCCTAATTGGGAAGGACCATATCAAATTCATAGAGTCCTGCCTTTTGGGGCATACCATTTGAGAAATTTGAATGGATACATACATCCCAAAAAGATCAATGGCAGATATTTGAAGTCTTATTTCCCAACTATTTGGGAAACACAAGGAGTAGAATAAATGTCAAGCAAAAGAACACAAGAGCACTCAAATGATAAATCAGAATTTGTTTTTCTTTATAAAGAGTTAAATACATTCTGCCATAAATTGGCCCAAAAATTATTACAATGCCTTAGTTGTTCTTTTACAATAGACTTCCTATTCTTAAATGAGGGAACCAACTGAATGGCTGTGGTCATTTCTTGCTTTTGATTGGCCAATTCTTGGTTGGTGATCTGCAGTTTGGTGTCAGTTCGAATTAAGGCTTGATTCACTGCAGACAGCTCCTCCTCAAGTTGAGCCTTCCTCTCCAGTAGTTGTGTTCGAAAATGGGAGGCAGAGGAATGTTGTTCCTTTAGCACTGAGACTTCAGAATGTACTGTGGAAACAAAGCTCTGATCTCTCACTAATTTCTCCTCTGTAGCCTTGGCAGTATGACAAATGTTGATGTAGAAGTCGATAGTAGCTGCTGCCTGAGATAGATGACTTGAGACAGTTATACTGGATTGCTCAACAATTTTGCAGCACTGCAGGAAGCCATTTCTTATTATAGGCCTTTGTAAAGCCTCGAAAGGAATCGTTGAAAAAGATATCAGTAATTCCAGACAACTGTCTAAATCCATCAGAGGTGCAGAAGGCTTCTTACTGGAGGAAGAGGAGCTCTCAAGAATTTCTAACAAAGAGTTAGCCAAAACCAACGGGTCAGCCTCATCATTAGTTATTGGAGAGGTAGAGGGTATGTCGAAGAGACTGGCTAGTCTTGCTTCGAAGACATCTACTCCGTCCATGGACATGAGGGGTGCAGAAAGAGTGGTGGTGGGAGACACAGATGACTGCATAGGGATAGGAGAAATGGATGAAGCATCCTCAGCAGTCTCTATGGTCCTAGCCACCAATACGTCAAGGGAAGAAGGACTGGAAGTAGGTAAAGGTAATAAACCATGGGTTGGAGAACTACCAGCACCCTTTTTAGGGAAATCAGCTATCATCAAAGATGGAGCAACAGTTGGAACTTCCTTAGGGGGAGGGGAAAGAGCAAGGCTCGGAAAAGAATTGAATGGAGGTAGATCCAAAGATAAGAAAGGAAGATATGGATTTAATCCAAAGGGAAAAGGTGCAGGAATGTTTGGCCTCAAAGGGGGTACATGGAAGGTAGGCCTAGGAAGTGGGAGTATTATCTGAATGGTCTTCAGGTTTTGCATCTGATCAACCTCAATTGAAACTGAGGGAGTCCTCATTGGAAGAATAAGCTCAGGAGTTGTTGCTGCAAAAGAAGAAAAGGACAAAGTGATGTCAAGGCTCAATACCCAAAATTTCAACAAGGAAAAAACAGTAGAGGCTTTAAGGAAGTTACTTGTTTTAGAAGTGGCAGCAACGGTAGAAGAGCTTCGAAGGGAGTAGTGCTCAGCAATGTGTTGTCTTCTTGTAGCATCTCTTTGAATTGCATCGGCGGCAGCAGCAACTTCATCTCTTAAGAATTGCTGCTGCCGTCTCCTCTCAGCTCTCTCAAAGACAATTATGGCCTTGGAGTGCTCTTGTTCCACTGCCTTAGCAGCTGCCTCATGTACAGGGTCCTCGACAAAATCAGAAGGAGAAACAGTTATCTTCCTTCTCTTTTTTCTTTGTACTGGCATTGAATGTTCTTCCTCAATTTCTTTCTCTCCAATTTGGGATTCAGACTCTTCATAAGTGAGTTCCTCTACTCTAATAGTTGTCTCATGTGTGGGATCTTGGACTAAGTCAGAAGAAGGGACAGTCACTCTTTTCCTTCTTTTTAGGGGAGACTCTTACTCTTGAGTTAATTCTTCTTCTTCTTCTTCTGCTTGCACCTCAAAAACTTCCTTTTCAGGCTCAAGTAAAAGTCTCCTTTTCTTTTGTTGCCGTTTGCTTTTGAGGAGATTTAGAGCCTGAGTCTTTTGAGGAGAGTCTCCCTGTGAGGCACCTGCACCACTTTCACAAAAGAAGAATTAAAGATAAGACTAAAAGCATTATAAATAAGGTAAAAAGAGAAGAGATGAGGGTATATACCTTTCTTCAAGGTGGCCCGAGTAACTCTAGGAAGAGTTAAAGCAGCAGGAGCAGACTGTGTAGAGGCAGGCACAAGAACGGAAGTGGTCAGAACAGTGGAGGAAGTAGCAACTCCAGTTCCTTTGGGCTTGGGCATATCCAACACTGTCAGTAGGTCTTGTGGGGAAATGGCCAAGTACACTTCCATATTGGTCACCCACCAGTTTTGATATCTCTTCAAAATGTTACCTTGAGGAAGGAAGGGGGTATACTCAAAATCGATTAAGTCCTGTATAAATTTGGAAGTTGCCTCTTCCAGTCTGGACCTTCGAACTTTCACATCCTATGTGGTAAGACTGAGATTGGTATTACTACAAAGGGGTATTGGGACCCCCTGAGAGAAGCCAAATTGTCTAGCAAATTGTGTAGGACAATAGGGCTCAGCAATGCATTTGTAAGCTCTAGGGTTCATGGTCCCAATGAACAATTCTCTAGGTATTAAAATGGAAGCCCATATATCTTTGTGAGCAGGTGAGGCACAGAGCCTATCATTTAGGAAATTCTTCAACCAAAGTGGGCCAATAGTAGGGGGTTCGAAGAGACGGAAGCAGTAAGAAGGAGGAGAAGCTGGAAGTTGGTGGAAGAAAGAGAAGTAAAAAGCAAAAGTAGAAGGATAAAGTGAAGCATTGGCTAGTCTCATGCCATGAGTAGGAGGGTCTGGCTCAAAAAATTTAAGGCATTTGGATTGCAACTCAGGGAAATAAGCAAAAAGCCAAAGCTGAAGAATCCAAATCGGCCCCCCTTGATTGGCATCTAAGGGTTTCTCACAGAAAAGAGAGCAGACTCTATTTACGTGGCCTAGAACGTATGGGGCTAAAGCCACCCTCTTCTGTAAAACAAGGGCTTTGGCAAGAGGGGCAAATTCAGGCATAATTCTTTGAGAGGAGGTGCAGAAAAGGAACTTACAAAGCCAATATAATAAGAAAGAGAAAAATTCCCTATCGATCACAGGACCATTCCTTCTATTCTCAGCCTTAACAAAATCACTATAGGATGAGTTAAGAGAGGGGAGGGAAAAATGGACTATTAGGTCAGGATAATCTGGTCCAATGGGAGTTCCAATGAGAGATAATCCTAAAAGATGACAAATGTCAAGAATAGTAGGGGCCATCATCCCAGATCTAAATTGGAAGAAATTAAAAATAGAATTCCAAAAGCACAGACTAGCAGGAATTAAGAAGGGGTCCTCTGAGATGGTTAACCTGGATAGCCGGAGGGCGTCGAGGAGGCAGAGTTCTTGAAGGTCTAGGGTCCTACTATGGACAACTCGATCATACCACTCTTGCCACTCCGGTCTCACCGTGGGCCAGCATTGGTGGGGGCGGTTTGTCTTTCAGTTCCTCCAATCAAGGCCACCTTCGTAAAGGAGACAATGGTCTTCGAGACGAGGATATAGAGCTGGAAGCTCAATCAGAACCTCCTTGAATATGGGGCCAAGCACATAGTCTTGTTGCACATGACGACGAGGGATAAAGATGCGTCCGTCGATGACACTTTTCTCCCCAGCCTTATACTTTTCACATTCCGCATCAATGAGCCTTTTCAGGGCTACAGATGGACTCACACGCTCTACAACTGGCACTTTCAATGAAGAGGAAGCCATTGATAGAACGCTTTCTCAAAGGACGAAGCTGGAAAAGGGAGTAGAAAGAAGTAGGAGATGAATAGAGATAAAGGGTTTGTATGTTGAGCGAGCAAGAGATTTCAGAATGCGAAATAAAAGGGTTTCAAAAGCCTTTATATCTTAAAGATACATTGCGTAAATTCGTTAAGTACTAAAAGTACGAATACGAAGAATTTCCTTCAATATTGATACTCTTGGAGGGAAAAAACATCCCAGATGTTGATCCAGCTTTGAAGTAGAATATTTGGCTTCGAAGCCAGATTTTGGCGCTAAAAGTCAAATAACAAACGGCTTCGAAACTAAGAAGCTGGCTTCAAAACTAAGAAGCCAGCTTCGAAGCACATTTCATGCTTAGAGATGTAAGAATACTCAAGTATTCATTTACTTCGAAGGGGATTAAAAACCTGTTTTAGGTTTCTTAATGAAAGTAATGTCCTTCGAAGTGGAACTTGAGACCCTGTGAGGATGGGAATTGGTATTCAAAACATAACACACCAGATTTTGGCGCCAAAAGTCCAATAACAATGGCTTCAAAACCAAGAAGCCGGCTTCGAAGCATATTCTGTACCCAATGGATGCAAGAATGTTCAAGTATTCGTTTACTTCAAAAGGATTAAAAACTTGTTTTAGGTTTCTCCATGAAAGTGATGTCCTTCGAAGCAAAACTAGAAATCCCTTAAGAATGGAAATTGGCATTCGAAACATCAAAACCAATAATTGGTTTATATATATATTCAGAAAAAAGTTATCTTTTCAAGCCAAAAAACAGTGCAGCCCTCAAAAGGAACTTCCATATTTTTGAAAGTATGGACTGTTGTTCAAGACAAAAAGATCAATTTAAAACTGATTGATCGTACTAAGTCATTGACCATATGTTGGTTATTATTGAAACAAGTTTTGAAGAGTAAGGTTGTTAAATTTGAAGCATGGATCCTGAATGGAAAACATCAAAAACTATCAACTGTATTCCATAAATTGGAAAAGTTCATGGTCGTTTTGGTTAATATTCATTTAAAATGATTGAATCCAGGTTCGAAGGAAAAGATTGTTCAGTTCGAAGCTCTGAAATTGCTTTTAAAGACAAATGGAGACAAGATCAAACAATATCAAACAAAGAAAAGTCTTAGTGGTGTTAAAAGCAAAAGCAGTTACATCGAATGGCCTTATTTGGGTACAAACTCAAGCTCATAAAAATAGGGAATGGAATAAATAACAAGATCATGAAATTTAGTCCAACTATGATCAATGAATTTCTGTTCTTTCTTTATTCTGTCCTCTATTTCTTCTAACATTGGCTGCATGAGTTGACGTGCTCTCACTTCGTAAAAGAGCTCTTCAGCCTTTATTTCGAAAGCTGTTTCTCTCAATCCTTGTTCCAATTCGTCTATATCCAAGTCATCCCAGTACGCAGAATCTTTATTCTTGAAATCATCGAATTCTTCAATAAAGTTTTCTGTTTCATACTGGGCATGAATTCGAAGGGACGAAAGTTGGTCTAATGATTGTGTGGTGGTCATAAAGGTCTGATGCCAGTGGAGAAGCAATGAAAGTTGGTCCAAAAACATGTGAAGCTCCGCTTGGGCGAGGGGGTTGAGGACGTGACCCCGAGTCAAAATGTCACAAGCCCATTGAAGGTTCTTAAGAGGGACTTCGTCCTCAAGAACATTGAAGGGCAAGTGGGAAAAAGCCGCGAGCAGAAGTTGAGCTTGTTTTCGCTCGGCCGGAGTAGGGGAAGGTGGAGGTTTGTAAGGTGGAAAGACCTTATCCGCAGAGAGGGCAAGCCTCAGTTTCTCTGTCTAGCAAGGATTTGGCGGAAGAGAAGGTGTGGATGTTTTTATCTCAGGAGGTGGAGCAAGGGCAGAAGGAACAAGTGCATTGATATAATCGAGCCAGTCAGAGGAACAAATCTTCGCCTTCTGGGCTAAGAATGATGGATTGTATCCTTGTGCCTCTTCTAGACGTCGGGCGACATGCACTGTCTTTGTAGGCATGAAAGATGTATACCATGCCACAAGCAGATTCTCCTCCAAACTGTGTCGATGGTCAATGGGCACGTAAGGATAGACCACCGAGCTTCGCGCATAGGAAGGGAATTCTAAAAGGTCAGTGAACTCGACAAAGTGATGGTTGATTCGTTCCCTTAAATCACAGTCCTCGGGTTTTGACCAGTTGGTCCAGTCAGAAGCCCCAGAAGAGGAAGAAGTTGCAGCCTTATCCCATGCAGAGGGTTGTGAAGGAAAACTTCCCATGTCCATATTTGCAACTTTTTGGATCAAAGGATTGAGAGCGGTTTGTTCGTAGTCTGAGGATGAGTCAGAAGAAGACCTTCCCATGTCCATATTTGTAAGTTTTTGAATCGAGGGATTAAGGGCAATATGTTCGAAGTCCAAGGGTCGATAATCTGCAAAGGCATCCATGACCTGAATATAGAAGGATGGGTAAAGGTGGCTAATTAATGCATGGAGGTTCTTTCGAGGAGGAACAGCATCATCATATGACTCTTCGTATGCTCGATCAATGAAGGGGATAATTGATTTGGCCATAAAAGGTGTACCAATCCGTTTGAATACTAAGGTGGTGGAAGTGTTCAAAAGATTGAAGGGGAGTTTAATGCAGATGATGAATGACAGTTGCATTTTTGGAAACCATGCACGTTCTAAGACGTGGGAAAAAACTTTGATCCACTAATATCACCAAATATTGGGTATATTAGTGCGGGAGGTAATGTTGGCTACATATTTTGTACAAGCCAATCACAATCCGACACGTGGCGAAATAAGGGTAATATAGGAAGACTATTCAGGTCCTCAATCCTGATCGTACACGTGGCAGCTAGCATTGGTTATTACGAGATCTAAGTAGCAGCGGATCAACAATGAGATACAAAGTGACGTGGCTTCAACGGTTACTCGCGTTTCAGATTCAAATTTAGGAGGGAAGCCTAACTGCAAGTAATGGCGTAATGGAGCTAATATTGGGGCAACATGATCGACGATCATGGAGGAGTAGTTCAACGGTTGGAAATGCAATTCGATGGTCATCCTTGAGCAGTATAAATAATAGAGAAGGCCCCAGAAAAAGCCCCCAGACTCAGATCCAAAAAATCAGTCCTTTATACTTATTTTTCTTTCCAGCTTTACATTTACAGTTCTTTACATTACTGTACTTTAAGATTCCTGCATTGCAATTCGTTTCATAGGAGTAGTTCCAAGTAGATTTGCTGTAAACTTCTACGAGACTGAGTTTGAATCATTGTAAGTCTTTTCATCTTGATGAAATGCTTCGACTGTTCTTCAATTCATTATTATCTGTTTAATTCTCCTAGGTCAAGCCACCAGTAAAAGTCCTTTTCATTGAGGCTGAAAGAACTAAAACACAATCGTCTGATAATTGGTTGGCAATTAATTTTCTGTAAGGACTAATTGATCCTTGTTAGCACGCTCGCAATTACAATAATAACCTTCGAAAGCCCGAAAGCCAAAAAGCCAACAGATACAAATTAAAATTTTCCTTTCAACACCCCCTCCCCTTCAGAGAGAGAGAGAGAGAGAGAGAGAGAGAGAGAGCAGTATAACAAAAAGAGTTTTAGAAACCAAATGTTTTGGTCTTTAAAAGTGAAAATTTTGTTACAAAAGACATTTAGGGACCAATTTCTATCATCATAAAGATAGTCGCTAAAAAGTCGTCCCGAAAAATAAAAAACAAGGCTTTTAGCAACAAAATTTTGAAAATGTCATTAATAAATAGACTTTCAGGACAAAATAATTTGATCTCAAAATGGTTTATTTTTTGAGACAAAAAATTTGGTCCCAAAAGTATAAGAATTTATCACTAATGTTTAACTTTTGTTGCTAAAAATATAATGACGACACTTTTCACAACAAAAATATTTGGTTCCTAAAAAATAATTTTATCCCTAAATTTTGGTTTCTAAAACCTTAATTTTTTGTAGTGGAGAGACAACCAAACCAAAGAAGAAAAAATTGTTCAAGGAAGTTCGGCTATTGTCCAAGACCAAGTATTTTTCTTATATTAACCCAGATAGCATGCTTTAAACTTAAAATATATAGTTTTGGACATGCAATCAGAACAAAACAGTCAAGTCATAGTTCTAAATTTTTTTAAAGAATTGTTTAAATGAGAAGTTAATTAATGAGGATCCAAGTCATCAGATATTATCACCTGCTTAACAAAGTAACTGAACTTCCCCTTAAATTGTTGTATTACATGCTGCACAACAAGAGAATGATCTGCTTGACGCTTTGCAACAAGAGTAATCTGTTGCTCAATAAAACTCCGAATGTCAGGCAAACAGAGATCTGGATCGATACATTGATAGCCTCCTATTAGGCTGACACCTAAAGCAGTTGGAGACAACCTTCTTCCAGCTTGTACCTGAAGTATGAAGGCAGTGTGAATACTAAAATCTTGGGCACCCACTAGAAAAACTAAAATCCACAAATATGCAATCAAAATTCCCCAAAAGGATATATGTTGCTTACAAACCTGAACATAGTTCCTTTCGTAGATATTGTTGATATGTACAGGGATTGATGCATCCGTGCCTATTCCATTCTTTTCCATTAGAGAGATGAGCTCACTTTCGGTAAGATAATCCGGGGCTGCAGTCTCCCCCTGAAAATTTAAAACTCAGCTATCTAATTGCAATGAGTAGCAATAATTGAATATTACAGGTTTGTACACAATAAATTTCAGATTCTTTTCTTTTTTTATTTAATAAACATAAAAAAACAGTAAGGCGATAAATAGGCTAGGCTTCCATTCCACCCATGTGTGGTTAAACCAAAGCTGCTAAAATGGCCATTCCACAGGATTGCATTCTGCAAATGGAATGAACCAGGCATGCAATACAAATAGGTTTCCATCCAACCTTTTGGTTACAACAGAATGAACACCTTAGAAACAGGGAATGGAACTAATTTTTGCAAGCAACAAAGGAATGGCAACACCATTTCTCATCCCATTCCTTGTGCCATTCCATTCCCACCTCATTTTGTTCCTATAGGCCAAAAATACTGTAACAATCCACAAGTTCAGATATTAAATGTTTTTACCATGCATTAGGTCATAGTTTCTCACCAAAAAGAATGAGCCATTTTCGTTGTGCCTATCTATTTCACTGCTAACCATGGCATGATAGCCATATATCCCTTGGATGTAACATGCTGCCCTACACAATGGAAGAATTCTCCGCCAACTGAAAAGTCAATCTTCGTCCTGGAGTGGTCATCATATAGCATGTTATTGAACAAATTAACTTCTATGTTCAATATATATTTTTACTAAAGAAACAAAGAAGAAACTGATACATTATATAATAAATGAGAAACTATGGCACCAAGAAATGTCAGCTAGTTATTGAAACAGAAGTCATGGTAGTGACTAGAAATTTAAATATGCACAGTTCATTTCTAGGAACAAACAAATGCAATGGATCAATTAGTCAAAAGTTATAATTTGTACAGGCAGTAATAATTAAAATTCTTTTTGTTTCACTCCATGGGAAAATTTGTTTTAAGTCAACTTTAAACTATATTTTACAAATTTTACATAATTATACTTGTCCATTGCTCCCTATTTGTTGGACCATTATAGATGTTCAAACCCATATTTGGTCACTCATTTTGCTGGCCATCTCCTGTTAACGACTGCATTACAAAGAACAATGTTTACGATTAAAATAACCCAACAGAAAATTTTACTTGTCAGTTGAAGTGTCTACCCAGAAAAAAGAAAAAAAGAAAAAAGACTTCTTAACAAATGCAAGTAACCCCTTTCCATCTAGTTAATCCCAAGTCATTATGAACGATTCCATACATCAAGCGCCTAAGAATTGAAGGGTACCTATAGACTAAATCAACAATTGGCCCACTTTATAACAAGAAAGGAGTGCAATTTTTAGCATGCCTCACATGTGACCTCCCAGTCATTCAACAACATATTTTATTTATTTTAGTTTCTTTCTTTTTGTTTGTCAAGCCATGTCATCCTTTTCCAATTCCTCTGGCTTGCTAGCTCTCCATTGTCCATGCCCATCAATTCTATGGCCTTGGGTCCTACGTTCTCAATTCCTCTCATTACAAATATGGTAACTACCAAAATGAATGATTCAAATTACCTTCTTTGGTGCTTTCAGATAAACTCAATACTTATTGGCCAAAAAATTTAGCGCTTCATTGGCGGATCCTATCTATAGCCTCCAGAGTTTCTCCCAACCACTGCTGGACAACCTGCCTTCCAAAATCCAGTGTATTTATCTTGGTATCACACTGATCAGACACTCATTAGTTCCTCAATGCTACCTTATCTGAGCTGGGATTAATTGTTAGTCTTCTTACTTTACGGCTGTGTCTGGACCTCTCTCAAGCATCATTCACCCAACAATATTGTCCACATGTCTACACTTTGCTTCCACCTATTATCTCCAACCAAGGACAACCAGTCCATTTCCGAATACCTACTATATGCCAAGTCCTTAGTTGATCCCTTGGCTTCAATTGGTCAGCCGGTCTCCAATGATGATTTAGAGAATTATGTTCTGTGGTTTGGGTCCAAGTTATAAGATGATTACAATTGCCAAACTTACCATCTTTACCCTTTCTTTGTAGGATCTACGAGAATGCCTCCTATTGTTTGAGGCACACACATCGGTTCCCACTTCACCACCACAAACTGTCCTGTCCCAACAGTATTTTGGTAACTAGGTGTCTTCTTTTGTACATCCTGGTTCTGGAGCACTAGTATTGGTCATCGAGGGAGACATAATAGGAATTCAAATTGCAACTAGGGTTTTCACAACCACAACAATCGTGGTTCTGGAGTTCATCATGGTTATATTAGCGCCTCTAGTTCCTTCTAGCAATTGTGCAATGGTGTTGGGCATGTTTCTCTTCAGTAACCCAGGTGGTGTGCTAGCTCAACTGCTGAGTCTCTCCATACTGCCTTTGCAAATCTTTAATTGGCTCAACAATCTCCTCAGTTGGCTTAATCCTTCACAGGATTATCCGCAGCAGGCCTGTCAGTCACCAGGGTATCAGTCCCACTTTCCTTATCAACCAAGAACACCCTAACCCTAACTAGTATCCAAATACCCATCACTTGACTGTAGCCCGGTCTCCATAGAACCATACTCTTAATATTGGTTCTGATTCGAATTTTCTTGGCAATGGTAATCATCTCCTTATTGCCCAACTAGTAACAATGCTCTTCCACTAGGTTCTTCTTCATTTAAGCTACCAGTGGTTCGAATTTTCTTGGCAATGGTAATCATCTCCCTATTACCCAACTAGTAACAATGCTCTTCCACTAGGTTCTTCTTCATTTAAGCTACCAGTGGTTCGAATTTTCTTGGCAATGGTAATCATCTCCCTATTACCCAACTAGTAACAATGCTCTTCCACTAGGTTTTTCTTCATTTAAGCTACCAGTGGTTACCATCTTTCTGCTATACATATTAAGAACATTGCTCTTGCAGTTGTCTACTTAATTCAGCTGAGCAGACGAAGTAATTAAGCTAGATATCGTAAATGTACTACTTATCATGCTTTTATTCTGCAATGATCAATCTACACAACTTAATGGCTTGGATTATTTCAACCATGCAGACACTATAAAGCTCCTCCAGGAGATGAAAGTAACAGATTTAGGCTAAACAAACATTTTAGAAAATTAAGAAATAATTGTAGACAAACGGAAACTGGAAATCATCCAAATTGTTTTTGCATTAAATTCATCCTGAAAGTGAACCACTAAATTTGCTGAATGTGAAAAAAAGTCAAATTTGAATATATATCTATAAACAGGTAAGCCTCTCACCTCAACTCAATTATAATCAATTCCAAAAGCTAGCCTTACATATTTACAGATTTATAAAAACAATAAAATAACGAAATAATATAATCAAGGAAATTTCCATTGCCATGTTTGACTGTTAACTAAGTAAAAAAATAAAGGCAAATGAACACAGAACTCTTAGACATATGGACAAAAATATAAGCATTTTTTACCTTAAATATTTGCAGTCAGGAGACACAGATCCCAGAAAATGTTGACAGACATACTGATAAAGTCTCCAAGCATCGGTGCCTAGCATGTCCTCTGTGGCTGAACGCATTGGAGTTATGGAAGGGTGGTCACCTGCATCTGTCCCTGATCGCAGCTTAAGAAAACCATCTGCTAGCACTGTCTGTACATAACTACCCCATGCTGGATTATTAACAAGAGCTCCAAGTATGCCTCTAAAGTCAAATGAAGAACGGTATGCTGTGCTCTCAGTACGTGGATGGCTATAGGATCACCTGAGAGAGAGAGAGAGAGAGAGAGAGAGAGAATCCAGTTATTAGATTCCTCAGTGACCAAAAAAAATGAACCAAAGGGATCAATTCAATGTGTTCAATATGAGTTCGACTACCATATTGCAACAAATCTTGCCATAAATCTGGTGTTGAAAAATACGTACAGGGAAGGATGGCACTACTCTATCTCTATTGAAGTGGAATGGGGCCTTGACAGCAATTAAAAGATGTAGCCAACTTAAAATATATAAAAACTAAGACACTAACAAGATTTTGATAAACATGTCACAAACACCACACACCCACATACACTAACAGGCAAAAAGAAAAAGATAGAAGCTAGTCACCTTTAGAAAAATGCCAGAGGGTTTCAATGCTATTAACAGTCACTCTTCTAAAATATAAGCTTTTACCGAGGATAGTTTTGGTGAAGAACTAACAGTGATAGAAAGAATATATGAAAAACATTAAAAGTGAGTCATATCAGAAACTTCTAATTGAAAGTAATAGGAAAACAAATGTCTGTGCACTAATCTGACCTCCTATACCAAGCAATAATAATTAAAAATAATAAAAATAAAAATCCTTCACTAGCACATAATGGGGGATAAAGCAAGGAAACCTGATGAAACCTTGAGTATACAAGTGCTCAGCCAGTTGCATAGCCAATTGGGGTCCAAAGCCCAATGCACTTGAAGCAACCTGAGTTAATTAGCACAATACATTCAATTTCTCATAAGCGGAGGCACTATTTGCATAAGGAACTTGCACATAGAGTATATATATAATTCCAATCTACATACTTTCCAAAAGCATTGGGAATTATGCAAAGAAATTTCCTATTAAATGTAGCTAATTGTGCAAGTAGTTTACAATCATAAAGCAATGTCTTGTGTTGATCTTAATTTATCAACTACTAGTTGGCCCTTCACACCAATACAATGCATATACATTGATTAATTATAAAGAGTAGAATAATTAGGGCATTTAAAATCATATATGGTTGCTTCCCTTTAAATGTTAAAAGTGAATGCAATTTTTTCCATTAAAATGGGATGGCTAAGCCAATGTTCAAAGCATGTAAATTTAAAAAAACACAGAATATACCATATGCTTCTTTTCTTGTTAAAAAAATATCAAGGGGGGCATTATTTTGGTTTTCCCGGAATATTTGTCTGGAAGCAGGCATTTGATGTTATGTACATTCGGAATCGTATATTACATAAGCCCATAAATAATCTCTGCAAAAAACTTTTCCCTGATTCATTTGAAAAAAAAAAAAGACTGACATGTAACTGATTTTAAAAGCTGTCAGGTGAAATCTATACGCAAATCAAGTGCTAAAAAAAGAAACTAATTAGCATGTCCTTTGTGCCCATAACCCTCCATCTACCTTGGTTCGTTTTCCACTTCCCTACCAGCTCTTTCTGATAGTAAATTTTATAACGCACTTAAACTAGTGTTCTTAGTTTCATTTTCTTCTCAACAACAGACTGAGGTCTGACAGAAATCACTCTCTCATTCAGTTGTAAGTAAAATTTACAAAATTAGTATTCCTCACACATGTGCCTGCACACACAAAACTCCAACTACAAAAGCATAATAGTGTATAACAATAAACCAAATCAAGCCAAACTAAGTCGTGTCCCAATCAAGTGGGTCAGCTACATGAATCCTTTTTTAACCATTCCGCTTTGTCAAGGGCTATATGATCCGTTAAATTTAATTAATCCATATCCTTCTTTACTACCACAGTTACAATTACGGTGGTGCACTGCCATGCTCAACAGTACGTTGCAAAAAAAATATCATTTATAACTTGGATGTGAAAAAAGCATATTGAGAAAAATATAATTATTTAGCATCTCCCAGTGTCCTTGGGAATTAGATGACTCTTACACTTGGACACATACCACGAACAAACATAGTCCATGTATCATAGCCTAAATATCAAGAATAGTACAAATTTGTTATCATTCCAGCAATCCAATCTCCTCCACTAATCTCGATGGCCATTAATCATATATATCAGACAACCAGCTTAAGCGACTCAGGATTCTGTAGAATCTTGATGCATTAAGCATAAAATACAGAAGGTCTGATCACTTGGAGATGATTGGATATTCAGGCCTCATTTGGCAATATCACTTTTTAGCCTAAAAGTCAAAAAAATCACTAAAAAAATCAAAAAGCCAACAATCTATACCAAAAAATCAAAGATTTTATTTTCTCTCTACTTTTTGCACATCTTTTCGTAAAAAATCAAAAAGTCATCTCAAACATACTAATTTTTTTTACATCATGTTTCAGCCAAAAAGTAAAAAAGTTACCAAAAAAGCCTATTCCGAAACGAGGCATTAGATTCTAATTTTGTTGGTCGTCTCGATAGTAGAAGATCCACTTCTGGTTATGTTTTCATGTTAGCTGGAGTTGTGTCATGGAAAGTGT
Organism: Camellia granthamiana; assembly: GCA_036172215.1. NCBI lineage: Eukaryota > Viridiplantae > Streptophyta > Magnoliopsida > Ericales > Theaceae > Camellia > Camellia granthamiana. Next base: position 84,980,499 of record CM069916.1, on the reverse strand, counting down.
CAAACAAACACTCATAGCTTCATCTACCATGGAAGCTGAATTTATTGCTTGCTATGAGGCATCAAAGCAAGCAATATGGATGCGGAATTTTATCTTGGGACTTCAAGTTGTGAATTGTATTGAGAAGTCACTAAAGATTTATTGTGATAATAAAGGCACAAAACTTTATTCCAATAATGACACGAGTTTGTCAAAATCAAAACATATTAACATAAAATTTCTTGTCGTGAAGGAAAGAGTTCTGAGTCATCATGTGTCAATTGAATACATTAGCACAGGCCTCATGATTACGGATCTGCTTACTAAGGGCTTACCACCTAAAGTGTTCAAGGAGCATGTAGCTCATATTGGAGTGGTTAGTTCTAGTGAACTTTCTGCACCTTCGAAATGTTAACTTACTCTTAAATTCCAAACGAGTCAAATAAAACCCGGATAACTTGGAACCACTTGACCCATTAGACTAAAACGAGCAACTTGGACAAAAAGGTATAAAGCCCTAATTTTAACGCTCTTACCTATTCACTTGTCCATTCTAACTCACACTCTCACTTGCCCCTGTTCTTACTTCAGCTCTTACTCCTCCCTCCCTTGTTCTCATTTCTCTTATTCCTCTTGATTTCTCACCAATGGTTGTTTCTTCCTCTGCAAACATACCCGTAGTTGAATGCTTATGTCTCTTAGTGGCTCTGAGGAGGTATATAAACGATGAGATAGCCAAGTATTAGGCACCAGAGGGTGAAATTGCCATTGATGGAAGGATCTTCCTCACTTGCCACCATGCACAAGAGGAATATGCTCTTGGCCCCATTTTAAAGGAGGTTCCTGCTACACTTCCTACCTTGTACCCACGCTTGGAGGAACACTACCTTCTTTACGAAGGAAAACTCAACTGGGAAGGTTGGAGGGCCAATTGACCGCATCGCTGCTGGCCCACATTGAAGGCAAAATAGGTTGTTCTTGCCAAAGAATGGGACCTAGAAGACCTTTGCATCCTTGACGGCATTCGCCTCTCTAGGTTTATAATCCCTGAAGATTCCTTTCTTATCCCTGACTTTCTCTGTTTTTAGAATTCTGCTTTTAATTTCTTTCAATTTTGGTGTAGTATGATAGCCCCCACTGTTCTTGATATATGCCATCTGCTAGGGCTCTCACCTGTTGGTGATCCCTTCAGTCCTGATTACCCAGACCTTAAGGTCTTCTTTATTGTTCCTTCTTCGAACCTCTCTTACAGTGAGTTTATCGGGGCTGAGAACAAAAAGGAAGGTCCTGGACCGACCGAGAGTTTTACTCTTTTATTCTCTGTTGGCTTTACAAATTCCTTTTTTGTACCTTGTCCCAAAAGATAATGCCTGAATTTGTTACCCTTGCCAAAGCTCTGGCTTTGAAAAAGAGGATAGCCTTGGCCCCTTATGTTCTAGGCTATGTATATAGGGTCTGTTCTCAATTTTGTGAGAGGCCTCTAGAGCTTAACCAAGGAGGTCCTATCTGGATACTCCAACTCTGGCTTTTTGCATACTTTACTGGTTTCCATTCTCGTTGTTTGAAATTCCTGGTGCAAGAACCAACCACCTATGGAGAGAAGTATGCTAGAGTTTCCTTATATCCCTCCAGTTTTGCTTATTATTTTTCTTAGTTCCACCAACTTCGAGTCTCCATTTGTCCTTCCTTCTTTCGCCCTTTCGAGGCTAATAAAGGACCAGCATGGTTAAGGATCTTCTTGATTGATACCAACTGCTCTAGGCCTATTCATAAGGAGATGTGGGCCTCAATTTTGGTTCCACGAGATCTTTTCATTGGCACCCTAACCTCCAGAGCTTACAAATGTATTTCTAAGGCATACTGCCCCTCTCAATTTGCAAGACAGTTTGGGCTTACTCAAGGGATCCCTGTCTCTCTTTATAGCCTTTCCAATTCTGACCTTGATACTAGAGATTTGAATGTGCCAAGATCCAAGTTGGATGAAGCAACACTCAAAGTGGTACGTGATTTATCCAATTTTGAATTCATGCCCTTTATTAATCACAGTGGGGTCATGAAAAGATTCCAAGACTAGTGGACAGCCAATATGGAAGTGCATCTTGCCACTGCCCCCTTGGATTTACTGAAGGAGCTGAATGTGCCATCCCAAAATGGGACAACCAAAACCAAAGAGGCTGGCATCACTATAGCTTCCACCCCTACTATTTCAACCTCCACACTTAGAATTACTAGGGCTGCTCTTAAGAAAGGTATATATTTTGTCCCTTCTTTTGCCTTTCTTTTCCCTTTTATACTGTCCTTCTTCTCATTGCTTCTTTTATTGGCATAGGAGCTTCTCAAGAAGCCTCTTCTCAAAGGGCACAAGCCCTGGACATACTAAAGGGCAAACAACAAGAACAAAAGAAAAGGAAGGCCCAACTCAAGCTTGAGTCTGTAGAGGAGACACTTGAGGTTCCCACAAAGGAATAGGAGGAAGAAAAAGAATAATCTCCTCTAAAAGAGAGGAAGAGGCCAGCCTCCCCTACTGCCAAACTCATTATGGATTTTGCTCATGAAGCAGCTGCCAAGGCAGTAGAGAGGAAGCAAGCCAATGAGGTGATAGTCTTCCAAAGATCAGAGAAGAAAAGGCAGCAAAAGATCTCAAAGGAGAAGGCTGCTGCTACTGAGGTAACACAAAAGGAAGCTACAAGGAAAAGTAGAGTTGCTGAACATTATATCGTTCACAGCTCTCCAATTATCATCACTACAACCACTGGTGCTGGTAATTCTCCTCAGTACTCTATAATGCTCTTTGTTTTTCAAATCCTCAATGCTAGTATTACCCTAACATTCCTTCTATTTTGAAATGCAACAGCAACTAGCCTGCCATTCCTTTCCTCAACACTGGTCTCTTCTTCTCCAGCTAGTACTGAAAGGCCACTCTTGAGCCCTTCTGAGCTAAAAACAGCCCTGAAGGGAAATGGAAAAGTCGAGCCTAATCTACCAACGAGTGTAGAGCCTTTACAAGCCATATTTCCAATCTTCGCCTCTACATTCCCCATAGCTTCTTCCTTGATTCCTTCAAGGCTTGATATGCCAATCATCCTACCTTCCCCAACTCCTAGTCCTACTACGCTGCATAGTTTTCACTTGGTGTCTATTGTTTCACCCCTACGTACTCCTCTATCCTTTAGGTTCCTGACTACTTTTTACCTTCTGAGAGTATACCTGCTGCCACTCCTACTTCAGTGGCAGTTGGTACTTCTAGGGATGACACTGGTGATATACCAATTCTTCCTCTATTACCCAGCTCCAGTCCCTCTTCCCTAGATTGCTGGTAGCCAGGACAATGGATGCTGTTGAGGAATCCTCTTTCCCTTCTCCTGTACAAATGTTTCCAGTCCTTCCTTCCTTAAGTGACCAATCTATAATACCACTTTTCTGAAGAGGAGATGAATATCTTCGAAGCTTAGTTGGCAAACTTATTTGATACATCTACACCAACCCTACCAACTGGCAATGAGATTGAGCCACTAGACTTGGCTAACTCTTTACTAGACATAATTAAGAGCTTATCTGCTGTTGAGACCATCTCTCTTCATCAAGTAGACTTGGGAACTTACTTGGAGCTGTTGAGAACCTTCTCAAGGATTCTATTTGAAGCTTTGCAGAAGCCAACCATTAAAAATGGATTCCTTAAATATTGTCAGGTCTTCAATCAATTTAGTGTAGCCTTTAGAAACCATTTATCTCAGGCAGCAACCACTATTGACGTTTATATCAACATTTGCCAAATGACTAAGGCTGCAGAGAAGGAATTATTAAAAGATAAGGAGTTTGTTTCCCACATTCATTCTGAGGTATCAGTGCTGAAGGAACAACACTCCTTTACTTCTTAACTTCAAGCTCAACTCTTGCTTAGGAAGACAGAATTAGAAAATGAGTTAGCAGCAGTCAACCTAGCTTTGGAGTAGAATGCAAGGAACCTACATACTACCCACTAGGGGTTATCAAGTCGTAGGCAGGAGATAAACATAGCTATACAATTGTTCCCATCACTTAAGAGTAGAGAGCTAATTGTAAGGGAATAATTGAAACATTGTAATGACTTCTAGGCCAATTTATGGCACAATGTACTTAAATTTTTGTGAAATGAAACATTATTATTTACGCAAATGTTCACTGTTTCTTACTTAATGCTCTTATATAGCACTCATTGCGTCTCTCATACAGTTGGGTAATAAGGTTTCAAATATTTGCCATTGATTTTCTTGAGATGCACATATCCATTAAAATTTTTTAAATGGTAGGCTCCTCCTAGCAAGACTCGATGGATTTTGGTATGGTCCTTCCCAATTAGTTGACCACTTGCCAAACTTATGGCTTTTAATTCCTATTAGCAGTATTTTTTTTCCACACCAAGTCTCCTTCATCAAAGCTAATATGTAGGACCCTTTTATTGTAGCTTTTGGCCACTTTTTTCTTTTGCAAAATGATATTATTTAGAGCCAAAATTCTGGTTTCATCTACATCTTCTAACTCTAAATGCATGCTTTGATGATATTGACCAGCACTTAAAAGGTCTTGGCATTTTACTCTTAAAGATTTGACATTGATTTCTACAGGCAACACTACATCATGGCCATATACCAAGGCATAAGGAGTAACTCATGTGCTTGATCTTTGGGAAGTCCTATAAGCCTATAACACATCTAACAATAAGTTGTACCAATCTCTAGGATTGTCTTTCACATCCTTTTGCATACCTTTCTTCAAGGAATTATTAGATGACTCTGCTTAACCATTTACTTGTGCATAATAGGAGGTGGAATTGATAAGACTAATTCAAAATTCTACTACAAAAGCCTTTACTAGCTTTCCATCAAACACAATCCCATTGTCCACAGTTATGGTCTGTGGAATACCAAACCTATGGATTAACTCATTGATAAAATCTATCACGTCTGTCTAATCCACGATCATATAAGGCTTAGTTTCAACCCACTTAGTAAAGTAGTCTGTAGCCACCAGATTGAAGCAATGTTGCGTTGAAGAAGGTGGGTGAATTTTTCCTATCATATCCATTGCCTACCCTCTGAATGGCCAAGGCTTCATCACTGCATGTAGATCAGTTACTGGAACATGTCGTATCATACCATGCTTCTGACATGCTTGACAACCCTTTGCATATTCTATGCAATCCTTAAGGATGGTTGGCCAATAGTAAGAATGTCTTCGAAGCAACCACCTCATCTTTACACCAGGCTGATGAACACCACAAATACACTCTTGCACTTCAACCATAACAGTCAATGCTTCCTTTGGTCCCAAGCATTCCAACAACAGTCCATCTGCCCTCCATCTGCCCCCCTTTAATAAAGAGCATTCCTATACACTATGAATTGCATTGACTGTAGTTTAAGTTTCCTGCTAGCCTTTACAGAAGGGCCAGTTAAATATTGAATGATTGGATGCCTCCAATCATGTTCTTCTAAGTTATTTTGATTAAGTTCTACCAATAGGCCTCTTTTAGTTAAGGGTGGTATCAGTTTCTGATGTGTTGCTTGACTCATGTCTATTTGAATATCATCCCTTCTTTTGAAATTTGAAGCCTTTTGGGCCACGCCATTAGCCTTATGATTCATGAATCTTGGGATGTAAGTTACATGTGCCACTTGGAATTGGGAAAGCAAATGTAACGTAGTAACATAATATGGTAATGGTAACATGCTTACACTTTGACATTTAAAAATTCATTTTACTTGATTAATTACCAATTGAGAATCCCCAAATATGTTAACTACATGAGCCTGTAGACCAATAAGTATCTCAAGCCCCATAACTAAAGCTTCATACTCAGCTTAGTTATTGAAACAAGTGGTTTTATCAATTCAGAAATCATATGTAGTTTCTGCCCTCTGTGGTGACTTAATTACAACACCAATTCCCACTAGACCATTAGCTTTTGACCCATCAAACCATATCTGCCATGGCTCTATATTAGTTGTGTCAAGTTCTATTATTTCTTGACTTTCTGTTTGACATGGATGATGAGCTAAGAAATTAGCCAATACTTGACTTTTTACTACCTTTTGGGGCACAGATTCCAAATGAAACTCTGATAAAACTAAAATCCATTTACCAATTCTTCTTCTTAATATAGGTCTAGATAACATATATTTAACCAAATCTATGGTTGCAATTACCAAGACAACAGTAGGCAAAAGATAATATCTTAATTTCATTGCTGCAAAGTACAAAGCTAAACACAACTTTTCTACAGCTGAGTATTTACATTCACAGGAGTTTAAAAACCTACTAAGGTAATAGACTGCTTGTTTCTTTCCTTCTTCATTGTCCTGGGCTAAAAAGCTCCCAATGATTCTTCAGCGGCAGGAACATATTGGCCTTTACTTGTTTTCCTTAAAAAAAATAATAATAAATAAGATAAAAAATTTCCACTCATGGCTCAAACTCACCTCAAGGTCACGGGCTAGCTTTGCTCCGGACACCTATTAATTATTGACAATTTTTTAAAGGAAACTACATGATAGTGAGACAGAAAGAAAAAAAAAAATTACACAAACATGGTGGATGCAAATCCTATGATGGGGTGCAACTTAAGTTCAATACCTGTTTTGTATTTTGTATTTTTTTAGTTAAACTATTAAATAATTCTCCTATTTTTTAAAGGGAAAATTACAAGCAGGGAGAAAGGGAAAAAAAAACCAATCTATGGGGGTGCAAGTGACATTTGCACCCCCACAGTCTTTCATTTGTACCCCATTACACACCCACTTGTACTCTTATGTCTGAATAATTTTTTTTCTCTTTCTCCAACTTGCATGTATCCCTTTTTTAAGTATTTTTTCTTTTACTGACAACATATCTGTAACTTTTTCTTTGTATAAATTTAATATTTTAATTTTAATATTATTATTAGTACAAACAGATGCAGACAATAGGCGAGATGTCTTTGCATTGTCAATAACTCCAATCTGTGCAGGAAACGATTGGTTCGAGGGTTTTGGTACTATCTCAAAGAACCTCTTCTTATAAAATTAGCTGATATTTCTATTGTGGTGAATCTTATTAGGATCATGGCACACAAAACAATAATATGACGCTACTTATAAATTTACTTTGATTATGCTTACGGGTGGTTTGGGGTTGGCTTGTATTGGGAAAGTTGTTAAAATATTTATTATTTTGTAAGTAAAAAAATTGTTGTGATATTTAATTTTTTTAAGTCAAAAATTAACTTTTTTTTTTTGTGAAAACAATCTTTAAGATCACCATTGAAGCCAAAGTTAGTAGTTATGAATTGATAGACATATATTCAAAATTGAATTGAAAATAGAATGTTGTTCAAAAATCTATCCGGCCCTATGAACTCTTTCGGACAAACTTGATAATCTACTTCATACTTAGATGCAAGAACAATTTGCATCCAAGGCTTCCATGTTGACAATCTGGTTTCGATGGAGACGATCTATTTCACAATCTCATGGCAAGAATCTAGGCTGAGATAACAAATAGCCTTGGGATCTACACCAAGCATCTTGTAGGAAGTACAAGCAAAAAATTTCAATGTTGGACAATGAAACGCCAACAAATTTGACCGTTCTTGCTCAAATAAAGAGGAGACGAGTAAGAAATATTTGTCCAAATCTTTGTGTTCGATTTGCACTTTCTTTAAGTCTCCGACCACCTTTTTGTTGGTTCTCCTCCCACGTCTCTAGCTACACGTCCACCATCTCCATGTGTTTTTGAGTAGCCATGTTTCTCTTGCTTCCCAATGTTATTACTAAACATTGCTTAGAAGCCATCTGATTTCTCATAATTTTGTTAACACCATGTTTAGTGGAAAATCTTAGCAACTAGTGGTAGGTTGAGAAGACTTTCTTCAACTCGTGTAGCCAAGTGTGGGAGCAATTAAGGCCGGGCATACATATGCCATTGGACTATCAGGTTGTGTCTTAGGCCCACGATGGGCCTGTGTGATAGCTTAATATAAAGGTGTGGTTGAGTGACCAAGTGGAGCTAGTCGGGACTTTGGTGGCCTTGAGCCTAGTTTGGGACTTGCTAACATTGATGGCCAAGGCACGAGCTGCTATGACCTGAATTGGCTTCCGAATGATTATAGACGACTTGATAACAGAGAGCCAGGTTGGATTCCCTTGATCAATAGCATAGTCAGACCGATGAAAGCAATGTCAACCGATTAGGACAATCTAATTAGCTCAATTGACAAGTGAAAAATGTGTCTATGATGCCAAATCTTTGGGATAAGCCTATGTGGGTAGGAGTCCTTGATGGACAAGAGTCCCATGCTAGACCAAACATGTGGTGAAAAGGCTATAAAAGAAGGCAAAAGCAACAGAGAATGAGATTCAACCTAATTATATACATACGTATTATCACTTTACTTCATGTGTTCTTTTGTCTATATTGATCCTAGTTCTAACTTAGGCATTGAAGGGGCTTTTCCGACACACCACTTGCAAGATAGTTCACCCTTGCAATGAGCCCAGATCATTTGCCGCCATTTCCTGTGGCTTTTCCTCTGGCGTTCCAACATGACGTCGTTTTGGATTTTTTTTTCTTTTTCCTTTCTTATTTTGCTTTTCAACCCCTTTTCGTTTTTGAACCCCAGCCCCTCAAAGAGCGATGAACAGATAGGGTTGCATAGGCGATGTGGTTTCCCAGTGAAGCGAGGAGAGGCGGCGGTGAGGCCAAGGGAAGCGGTGAGAGACGAACAGAAAGAGGCGGTGAGAGACGAACAAAGAGGGTGACGGTGACGGTGGCGATGGTGAGGCGACGACGAGGTCCATTTCTCTCCCTTTGGTCTTCATTATAATTTTTGTTACTGATATATTTTCTCCCTTTGGTCTTCATTATAATGAGTAATTTTCTTCTCTTTTACGTTATTGGTTTTTACATTTTATTGTTCCATATTATCTAGACTGATTTCCAAGGAAGGAAACATGAAGGTGTGTTTGAATTTAGTTTGGCTGAGGGAACACACTACAACAGATAAATGGACCACATGTTTTCGACACTTTTGGATTTGAAGCTTAAACAATACCCACAAGTCAATGAATGGCACAAATCAAAAATCAACACATACACAAATGGATTTGAAGCTTCCTTGCAAGTGAGCAAGTAGTTGGCTTGTAAAGAGCATCGTGAGGCTAAATTTGCAATCTTTGGCAACAAATCTAGACATGGACGCCATAGAAGATTGGATAGAAAGGGAAGACAAAAAATCGATGGAGGGTCTTTGCAATCTTGAGGCTGCAATTTGCAATCTTTGCAATTAATTGCTTGTTTTGATTTATTTTATTTGTTTTGAAATTTGGGTGGTATGATGTACTTTGTATTTGGTTTAAAATCTGGATTTCTAAGATGCACTGCAAGTGCTTGTAAAAATGTTTGATTGAATATAGTTGTTTCACTTTGGTTAACAAGTTCCTCACCCTCAGTTTTTTGTGTGTGTGTGTGTGTGTGTGTGTGTGCTGTGGTCCTGACTGTTGCAATGAAAGTGGTGGTGATGATGTTGCTACCAATAGAGATGTAATTAACTCTAATAGTGGAAGAAGAAGTAGTGTATAATGTTATTTTTAATTGAAAGGAGTAATATACAAACATAACAAAGTTTCTAACACACAAATACAGAGGGTTAGTTCTAGTGTTGGTCATGGCATCTACATACTGATTTTCTACTCTATGAATATGAGATATGGAGCTAAATCTCGAGTCTTCAAGCAGAGTTCACATTTAGCCCCCTCTTGGATCAACTTGATTGTTATTTCAAATGAAGATTATATCTTATTGAGTATTTCCTATTTCCATGTCAATTTTATGAAGAGTGAGCTGAAGAAAATATCAACAGATTTTGTTATAGTAGTCAGAGGTAACAAGAAAGAGAATTTGCTGCACTTTTCAAGCGGAGGTCACATTTAGCCCCCTCTTGGATCAACTTGCTGCACTTTTTGTATTTGCATGGACTGCTGCACATTTTGTTTTGCATTTGTACAAGTTGGGAATTCGATAGAAAGCATGGGGTGTATGATTAAAGTGGATTCTTTGATCTCTTCCTAATCATGGGTGGGTTTGGTTTACTTGATCTCCTCCTAGATTTATCACAATCAAATTGGATCAAAATGAATGATGTATTAAAATTAATATGAATGTTATAGTTAGATTAACATTTGCAATGACAATGTTGATTGAATAAAATGATGTGTTGTCCTTTGAAGCAACCAACTCTTTTTTCTCTCTTTTAAACAGGCAACAAACCATATATTGGCAAAGTGTATTCATCCAACTGGAAATTGTGTATTCATTTTACTGACAATTGAACTCTAACATTAACAAATGACAAATACAGCAATCCATTTGGAATGCAAATTTATCACTGCCACAACTTAATCAAACAAATTTCAGTATGATCTTATCTAACAGCTAAGAAAATAAAATTACATCCATGAATACCATTCAACACCAAAAAAAAAAAAAAAAAAAAAACAAAAAACAAAAAACAAAAAACAAAAAAACAAAAACAAAAACAAAAACAAAGAAACAAAATGGCATTGTCTTGATCTAAATCAAATGGCATCCCCAGTTTCGGCTTCCAACCATAGTTGTCTAACTCATCAATAACATTGTTTTGTTCCACTAGCTGCAGCATACCATAAAAAGCAATAAGTAATGGCAATCATATAGAAAAAAGTAAAAATACTTATACAACATATATAATCTCATCTTTTATTCTAAGTGTTACTAATTTCAATCTTAGTCCCATAGTATTATCAATATCAAATACTACTAAAAACACCTAATACATCAAACATGTTCCAAGAGATAAAGCAACTAATTACAAATTAATGGAATACTTTATCAACTTTAATAATTAAAGTCATAGACTTTTTCATAAAAATAGTCTATTGATTTGCAATTTCCCCTTTAAAATTCGAACAAAACATAAGTTTCGGTCTCCCAACAACATAGGACCCAATTAGGCTATAGTTCACAATCTAGTTTTAGTAGTTCATTCCAATACTAAATGAAACATCTGACTGTCAAATATGATTCTCTAATTTATTCATGAATCTTTAAGTTGAGTTACAACATAAACAATTTGAAAGGTATAATCTCAAGAAAAGTCAGCCTATCCAAATTAAAAGAAATGAAGGAACCAAGTTTCTCATCATAAACCATCATTCTTACTTATTGACTTAACTTTCCCTTTGGCTCTGTTCCGTCAAGAGTGAATTTTTTCACTTTCTGTAGAGATAAAACACATAAAATGTGATGCGAGGCAAGCTGTTAAGCACATGACTAACAAAGGAAAAATAAATATGATCTAGACTTCCTAATTTTTCCCAATTTTTTAAAAAAGGAAATCAAACAAAAATGTAAGGGGTGGAGTGAAGTGAATGAATCAAAACCAAAATCAAACCTGAAGAGAGACACTTCCTGTCTAGACCTGCCATAGTAATTTGAGTGAATGCTTGGTACCCATTCTTCATAAGCAACAACCTTTTTAGGGGAAAAAATTAAAAATAAATATGATCTGGACTTCCACTCATGGCCATCAAAATGGTTCCAACAACAAATTACTACAGGTAGTGTAAGAACCCGAATATAAAGATTTAGTAAATAATTAAATAATAATAATATTACAATCTCAAATATTTTATTGTGAATTTTTAAGTGCAAATTAAATATTATTGAAGGGTCGTTTAACTAATTTTAAAACCTAAAATAAATTTATGGTGAAAGTCTTTAATTTAGAAGCAAAATTTATTATTTATAAATAAATAAATAAATAAGTGTCAAATTAGTAAGCATATGTTGATCTAATAATATTTGTATTTTATTTAAATTAATGGAAAGAAAAAAATAATATAAAACAAAGGATAATTATTTAGAGTTTTGTTTTCATATATATATATAACAACCCTAGGGTTCCTAATCAACACTATAGCAACAGCAGTAGTAGAAACGTGAGAGACGAAGAGAGAGCAAGAGATAGAAAAGAGAGAGGGAGAGAAAGCACCTTTGTGTCTCAACAACTCTCTGAGGTATTAATCAATCTATTTTTGTTCTATTATAATATGTTGTTTACATAGTTGTGGTGCTTGTGGGTGTTGTGAGTTGGTGGAAGAAAAAGGAATGGATTGGTTGATTGGGATAGTATTCTAGAAATTTTAATTGAATTCATAATGTTGCTCCTAAGAATATTAATCTGCTAGCAAACTTTAAAAATCATGAAACCATATCAAACGAATGAATTTTAAACTAAAATTTTTACAGTAGATTAATTACATATTGAATTACATATCTGATTTTTTTCATAATTTTTGGAAGTCAAAATCCCTATAAACTAATGCGTTCAAATCTGTCCAGAAAACTGGTTTTAAACAGTAAGTTTGGGAGTGTTGTTCTCTTTGGGTATAAATCCAAAAATTATCAAATCAGCGTCATTAGAACTGGTTACAAGTCTAGTTTCATACATTTTTGGCCTTGCGTTGATTGCTCATGTATACTAAGAGAACCATTAATTTCTTTAAAGTGCTGCAGAAAACAACCTGTTTAGATATAATTAATTGTAGATAATTATTTTGATAAGCAAATCAAGTGAACCAATTGGGTTTGAAACTTAGGATATATTAGTTGATATCTGGAGGGTTTTGGAATTTTTCGAACATGATAGAGTGGGTTTTGTAATTTTCAAAGTTAGCTAATAGATTGGAAAAACTTGTTTAAAACTCTGTTTTATCTTAAAGTCACTTTTAGTTAAGTTTCGATCGGAACCCATGTCTTGGGTGATTTTAGACCTTGAACAACATGAACTTAGATAATATTTAAAAGTAACGGTGAGTTGGGTTGAGCCGTGTTAGTGCGCTTTAAGTTTGAGGTTACTTAGTTCCTATTCTTTAGTATTTTTAAATTAGTAGCGACGTGTAGTTTTTATACTTGGTTCAGGGCACTAGTTGGACTTTTATACTCTATTCAAGGATTACATTGTTCCGTTTTCAGGTGAGTAGTTTCATGCTATATATTTTTATAAATGTTCCCTTACCCTGAACTGTTGAAAAATTAAATTGTTGTTTCAAGAGTAAATTGTTTTGATAAATTATTATATTATCAATGGAATCAAATTATTTTTGAAACATGTGTGAACTTGGCATACTATAAACTATTTGTTTTGGTCTTATGTTTATAATGATGAACTACCATGTTTTGCGAAACTGATGTGTATTGATTGTTGGGACCATCTGTGTATTTAGTCCAGGAAAATTATTCCACTGTGTGTGGTGACTCTGGCCACTAGGGAACAGATCCGGGTTGGGCCGTGATAACTCTAGTGCTCAACGATTGTAAGGAAAAGACCTACGTTAAGTTAGGTGACCTTCAATCGGATTGTATTTGAGAAAAGGCCTAGGTAGCCACCCTGAGGATGACTCTTAGTTCGGTATTGGATCCAACGGGGCTTATAGCCTTGAGAACTGTGTGGCATATTACTTGTTATTTCTTGGTACCCAGAAAATTATTGGTGTTCATGTTGTAATATGTTTTAAGTGAAAAATGTCATTTATCATGTTCTTGAGAGACATGAGTATTTTAGCTGTTGAACTATGGAACCTTCTTTTTGAAACAGATTGTCTTTACCAAACTGTATGCCAATCTAGCTTCTGTGATATATATCTTATTTTGGAATTGAACCCTGTTTTTAAAACCGTATTTACTATCCATGTTGCTACTCACTAAGCTATCAGCTGACTTAGTTATTTATCATTTCCAGGTGTTAGAAGGACTTAGAGTGGACTCATGGCATAGTGGGGACTCAATTGCATGGACCTCTAGGACATTCATTTATTTTGTTTTAGCTTGTTATGTCGGGTTTTGTGCATACATTGGGGTTGGATTTTTATTTAGAATTATTTTATTTTGTGGGCGATTTGTGTTCCATTTAGGATATATTTTTGGAAGTTGGTTGTAGTTGGTTTTATCAATTATACTTGTGACTTGTCATTGGATTGGGTTTTGATTTATTTATTTATAGGCTATCATCACATTTATTCTTTGTGATTTTGGGTTCATGTTTAGGCTTACGTGTGCCTTGGGCTGAGTCCCTGTGGGCCACGGCCGGTTATGCCCAGATTTGGGGTGTGACAGGTAGATAGTCTGAAATTCAACTTTGCAATCATATCAATTTCAAATTCTTCTCGCCATTTAAGATATTGTAAAAACATATCTTTTGCTTTCATTAGATCAAAATCCCTCATTCGCAAAAATCTGATATCATGGAAGAAAACCACTATAAATGACCCTAAATTATCAAATCCATAAAACTCAAAAAATCAAACTACTTATCAAACCCATTTAAGAAATCAACAACAAATCTAACTCAAGAAATCATATATATATAACATATAAAATAGGAACAAATTAGTATGATGATGAGGGTTGTGGAACAAAACTTGTCGCCGCCGCAATCTCACCTTGCCTCTATCGCGTTGCCATCGGAGTCACTGTTGCCCACCATCCTCTACATTTCTCCTTCGCCGTCGCGTCCCTTCGCCTTTTCCTTCGTCTCTCAGTTTGTCTCTCTGTTAGGTTAGGTGAGGGTTGTGGAACAAAATAAATGATAGAGAAGAGAAAAGAGAGGAGACCAAAAAATTTTGAAAAAAATAAAAATAAAAATAATAATCAAAACGACATCGTTTTAACCCGCCGCAAGAAACAACGGCAGAGGATCCGGGCTCCCTTGCAATAGAAATCTATTGTTTTGGCCATGTATTATTCAAATATAGAGAAATTTGTGATCGTACACCAAGTCTTCCTTATGATGGCGTTGTACGCTTCCCTATGATGGCGTTGTACGATGATGACACATCCACCACTAAGAAGTCAACCTAGAAGGCAATGAATACTTCTCGAACTAGTAGCTTTACTTCTCATAGCCACACTAGGTTGGAACTGGATCCAATCAGTGGGATATCTACCTTTTTTCAAGTTTTCATCTTCTAGGCCAAGTCTTTTGAAGAGGATGTAGTACATAACCTCCGTCAAGCTCCCTTGGTCTATTAAGATTCTTTTGACTCTGTATCACCCAATTCCTAAAGTCACTACCACTGTATCATTGTGCAGGTATGAGATTCTTCCAAATCTTACTCTAAAAAGCTAATGCTTAGAAACTAGTTATTCTTGTCTACCCTCAACCTTTGCCCGTATTACTTCCTTAATGGGTATGTAGCTTTCTACATTTCTCCCTTGTATTTATTTCTTCTTCTCAAACAAGGTTCCCCGTATATTACATTGATGTAACGATGGCAATTTTCCCTAACCCGACCCTAGTTTGTGTGAGTTTTCCCACCTCTGTAAAAAAAAAAATTTAAAAAAATAGAAAGGAATGGTATTTGTTTGCCCCTCCCTGTTTTTCTTGTCCATACCTTGATTATATTAAATAAATAATTTATATATATATATATATTTTAATTTGTTAAATATAATAAGAATTAAAATCCAAAACATTAATATATATCTCATTTTTTTTACCTCAATCTCTCATTTTTAATCTCTTTAACTCTCATTACTCACCAATATTTGTTTTCTCATATGATATATCATCATTTATTTTTATTTTCATATATTATTAATAGCATCCCTTCTTAAAGGTGACAAATTGCCCCAATACTTCCCCCAACCTCCCTGATTGTCCTTGTTTGTCCTCGCCATTCTACATTGATTATCCCTAGGGTATTTCTTTATCTTTGTGTGCCCTTTACTTGGGTCTAGTCTTCTCTTCTCTCATCTTGCCCTTATTATTATCTTCAAGTGGCATGTTACTACTAACTCTTCAACGTATTATTTGTACACCCAAGTAATTCGAGCCCATCTTAAATTTTTTTTAAGATTTGATGAACAATATATTTTTGAACTTAGTATGGGTTTGGATAGAAATTCATAAACCCAAATTAAATTTGGGTTCGACTTAGATAAAGACATCAGGCAACCCGAAGCATAAATTGTATATAAAAATTGAAAAATCTAGAAATCCCCTAGATATTGATTTGTGATTATGTATCAATTTTAAGCAATAAATAACAATCCCAATCAAACAATCAAGACAAATTGACACACCGATTTTACGTGGAAAAATCACAATTGGAGCACCTCCAATTGTGATAAAAAACCACAGGCAACAGCCACAAAACAATCCACTAAGAAGATATAAAGGAATTACACAGGTATACTCTCAATTACCTAGCGAATCCACGCTCGAATTGAACCAACCCTTATGTGCCTTTTTCAGCCCCGTCTTCACCTCATAATTGTCTTGACGATGAGCCACTCCAGAATCCACCAAAGCTTCAGGCTCAAATTCTTCAGAATCCACCGAAGAACAACTCTCTCTTTTGTATAGAATGAGCAAACAAACCTTTGATGTATTCTTCTTAACCCATGAGTTGAATACTCAATTAAAAATTAAAGAAAACTAGCAAAATATCCCCAGATATAAACCTTAATATCCAAAAAGAAGATTTGAAGAAGTAATCCTAAAATCTGACAGAAACACGTACTTATAGAAATCTGGGACTGCGAAGCTCGCTCAAGCGAAGACTCTCTCACTCGAGCGAGGAACCAAAAACGCGTGTTTTCCATAAGTGGCTTCGCTCGAGCCAAACAACCTGCGTTCGAGCGTAAAAATCATTCTTCTCAAGTTTTTTACAGACACAGCCCTTCGCTCAAGCGAGAACTCCTTCGCTCGAGCGAGCAAGGGCGGACAGGCAACTTTGAAAGCAATTTTGCATTTTGCTTTGGGGCCGCTGCCCCTCGACCCCGCTTCGGCGCTGCCCCGGACTCGTCAAAGGGCGCTGCCCCCTGGACCCTCGCGAGCTAACCGGGCAGCTTGATCCCCGTCATAGTCATCGAAGTGGTAATCTTGAAAGCATTAACATCACAAACTTCTCTATAAGGCACAATTCAGGTTGGATTTGCATCTAAAAACTCATAGCCTCACTGAAATAAAAATTGTGAAAATAAGTACAACTGAAAGGAGTTTTGTCAAACGGCATTGCCAAGAATAAAATCCTAACAAAAATAGTAAACATATATATAAATTATTAGCTATTTGATGATGGTTAGAATAATCGGAATCTTTAAATCATGTTTACTGCATATATATTGAAAAAACTAAAATCCCTGAGATATTGATTTGTGATTATGTTTCAATTTTAAACAATGAATAACAATCTCAATGAAACAATCAAAGACAAATCGACACAATAATTTAACGTAGAAAAATCACAATTGGATTGCCTCTAATTATTGTGGGGAAAAAAAAAAAAAAAAAAAAACCCACAGGCCAAAGTCATAAAACATTCCACTGAGAAAACAAAAATGAATTACATATGTATACCCTCAATTATCTAGTGAATCCACTTCCGAATTGGGCGTTACCCCTGGACCCTCGCGAGTTAACCAGTCAACTCAATCCCCGTACATAGTCAGTGAAGTGGCCAACAAAAGCACAATTCAGGTTGGATTCGCATCTAAACACTCACATCCTCACTAAAACATAAGAGCAAACAAAATTAAAACTGAAAGGAGTTTTGTCAAACGGGATTGCCAGTTACAAAAACCTAACAATCTCCCATTTTTGGAAATTCCGTAACAAAACACACCTAATAAAGAAAATTCTAAACACCCCAACCCATTACAGCCAACTAAGATAGCTTTCTTAAGGTCAAGATCTACAAAACAGCTATTAGTGTCGTGATCTGCAAAATAACTATTCGTGCCACAAGAGTATATGAATGCAATAGACATAAAGTTTATCTTAAAGCATGAATATATGGAAATTTTAAAGACATGCAGGCACACTAATAAAAAAATGCTGACACACTAATAAAAAAAATCCCTCTCCAAATTCTCTCCCTTTTTTGTCATGAATTGTCAAAAGAAGCCCAGTCAACTAAATCATGAGCATAAATCACACAAGCAAGGACAAGATAATGTAATAACTAATAGCATGCGAGAAATAAGCAATAAATAAGCAGTGCATAGCAACATGCAAACCAACTAACACCAATCTCCCTTACAAAACCAATCAATGTAAGTCCATACTAAAAAAACTCCCCTGCAAAGATTAACCAAACTCCCCCTCATTAAAACTAACCACAAGCACCAAAAACAATGAACAAAAGGGAAAAGACAAAATCAATATGGTGGAGCAAGTAAGGAATTTCAGATTTGTACCTTAAAACACACAAAAATATCTAAGAAACACAATTACTTGAAAACAAAATGTGCACAACCACTAGAAGATTCCTTATGAAAGAATGTGATGCAACATGTGAAAAACATAGATCCCATGATAAAAGCGTGCGTGTGGCTCTTGGAATTCAACAATCACTAAATTTAAATCCTGGTAGTGATTTGATGGCTAGACCTCCAGCAAGAGAATCTAAACACAACTTAGGAAAGTGAAACCACTAAGAATTAATGGGTATTTGTTGAGTAAATGCGGAGGCTCTCCCTCAATCAATGAATTAATTTTTAAAATTTTTCTTTCTTTCTTTTGCACACTCACTGGTGAATTTCACGCTCAAAAGTATGAAAACCAAACCAAAGAAGCGTGGATAGCATAAAGATAACTTGGTTGGTGACTCTGAGGTAGCCTTTTCCTTATGCCTTGGTTACAATAAACTGAGAGGAAAGCCGTGGAGATGAAAAAAGACGATAGGTGGTTAAGAGACTCAACATCACCTATGTTGTGCTAATATAGGTCAATTCCTCAAAAGACACAATGCTAGAAGTTCATAGAGAAATTTAATCACTTATGCAGAAGATTACGATATTTGCAAATCCAAGAGTGTGAACAGAATGAGACATACTAATCAAAGTACACATATTCCGAAATGAGTAGTGACCACAAAAAGTATACACATGTTAACATGTAATGGATATTCTCATCAATTCCAATATGCACCAAGAACTTCTCAAAAATTTCAAGCTTCCAAAACCATACTAAGAAAATCTTCTCTTTTGTTTCATGGAAAGCAAGAAAGAAATGAACAAACATAGACAAAAGACTTAAAAAACAAACAAACCAAAACTCAAAAAAAAAAAAAAAAAAAAAAGGAATAAACAAATTAACCCGAATCAAGCTTTCTTATCCAAACCGCTTTAGTATGAACAATGTTGTGAGTATTGTGGCTCTTGGGTGATGTCTTGGCGTTGTGGTTCCCTTCCCCTTCAATGGGAACTCGTCTCGACTTGGTTTCTAACCTCCTACTACAAGGTCTAGGCAAATACAAACTCGCTTCATGTTTGGTCTTGAACAAATCAAAACAATGAGGTCTAATTTGATAAGCTCATTACAACTAATGAAATGTCTCATTCCGCATGAGGTATTAGAATTTCTTCTATCTTTATGAGACACTCTCACATACAACTCATAACAATAAAGGCGAATATGACCATATATACTACAATGATGACAAATAAAAACAAGGTGTACCTTATTTTCTTTGACCTTACCAACTCTAGGAAGGTTGAGAAATCCATTCTCATGTTGAATCTTTTGCTCCCCTATTCCTTGAGTTCTTGTATCATGAGATGTAAATGCACTCCATTTTGCTCTTTGTCACCACAAAAGCCAATGCCACTCTTGTTATAATATATTTGTTGAGACCCAATGATATTGTCTAAAGTCTTTGATCCTTAGTTCCAAAGACCAATGGTAGCCATAGCACTCTTGAGCTTATCCTCTTTCTTGACGACTAGGTCTTCCAAAGCAGCTTGAGATATCTCAAGCGTTTCAATCTTTTCTTCATATGCTGCATAGATTTGTTGTAGCTCATTCCTCTCTATCTCACAAGTCAAGAGTTTTACGTAAATATCTTGTCAATCATTAGAGATCTTGATGGCATCATTCCTAATCTCGAAAATCTCCTTTTTAGTTTGACATTCTCACTTTCACAAGCTTTAAGTTTGATAGTGAGTTTGTCATTCAACTTAGATAAGTTAAGAGACTCCTTATACAACTTTTCATAAACTTGTTGTATCGCTTCACCATCACTCTCCTAGGATTCATCATTAGTGACATTCTCAACTGACCTCTTTGGATACTCCATTCATCCTTCAGTTCCAAAAGTCGCCATGAAAGTAATAAATTGTTCATGCTCCTCTTCGCCTTGAGCCTCATTGTCACTTTCATCCTTATTAAACTCTGATTAATCATCCCAAGTGATAGCAAAAGCTTTTTTTTTTTTTTTCTCAAACGACTAGGGCATTCGTGAGCAAAGTGGCCAAAACCTTAGTATTCATAGCATTGGACTCTTTGAGCCGTCACTTGTATTTTTCCTTTCTTCTCCATTTTAGGATCAATTTTGAGTCTCTTTTCCTTTGGATTTGTGAGTTGATTCCACAAGATTAGGTTTCATTTTTTGAAAAGACTTCTTAAATTATTTTACAAAAGCATTCATAATCTTGGAATCAAACTCACAATCTTCATCGGAGTCCTTTCCAACTCTACGAACACTGTTAAAAGCAATATCATTTTTTTTGTTTCTTTTTGAAATTCATATGTGCCTCATAGGTTTGGAGATTTCCACACATGACGGATTGCCAAACTTTTTCATCAATAGATTTCAAAAACGCTCTCATCCGAGCTTTTCAAAAAAGATAATTAGATCTGTCAAGTAGAGGTGGTCGTACCATAGAATTCTCTTCACAAATTAAATCCATTATCACAAATCAAACAAGATCTCACTCCTAAAGTTTAAAAAAAAGAAAAAAAAAAAAGAAAAAAGAAGAGATTGAGTGACCTGCTCTAATACCAATTGCAAAATCTAAAATTCTCTAGATATTGATTTGTAATTATGTTTCAATTTTAAACAACGAATAACAATCCAAACAAACAATCAAAGACAAATCAATACAACAATTTAATGTGAAAAAAACACAATAGGGGTGCCTCTAGTTGCGATAAAAAAATCACGGGCCAAAACCATAGAACAATCCACGAAGTAGACAAAAAGAAATTACATATGTGTACCCTCAATTACTTAGAGAATCCATGCCTAAATTGAACCAACCCCGATGTGCCTCTTCCACTACCGTCTTCACATCGGAATTGTCTTGCCCAACGTTGAATCCACAATGCTATTGTTGAATTTACAATGATGAGCCACTCCGAAATCTACCAAAGTTTCAAGCCCAAGTTCCTCGGAATCCACCGAAGAGCAACTTTTTCTTTTGCAACTAAAAGAAAACAAGCAAACCCCTTGATGATATTGATTTAAAGTTCATGAATCCATTGATCACTTTTAAATTATCAAGAAAACACTCATAAAGCACTCTTCAATATAAAATACTTTATTTTTTTTTCTTCCTCTCTGATAATCTGGACGACACAAATCTTAAAACGAACAAACAATGCACTTTATAGTAAACTAGATCGCGAACACCGCTTGAGCAATCATTTGCAGTCGAAGTTGTCTGACCGCTTGAACGCAACATTCACCGCTCGAGCGGTAAAACTTGTTTTTCCAGAAGTTCAGACGCTCTGTAAAAATATTAGATAATCATTTTATCCGCTCGAGAACACAAATGATCGCTCGAGCGGTCAAACAACTTCGGCTGCATTTTTTATTTTTGTTTTGGGAGCGCTGCCCCTCAACCCCGTTTGGGCGCTACCCCAAACCCACCATGAGGCACTACCCCCTAGACCCCCACTAGCTGACCGAGAAACTCGATCCCTATACATAGTCAGCGAAGTGAGAAACAAAAGTATTTCGGGTTGAATTCGCATCTAAACACTCACATCCTCACTGAAACATAGGAGCGAATAAAATTACAACTGAAAAGAGTTTTGTCAAACGAGATGCCCAATTACAACAACCTAACATATATGGTATACATAAGTAGCCCAACTCAAAAGCTACCATTTTCCCTTCTCACTCAAAAACGGGCAAAGCCAATCATAGTGGTATAATAGTTCTTCGATTCTCATCTTTATCTTATCTTTGTCTGTCTCATCATACAAATTATTTGTTTGAATATATGAATGATATCATTAATATGTTATTAATGGAGCTAAATAATAGAGTCTAACTTTAATAAATTAATTAACTGAGCTAAAATAAATAATAAAAAAAAAAAAAAAAAACCTTCATCAATTTCATCAAATGTAATTAAGTGAAAAAATGGTTATTGAAAATTCAGTAAAAGATCTGATTCATACTTGATTTGATGAAATATATAATGAAAACTTGATTTTATACAAGTTTGACGAAATGATTGAATCTGACTTTAGAAGACTACGAGAAATTGGTTTTGCTATGCCAATCTTCAATTCATATCCTTTTTATTTATTTATTTATTTTTTCTTTTTTGTATCAGATTTATAATATGGGCCCCAAAATTTTGTAGCATATGCGACAAGTGTTAGAATCGGTTTCCATTTTATTTGCTGAATTAGGAAGTAGTGGCATAACTATGTTTATGTTTCTACTCTCATAAGCTTCCATAATATAAGTTGGTTCTTGCACCAAGTGCTGGCATTTAAATCATGCATGACTGAATGAAGTGGAAATATAAATTATTCTTTGGGATAGTAATTAGTCATCCTAGCAATATTAGAGAGAAAGAAACCAATCGATGAAAAATATCAACAAAAAAAAAAAAAAAAAAATCACGAAATCTAAATCATTCATATATATATATTTTTTGATTGGTGTCTCAGTCTATAGCATTTTTGATATTTCTGTTAGTCATCCTATCCCACGCCAATCAGTAACACACCATCTGTCCATTTAGTAGTTGGTTTAAATCTTACTCATTTTTTTTTTTTTTTCAAGTAGATACAACCACTGGACTACCCTTTTGTTTCTTAAATTAAAGCTAACTTTTAGTTTACCAAAAGTCAAA
The DNA here is from genome assembly GCA_036172215.1 of Camellia granthamiana. NCBI lineage: Eukaryota > Viridiplantae > Streptophyta > Magnoliopsida > Ericales > Theaceae > Camellia > Camellia granthamiana. The sequence goes on along the minus strand of CM069916.1, from coordinate 84,957,591 downwards.
AAATAAAAAATAAATAATTCTTAAAGTTCATATTGTTTGGTACATTCACATTTTTTTATAGTAACTTTCTAGAAGCACATCGGTTATCTAGTTGATTATTTAGGATGTTCATTTATTTTTGACTTTTGAATATAAAATTACTAATGTGCCCTTTATTTTAATACATTACATTACAATACAATTATTTATTTATTTTGATGAAAAAGTGAATTTTTTCCTATTTTTGGTATTTCTAACTGTTTGTTGAAAAAGTGAGGATGTCAAAAGAAACTTCGGCTTTTTAAGCTTCCCTAAAAAAATGGTTTTAAGCTAACTATCAAAAGCGGCCTTCCTACATCTTTATTGAGAAGATACTTATGGTTTCACCTAAAATTATTCAAAGAATTGACAAATGAAAAAAATTAAATAAAATGTACGCGTGAATCATCAATGTCACCAATATGTTCATCTTTTCAATCAACAATGTATGTATCCTCATTGCACTTACCATCATCATTATCAAACTAGTAACAAGAGGTGATAACATTCTCACCATCAAAATCATATCAATAGAATCACATATATATATACAAATCAAGTAAACTTAGAACCATTGAAACACATAGGTCCATCAGCTTGGGCAGCCATGGCAAGCTCAAATTGCTTTAGAGATATTGAAGGAAAAGACAGTATTTCAGGAGCTGTGAGATTCTCCCAACCTTTCACAGGGTTGGTCGTAGTAGTTCCATCCCATCCTATGTGTGTAACATGCTTAACATCTGTCGGAAACCCTATTTCCATCTCCATCTTCATTTCCATGTCATCAATCTCTTCTTCTTTGTAAACTAGATTAGTACGTGAAAGAACATAATCAATAACATTGAAAATAAATAAATAAAAGACACTCATACAAAGAGAACCCCGTTGTCTTACAAATGTGTGTTACTGCTTGTAAACTCGAGTGGTGAGTTATTGAAGTTGTTATTGTCAAAAGAGATGGCTAGAGTTCGACAAAGGTGACCTATTTGACCTGTCAAATTATAGTACTGTTACACTTTGTGTCATTTGCTACTGTCGACAACAATCACACTTTGTGTTTAGTATGTTTTGGCAATAATGACATTTTTGTTGGCGATAATTTTCCCAAATGTGAGATGCATGGCGGATTGGTGATGAACCTCTTACTCATTTGAAAAAATATTTTGCTAAAATTTTTATATTTTTGGCGTCAAGAAAAATGTTGTCTCTTGTAGTGAGTTGAATATATTGAACCCATCTTTTTTCAGATGTGAATGGGCCTCTTTTCCTAGATGGACTTCTCCAATGATTGGAAGAAGTCCTACACCTTAATTTTTTTTTCCACTATTCAATTACATGTAGAAGTATCTCTACAATATTTTGATTCGTTCATTGACCAAGCTTATCGCTTGTGGATTCTATACTTGACTTTGATCCAACTATATCTCATCTCAGTTGGATGTCTGATTAGCCCAATTGATTTGGTTCTAGAAGTTCACTTTACATCGGCAAAGCATGATTTGTATGGCTCTTCAAAGATTTTATCATAATCTATTAGTGGATCTAAGAGAATCTTGCTACCAAGGCCTTGTTATATGAATATGAATCCATGCATGGAGATTTCTTAACCTACCCATTGCCCGCTAGGTGAGATTAGTAGAGGGGTAGGTCTGGGTAAAGAAAATGTAACAAGGGATTGCTGGAGGAGGGTGACTAGGGCTAGGGGCTAGCAGCGAAGTTGAACAGGGGGTTGGGGGGTTGGGAAGGGATAGGGTGGTGGGGTAGTTGGAGAAGTTGAAGAAGGTGTTAGATGGTTGTCGGAGCCGCGACTGGTGCCAATCGAAAGGGGTATAGATGGTGGTAGGGTCTAAGATTTTTTCAGTAATTACATTTAGGAGTATAATAATGGCATTTAAAAAATAATGATATAGTGTGGCTTATCCAACCAATATTTTGGAGTGCATTTAGAGTCACCTGGCTTTTACTTACTCAAAATTTTGGAAGTCATTCGTAGTGATATAGTAGCTTCTAAATTAACAATTGTGTCACTTACCAAACTTTTACTTAAATTTCAGTTTGGCTATTAGAGTACTTGTCTCAAATGATGTTTTTACTCAAAATTTTACTCGAATCTAAATTAAAATATGAGCAAAGGTTGGAGATGGCCTTACAAAGCTGATGCCTTGCATCTTTTGTAGTGTCCTATCAAATTCAATTATTTGGGCCATGTTTGCTTTTGTTAATGGTTGATCTGTGGGCTAGTTGAAGGTCCTTTTTCTTTGCTAGCTTAGTTTGTTGTTAGCTTTTTATTTGGATGAGCTTTTTGTTGCTAGCCGGATTCCTTTGTGATGAGTTTGTTTAAAATGAAAGTAATAGAAAGTGAGGAAAAGGGAAAGTTACTTTTCATGAGTTTGTTTAGTATGAAAGTAATAGGAAAAAAAAAAAAAAATTTATTGTACAGCCCATATTAACATTGTAATTAATTTTAATTTCTTACAGGAAATACAAGAAATTTTAAATATGTCTATATACGAAATTATTTATAACTAAAATTTTAAATTTCTCTATCTTTTTCTTGCAAAATTTTCATCTTAATCAAATACTTGTAAAAAGTAATTTTTTTTTTTTTCTATTTCTTTTCTTTCACTTTCACTTTCTACTAATTTTTCTTCTAACCAAACGGAACCTTCATTTTGATTTCCTGACTTTTTGAGTCCTGTATTATAGCCTCTATGTCTTATGAACCTCTATCTTTGAAGTCTATATATGTATTTTCTTTTTAATCTTAATCAAGTTCTCTTTTATGCTAAAAAATAGAAAACAGAAAAATAAGCATGCATAATACATAAAATAAAACTAGTACCTTGTGCACACCAAGTGTTTATATCTTCCTATGTTTCCCTATCATATTATTCACTGGAAAATGTTAAAAAATGACCTTAAGAGTTGTCAGTGTTGAAAAAAATGTGTAACAAGTATATTAAAATGTATTAAAAATATGTAAATATATTTTGTAGTGTGAATTTTTTATTATTATTATTTTTTTTTGAAATTATAAAATTTTTAAGCTTTTGTGGTACTTATTGACAGCCCTTAGCAGGATCCTTATTTTTGCTCTTTTAGGCTAAGAGCTATATGGCATTTCACGTGTTCTCACACTACAAATATTTGCTAATACTACAAGAAATTACACTTTAGCCAACCACTTTTGTCGACTAAATAATTTTTAGTTGCGAAAAGAACACATTTGTGAACTAAAAAAAATTTGGTAGCCAAATTTTTTTATTTTCCACAACTAACATGATTTAGCTGCAGAAATCATGTTTTTGGCGACTAATTTGAATTATTGGTCACGAAAAATCGAAACAGCAAGGTAAAAAAAGAGCGAGAGACATAAAACTTTTAGCGACTAATGAAATTTGGTCACAGATAACAAAATGACCACTTTGCTGACAAAATATCATTTAGTCGCAAAAAGCACATATTTGCCAACAAAAATAAATAAATAAAAATAGTAGCTGAAAGTTTTTATAATGTGATTTAGTCGCAAATATAGTGTTCTGCGACTAATTTAAAATATTAGTCGCAAAAACTAGAAGCAAGGTGAGGGAAGAAAAAAAAGGGAGCCAAATATAAACAAAAGTTGTATATGGCATAATGGTTATTTGTCACATACTTCCATGTGGTTCTGTGTTCAACTCTATCAAGCAACATAGTTTCACAAATTGCTTGCCATTTGGCAAAATGAGAGCCCAGGCGGTCTAATTGAACGGTATCTGGACCAACCTTAGATCGGTTGATGGCTCAACCGGCCAATCCGGTCCATTTTCAAAATATTGTTACTCACATAAACCAAAATGTTGGTCGGTGAATTCATTTAATTGTTGACTAAAGTTTTAGTTGCGAAATCAATACTTTTGACGACTAATGTTTTTGGTTGGAGAAACAGTACTTTTAGCGACTAACTTTTTTAGTTACCAACTGGTTTAGTCGTGGTAGTTATATGTTCAACAATCAAAAATTTAGTTGCCAAAAATACTTGTTTTTATAGACTAATGACTTTTTTTAGCTGTGGATTACTTTTCACGACCACGACCAAAGTGACAATCAAAATTTTTGTCACAAAATACTTTTGCCAACTAAAAATAACCTTTGTGCGACTAAAATTTTAGTTGACAAAAGTGTAATTTTTTATGATGATCATCCAGGTCCAAATTGAGAGAGAGAGCGAGAGAGAGGGGGGGGGGGGGGTTGTTGTCAATCATACACTTGCCAAATAATTGAGATGAAAAAGCTACTAACCTGACATATAGACTCATGATTTGTCCAGAAAAAAATTATATGGTTAATATTAACTAGTACATTGTGAGGTTCATAACTTGAATAAATTTGGACCAAAAATTCACGTTTCTTGATGAAATTCCAAAAAAGTAAATAAATAAAGAAAATCTGGAATTGTAGTATTGCCAAATTGAGGTAGATAGAGAGATAGAGGGAAAGAGGGGTTACTAATCATACACTTACCAACTAACTAGTACACTCTGAGGTTCACAACTTGAATAAATTTGGACCAAAAATTCACATTTCTTGATGAAATTTATAAAAATAAAAAAATAAAAAAAATAAAAAATTGGAATTGTAGTATTGCCAAATTGAGATAGATAGAGAGATAGAGGGAAAGAGGGGTTACCAATCATACACTTACCAAATAATTGAGATAAACTTTTGAGACTCCTCGCCAATCTGTGTATTCCATTGGAAAGTTTAGGCTTTGGAAGACCTAGGAAACCCCAAGAGTTCTTCATTTTCATTTTCATCCCAGTTGAACTTTCTTTTAATTCTTGTCTGCCTTGGAAAAGATATAAGAAACACAGTGTAATTAAAAATCACTCACAACTACGGGTGGTGTAATTAACCAGGTTCAACCAGGCTCGGGACATGCCTATGTTAGAAAAATAAAAAACTTGATTTGACATTGTCCTAAAAATTATCCTAAATTTGACCCTAAAAGTACATTATAATTCTAAGCTTGCCCAATAAATCGATTTATTAAATAAAAAAATATTTTAAAATAAAAAAATCAATAACATTAGATAAAAAAATAAATCCTATAACAAAAAATCAATAATGTCGTATCCTAAGTTAAAAATTCGGTATGTTATTTTCCTTCCTTTATTTTTTTAAAATAAAACTAAATAAATTACATATGTACATTTATATAATATATTTAAGTCTCATTTGGCAAGAGCTAAATTGACTAAATAAGTACAAAAAGACAAAATAGGCTAAATGAGTTAATAAGATAAAATGTTTTATTTAAATCATAATTATTTTACTTTTTTTTTTTCACAACCATGACATCCCAAAAAAAAAGAGTGAAAAGTTCTTTCCAAAAAAAAAAAAAAAGGGATCTAAATTAGCTCTTTCCCAACAAAGGTTTAATAATTGGGCCCGACCAAATCGGACTGGGCTTAGATACTATTCTCAAGCCCAACCCATTTAATAAATGTACTCAAAAATTTAAGCCACTCCAACTTTATAGACTTAAATATCAATTTTAAACTTTTAAAAATGTAGTCTATCGTGCGAAGAAATTATTCAATATTTCTTAAACATTACATGTCTGTATTCTTTAATCAATTATTATTTAATATGCTCTCTCATGTTCCCATCACCTAATATAATACCCCACCTATACACCCTCTCCACCAATTATGATATTATAAAATACTACGTATCTATATTTCAAAATTATTGAATAATTACCCAAGTTGCGGAGCTATTGGGATAATGGCCATCCCTACTCAGAACAAACGTGAATGCACTAAGGGCATAAGTAACACTAATATTTTGCAAAAAAAAACAAAATTTAGGAGATGAGTATTAAATTTAAAAATATATATATATATATATAATTGAGAGAGAGAGAGAGAGAGAGAGAGAGAGAGAGAGAGAGATCATACTTGTTACAGCTGGATGGTTTGGTTTTGTGGGTTGGGATGTGCTTACATCAAGACTTGACTGAGAAACACAGCTGACGGAGAAAGGAAGAACAACTAACCTTTCCATTCGATCTCTCATCCTTTCATATTATTATTCATAATAAGAGTGTACAAGAAAAGTAGTAATGCCAAAACCCAGCAGATATGGGAAGTTGTTTGGTACATATGAAAACCCCTTCGAAAGGAATTTGGTTTCTTATATTGGGGTGTTGTTTGGCTTGTTTGGCTTTATGAGTAAGTTTACAATGATTTTACCTGCACAAATGTAAGATATACCCAACCCAAGTTTGGTTAATAGTGAGAGAGAAAATATTATGATGGAGTGGTTTGGGTTGGAGTTGTTGGTTGAACAGTGCTAACTCATCCAACTTTGATGATCGCTAATCCAAATTGAAGGATGAGAGTTTGAGCCCACAAACAACTTTTGTATGATTGAACTCTTCCCAATAATCTTCTTTCGTGGGCTGTGGGCTCCTATATTGCTTCTCTTGTAGACCAAGCCACAGGCACAATTTTTGCTGCTCCCATTCTTTTTCTTCCATTTCTATTTATTTATTATTATTTTTTTTATATTGTTTATTGCAACTTAGTTTAATTGTTAGGAAATAACAAATCAGTGGTAGGTTTGAAATAAATAACAAATTGATGGAAACTTTATGAGCCTTATTTTAATATAGCAAAGTTTTTCATTAACACGTAAGTATTTTCTCTAACTTCTACTGAAATGTGCAAGATTGCAATGGGACAAAAGGGCATGATCAGGTTCAGATGTCATGTATAGATGGGTTGGCGGGTGCTATGGACTCATCCGATCAGATTGAAGCACAAATGGTCCAAAGCCATGGTTCCAATGGGTTGGGTAAGTCTTCTTACCATAATGTTAATGTTATCTCTATGTCCTGGAGTGCTTTATTTAAATTTGAGATTGCTAAGAAGAAGTAATTAGAAGTGTCAAGAGACACTTGGTGGTTATGAGAAGGATCAACTTCAAATTCCATTGGAAATCTCTAGAATTGGGTTTAAGCAATGGGACCACTACAAAAAATTAAGGTTTTAGAGATAAAAATTTAAGGACAAAATTATTTTTTAGAGATCAAATATTTTTGTTACAAAAAATGTCGTTATTATATTTTTAGGAACGAAAATTGGACATTAATGATGAATTATTATCTATTTGGGACCAAATTTTGTCTCAAAAAATAAACCATTTTGAGACCAAATTATTTTGTCCCTAAAAGTCTATTTATTATTGACATTTTCAAAATTTTGTCACTAAAAGCCTTATTTTTTATTTTTCGGGACGACTTTTTAGCGACTATCCTCACGATGATATAAATTGGTCCTTAAATGTCTTTTGCAACAAAATTTTCACTTATAGAGACCAAAATTTGGTCTCTAAAAACTCTTATATGTTGTAGTGGAACATGCTCTTGTGGGTTATTTTATTAATAGAAAATTGTCTTTCTTCCAAGTGAAGACTTGGGCTTACAAGTTGTGGAAAGAAAAACTTGAAGTGGTTGTAACCTTAGATAATGGCTACTTTGTATTCAAGATGAAAAATGAAGAAGCTTTAAAGTCCATTCTTGATGAGGGGCCTTATTACATTGGAGCAAATTGATTGTTATCAAAAGTGGAAATCAAGAAAAAGCTCCTTGAAAGAATTGATAATCTTAAACTTGCTCAAGAGGTTAGCCTCTCTATCAAGTCTAAGAAATCAAGTTTGTAAGACTCCTAGTTGATTGTTGCTTAGCCTAGCTTTGGAGTTTGTTATTGTTAGATTTTAGTGTAGAAGTTAGGCTTGTGTTTCCTTCCTCAAAGGGTGTTTTGCCTTCGGACATGTAATGAGCCTCACTGTAATATTTATTTTTTGGTATAAAACTTATGACTTACCTACCAAAAAAAAAAAAAAAAAACTTCTACTGAAATGATATTTTCTCTTAATTGTTCCTGATTAGCTGCCGTAATTCATGTTATGTGATTTGAAGTTGTTTTTAGTTCAAATGCTTAATTGTTAATGGTGGATGAATGTGATAGCAAAATGACAAGTGGCCTTTATTGCTTATTTGTTGATTTGTTTTTGATATACAAGACTTTATGAATAAATTATTGATACACACAATTATTCATAGACCATGTGTATTAGTTAAGTTCAAGAGTTTTGCGTTTTATAAGAGTAAAATTTGGGACTTCAAATCTCCATAATGGAGATTACATGTTCAATCTTGTAGTCACTGGGCCACCCAGTTGTTTGTTTAACTTCCGTGATTTTCACTGTTTGAGTTTGAGAATAGGGATGTTTAGTTATGAAGTTTGAGAAGAGGGAGACTACATATATACCAGGAAAATTGTACAATAAAAATTATCACCTCACTTTTAAAAATAAATAAATAAATAAAACAATGTTGATGACAAATTTCGAGAAAACATTTTCGTTTTTTCTAGAGTTACCGGTTTTATAGCTTTATTCTTCTCTTGTTTTTGATCTTAATATCTATAAAGATAGTAAATTGGGATTTATTTATTTATAACTATTGCTGTTTTTTGGATTCTGATTTGGGTCTCCAGAAAGAGTATAAAATTGAAATAGATTTTTAATGGGGAACCTACTGGCTGTAACACTCCGAAATAATTACAACAACCCAACTTCCAAACAACCAATACAAGATGATATAATCGAAATGATAAGCTTTCATTAAGAAGAATTGATATACAAAAGGTGATACATACGATATACATTCATAAATAGTTCATCCTGAATCTACAACATGTATGACAAGTGGCGATAAGAAATGAAAGCTAAACAAATGTTCACATGCCCTAAGGGTTTACATCTTTCCAAGCCAAGGCTTGGGGACATCAGAAATGAGTCATAAGCTCAATACAAATAAAGCCCTTGGCTATACAAATTAAATACAACAAAAGAAGCTCTTGCTCCAAATCCCTCTAAGCTACTGTTTTAATGGAGGCATATCACCGACACCTGAAAAATGATTTTTTCCAAATCGGGTGAGCCAAAGCTCAATAGAAATAATTTAACACAATGTATGAATCTTAACAAAGATATTAGTATGATATGTATATCCAATGCCCACGGTAAAATTATTTATAACTTTTTCACAAAACCATGCCATGTTGAGCTTTATATCTCAATTCATAAGTCATTCACCATTTCATTCAGATAACCAAACTGAGGATTACAACTCAGTGGGTCTCTACCAACACAGTCATTATACAAACATTTCCATTTTGCCATTTTGCGGATATTTCATTTGTAGGAATCGGCACCCATGTATATGCGCGATTTTTGGAACTTTCACCCTAGACACACAAGCCAACTTAATTCAATAGAGTCCATCCCCTTTCTTCTCCCAAATATCATACATTTACAATGAATTAAAGATATAGTCATATTCAATGACAATGGAAAAGAGATTAGTTTCAATCCGCCTAATCCTCATGTAATTTCTACAACAATCATAACTATCCTCCACCGATAGCCCAAAACAGATATTTCTAAACAAATATACAATCTCCAAGACAGATAAATTATCCAAATTTCCATAGGTGAGAGGTAATACATATCCAACTCCACCATTTATATAAACATTCATCCAATTTCATATTCTCAATATCAATTTCATTCATTTATATCAAATAACTATTTGAGATATTTTAGGGCAAAACTCTCATTTCTTCCAAAATCCATCCCGAGTATCAAAATCAACTAATTTATCGCAACACAACCTCGCATCTATCCCATAACCATTTTCAATAAATACATTTGAAAGCCTTTCTTTTGATTTTAAACCCTAGGTTTGATCAAAATCATTCAAATTCCAATATTCTTTACACATCAACAAATAACTAAGTTATAACTCATAGAAGAGTGTAAAAAGTCCCTACATCAAGTTTAGAAGACGAGCAAAGCAAAGAAGAAACTTTAAAGACGTCGAAACCAAGTTTTGTTCGAACCAAAGTAAAGCTCTTGAGACGCTCTACCTGTTTCCCAAAGACACTAAGGTAGAGAAACCAACGAATCTAGGTAAAAATGTAGAGTGAGAGGGAGTTTTAGAGAGAGAGGTTCTAGATCTAGGGTTTTGAGAGAAAAATATATGAAAAAAGTGATGTAGAAATGTGCTACTGCGAACTGATATACGCACAGTCCACTTGAACGCAAGAAGTGTCGCTTGAGCGTCAGACACAATATATTGTTCCACTCGAGCGCAAGAAATGACACTCGAGGACAGAATACACACTCCTAGTAGCTTTGCGGACAACAGACCAATGCTCGAGTGCAAAAAATCCAGCTCGAGCTGAGACCGCTCGAGCGTAGAATACACTCTCCAAGTAGTTTTGCAGACTTGCAAAAGCACTGAGAGTTCACAAAGCTCACTTGAGCGCAAGAAGTGTCGCTCGAGCGGAGAAATAAAATTATGGGTAACAAAAGTTTGAAAACCAAGCAACCAATCATGTTCCAAATGCAACCATTACAATCCAATAGCCAAACTCAAGAAAGTATGAGTGGAAAAGACGTGAACAACACTACGAAACCACGAAACCCGAGTCCAAGATACAAAAGGGTCGGGTTAAAATCGAAATCGCTATACCGGTAGGTCCTATACACAAAGTTCAAAATCCATTTAGTCCAAAACAAACAACTTGCATTAATTACTCCTATATATTTTTAATTGTTACCAAAAAATTCTCTATTTTTTTTAAATTTAAAGAAGTTTCTTTATCCCACCATCGTCGGACTTCATCAGACGGTTACCGAAGACTTGCCGGAATGTTTAACATCATCGGGAAGTTGTCGGAATGTCCAAAACGTTCGCTAGACGTCAATATAGCGACTCAGGTTAAAACCCAACTCTTTTGTATTCTTGGACCGGGATCTGGTGATAATGGTTATTGTTTATACTCCTTATTGCCTTGTTGTAGTGTAGATTGGTTGTTTGAAATCATTCAATTGAGTTTTGAATAGATTAAGAGTTAGATTTTCAAAAGAGCTTGTGTTTGTTTTTCTTCAAGTTCATTTGGGCGGTTTTTGCTTCCTTCCAGTATCTATGTTTGCAATCTGAACTTCTAGGAGGAGTGTGTTCTTCACTCGAGCAATGGATTAGTCGCTTAAGCGGTCTCTTGCAGGTCTGAACTACTAGAAGTGTGTCATTGTGCACTTAAGCCATTTGTTTTGTCACTCGAGCGGTTGTCAATTCCTTGTGTCTGACACTCGAGCGGTGTTTTGGTCGCTCTAGCAGTCTGTACGTATATTAGTACGAGGAAAAGATATTTTCTATCACTTTTTTATTTCTCTCTCTCTCTCTCTCTAAAATACCTCCAGACCTAATTTCTTCACTCTCCTTCTCTCTAGTTCTTGTCTAAACACTCCAAATACACCCAAATCCGTTGATCTCGCCACCTTGTGCTTTGGAGAAAACTGTAGAGCTTGTAAAAGTGAACATTCTAATCGGAAAAGTTTCGATTTTCAACTTCATCAAAAAGTGGGTCTTGTTCTTCTCTTTTTCTACTCTTGAGGTAAGGATTTCTTCAACCTCCTTGTATAATTATTAGCCTCATCATGTGTTCCTTGAAAATGGAAGTGATTTGGGAGTAATGGGTTTGAAATGAATTCATGGAAAATGTTGTGAAAATGAGTTTATTGTTTAGTTGTGTTGGAACATTGGAAAATTTTCTTTAAATGTGTTTTTGAAAGGGAATAGATGTTTTGTTAGAAAACATTGGTCTTGACCTAAGAATAAAGGGAAAGATGTTGAATTTTTGAAAAGATAAAATGAATGTATTTATTGATGATGAGAGTGAAGTTGGATATATATTATCACTTACATATTGTGAGACCCCTGACTTTTGTAAACCTTATTAGGTCCCTAAATTTTGAGTTATTAAAATAAAGCCCTTAGTTCGTCGATTATTCGCAAATTAAACCTTAGAATCGAAAACGCATCATGGACGAATCCATACAAATCCTAATCGACCCTGGAAGCTTAGAAATCATTTCTAACACTCTAATATTAATTACTTAACTCTCAAATTTTAGATTAATTGCTCTAAACCTTAACTTTCGATTTTCACAGTCATCGTTTGGTTATTTACCTTTAAATTCAAAGCAAGATAATACAAACCGAATTATTTTACACTTGAAATAGATACTTTAATTGAGCCCAAGCCCTCACATTTTTATTAAATCACAAATTAACCCCAAACAAGTACTATTATATATTTATATATACACTTGTACCCTAAAATCTTTTTTTTAACATTATATTTTACAATTTTCAAGATTTGTACAAAAAAAATATATATATATATATATAAAACAAGTCCATCAATTCACCATCACATGGCTAGACATTATACCTCCTAGGCTATAATCATTGTGCTTTAGTACAAACAAATCCCTTGAAATCTTGGAGCAATAATAACTTTGGTACCTATAAAGATTTGCTATATATATGTGTGTACTTCTAACTAGAAGGTATTTACATTAGTCTTAAACCTAATTAGATCATAATACATGATTAAGGTTCTAATCCTCCTCATTCCATTACATTTAATGTGAAGCCCCTGAAAAATGTATTTTCTTTAAAAACCCTTACGCTTGAATTATTTCCTTAAAGCTCCTTAGTTTCTTAAATTATTTCGAATCTTGCCGGTTAGCATTTTTAATTTTTATCAGAACAAGAATATCCTAGCCGAATTAGGTTCCTTAGCCTAATTTAATTTAATTCTACATGAATAAGGTTCCAATACATGAATTTAATTCCAAGCCTTCACTTCTTTATTAATTTCAAAATTGTCCCCAAACAAGTACATGTACTTTTTATACTATAGGTACCATCAAATCAATTTGATATATATATATACTTTGGGAATATGTCCATAGTACCTAAATTGAATAAAAAAATGCCCCATCTCCCTTCCCAATGGCCGGCCACCCTAGGAGATTGTGAGAGGCCTATTTTCAAGAAATTGTAATTATGATATTCTAGAAAACCCTAACACCTAGTACCCATAAATCTAGGGTTTTGTTCCCAACACTAGTTTCACTCCAACTAGAGACCAACTAGATGTTGTCTAATCCCATGATTAAGCTCCCTAATCACTCCCTATCCCATTAGACTTCAAGTAAATCCAAACTTTTCCATCCAATCCAACTAGTGGGCCTTTATGTCTTTTTACACCAAAATTGCCTATAAATACCACCACCCCCTAGCATGGCATACACAAACAACACACACCCACACACTTTCGGCCTAGAGGAGAGAAAGGAGAGCAAGAGAGAAGTCTTGAGAGGGAGAGGAAGGAAGAAGAGAGCACTCTTGTTCAAGCCTAGCAAGTAAGCCACAACACAACCTTCTCTTTCATTTTCCTTTTTCAAATACATGTTCTTAAGGGTTCTAAACATTGTTTTCAGATGTTTTATTGATGATTTACTTGTGTTAAAAATGATAAGAGTTGAGCCATGATTCTACCTCTCTTGTATTTTCCCTCATTTCGGTACAAAACTATCTTTTTCATACCAATCTCTCAAACTTTCCAAAGGCACACTTTAAGTAAATTTTCTGAGTTTAATATATGTTAGTTTAGCATGTTTTCATCACAAAAGAAACGAAAATTTTCCCTTAGTGGATCTCTTTTCTCACAAATCTTCTTGTTTTGAGTATTGTGCCTTAAGAATCTGTTTTCACAGCCAACTTTCAAAATTTCTAGAAAAATGTAGAAAATTATTCTGGACCTCTATTTTATGTCAAAATCTTCCTTAAGGAGTCATATTTCAACTAAAATTGGTTTTATTGAAAAACAGTGAGCGGTTTGTAAGAAAATCAAATTTTCGTAACGGTCGACGAATCTGGACAACGCTGGAACATTTCTTAAATAACTAAAAATCTAGAAAAGCTATTACATTTCCAAAACATGTTCTGAAAACTAGATTAAATTCTCTACGAACCATAGGAAGACCGAGTTCTGTAAAAATCTCTAACAACCCTTTCGATTTTAATCTTTAACGGCTACTAAATATGAAATTTCTGTTTGGCATTGGTATTTCATGCTATTGTGTTCATAAATATACTTATTAATTTATGATCATGTCTCGATATGATTTTTCACATGTCATAGGGTTATGTATTTTATTTTAATCCTTCGATGGTACTTACACTTATGCAAATCTGGAAATTATATTCATGTGCGAATTTATTCCCTAAATTACTTGAATATGCCTAGAACTACTTGTGCCTATCTTCATATGTGAATCTCATGTGTTGTAACCTTATTACTTGTGCTATTTAGTTGTTCAAACTTGTGCAATAGATATTGTTTTAAGAGTATGTCCTAACTCTGACTTAAATTATCTAACTCAAACAAGAAACTTAATGGGTGTAATGGGTTGCGAATTTTTGGACAAGATTACTAAGATATTGATTGGTTGATGGGATGCATTTCCTTATTTGAAAGTTAAAGTCTTGCGCAAGTGGTTTTCAGAACCCTTGAACGGAGCGGTTGTATTCGGACCCCTAGGTATTTGGTGTGTGAGGAAGGGATTTGGGCAAGGCCCATTATTACCGTCTCTTTTGAGGCCCTGCAGTTGGTGCTACGCGGTATATAATCGTTGGTAGGCATCCGAGATTAGTTCTGCAACAAAGCAGCAAAAGAGGGGGCATACCAAATAATCCGCGTTCGATTCTTGTGGTTGGGAGGACGAAGTCTCTTTGGGGGATTTCTATATTTCTAACATCTAACCTTGTAATCCTTTATTATTGAATGATTATCATGCTTCATTACTTGCTTGTTATATTTGTGATTGTGTATTGGAGTGGGAAAAAGGGATGGGGTGTGTGTGCGTTTACTGGGCATTCAAAGCTCATGGCGTTTCATGCTAGGTATCGAAGAAACGTATGAAGCCAACAAAGAGTCAAAGACATTTGAAGACTTAAGTTTTCCTTAGAGAAATTTTGGAAACTAGTTCGTTCATTTGTCCAATTGTGCCTCTATTTATTATTTTTGGATTGTATTAGTAATGGAACTCATTTTGTAAGTTTAAAAATTTGAGACGCTATAATAATTATTTACTTTGTAATCCTATGCCTATCTTTGCGTTGCTTATGAGATCTCGCGTCAATGCCTTTTAAGATCTGTCAAAAAGGTGGTGCGCTACCTAAGAAAGCTGGACTTAAAAGGGAGGCTAACTTGACTCTTCTGGCGATCTGGGATCTTACTCGGTCATTGGCCATATGACTCATTAGTGTCGTTTCCTAAACTCCTAACCTTAGATAAACCCTGTATTTAATTGATAATATATTCTTTGAAGTTCGAAATTTTTGGGGCGTTACACATATTGAGTTTTTGCAATTGTAACTGTTGTTAGAGATTTATCTTTTGTATAAAGATATTTGTTTGGGCTATCGGTGGAGGATAGTTTGGATTGTTGTATAAATTGCATGAGAATTAGATTAATTGAAACCAACTACTCATAAATATTGCATTGAACATTGTTTCATATTTATACATTGAAAATGTATCGTTTTGAGAAAAATGAATAAATACCTTAGTGAATCTGGTTAGGGGGTGTGGTTGTAGTGTTATCTATGTTGGCCTGTGTGTCCTTGGTGAAAGTCCAAAAACCCACGTAGTTAGGTGCCGATCCTTCCGATTAGTACTAGTAAAATGGCTTTAGTAGTGCTTGTATAGCCTACTGGCAGATACGTACCTAGAGATTTCTAGTGTTTTGTATCCACTGTCTTGTTTTATAATTGAAGAAAAATGTATTATTTTACGAATTTATTTATAACCATGGCATTGCATTGTTTGAAAGAGAAAGGGGAAACGTTTTGGTAAATGACATGCATATGCATTCACCATATGATTTTGTTAAGCATCATGCAGTGTGTTCAATATTCTTTATTGGGCTTTAGCTCACCTTATGTGGAAACCAACTTTCAAGTGTTGATGGTAAGCATCCACTAAGGACTTAACTTGGGAGGATCATGGAGCTAAAGGCTCGTTTTGGTTTTCTTTTGTTGTAAATATATGTTGTACAAGCCTCAAGCTTTTTACTCGTTTTGGGCTTGACCCACTTTTAATGTAACCAAGCATCAACTTAGAAATATGTTGCCACTAAGACATAAACCTATATGTATTCCTTTACATCCCCTTGCATTGATGCATGTCACATGCTATAGATTCAGGATATATGACTTATGAATTTATAAATGCATGTGACATCTTTGTAATCCTTTCTAGAGAGTTAATGAAAGAGTGAAACATTATACATTTAGATTACTTTGTGGGATTATCTATTGTTGATTATTTTGGGGTGTTACAGTCAAGAATATCGCCGGTGACTCACCAGAATGTGCGGAATATTGCCAGAAAACAATAATAATAATAATAATAATAATAATAAATTGAGAAAGGGTAAATTATACTTTGCACATCTACACTTTGTACCAAATCTCACTTTGGTTCCTACATATGAAATGGTGACTGTAACATGCCCGGGGGGTACCCATGCACGTTAAACAGTTTGGACCCTCGAGATCTCTTTGATCTAGTTTCACGAGTGCAATGTGAAACATGGATGATAGTCTAGATTTGGCAACTTTTAGTAAAAATCCATTTATTGTAATTTTGTCAGAAATGGACTGCGTCATGAGATTTCAGAGTCGCCACCTAATATTTATTTGAAAAAATTAGAAAACCCGTGACTCATGCCCAGGCCATTGTTCGTCGTAACTAAGGATGCTTGGCTCGAAACCTTATGTATGAGAGGGGAAGGTCAATAATGAGCACCCCCCGCTCACCCGATCAAAGATCGACCTCTACTAAATCATGATATGAATTTTATTTTCTTTATATGTTCATATTCTGATTATTTAGTAAATCCTAAAATTTACTATGTGAAGCATACAAGGTATAGACTAGTTTGCTTAAATTGGAACAATTCAATTTCATGTTTGTTTTTCGAAAATGGTTTGAATTTGCCACCTCAAGTGGGCTTAAAGTTTGTGAATTTGCCACTACGAAGTGAGCTTAAAACGTACATTCGTTGAATCATTCCAATTCAAGGCAACAATCCTTCATCCACAGGCATTCAAGCAGTTTATCAATTCAGCACTTAGCGTCATGGTAGGATGCTAAACATAATAAGAAAATTATGTACATGCGGGATGTTAAAGCATAAAAACTCACATATGTACCGACGTCTCTCGAATAGCTACAAAACAAAAACAAAGTTAGTAAAATATGCATAATTCTATATACAAAATCCTAATGCAATACATACACAAGAATGCTTCTAAAGATTCGGCTTCTACAACATGACATGTGAAATATTGCAAAACATGCGATAGCGCACAAAATCATGTGATAATCAATTAAAGCACAAAGATGCACATTTAGCCGAATCTTAATGCATGAAATATGGATGCAAAGTATGGATATACATGGCACGTCAAATATATACATACGTATAGTTAGGGAAAGTGATTAAAGAATGGGATAGAAAGAAGTGGGGTGAGGGATTATTACAACATCTTAATATATTACAAGTCCAAATAACAGAGAGGAGGGAATAATAAAATAAAACAAAACCTCACAAACACTCAAAATAAAATAAAATAAAAAAGATCTCAAGCTCTCCCCAGATGGTTTGGTTGTTAATAGTTTATTGTTCGACTTTGGTTTATGATTTTGGTCGTAGGATATGACCATCCCACCTCTATGATCATCCTGCTGAAATTTCATGTCGATCGGACAAGATCTCACCATTGTTCTTCCATTTGCTTTTTCCAACATTGTCGATTATAGATCATCATATTAGACTCTAAATTTACAGAATCTAACCTCAAAAATAGATTCTACACGTCAAAAAACCTTAGGGTGGTCATTCCCAGAGTCATCGGACCACCCGATCAACCTGGATATATCATAACACTATAGCCCAAGAAGCACACGATAAAACCCAGCATCATCTGCTTCCTTATTCCTACGCACAACAGAGACCAAATTTCCAATTTTCCGACTTACTTCGACCCATCTTTCGTTACTGTATAACTTTCTCGATTCTCATCAGTTTTACTCCATTCTTTCACTAAACTCTTTTTCTCACTTCTTACTTCGTCCTACTTCACCTCTCCTTCTCACTCCTCCCCAAAATGGGTGGTTTTGACATACCGAAAGTTGTCCGAAAACCATCTTTGAAAATTCCATGAAATATCTCCAAATTTATTTTTCTCTTCTCCATCATCGTCATTTTTCTTCTTCTTCACCTATGGCACATTGTGAAGAGTGGTTCTAGGTGGTAACAGAATTAGATGATGGTAATGGTGGCGGTCTGGTAGTGGCGACGGTGAAGCTTGTATCGCATATAATGAAGGTGAGATTGAGTGATGGTGGTTGTTTGATGAAGGTGATGAAGACATGAAGAGGAAGAGGGGAAAGAGAGGTCTGAGAAAGAGAGTGAGCAGCTGGGAGGAGTGAGAGTAGGAGGATGGTTGATCTTTAAAGGTAAAGACCGAGCATTTCGTATTCGTGTGCTCCGTATGGTTGTCCGCATAAAGTTTCAACTGCGCTGTCCATATCGAGCATGAGACCACAGGCAAACATTTGGATGTCATTATTGCCAAGTGAAGCAGCAGCGAGCTCAAGATTGCCAAAATGGCCGACGAAGATTTGAGTTGACATGGACATACATTGATCAAATAAACAATCACAGCAGGGGCTGCTAAGAAGAATAATAGCTTCAATTCAATCCACATGGCCTGCCAGCTATAAAGCACGGGTACGCCTGAAATGTTGCCGTACGAGTACCGGGTACGTACCTGGTACGAGTACGCGTACCGGTATGGCTGCACGCGTACCAGGTACGGCCAAAGGGGGTCTGGTACGTCTGGTATATTTGGGTACGGCATGGGTACGGAGGGGTTATGGAGGGGGTACGCCATGGGTAAGAAATACTCAAAAACTACATGTATACATAGAGAGAGAGAGAGAGAGATAAACACATCTATAGAGGGAATCGAGAGAGAGACAGAGGAGATAGAAGAGATCGAACCTGATAGTTGATCGATCGTCTTCGTCTTCGTCTCTGATGGAACCTGATAAACACATCGATCGACTTCGTCTCTGATCGAACCTGATAGTTGATCGATCGAACCTGATGGAATCGAAGAGATCTTCTGCTCACTGTTGCTCTCTCGCCTCTGCTCTCTTCGTCGCCTCTGTTCTCTTGTTCTCTCTCTTCGTCTCTCGATCTTCTGCTCCTCTGCTCTCTTCCCTAACAAATATATAATATAATATATATAATATAAGATATATAATAATATAATATAAGATATATAATATAATTGGTAATATATATAATATATAATAATATAATAAAAATTGGTCATCTATATAATATATAATATAATAAATTTTTATATATAATGTAATTGATCATGTATAATATATAATATAATTGATCATATATAATATATATAATAAATTTTATAAATTATAATTTTTATCATATATAATAAAATATATATATTTATTGGCGTACCGCAGCCGTACCCGTACCCTACTTTTTTGAGATTTTGCCGTATCAGCATATCCGTACTCGTACCCGTACCGTACTCGTACCCGCACCCGTGCTTCTTAGCCTGCCAGAGACGCTGCCAGAGTGGCAATTCGAATGCATGAGTATCGTTCCAACGACATGAAAAATGCACTGGCCATCCCGTCAAGCTTTCCACACCCGAGTGAGCCATGGGCTCGGTGAGATCCGGACCCTGGCTTCGATCAGATTGGTTCTGATGTTGATGAAGCTGGTGCAACTGGTAGATGTGGTAGCTGCCATTTATTGGTGATCCAAGCAGTGGCCACAACACAGAGAGAGAGAGTGGGAGAAGAGGCCCTTTATTACCATGAGTCAGATTAGCTACAGCATCTTTTGGCCCATCATGGCAGGTAGATCAACCTCAGCAGAAGGAAACTTCACACCGTGGTTGGCGAATGAGTGCAAGGCTTCATGGCACATGTGGGAGGAATGAAGAAGAGCTTGGAAGGAATCCGTACTGAGATGCCATCCTCTTCTCCCTCTCCATATCTATCTCCATCTCTCTCTTAAAATAATTTTATCCTCCACCACCTTTTCTCCCTCCTCCTCATCTCACTCTCTAAACATTCTCTTGTTTGCTTCCTTCCTTCCCAATTACACCGCCCCCTGTGTGTGTGTGTTTTTTTTAGCCCAGATCAAGAGAAGCTGCCCTGGCCACCCGCCTCTGAGTGAGAGAGACAGAGAGAGATCAATCAGCCCATGTGTGTCTATCTGTCTGTCCTCCTTTTCACCCTCGCACCTGCTCTCCTCTTATCTTTTTGAAAACAATATTCTCTACCACCTTTGAACCCCACCCCATCATCATAATGTCTCTTTCTTAGCTGCCTTCCTTTCTCAAAATAATTTTCCACCACTCTAAACATCATAACCCTCTCTTCCACCACCCACGAAAGTCATAATAATATTTTCTCTATCTTTTCTTTCTCTTCTCCCCCAAAATAACCCTGACCACACTCCAACTTTTCTTTTTGTTTTTCATTATTTTCTTTTTTTTTTTTCTTTTTTTTTATTTTCTATTTATCAAATAACTAAAATGTACCAATTTATATAATACCACCTCAAAACATGTACAAACACATAACATTATAAAATACTACAAATTAATAAAATATTAGTGATATAAAATAATTTGGCCAAAATATGTGAGGTGAGGGATTAAAGCTTCAATCTGAGTTTTCGGCTGTGAAATTCATAAAATGGCACATTCCAATTTTCATCATGGGGGTGGTCAAAAGAAAGCCTCCAAGTCTTAGGGGCCCGGTCAAAATGGAGTGTCTACAATTGCCCCTCTTTGATAGAGCTCGAAGTCATTTCATGACGTGAGTGAATGTCAAAACACAAAGACGACCTTTTTGACAAGGCCGTAATACTTGGGCAATAATACAAGATGCAATGCATGTGGTTGAACCAGAAGGTTACCTACGTATCCCTTTGCAAGGAATCAAACCAGCGTAGTTCAGGAGCAAGATGCAAATGATATGTAGGAAGATTTTGAAAACTGGACTTATACGCTACGCGAAGCCGATTATTTTTGAAAAACTTATAATCAATGTGAATCAAAACAAAAAGCAAGCCATGTCTTACACGGAAAGAAGTAAGCGAATACCGAGACGATGTAACCAATCAGAAACATCTCCTCATGTTGCATACAAAAGGAGAGGGAAGACCTAACGCGTCTTATGCGAAAGAAGGAAAGATGGTGTAAACAACAGGCGCACCTAATGTTTTTAACCGAGTGAATCAATAACCTAACGCGTCTCACGTGAAAGGAGAAAAGATGGTGTAAACAATAGGCGCACCTATTTTTTTTTTAACCGAGTGAATCAAGAACTTAATGCGTCTCACGTGAAAGGAGGAAAGATGGTGTAAACAACAGGCGCACCTGATATTTTTAACTGAGTGAATCAATAACCTAACGCGTCTCACGCGAAAGAGTAGGGGTGGTGTAAACAGACAGGATCACCTGCTATTTTTAACTGATTGAATCAACAATCTAACGCGTCTCACGTGAAAGGAGTAGGGGTGGTGTAAACAGACAGGCTCTCCTGCTGTTTTTAACTGAGTGAATCAACAACCTAACGCGTCTTACACGAAAGGAGTAGGGGTGGTGTAAACAGACAGGCTCACCTGCTGTTTTTTAACCGATTTACAATCATAACGCGTCTCACGTAAGAGGAGGAGAGATGGTGTAAATAGACAGGTTCA
>CM069916.1:84487316-84935575 GCA_036172215.1 Camellia granthamiana | reverse complement strand
TGTAAGGTACTTAAAGAAAGTGTCAGTTTTGTGTCCATCTAAGGAGGAAACGAAGGACAAAAAGGGGGTGGAGTATGGCTGGCTGGTTTGACCTCCTTGTGGACACCAAATTATATTCAAAATACCACATTTAAGGGTTTTGGGCTTCCCTCCCAAACCCTAGGTCAATAATGTATAGTTTGGATACAAATGTAAGATATTTTTTGCACCAGAATTTCACAAAATTTGAATGAATAACTAAAATAAATAAAATATACATAAGTACAAAATTTATAATTACTTGACCCGAAGAGTTCATAATTTCAAATTGGATTGGGCCGTGTGCACGCATAATGAGAGAAACTATGCACCAAAAATTCTAATCTACCACAACGTCTCCAAGTTATTAAATAACACTGCATTTGACATATGAACATACTGCATTTGACATATGAACATCTTCAAACCAACTTGAGGAGTCCATCTCTCAAATCTCAGGGTAAATTGAGGTGATAGAAAGAGCAAAATAATCATGCAACAAAGTTTTAAACTAAATAGACAGGGAAACTCTATGGGTTTTATCATAATTATTAAAACTTAATTGAGGCCCAAATACATTAAGTAAAGTTTTTTTTCGTCGTTACTGTGTCCCGTACTTATTTGTATGGTTTGTGAAGTAGGTCATCCATGAAAAATATTAGGTTAGTTGGACATTTATAACCCTATAATAAGATCACATTTAAGTTTAAATAAAATAAACCGTTAGCCAGGATGTTTTTGATATTTTTAAAAAAATAATTATGACCTAATCGTGGAGTTGCGCAAGTCTGATTAAACTCATTTTTTTATATAGATGACATGATTGATAAATTTTATAATACAAATTGTTCGAATTATCTAAATAGACTCTGGTTAAATTCGATGCCGTCAGTACCCACCCTTGTCCCTCTTTTGAACACTCAAACCCATTAGAGAAAAAAAAAAATACTCACTTGCTAACTTTCCTAATTTCTGAACTAATAAGCTTAGAGCATCTCTAGTAATGCCTAGTGTCACAGACTGACAAATTTTGATGTTATCCCTCACTGGAAAGCCCCTGGGAGATTATGGAGATTGCTGGAAGCTTCTAAAACTCCCTAGAGTTTTGTAAAGAATTGTATATAGTTGTAGATATTTGTACATCCTTCTAGATATGTATATTATATAATGATTTTAGAATAGTTTATAAGATGGAGTTGGAGGAAGTGTCTAGAACACTCTCCATCATTGTAGTTCTAGAATATTCTTTATAGCCTATAAAAAGGGGGAGAGCCTCATTTGCCCAAACCATCCAAAGCAATACAAAACCAAGAATTCTCCAAGAGCTATCTCTCTAGAATAGTTTCTCTTTCTAGAAATCTTCAAGTAGGTGTGAATCTCTACTAATTCTCTTCCAAGAAAGCTTACTTAGGTGCAAACCAGGCGGGTGTCAAGCATCTAAGGCTGCACGGTTGGTTTGGAAAAACAAAAGTTGTGATAGTAGGTAAAATAGTTAGTTAAAATTCAATTTTTTTTTTAAAAAAAAAAGAAAAAAAAAAAAGAAGCTAACCATTAGTATACATTTCAACAATAATATTTAGTTTAACCATATTTATTTAAAATATTACTTCTTTTATTTTTGTTAATTTTCAAATATAACGATTATATTTTTTTAGCAACCAAATTTTAATCATCATATTTTTTAATGATCATATATTTTAACGGCCATATTTTTACTAACAAAATGATTTGAAAACAAAAATTTAGAATGATTGGTACTGTGGGCTATCTCCATTATTTAGTCGAACTTTTATTAAATTTGACTAAATTTGAATAAAATTTTTATTTTATATGAACCATTTGACATTGTTTTAGGTTAGGTTTGGCATAATCTATATAATCCATCTTTTTATCTTTTTTTCCATCACATCATCTCTCTATTTTTCTGCACATCTTTTCGTAAAAAGACAAAAAATGTACTTTTTTAGGACACCCCAAACCAACCCTTAGTTAGGGATAGGAATGACGACAATTATTCCATATATTTTGATATTCAAAATGGAGTTTTCTTAAGGCCAAGTTTGGGAAGACTAAATAAGTGCACTTTTTGACTTTTTATGAAATATGGGTTGGATTTGGGTTGGGTTTGAAGTGATGTGTTAGAGAGGTGATGTGACTTAAATAAGATGATGTGACTAAAATAGGATAGTGACTTTTTGACTTTTTAGATTTTTTAAAGAATGCCAAACTTGGCCTAAGTGTGCAATTGCACACCATGTGCCACTTATATAAAAAGTGTAAGTGTAAGGTGTAAGTATAAGTATAAGGTGTAAGTGTAAGGTGTAAGTGGGTTGCATATGGTGTGCAACCTCAAAAAAGGTGTAAGTGTAAGGTTTAATTTTTCACAAAAGGTGTAAGTGTAAGGTGTAAGGTATAAGGTGTAAGTTGCACACCATAACCAAACCCATATAACCAAACCCATTGAAAATAAGATTTTTGAGATTAAGAAAGACTCTTTTTTTCTGAGTGAACTTTCTGTCTATAGTCATCAAAATTCTAATTATCTGAATAATGGATATAAGAGTGAGGATCCTACTATGATCGCCACATGACTTCCAATTCTATTATTTTTTATTGAATTTGAATCACTTCCTATTTCTCAACATTCTTCGGTTTAAGAACTGTGCCTAATGGACAAAGTTAAACCTGCTTTACTGACCTACTCTTAGCTCTACTGACCTACTGCGACTTAAACCTGCTTCTCTGATCACACCTACACCTGACACTCCTTTTTATTTTTGGGTACATACACTCCTTTATTTGTTCATCAACGAGTCCTCGGCCCATAGACCCAGACCCAGAGCTTGTCTCTCCTTACCCCCCCCCCCCCCCCCCCAACTTCTCTACTTCCGTTTGTGGAGATCGGAGTCGCAGGCGGTGCAAGGATTGAAGAGGTATGCGTATGGCTCTAAAAATCCTAAAATTTTGTCCTCTTAGCTCCGAATCTATCGTTTCTTCCTCTCTCTCTCGGATTTCTCTGTCCGTTTTCTTGCTCTTTGTCATATCTCACTCGCGTTTCTTGCTCTCGAAGGGTTCGTGAAGATCTTTGTCTTCTCCAGTAGCTTATTTGTTCGAAAAAGTTCCCATTGAAGGTATGGCTTGAAATCTTTGTACTTCATTTTATTTCCTTAGTCATTTTTCCATCTCTGTTGCTACATGTAGAGAGCACACTAGAGGTAAAAAGACCAGCACACGAAGCCACACAAAACACAGGCTTAGATACACCCACCAAACAACGACCTGAAAAAGACAAAAAAAAGAAAAAGAAATCAACCCAAGCAAGAGCCAACAACCAAAGATCAAGAACAGAGAAACAATGAAACAAAATAAAGAGCCAACAATGAGGGATATCAACAGCATTATATGTGTACATACCTCAAATCTCATGAAGTTTTGATGATTTTGTTACAAATGAATTCACTTAATGGTCTAGGCTTGAAGGAACAAACATAATCTTTGAATCAATTTATTTGAAATACATACATAAAATCACCCAAAAAATATGCCCACTTTCATCTATAGTTGCAGACGGAGGAGTCGTAGTTGTTGGCTTCGGGTTAGGGAGGAATTGCAAAGGGAGAGGGTTCCAGGTGAGGGCATAAGTTGCAGTTTTATTTATTTATTATTATTTTTAGGAGGGGGGGTTTGGCTGAGGTGGGAAGTGCATAGAGATGGAGTTGTAGTTGGAGGGTTTCTAGCGATGTAGGATTTGCAAAGGTTCATTGGGAAAGAGAAACAAAATGATGTTTAGGTTCATACCAAAAAAATAAATAAATTTGAAAGCTGTTACTCTACCATAGGTATACCTGAAAAACAAAAAAGATGATGGGAGAGAAGTGGTGGTGGTTCAATGCCCAGGGATGTTGAAAGGTCGAAGGTAAGAGAGATTAAGAGGCCAATGGGAAGGCTTGAGAAGGGAAAACGATGTCAATTGGCCATTCCGGCAATGCTCCATGTAGTGAGCTAAGCCAAAGAGAGATACGAGGTGCAACAATAGCTATGGAAAATCAGGGGAAAAGAAAGGGGGGAAGGGAAAAAATGGAGGGAAATTATTTGGTGAAATAAAACGATGTGGTTTTGCAGAATTATCCATAACATGGCCTCTAATATTTGGTTGTAATTATTGTTGTAGTTGTTTTTAGTATCTCTTTTTATTTATTTATTTTTAATTGGTTGAAGGGTTGGATTTGGTATGTTCATTTTAGTTTTCACGTAATGAATATTGATACTTTGAACAAATGTATAACAAGTTTCACCTCCTTTATTAGTAATGCAGTTTGTTAATATGAAAGGATATGTGCAAAATGATATTTGTCATATATATACTCTTCCCTTTCTCTTCATAATCTTAAATTTTCTTAAGCATTGTCTTATTTACTAACTCCTATGTTCATGTTCTGTTTTCTTTTGTTGCATGTCCTTAATTTCACCGTACTTATGTACAAGTAAAGGTATAACTCCCTCCCCAAAACAGTGGCACTGGTGGGTGCGCTAATGTATATGCTTACTTTTAATTGATAGCGGGTGTGCCAATTAATTTATTTGTTTGTATTTGCTTGCTTTTAAGTGATAGCAGGGTACTGATAGGTGTGCTAATTTATTTGGTTGTTTTTAATTGATAGCAAAATTGATAGCAGGGGATAGCAAAATTGATAGGAGGCAAGGTTTTAGCAGTGTGACAGAAATTCACGTGTAGCGGCCGTAACAGTACCGTAACGGCTGTAATACTCCGTTAGATACCTTTACATTTTTTTACAATATTTTAAATAGCTTCCTTTTCAAAACAAAAAAAAAAAAAAAAACAAAAACAAAAACAAAAGCTTACAAAAAAAAAAATAAAAATAAATAAATACTCAAATGATCCAAACCCAGAGAAAAAATCTTATATGAATTTTTTTTCTTTACTTTTTTTTTTTTTAATTTATGACACAATTTTTATTTTATAATCCTTTCATTTAATAATTGTGAATATTTTTTTATTCAGTTAGTTCAGGTATTAGTAAAAAATAATTTGTAAATATTTAAAATCAATTATTCTTAAAATCATTAACTATTGAAATAAAATGTAAAAAACTCTTTTTATAGTGATTTGAAAATATGAAATATATTGAATCATGCTTTAAAAGTAACAAAAATTGATCAAAATTTATTTAACTCCAATAATTGTGATTTTGAAAATATATATATATATATATGCGTATCGGTAAGTTTTCAAAATGTGATTCTAAAATAGCACACCCCGCAACCGTTATGACAATCGCAACCGTTTTTTAAAACCTTGATAGCAAGTCATTGGTGGGTGTTCTATTTTATTTGTTTAATTTTTTTGGACTTCACAATAGAATATCAATAATATTTTATGAGAACATAAACAAATATATAGAAAAATATCTAGGCTTCGTTTGGGAAGAAGGGTCGGGGCTATTTTAGTCATAAAAAGACAAAATAAGTTTTTTAACCCAATAAGGCAAAACATTACATCTAACTTGTAATTATTACATTCATTTTTTTACAAAAAGTCAACAAAGCCAAAAAATTCTTCCTAAACGAGACTTTTTAACTCTAGGTTAAAAAAGTCGAAAAGTCAACTCACTTCCTAAACGAATCTATACTGGACATTCTATGATTGGACATAGTTAAATTTTGGATAATTCACTGCTAAACAAACATAAATTAAGATAGATCACATAAAGCTCAATATTTCAACTTTATTTACTTTTCTTAGCTTTACAAACAACCAAAATGAGATTTAAATTTGAAGAACATGAATAAACTATTAAAATAAATTATTGAGTTTGATACGCAGATTAAATTTTGCAAATCCTCCTTCTCTTCTTATATTTAAAAACATAAAGAAGAGCGCCAATTTCATAAAGAGAGATGCAAATTTGTCAGTGGAGCAACACAGGCTTCGTTTGGGAAGAATGGGTTGGGTGGGTTTGGATCTATTTTAGTCACAAAAAAATAAAATAGATTTTTTAGTCCAATAAGACAAAACATCACATCCTACTCATAATTATTACATTTTTTCTCTCACAAAAAGTTAAAAAAACCAAAAGGCCTTTCTCAAACGAGGCTTTTTGGCCCCAAGCTAAAATAGCCAAGAAGTCAAAAAGTCGATCTACTTCCCAAATGAACCCATAATATAATGGAGAGGATTACTCTAGCACTTTAGAGGCCCTCTACAATTGGACCATAATTGTAACATGGTGTATATAGTACACACTTTTTGAAGAGTGTATTATAGAATTTCCGTTGAGGGGTTTAAATATTATTATAATATTATCCCCAAAGAATGCCCTATCCTGCACATATTCATCTTCAAGTCAACTGTAAAGAAAATTAGTAAACCAAAACAGTTCTATATGTCTGCACATTTATGAAAAGACTAGGAAATCTAAATATCTATCATAGCAAGACAAATATTGAACAAATAAATAGTACTTTTATTTATTTATTTGTTATCTTACCTAAACAAATGACCTAGGTAACGTGCACCACCCATCTACAACATCCCCCGTTGTGGCAGATTTTTCTTCATCAAACCTGCTCCCTGGTTTACCTATGCAATATCCTTTCTATTCTATTCTATCCTAGGAGCTAGCTTTGAGTTCCTATACTAGTTGTTCTGTTTCTCCTATTGTACTAGCAGACGGAAGACGAAGACGCAACAATGCTAATTTGTTTTTATTGTTTTTCTCCTTACTTTTAGGACAAGAGTTGGGGTCAAACTCGTGTGTTAGGAAGCATAGATATGGGATACAGTGATATGGGGATACGGATATGTTAAAATCTAAAAAAGTAGAATACGGATATGGGGATACGGATATGTTTCTCCTGTTGTTTTGTTTCTCCTATTGTACTAGCAGACGGAAGACGAAGACGCAACAATGCTAATTTGTTTTTATTGTTTTTCTCCTTACTTTTAGGACAAGAGTTGGGGTAAAACCAGTGTGTTAGGAAGCATGGATATGGGATACAGTGATATGGGGATACGGATATGTTAAAATCTAAAAAAGTAGAATATGGATACGGTGGGGATACGTTCGTAAAAAAAATTATTTTTTTATAATTTTAATAATGTAATATGCATGAAAATAAAACCTAAAGCAAATTAATAAATGAAGAGAGTGATTCCTATTAAGTTAAGAGTCTTCAAACATTCATAAAATATCCAAAACTAAAAGCAAAAGCAAAAGCAAACGCAAATGTAAATGTAAATTAAAAATCATTCTTACATGACAACACCAAAAAAAGAACGAGAGCAAAGAGAAGAAACGTGAAAAAGTGAGAGAGACAATAAGGATACATCAATTTGACAAATTTTATTATTTTAACTCTCACTATATTCCTCTTGTCAAATACTAAATAAAGTATTAGAAATAATATGTGATTTCAAGTATCTGATACTTCAAAATTAAGTATCCGATACTCCTGGATTAATAAAAAATTAATTAAAAAGTATCCAATATGTATCCGCGAGTATTCAAGGAGTATCAATATCCGATAAATATCTGATACGGATACGTCTCCCTTTTTGAAGTATCCATGCTTCAAAGCTCCTGTGTTAAGGCAAGGAGAGCTGTGAGTTAAAAGTCGAATACTAGTCTTAGCAGGAATGGTATCTGGTTGATGCCTAGCAAAACGTGTATTCCAAAGCAAAGCCTATTTGAAAAGGCTTCAAAGCAAATAAAGTTCAAGAAGAAAAGTCCGGAGTAATGAAGTAAAATCTTCTATGTGACCTTACCTCCTGCAAAAGTACCTCCTATTTGCTTTAAATGTGACCTTACCTCCTACAAAAGTACCTTCTATTTGCTTTCTTTAAAGCTTACTCGACGCAGTAATCAATAAGAAAAAAAAAAAAAAGAAGTAGAAAAGAGAACATCATGAATGAAAAAGCAAGATACTCACTCACCAAAAACGTCTACTTTGGCTTTCCTCTTTCTTTTCTGACTTCTTTCACCTTAGCCTGTTTTGCTAGCAAAGTCAATCGCTGTGACTAGCATTTCAAGAACAAAGCCAAAGCCTTCGCTCTTCTAGCTGGATGTTACGCACTTTTCATCTTTCTAATATTTAATGAACCCTATTCTTATGAATAAAGATCAAGTTGAAGATTGCCAACCCTAGCCCTTTCACCTCTTTCGCTTCGCTCTTCTCACTCAAACTTTGCTAACTTCAGACTGCCTACTTTAGGATTAGGCCCAGACTTTAGTAAGAAAGAAAGTCACTGTTTTCACTTCTTGTTGTTTCAGCACATCCAGGCATTGTTTCGATGCTTGAATAGGATTGAAGCACCGTTCGTATCAAGCTTTTTGCCTTCTAACTCACCGTATATTCTCAAACACTGAGGTTAGGATCATGGCATTGATATGAACTAGGGGCCAATGCAATAAGCAGAGATATGACGAAGGGTGGGATCAATGTTAGCATGCTTGTAAACGCTCTGTATGAGTTTTGGGATTTTCAAGATTGTTTCCTTTACTAGGTCCACAAGCTGTCATTCCCTAATGCATCCAAAAGTTTCTCGAGAGGCTTATCTTCCTCCTCGGTGGAGACGAAGGCATAGATATTGCAATGGACATCCTTGACTACTATTGTCCCCGATAGTATGATATCAATATTGCAGCATGTATGATATATGGCTGTCACCGATCGTTTGGTACCGTTGCTTGATCGCCTCCCAAGTCGCATTCTGGTGCTTGAAGACTGTATAAGCGCATCACTCGATTTTGTGACAAAATTGGTTGATATTGATTTTGGAATCCTCAACCTCCCTATATTTCCCAAGGAAGTCAGGACCTTTGCGGTGATGGGATTGGTGTGCTTCAATCTATAATAGCCTTCTATAAGGCTCTCTATGGGTTCCTCCTCCTCCTCCTCCTCCTCCTCCTCCTCCTCCTCCTCCGCCTGGAGTAGTAGTGGTTGATTTGATATCGGCTTGTCTCCTTGTAAAACGCTTACTGAAAGAATCTTTGGTGGCCCTTGTTATTGAAGGAATCTCTGATGACCTTCATTTGATTGAGAGAGTTTGCAATTTGGTTGAGGTTGATCTTGCCCAATGAGAGATAATTATGTCCCAGTTTGGGATAAAGGACACCGCCCCTCTGACGTTCGAGACCTCGAATTCTTTCTTCGAAAAATATGGAGAGATTGAAAATTATAGAATCAATCTTGAACAAATATGTGGCAAAATAGAAAGCCGGGCATTCACTATGTTTAAGGAGCGAAAGGTAACTTGCGAGGCGGCCAAGTAGCTATCCCATATGATTGAGGACATCCATGTCTCGTGTAAGCTGTTCTCCTCCCTTTGGCGTTACCCCAACGCTTCGTGTTGGGTGTGTGAAAACGCCAACTATCATAGAGAGCCTCTACAAGCACGTTGAGATTGATTCAACCCTTCGCCATCTCTCGGCTTACCACATTGGCCTGTATTTCATGACTAATAGCACGATTGTGAAGTCAGTGTTTGGAAAATATGGTGAGACAGAATGCCACACATTTGATGAAAATGGTGTTCAAATCTTATTCAAGCAACGAAACAGTGCATAGATGGTACTGAAACAACAATACTTGAAAATCGATGATTACCTCACATATTGGATACGCCTCTCAGGGAGCAATGTGGCCGTTCTTTGGATGAATGTTTGGGGTGCTCATTGTTCAAACGTTCATCTAGAGAACGGTGGCACTACTCCCTGAAGGGTGCACACAATGTGTGAGGTAATCACCGATTTGCAGGTATTGTTGTTTCAGTACCTTCTACGCACTGTTTCAGTGCTTGAATAAGATTTGAACACCGTTTTCATCAAACGTGTGCCGTTCTATCTCACTATATTTTTCAAAGACTGACTTCATGATCGTGTTATTGGTCATGAAATATAGGCCAATGCCGAGAGATGGAGAGGGGTCAGATCAATCTCAGCGTGCTTGTAGAGGCTCTATAATAGTTGGTGTTTTCACCATTCCTCCATTCACTAATAAAGCTACGTTGTTAGTCCCTAATGATTCCGAAAGCTTCTCGAGAGGCTTCTCTTCCTCCACCGAGGTGAAGCTAGCATACTGATTCTCTAGTAATTGATATTGATAACACAATACATATCGATGACCGCAATTGGGCACTCAACAAGAAGTGTTGGGGTAGCGCCAAAGGGAGAGCAGCTTACATGAGACATGTATATCTGCGATCGTATGGGATCGCTGTTTGACCACCTCCCAAGTTGCCTTTCGCTCCTTAAACATAATGAATGCCCGACTTTCTAATTTGCCACATATTTGTTCAACATTGATTTTGCAATTTTTAATCTCTCCATATTTCCCGAAGAAGGAATTAAAGGTCTCGAACGTGAGTGGGGGTGATGCCTTCATCCCAAAATGGGACACAAATATCTCTTGTTAGACAAGATCAACTCATCTAGATTACAAACCCTCTCAATCAAATGAGGGTCATTGGAGATTCTTTCCTTAACGAGTGTCACTAAAGGTTCATTTAGTAAGCCTTCTATAAGGAGACTCCAGAATTTTTTGTTGATAAAGTCATTCCACAAATTTAAGTTCTATAAATTCTACAAGGAATTTTTTATTTTATTTTTATTTTTAAAAAACTAAACAACATTCACTCTGTTTAGTTTTGAATTTTTAAAAGCAATTTGAGTTTTTTTATTTTTGTGCTTTGTCGTCTTTAGCATTTCTTTTTCATATTTTAGCAAAGTTTTTTTTTAAAAGTTTTTTTTTTTTAGATTCATATAATCTAGATATACCTGAAAAGTAAAAAAAAAAAAAAAAAATTTGTGAAAAATATATTAAAAAAACTTAATAAATACAAAATAAAAATATCTTGAATTTTTGTATTTGGTAAATTTTAAAAATATTGTTTCACAAGTATTTTACTTTTTAAATGTATCTAGATTAAGATGATTTAAAAAAGAAAATTTTTTGCTTAAAATATTTAAAAAGTTCGCTAAAGAGGCGGACACAAAAGGGAAAAAAAAAAAACTCAAAAGCTGTTTTTAAAAATTTTTATTAACCAAACAGAGTGATGTAAACTTCTCAAATAGTAAGTGTGTAATGGATGAATCCCTATTTATTTAACGAGGTCCCTTAATTTTTTGATTGAATTAAATTATATTAAATACAATATTAACAATACAAATAATTATTTTTTAAGGAGTTTTGATAGGTTGATGGGGTCTCGGGACCCATCACCACCAAGGTGGAGTCACCTCTCTCTCTCTCTCTCTCTCTCTCTCTCTCTTTGTTTTGTCTGTTTGTTGTCTTTCTCTTTATCATCTCTCACTCTCGTCTTTTGCTCTCGAAAGGTTCCGTGAGAATATAATCGTATATATTAGGCATGATTGTGTATATATTAGGCATGGTCGTGTATATAGTATATACGATTATATTCTCACAGGTTCTTGATGATCTATGTCTTCTCCAGTAGATTATTGGTTCGAAAGAGTTCTCATTGAAGAGGTATGGCTTGAAATCCCTAAAACTCTATCCTCTTTGTACTTCATTTTATTTCCTCTTAATTAGTCATTTCTCCATCTCTGATGTCCTGTGTATTGGGTTTCTTTTGGTATTGAGTAAAGTTTGAATGTAATATTTGGTTTGTACGCCTCCCTTTTTGAAGTATCCATGCTTCAAAGCTCCTGTGTTAAGGCAAGGAGAGCTGTGAGTTAAAAGTCGAATACTAGTCTTAGCAGGAATGGTATCTGGTTGATGCCTAGCAAAACGTGTATTCCAAAGCAAAGCCTATTTGAAAAGGCTTCAAAGTAAATAAAGTTCAAGAAGAAAAGTCCGGAGTAATAAAGTAAAATCTTCTATGTGACCTTACCTCCTGCAAAAGTACCTTCTATATGTGTTAAATGTAACCTTACCTTCTCTTATTTGCTTTCTTTAAAGCTTGCTCGATGCAGTAATCAATAAGGGGGGAAAAAAAAAGAAGCAGCATAAAAGAGAAAATCATAAATGAAAAAGCAGGATACTCACTCACCAAAAACGTCTACTTTGGCTTTCCTCTTTTTTTTTCTGACATCTTTCGCCTTCGCCAGTTTTGCTAGCAAAGTCAATCGCTGTGATTAACATTTCATGAACAAAGCCAAAGCCTTCGTTCTTCTAGACGGATGTTACGCACTTTTCATCTTTCTAATATTTAATGAACCCTATTCTTATGAATAAAGATCAAGTTGAAGATTGCCAACCCTAGCCCTTTCACCTCTTTCGCTTTGCTCTTCTCACTCAAACTTTGCTAACTTCAGACTGCCTACTTTAGGATTAGGCCCAGACTTTAGTAAGAAAGAAAGTCACTGCTTTTTACTTCTTGTTGTTTTAGCACCTCCAGGCACTGTTTCGGTGCTTGAATAGGATTGAAGCACCATTCGTATCAAACTTTTAGCCTTCTAACTCACCGTGTTTCTCAAACATTGAGGTTAGGATCATGGCATTGACATGAAATAGGGGCCAATGCAGTAAGCGGAGATGTGACGAAGGGTGGGATCAATGTTAGCATGCTTGTAAACACTCTGTATGATATTTAGGATTTTCAAGATTGTTTCCTTTTCTTGGTCCGCAAGTTGTCATTCCCTAATACTTCCAAAAGTTTCTCGAGAGGCTTATCTTCCTCCTCGGTGGAGACGAAGTCATAGATATTGCAATGGACATCCTTGACTACTGTTGTCCCCGATAGTATGATATCAATATTGCAGTATGCATGAAATATGGTTGTCACCGATCGTTTGGTACCGTTGTTTGATCGCCTCCCAAGTCGTATTTTGGTGCTTGAAGACTATGTAAGCGCAACACTCGATTTTGTGACAAAAATGGTTGATATTGATTCTAGAATCCCTAATCTCCCTATATTTCCCAAAGTAGTCAGGACCTCAGCGGTGATGGGATTGGTGTGCTTCACTCTATGATAGCATTCTATAAGGCTCTCTATAGGCTTCTCATCCTCTGCCTGTAGTGGTGGTTGATTTGATATCGGCTTGTCTCCTTGTAAAATGCTTACTGAAAGAATCTTTGGTGGCCCTTGTTATTGAAGAAATCTCTGATGATCTTGATTTGATTGACAGAGTTTGCAATCTGGTTGAGGTTGATCTTGCTCAATGAGAGATATTTGTGTCCCAGTTTGGGATAAAGGACATCACCCCTCTCACGTTCGAGACCTTGAATTCTTTCTTCGGAAAGTATGGAGAGATTGAAAATTGCAGAATCAATCTTGAACAAATATGTGGCAAAACAGAAAGCTGGAAATTCACTATGTTTACGGAGCGAAAGGTAACTTGGGAGGCGGTCAAGTAGTGATCTCATATGATTTAGGACATCCATGTCTCGTGTAAGTTGTTCCCTTCCCTTTGGAGCTACCAAAACGCTTCCTGTTGGGTGTCGAATTGCAATCCTTGATTTGGGTCTGTATTGTGTTATCAATATCAATTACCAGAGAATCAATACACTAGTTTCAACTCGGTTGAGGAAGAGGAGCATCTCGAGAAGCTTTTGGAAGCATTGGGGACTGACAACTTAACTTTATTAGTGAATGAAGGAATTGTGAAAACGCCAACTATCATAGAGAGCCTCTACAAGCACGTTGAGATTGATTCGACCCTTCGCTATCTCTCGGCTTACCACATTGGCCCGTATTTCATGACTAACAACACAATCGTGAAGTCAGTGTTTGGAAAATATGGTCAGACAGAACGCCATACGTTTGATGAAAACAGTGTTCAAATCTTAATCAAGTAACGAAACAGTGCGTAGACGGTACTGAAACAACAATACTTGCAAATTGGTGATTACCTCACATATTGCATACGCCCCTTAGGGAGCAATGTGGCCCTTCTTTGGATGAACGTTTGGGGTGCTCATTGGTCAAACGTTCATCTTGAGAAGGGTGGCACAATTTCCTCAAGGGTGCACACAATGTGTGAGGTAATCACCGATTTGCAGGTATTGTTGTTTCAGCACATTCTATGCACTATTTCGGTGCTTGAATAAGATTTGAATACCGTTTTCATCAAACGTGCGCCGTTCTATCTCACCTTATTTTAAAAAGACTGACTTCATGATCGTGTTATTGGTCATGAAATATAGGCCAATGCTGAGCGATGGAGAAGGATCAGATCAATCTCAGCGTGCTTGTAGAGGCTCTATGATAGTTGGTGTTTTCACAATTTCTTCATTCACTAATAAAGCTAAGTTGTCAGTCCTTAACGATTCCAAAAGCTTCTCGAGAGTTTTCTCTTCCTCCACCAAGGTGAAGCTAGCGTACTGATTCTCTAGTAATTGATATTGATAACGTAATACAGATCGAGGACTGCAATTGGGCACTCAACAGGAAGCGTTGGGGTAGCGCCAAACGGAGAACAGCTTGCATGAGACATGTATATCTACAATCATATGAGATCATTGTTTGACTGCCTCCCAAGTTGCGTTTCACTCCTTAAACGTAATGATTGCCCGACTTTTTAATTTGTCACATATTTGTTCAACATTGATTTTACAATTTTTAATCTCTCCATATTTTCCGAAAAAGGAATTCAAGGTCTCGAACGTGAGAGGTGATGATGCCTTCATCCCAAAATGGGACACAAATATCTCTTGTTGGACAAGATCAACTCAGTTAGATTACAAACCCTTTCAACCAAATGAGGGTCATTGGAGATTCCTTCCATAACGAGTGTCACTAAAGGTTCATTTAGTAAGCCTTTTATAAGGAGACTCCAGAAATTTTTGTTGATAAAGTCACAAATTTAAGTTCTATAAATTCTACAAGCAAATTTTTTTTATATTTTTCTTATTTTTAAAAAACTAAACAACATTCACTCTGTTTAGTTTTGAATTTTTAAAAGAAATTTGAGTTTTTTTTTTTAAAAAAAAAAATTCGTGCATTGTTGTCTTTTGAATTTTTTTCATATTTTAGCAAACATTTTTAAAAAAAAAAAAATTTAGATTCATATAATCTAGATATACCTGAAAAATAAAAAAAAAAATTGTGAAAAATATATTTAAAAAACTCAATAAATACAAAAAATATATATATATTTTTTGAATTTTTGTATTTAGTAAAATTTTAAAATATTGTTTCACAAATATTTTACTTTTTAAATGTATCTAGATTAAGATGATTAAAAAAAGAAAATTTTTTGCTTAAAATATTTAAAAAGTTCACTAAAGACACGGACACAAGGAAAAAAAAAAAACTGAAAAGCTATTTTTAAAAATTATTATTAACCAAACAGAGTGATGTAAACTTCTCAAATAATGAATCCCTATTTATTTAATGAGGTCCCTTAATTTTTTAATTGAATTAAATTATATTAAATACAATATTAACAATACGAATAAATTTTTTTTAAGGAGTTTTGATAGCTTGATGGGGCCTTGGGACCCATCGCCACCAAGGTGGAGCCACCCCTCTATCATTTCTCATCTCTCTCTCTCTCTCTCTCTCTCTCTCTCTCTGTCTGTTTGTTGTCTCTCTCTTTATCATCTCTCACTCTCGTCTTTTGCTCTCAAAAGGTTGCATGAGAATATAATCATATATATTAGGCATGATTGTGTATATATTAGGCATGGTCGTGTATATAGTATATACAATTATATTTGATGATCTGTGTCTTCTCCAGTAGATTATTGGTTCGAAAGAGTTCTCATTGAAGAGGCATGGCTTGAAATCCCTAAAACTCTATCCTCTTTGTACTTCATTTTATTTTCTCTTAATTAGTCGTTTCTCCATCTCTGATGTCCTGTGTATTGGGTTTCTTTGGGTATTGCGTAAAGTTTGAATGTAATATTTGGTTTGTACATCTCCCTTTTTGAAGTATCCATGCTTCGAAGCTCCTGTGTTAAGGCGAGGAGAGCTGTGAGTGAAAAGTCGAATCCTAGTCTTAATAGGAATCCTAGAGTTCAAGAAGAAAAGTCCGGAGTAATAAAATAAAATCTTCTATGTGACCTTACCTCCTGCAAAAGTACCTTTTATATGCTTTAAATGTGACCTTACCTCCTCCTATTTGCTTTCTTTAAAGCTTGCTCGACGTAGTAATCAATAAGGGAAAAAAAAAAAAAAAGAAGCAACATAAAAGAGAAAATCATAAATGAAAAAGCAGGATACTCACTCACCAAAAACGTCTACTTTGGCTTTCCTCTTTCTTTTCTGACTTCTTTCGCCTTCGCCTATTTTGCTAGCAAAGTCAATTGCTGTGATTAGAATTTCAAGAACAAAGCCAAAGCCTTCGCTCTTCTAGCCAGATGTTGCACACTTTTCATCTTTCTAATATTTAATGAACGCTATTCTTATGAATAAAGATCAAGTTGAAGATTGCCAACCCTAGCCCTTTCACACCTTTCGCTTCGCTCTTCTCACTCAAACTTTGCTAAAACTTCAGACTGCCTACTTTAGGATTAGGCCCAAACTTTAGTAAGAAAGAAAGTCACTGCTTTTCACTTCTTGTTGTTTTAGCGCCTCCAGGCACTGTTTCGATGCTTGAATAGGATTGAAGCACCGTTTGTATCAAACTTTTAGCCTTCTAACTCACCGTATTTCTCAAACATTGAGGTCAGGATCGTGGCATTGACATGAAATAGGGGCCAATGCAGTAAGCGGAGATATGACGAAGGGTAGGATCAATGCTAGCATGCTTGTAAACGGTCTGTATGATATTTGGGATTTCCAAGATTGTTTCCTTTACTAGGTTCACAAGCTGTCATTCTCTAATACTTCCAAAAGTTTCTCGAGAGGATTATCTTCCTCCTCGGTGGAGACGAAGGCATAGATATTGCAATGGACATCCTTGACTACTGTTGTCCCTAATAGTATGATATCAATATTGCAGCATGTACGATATATGGTTGTCACCGATCGTTTGGTACCGTTGCTTGATCGCCTCCCAAGTCGCATTCTGGTGCTTGAAGACTATGTAAGAGTAGCACTCGATTTTGTGACAAAATTGGTTGATATTGATTTTGGAATCCTCAATCTCCCTATATTTCCCAAAGAAGTCAGGACCTCAGTGGGGATGGGATTAGAGTGCTTCAATCTATAATAGCCTTCTATAAGGCTCTCTATGGGTTCCTCCTCCTCCTTCGCCTGTAGTAGTGGTGGTTGATTTGATATCGGCTTATCTTCTTGTAAAACGCTTACTGAAAGAATCTTTGGTGGCCCTTGTTATTGAAGAAATCTCTGATGACCTTCATTTGATTTAGAGAGTTTACAATCTGGTTGAGGTTGATCTTGCCCAATGAGAGATATTTGTGTCCCAGTTTGGGATAAAGGACATCACCCCTCTCACGTTCGAGACCTTGAATTCTTTCTTCGAAAAATATGGAGAGATTGAAAATTGCAGAATCAATCTTGAACAAATATGTGGCAAAACAGAAAGCCGAGCATTCATTATGTTTAAGGAGCGAAAGGTAACTTGGGAGGCGGTCAAGTAGCGATCCCATATGACTGAGGACATCCATGTCTCGTGTAAGCTGTTCTCCTCCCTTTGGCGTTACCCCAACGCTTCGTGTTGGTTGCCCAATTGAATCCTTGATCTGGGTCTGTATTGCGTTATCAATATCAATTACTAGAGAATCAGTACACTAGCTTCAACTCAGTCGAGGAGGAGGAGCATCTCAAGAAGCTTTTGGAAGCGTTGGGGACTGACAACTTATCTTTATTAGTGAATGAAGGAATTGTGAACACGACAACTATCATAGAAAGCCTCTACAAGCATGTTGAGATTGATTTGACCCTTCGCTATCTCTCGGCTTACCACATTGGCCCATATTTCATGACTAACAGCACGATCGTGAAGTCAGTGTTTGGAAAATATGGTGAGACAGAACGCCACACGTTTGATGAAAATGGTGTTCAAATCTTATTCATGCAACGAAACAGTGCGGTGACGGTACTAAAACAACAATACTTGCAAATCGGTGATTACCTCATATATTGCATGCGCCCCTTAGGGAGCAATGTGGCCCTTCTTTGGATGAACGTTTGGGGTGCTCATTGTTCAAACGATCATCTTGAGAAGGGTGGCACCATTTCCTCAAGGGTGCACACAATGTGTGGGGTAATCACCGATTTGCAGGTATTGTTGTTTCAGCACATTCTACGCACTGTTTCGGTGCTTGAATAAGATTTGAATACCGATTTCATCAAACGTGTGTCATTCTATCTCACTATTTTTCAAAGACTGACTTCATGATCGTGTTATTGGTCATGAAATATAGGCCAATGTCGAGAGATAGAGAAGGGTCAGATCAATCTCAGCGTGCTTGTAGAGGCTCTATGATAGTTGGTGTTTTCACCATTCCTTCATTTACTAATAAAGCTAAGTTGTCAGTCCCTAACGATTCCAAAAGCTTCTCGAGAGTTTTCTCTTCCTCCACCGAGGTGAAGCTAGCATACTGATTCTCTAGTAATTGATATTGATAACGCAGTACAGATCAAGGACTGCAATTGGGTACTCAACAAGAAGCGTTGGGATAGTGCCAAAGGGAGAGCAGTTTACATGAGACATGTATAACTACGATCATATGGGATCGTTGTTTGACCGCCTCCCAAGTTGCCTTTTGCTCCTTAAACGTAATCAATGCCCGACTTCCTAATTTGCCACATATTTGTTCAACATTGATTTTGCAATTTTTAATCTCTCCAAAATGGGACCCAAATATCTCTTGTTGGAGAAGATCAACTCAGCTAGATTACAAACACTCTCAATCAAATGAGGGTCATTGGAGATTCCTTCCATAACGAGTGTCACTAAAGGTTCATTTGGTAAGGCTTCTATAAGGAGTGTCTAGAAATTTTTGTTGATAAAGTCATTCCACAAATTTAAGTTCTATAAATTCTACAAGGAAAATTTTTTTTTTCTTTATTTTTAAAAAACTAGACAACATTCACTCTGTTTAGTTTTGAATTTTTAAATGCAATTTGAGTTTTTTTTATTTTTCGTGCTTTGTTGTCTTTAGAAATTTTTTTTCATATTTTAGCAAACTTTTTTTTTAAATTTTTTTTTTTTTTTAGATTCATATAATCTAGATATACCTGAAACGTAAAAAAAATTTGAAAAATATATTAAAAAAAAAACTCAATAAATACAATATATATATTGAATTTTTGTATTTAGTAAATTTTTAAAATATTGTTTCACAAATATTTTACTTTTTAAATGTATCTAGATTAAGATGATTTAAAAAAAGAAAATTTTTTTGCTTAAAATATTTAAAAAGTTCGCTAAAGGCGCGGACACGAAAGGGAAAAAAAAAAAAACTCAAAAGTTGTTTTTAAATTATTATTAACCAAACAGAGTGACGTAAACTTCTCAAATAATAAGTGTCTAATGGATGAATCCCTATTTATTTAACTAGGTCCCTTAATTTTTTAATTGAATTAAATTATATTAAATACAATATTAACAATACAAATTAATTTTTTTTAAGGAGTTTTGATAGCTTGATTGGGTTTCGGGACCCATCACCACCAAGGTGGAGTCACCCATCTATCGTTTCTCCTCCCTTCTCTCTCTCTCTCTCTCTCTCTCTCTCTTTGATTTCTCTGTTTGTTGTCATTCTCTTTATCATCTCTCACTCTCGTCTTTTGCTCTCGAAAGGTTCTGTGAGAATATAATCATATATATTAGGCATGGTCGTGTATATAGTGTATACAATTATATTCTCATAGGCTCTTGATGATTTGTGTCTTCTCCAATATATTATTGGTTCGAAAGAGTTCTCATTGAAGAGGTATGGCTTGAAATCCCTAAAACTCTATCCTCTTTGTACTTCATTTTATTTCCTCTTAATTAGTCATTTCTCAATCTCTGATGTGCTTTGTATTAGGTTTCTTTTGGTATTGAGTAAAGTTTGAATGTAATATTTGGTTTGTACGTCTCCCTTTTTGAAGTATGCATGCTTCATAGCTCCTGTGTAAGGCGAGGAGAGTA
This sequence comes from Camellia granthamiana, assembly GCA_036172215.1. Taxonomy (NCBI): domain Eukaryota; kingdom Viridiplantae; phylum Streptophyta; class Magnoliopsida; order Ericales; family Theaceae; genus Camellia; species Camellia granthamiana. Next base: position 84,915,587 of record CM069916.1, on the reverse strand, counting down.
GTGAGTTAAAAGTCGAATCCTAGTCTTAGCAGGCATGGTATCTGGTCCATGCCTAGCAAAACGTGTATTCCAAAGCAAAGCCTATTTGAAAAGGCTTCAAAGCAAATAGAGTTCAAGAAGAAATGTCCGGAGTAATAGAATAAAATCTTCTATGTGACCTTACCTCCTGCAAAAGTACCTCCTATTTGATTTAAATGTGACCTGACCTCCTCCTATTTGCTTTCTTTAAAGCTTGCACGCCGCAGTAATCAATAAGAAATAAAATAAAAAAACAGCACAAAAAAGAAAATCATGAATGAAAACGTCTACTTTGGCTTTCCTCTTTCTTTTCTTACTTCTTTCACCCTTGCCTGTTTTGCTAGCAAAGTCAATCATTGTGATTAGCATTTCAAGAACAAAGCCAAAGACTTCACTATTCTAGCCGGATGTTACGCACTTTTCGTCTTTCGAATATTTAATGAATCCTATTCTTATGAATAAAGATCAAGTTGAAGATTGCCAACCCTAGCCCTTTCACCTATTTTGCTTCGCTCTTCCCACTTAAACTTTTCTAACTTCAGACTGCCTACTTTAGGATTAAGCCCAGACGTTAGTAAGAAAGAAAGTCACTGTTTTTCACTTCTTGCTGTTTCAGCACCCCTTGGCACTGTTTCAGTGCTTGAATAGGATTGAAGCACCGTTCGTATCAAACTTTTTGCCTTCTAACTCACCCTATTTCTCAAGCACGGAGGTCAGGATCATGGCATTGACCTGAAATAGGGGCCAATGCGGTAAGCGGATATATGACGAAGGGTGGGATCAATGTTAGCATGCTTGTAAATGCTCTGTATGATATTTGGGATTTTGAAGATTGTTTTCTTTACTAGGTCCACAAGTTGTCATTCCCTAATACTTCCAAAAGCTTCTCGAGAGGCTTATCTTCCTCCTCGATGGAGACGGAGGCATAGATATTGCAATGTACATCCTTGACTACCGTTGTCCTCGATAGTATGATATCAATATTGCAGCATGCATGAAATATGGTTGTCCCCGATCGTTTGGTACTGCTACTTGATTGCCTCCCAAGTCGCATTCTGGTACTTGAAGTCTATGGCCCTGTTTGGTAGAGCTGTGGGAAAGTGCTTATAGCTTATGCCTAAACAGCTTATAGCTTATAACTATGACCATAAGCTGATTTCCAGCTTATTCTTAAAGCATCTCCTGCCCCACTCAAAGAATAAGTTGATTTCTAACTTCCAAAAAGCTATAAGCTATAATCTATAAACTAAACCAAACACATCAAAATAGCTTAAATTAAACTGAAAGCTGAAATAAGCTGTAATTAAGCTCTGCCAAACAGGCACTATGTAAGCGCAACACTAGATTTTGTGACAAAATTAGTTGATATTGATTCTAGAATCCTCAATCTCCCTATATTTTCCAAAGAAGTCAGGACCTCAGCGGTGATGGGATTGGTGTGCTTCACTCTATAATAGGCTTCTATAAGGCTCTGTATGGGTTCCTCCTCCTCCGCCTGTAGTAGTGGTAGTTGATTTGATATCGGCTTGTCTCCTTGTAAACCGCTTACTGAAAGAATCTTTGGTGGCCCTCGTTATTGAAGGAATCTCTGATGACCTTCATTTGATTGAGAGAGTTTGCAATCTGGTTCAGGTTAATGCTGCCTAACGAGAGATATTTGTGTCCCAGTTTGGGATAAAGGGCATCACCCCTCTCACGTTCGAGACCTTGAATTTTTTCTTCAGAAAATATGGAGAGATTGAAAATTGCAGAATTAATGTTGAACAAATATGTGTCAAAACAAAAAGCCGGGCATTCACTATGTTTAAGGAGCAACAGGGAACTTGGAAGGCGGTCGAGTAGCTATCCCATATGATTGAGGACAACTATGTCTCGTGTAAGCTGTTCTCCTCCCTTTGGCGCTAGCTCAACGCTTCCTGTTGGGTGCCCAATTGCAATCCTTGATCTGGGTTTGTATTGTGTTATCAATATCAATTACCAGAGAATCCGTACACTAGTTTCAACTCTGTCGAGGAAGAGGAGCATGTCGAGAAGCTTTTGGAAGCGTTGGGGATTGACAACTTAGCTTTATTATCGTGCTATTGGTCCTGAAATATAGGCCAATGCCGAGAGATGGAGAAGGGTCAGATCAATCTCAGCGTGCTTGTAGAGGCTCTATGATAGTTAGTGTTTTCACCATTCCTTCATTCACTAATAAAGCTAAGTAGTTGATCCCTAATGATTCGAAAAGCTTCTCGAGAGGCTTCTTTTCCTCCACCAAGGTAAAGATAGCGTACTGATTCTCTAGTAATTGATATTGATAACGTAATACAGATCAAGGATCGCAGTTGGGCACTCAACAGGAAGTGTTGGGGTAGCGCCAAAGGCAGAGCAGCTTACATGAGACATGGATATCTCCAATCATATGGGATCGCTGTTTGTCCGCCTCCCAAGTTGCCTTTCGTACATTAAACATAATGAATGCCTGACTTTCTAATTTGCCACATATTTGTTCAATATTGATTTTACAATTTTTAATCTCACCATATTTCCCGAAGAAGGAATTCAAGGTCTCGAACGTGAGAGGGGGTGATGCCTTCATCCCAAAATGGGACACAAATATCTCTTGTTGGACAAGATCAACTCAGCTAGATTACAAACACTCTTAATCAAATGAGGGTCATTGGAGATTCCTTCCATAACTAGTGTCACTAAAGGTTCATTTAGTAAGCCTTTTATAAGGATACTCCAGAAATTTTTGTTGATAAAGTCATTCCACAAAATTAAGTTCTATTAATTCTACAAGGAAAAAAATTGTGGAAAATATATTAAAAAAACTCAATAAATACAAAATATATATATTGAATTTTTGTATTTAGTAAATTTTTAAAATATTGTTTCACAAATATTTTACTTTTTAAATGTATCTAGATTAAGATGATTTAAAAAAGAAAATTTTTTGCTTAAAATATTTAAAATGTTCACTAAAGACGCGAACACAAAAGGAAAAAAAAAAAAACTCCAAAGCTGTTTTTAAAAATTATTATTAACCAAATAGAGTGATGTAAACTTCTCAAATAATAAGTGTTTAATGGATGAATCCCTATTTATTTAACGAGGTCCCTTAATTTTTTAATTGAATTAAATTATATTAAATACAAAATTAACAATACAAATAATTTTTTTTTGAGGAGTTTTGATAACTTGATGGGGTCTCGGGACCCATCATCGCCAAGGTGGAGTCACCTCTCTATCGTTTCTCCTCTCTCTCTCTCTCTCTCTCTCTTTGATTTCTCTGTTTGTTGTGTTTCTCTTTATCATCTCTCACTCTCGTCATTTGCTCTCAAAAGGTTCTGTGAGAATATAATCGTATATATTAGGCATGGTCGTGTATATAGTATATAAGATTATATTCTCACAGGTTCTTGATGATCTCTGTCTTCTTCAGTAGATTATTGGTTGGAAAGAGTTCTCATTGAAGAGGTATGGCTTGAAATGCCTAAGACTCTATGCTCTTTGTACTTCATTTTATTTCCTCTTAATTAGTCATTTCTCCATCTCTGTTGTCCTGTGTATTGGGTTTCTTTTGATATTGAGTAAAATTTGAGTGCAATATTTGGTTTGTACGTCTCCATTTTTGAAGTGTCCATGCTTCATAGTTCCTGTGTTAAGTCGAGAAGAGCTGTGAGTGAAAAGTTGAATCCTAGTCTTAGCAGGAATGGTATCTGGTCGATGCCTAGCAAAACTTGTATTCCAAAGCAAAGCCTATTTGAAAAGGCTTCAAAGCAAATAGAGTTCAACAAGAAAAGTCCGAAGTAATAAAATAAAATCTTTTATGTGACCTTACCTCCTGCAAAAGTACATCCTATTTGCTTTCAATGTGACCTTACCTCCTCCTATTTGCTTTCTATAAAGCTTGCTTGACGCAGTAATCACTGGAAAAAAAAAAAAAAAAAACAGCATAAAAGAGAAAATCATGAATGAAAAAGCAAGATGCTCACTCACCAAAAACGTCTACTTTGGCTTTCCTCTTTCTTTTCTTACTTCTTTCGCCTTAGCCTATTTTGCTAGCAATGTCAATTGTTGTGATTAGCGTTTCAAGAACAAAGCCAAAGCCTTTGCTCTTCTAGCCGGATATTACGCACTTTTCATCTTTCGAATATTTAATGAACCCTATTCTTATGAATAAAGATCAAGCTGAAGATTGCCAACCCTAGCCCTTTCACCTCTTTCGCTTCGATCTTCTCACTCAAACTTTGCTAACTTCAAACTACCTACTTTAGGATTAGGCCCAGACGGAGGCATAGATGTTGCAATGAACATCCATGACTACTGTTGTCCCCGATAGTATGATATCAATATTGCAACATGCATGAAATATGGTTGTCCACGATCATTTGGTACCGCTGCTTGATCGCCTCCCAAGTCGCATTCTAGTGCTTGAAGACTATGTAAGCGCAACACTCAATTTTGTGACAAAATTGGTTGATATTGATTATAGAATCCTCAATCTCCCTATATTTTCCAAAGAAGTCAGGACCTCAGCGGTGATGGGATTGGTGTGCTTCACTCTATAATAGGCTTCTATAAGGCTCTCTATGGGTTCCTCCTCCTCCTCCGCCTGTAGTAGTGGTAGTTGATTTGATATCGGCTTGTCTCCTTGTAAAACGCTTACTGAAAGAATCTTTGGTGGCCCTTGTTATTGAAAGAATCTCTGATGACCTTCATTTGATCTAGAGAGTTTGCAATCTGGTTGAAGTCAATGCTGCCTAACGAGAGATATTTGTGTCCCAATTTGAGATAAAGGGCATCACCCCTTTGACATTCGAGACCTTGAATTCTATCTTCAGAAAATATGGAGAGATTGAAAATTGCGGAATTAATGTTGAACAAATATGTGGCAAAATAGAAAGTCGGGCATTCACTATGTTTAAGTAGTGAAAGGGAACTTTGGAGGCGGTCGAGTAGCTATACCATATGATTGAAGACAACTATGTCTTGTGTAAGCTGTTCTCCTCCCTTTGGCGCTAGCCCAACGCTTCCTGTTGGGTACCCAATTGCAATCCTTGATCTGGGTCTGTATTGTGTCATCAATATTAATTACCAAAGAATCCGTACACTAGTTCCAACTTTGTCGAGGAAGAGGAGCATATCAAGAAGCTTTTGGAAGCGTTCGGGATTGACAACTTAGCTTTATTAGTGAATGAAGGAATTGTGAACACGACAACTATCATAGAAAGCCTCTACAAGCACGTTGAGATTGATTCGACCCTTTGCCATCTCTCCGCTTACGACATTGTGTTGTATTTCATGACTAATTGCTCGATCGTGAAGTCAGTGTTTGGAAAATATGGTGAGATAGAACGCCACACGTTTGATGAAACCAGTGTTCAAATCTTATTCAAGCAACGAAACAGTGTGTAGATGGTACTGAAACAACAATACTTACAAATCGGTGATTACCTCACTTATTGCATGCGCCCCTCAGGGAGCAATGTGGCCCTTCTTTGGATGAACATTTGGGGTGCTCATTGTTCAAACGTTCATCTAGAGAAGGGTGACACTACTCCCTAAAGGGTGCACACAATGTGTGAGGTAATCACCGATTTGCAGGTATTGTTGTTTTAGCACCTTCTACGCACTGTTTCGGTGCTTGAATAAGATTTGAACACCGTTTTCATCAAACGTGTGCTGTTCTATCTCACCATATTTTTCAAAGACCGACTTCATGATCGTGCTATTGGTCATGAAATATGTGCCAATGCCGAGAGATAGAGAAGGGTCAGATTAATCTCAGCGTGCTTGTAAAGGCTCTATGATAGTTGGTGTTTTCACCATTCCTTCATTCACCAATAAAGCTAAGTTGCCAACCCCTAACGATTCCAAAAGCTTCTTGAGAGGCTTCTCTTCCTCCACCGAGGTGAAGCTAGCGTACTGATTCTCTGGTAATTGATATTGATAACGCAATACAGACCCAGGTCGAGGACCGCAATTGGGCACTCAACAAGAAGCGTTGTGGTAGCGCCAAAGGGAGAACAGCTTACACGAGACATAGATATCTCCGATTGTATAGGATCGCTATTTGACTGCCTCCCAAGTTGCCTTTCGCTCCTTAAACGTAATGAATGCCCGACTTTCTAATTTGCCACATATTTGTTCAACATTGATTTTGCAATTTTTAATCTCAACATATTTCCCGAAGAAGGAATTAAAGCTCTCGAACGTGAGAGGGGCAATGCCTTCATCCCAAAATTTGACGCAAATATCTCTTGTTAGACAAGATCAACCCAGGTAGATTACAAACTCTATCAATCAAATGAGGGTCATTGGAGATTTCTTCCATAACCATTGTCACTAAAGGTTCATTTAGTAAATCTTCTATAAGGAGACTCCAGAAATTTTTGTTGATAAAGTCATTCCACAAATTTAAGTTCTATAAATTCTATAAGAATTTTATTTTATTTTATTTTATTTTTTTTTAAAACTAAACAACATTCACTCTGTTTAGTTTTGAATTTTTAAAAGCAATTTGAGTTTTTTTATTTTTCGTGCTTTGTTGTCTTTGGAAATTTTTTTCCTATTTAAGCGAACTTTCTTTCTTTTTTTTTTTTTTTTTAAAGATTCATATAATCTAGATATACTTGAAAAGTAGAAAAAAATTTGACAGATATATTAAAAAAAACTCAATAAATGCAAAAAAATAAAAATATATTAATTTTTGTATTTTGTAAAATTTTAAAATATTGTTTCACAAATATTTTACTTTTTAAATGTATCTAGATTAAGATGATTTAAAAAAAGAAAATTTTTCGCTTAAAATATTTAAAAGTTCGCTAAGACGCAGACAAAAAAAAAAAAAAAAAAAAAAAAAAAAAAAAAAAAAAACCTCAAATGCTGTTTTTAAAAATTATTATTAACGAAACAAAGTGATGTAAAGTTCTCAAATAAGGTCTCGTTTGGGAACATGTTTTTTTAGTAATTTTTTGATTTTTTGGCTAAAATGTGATGTAAAAAAAATTAATATGTTTAGGATGACTTTTTGGTTTTTTACAAAAAGATATGTAAAAAGTAGAGAAAAAATGAAATCTTTAACATTTTGATATGAATTGTTGACTTTTTGATTTTTTTAGTGACTTTTTTACTTTTTGGCTAAAATAATCACTTATCAAACGAGACCTAAAGTGTCTAATGGATGATTCCCTATTTATTTAATGAGGTCCCTTAATTTTTTAATTGAATAAAATTATATTAAATACAATATTAACAATACAAATAAATTTTTTTTAAGGAGTTTTGATGGCTTGATGGGGGTCTCGGGACCCATCACCACCATGGTGGACTCACCCCTCTATCGTTTCTCCTATTCTCTCTCTCTCTCTCTCTCTCTCTCTCTGTGATTTCTTTGTTTGTTGTCTTTGTCTTGATCATCTCTCACTCTCCTCTTTTGCTCTCGAAAGGTTCCGGGAGAATATAATCGTATATATTAGGCATGATTGTGTATATATTAGGCATGGTTGGGTATATAGTATACATGATTATATTCTCACTGGTTCTTGATGATCTGTCTTCTCCAGTAGATTATTGGTTCGAAAGAGTTCTCATTGAAGAGGTATGGCTTGGAATCCCTAAAACTCTATCCTCTTTGTACTTCATTTTATTTCCTCTTAATTAGTCATTTCTCCATCTCTGATGTCCTGTGTATTGGGTTTCTTTTGGTATTGAGAGTAAAGTTTGAATGTGATATTTGGTTTTTATTAGTATGAAATTGTGATTTGGAGGCCATTATATAAATTTCCTCTGAGTTGTTATTTATGTGGTCTTCCTTTTAAGTATTTTCTATGCACATAACAAGCATTTTTATTTATTTATTTTGCTGTGAAAAGATTGCAAAATTCACTTGGGTCAAATTTTTGCACATTAAAAAAACCCTCAAACAGAGGGCTTAATGTTCTTGATTTCAAATTGGGTTTGGGGTTTGGATTTTTCTTGATTTCAAATGAGTTCTATTATAAGTTAATGTTGCACTTTGCGTTGCAATAACTGATAAGTGGTGTTATATAAAAAAATGTTTTCCAAAATAGGTAAGTTGGACTTAGTTAAATAAATTTTCCATGAAAACTGGGCGAAGCATTTGAACTGCTTGATGATATGCTTCAAGTAGGTCAACAATGGGGTTGGTTTGGATAAAAGGGGTGGTTTAAGAGTTAAGTTTAATAACTTATTAATAGTAAAGATAATTCCTATTCAATCAAATTATATATATTTTTTAAATATCTGGAGAATTACTGGGCTTTCCTTGCATGAGTTGTCCTAAATGAAAGGTATACTTAGGGTTGGTTTGGGGTGTCCTAAAAAAGTGCACTTTTTGTCTTTTTACGAAAAGATGTGCAGAAAAGTAGAGAGGTGATGTGATGGAAAAAAAATAAAAAGATAAAAAGATGGATTATATAGTAGATCCCAAACAAGGCCTAATAATGAGGCATGACTTTGGCTGCATGAAATCTAATGTTGTGATTGGAAATTGTGAGCAGTAAATTTGTTTAGGAACAACCAACTACGTTTGTATGTTCCCATGTGAACAAGATAGTTTAGAACAGAGAGTTACCTCTGATGCAATCGGAAAGGGCACGTGGAAGTGAATATGATTATTTACTGATTTCTGAAAGCTTGAAAAAGTGTAAGTGCTCAAGAGAGGGAGAAGTATGCTTAGTATCATAGTATCATTGTTGCCATTCCTTTTAAGTGGAAATTCAATTGAAAGGTATTCTCTCCCGCCAACCCCCTTTATATTGTCTATTATTGGCTCTAATTAAAACTCACAAGTTCTTTTTGTATCCAATAAAAAGTAAAAACCTGCACTTTTATCAAATTATAGTTTCTTACATTTTGTTTGGCATAAGTTTTCTCACGTTATCACTTCTACAAGATGGCTTTCTAAGGTTTCACACTTCTCAGCAGTGTCTGTATAGCTACACTCTCCCAAACGATCAACTAGAGCGGAAGTTTTTTTATGGCTTATGGCAGTTGGTACCATCTTGTGTGCATCTTATTGGTCTGCTTGGAGTGCGAGAGAAGCAGCTATTGAACAGGACAAGCTATTAAAAGTTGTTGTATTTTCTGGTTTTTTAACTATTTAATTTATTAATATTTTTTGATGAAGAGTATCTCTCTTGAAATCAGAACATACTGGATGCTGGCTTGTTTGCGGTGGTTAATGAATTCTGATTTTTTACTTTCATGTACTTGTAGGATTTGCAAACGTGCTTGGTTGCCTTGCTATCGAGGTACACCTATTTTTCTCTTCTTGACATTGGCCTTCCATCATTCTATAAAAGTTTGCAATCGTTGATAACAAATTATGACCTTTTTCTTTGTATCCGTGCTTTATTTGTGACCTTATGCTTGTTTTGCAATATGCAATATGATTGCAAAAGCATCTGTGCAACCTTTTGGAATTTGTTGTTACTCACAAGCTGCACTACATGTGTACGTAGCTGCAAAAACCTGTGGGATTTGGTTAAAATTAGACAGAACCTTAAACCTACTGCGAAAGAGAGATTGAAACAAGAACAAATTTCTTGTGGATCTGCAATGAGAACAAGCAGTAAGGACAGGTGGTGAAGAAAGGAAATAAAACCTTTGCATGTTTCTTTTATCTTCTATTTCAGTTTTCTTGTGCTTCTTCAGCTCTTATACTCTGTGAACTAAAACCTGAAAATCTTTAATTTAGCCCTGGTTCAGGTTAAGTTTTCTTGTTTTGTTTTGTTTTGTTTTGTTTTGTTTTTTTTTTTTTTGTGTGTTGCCAATTTGATGTAATCATTGTCCCTTTGTAAGCAACATTGAGTAATGAAACAAAATCTCTAAATGCCTTTCAAAAATATTAGATATATATATATACATGAAAGTTATGCAAATTGTTCCCTTTCGCTGATCCTTCCTAAACAATTACGAAAACCTGTTTTGAGGTTTAGGACGGACTGGTTCATGAGAGAGAGGCCGGCAGACTAATGGTTGTTGGCAGAGGTGGTGTTTGTTGGCAGTTTCGTACTGTGGTGGCAATAGTGGATTGTGGTGGTATCAGCAGTCACTGCGGAGTGACGGTTGCAAGGGAATTAAGTGGTGGTTTTGCCGGACTCTGATGTTGATGATGGTTGTAGTGGTGTTAACTGGAAGGGTGATTTGTGAGTTTAAATGTGGGTGCAGCTGTGGGTGGTGATTTGGATGAAGATGGCATGTGATGATGACAACTAAAATGACAGTGGGGGAAGGTAAATGAAATGTACTGTTGAAGGCTAAATAGAGATGGGCTATATTTTTTGGTGTCTGTGCACAAGCACAATGCCCTGTGCCTCTGCAACATACAAACACAGGTGCGAGGAGTTGCTGCAGTGCCTGTGGCTTCAATCAATATTGTTGGTTGTGTTGTTAACTGTCATTTTCACAGTGGATTTTCACTGTGAGATGGTAATATAAAATAATTACATGGAAAGTCCTCAAGTACGTTTAGTTCTATGCCATGCTTTCTGATGTAGGTTCACAGTTTTTGTTTAATTCTGATCATGGCAAAGTATTCTGCATAGATTTCCACTCTACATTATGAATGGTTCACACTTCAATTCTTTCCTTTTTTTCATGTTTTTTTTTTTTTTTTTTTTTTTTTTTTTTTTTTTTTTTTTAAGTATGGGGCTCTAATGGCACACTGTCGACATTTTGCGTGTATCAAAAGTTTGCAATGACATTGGCATGTTTCATTTTCTGTTGATCTGCAAATGTGTCATTTGTTCTTTCTAATGATTTGGTGGATGTTCCGATAATTGGACTATAGACTTGAGATTTTCCTTATGAAGTGTTGGGGAACTGAGTGAGCAAATACTTTTTTCAGGTGGTTCAAGCGTACTACAGAATTATTCATTGAAGTACCTTTTTTGGAGCTGTCTCATATCTTACTTTGGTTGTTTCTCCCTTCTACATAGCATTTGCTGTTGTTTGGGCAGTTTACAAAAATATCCCCTTTTCCTAGACAGGCCAAGATGTACTTGTAAGGACAAACTTTGTGTTTTTGCTTTTGGAAATTGTTCTTCCCGCAACCTTGCAATATTTTGTTTGCAAACTTGTTAAAAGCTTTTATTAGCATATGCTTTCCCATAGGAACATAATTTTTGGCCTTTTCTGTTAACCAATGTGGTGAATTATTGAGAGATCGTGGATGACGGCAACCAACCGAACAAACAATGCTTTGTGTTCCAATTAGACGGATTTGGCTACGTAAATCCTTTTCCACATGCTCTATCTAGGGTTATATGTGCAGTTAAATTAAGGAGTCGTTTGGCAATGATTTTTTAGTTGGCTTTTTTGACTTTTTAAGCTAGGACTTTTTTGTTCGTTTGGTATTCTTGATTGGCTTTTTTGGCTTTTTAGTTTTGGAATATTAGATTTTTTTTTATCCTTTTGTGATTTTTGGTTTTTTGTGATTTTTTGACTTTTTTTTGTCCTTTTGTGATTTTTTAGCCCCATGAAGAATACCAAACGAGCACTAAATAAATTCGTACTTTTTTTTACTATATAATGAGAGTAAGATAATCAAAATTTCTTTTGTATAATCTTTAATGAGAGTAAGAAAATTGACATATGCATTACACAAGTATCTCTAGTTAATCATTTTCCCTGATACGAGAATTTTTACTGATGAGTAATTCTAATTAATGTTTTTGTTTGTTCATGCTTTAAACCTTTCTGCCGAGGTGGATATCCAAAAGCTACAATATTCCATTTAGGTTCATGACTGTACTCTTTGCTTCTTGACGTTACGTGTGCTATTTTTATTTTTTTTTCCTGTTATACCATTAAAAAATTGTGTTGTACTTGTATAATAGGATAGGCTCTGATGACATCTGTCTTCATGTTGTTGTACTAGTTTGACATATTCACGCGACAATAATCTCTCCAACTTTATACAGATGGTAAAGGAAAATGTTTTGCATCTCAAATAATTTATCAAATTTTTCATATGAGAGTTAGACTCACGATCATTTGGGGTTTCTAATATCACCCGATGCTAAATATTAGGCATAGGCTTTTCTAAGCTTGCGCAGACTTCAAGTAATGATTACAGTTTTTTAGATCGTGCATGTGCCTAATTTGAAGGTAATGATTCTAAGGCTAAGTTTAGTATAATTCAAAAAAGTTAAAAAGTCAAAAAGTTACTATCCTATTTAAGTTATATCATCTTATTTAAGTCACATCACCTCTCTATCACATCACATCAAACCCAACTCATATTTCATAAAATGTCAAAAAGTATACTTATTTAGATCATCCCAAACAACCCTTAAATCAATTGTATCCATTGATGCTAACTGACTATTTTAAGAATGACTGGACCATTTCTTGGATTCTTTGGATTTTCGTTGTGCCAATGACTTTTTTAGGAAGATAATTAAAAATTGATTTTAAAATTTTTTTTTTTTTGACTTCTTTAATTTTTTATGTGAAAAGGAAAATGGGTTAAAAGTTGAAAAGTGACTTTTAATCCACTTTTCAAAATAAGTCATAGTACAATTTGTTTTTAATTAGGCTTTTTATATAAAGTAGTTCATGAAACGCATCGTATTTTATTACTCGAATAACATTATTAATATTCATTAATTAAGTTTATTTACAAATAACAATTTATCTTTTGTTGAATTGATGAATAAATGAATATACATGTACCATCTTGTTACACAACAGTGTCATTTATATACTAATAAATGAAATGTCCCGAGGGTTACATTCATATTACATTCAGGGAAAAAAAATACTGATCTCTAAACTGCAAGTATATCTTATAACCTCAAAATAAAGTCATAAGACTGCACAAGAAGGAAATTTCATGTCCTGATATTTGAAATCTTCAATTACCTGTGAAGTTCATCAACGTGGGATGAGCACTAATGCGAGCTCTAATGTCCAATAGAAATCTCATAGTTCTAAAACAATAACTAACACGTAGATAGAAATGATCATCCATGTAGGTTGACAGTATATAGTAAGGTGACGTTTTGTATGTCCAAAATATTGTAGAGTATCATTTTCTCAAAATTCATTTGAACATACAAGAAAACTTTCTACCATAAAATATTATCTTTCATCATCAGAAAAATCATAAATCTTCTTTGAAAACAAATATACTTAAAAAAAATATCATTTTAAATTTATTAATTCAATTCTAAGACATTCCTCATTTCATCTCCATTTTACAATTCACAAATACTATAATTCTATAACATTAAAGTCCAAGTTCCCCTTATATTCAAAGACAACCATCGTACATACTATTCCCACTTGTCTATTCATCACATCACATCAATATTTCTATCATCACTAGTAATTCAACTTAAATAAAAAAATATAAACCCCTTTCAATTTGATTTCTCAAATATTTACAATTGATTTCAAATCCATTTTTCAAATAAACATTCGTCTTCAATTTATGAAATAAATCCTCAACCTGATTGAAAACCCACTTTAGAGCAAAATTTCGAATCTAGGATTTTTAAGAAGACTCATCATTTATAAGATTATAGGATTCATCCCTCATAAAATCATTCTTCACAAATTCATACAAGATTCTTCCTTTTTACTTAAACTTCCAACCCAGTTATACCACAATTACCATACGTCCACAATCCTTAACTCAAATTGATATTACTATTATTCACAAAATAAAACTCATAATCTTCACTTATGGTCACAAAACAACCTAGTAAGTTCATCATCATCAACCCCTTACCCAATTACCATTTCATTTTTCGTTCTTTTCAAGTAATTTCTTTATGCATTTCTCCTCTATATAAAACCACACAACAAATTGTAATTTCATAAATTCATTACAAGTCATATACATTATCGCCGACTCAACACATTTCATAACACGTTCCATATTTGCCGGCTCGATATAGCAGGGCAATTGGACACCCAAAAATATTTCGTTTTCCACATAACTCCGTTCTCAAGTAGAGGGGAAACGTACCATGAGTCCCTTACAAGAGTCCAGATGACAAGCACAAGTCACTTTCATTTAATATTATCCCTACATTTATTGACTATTATACGGAAGGACGTGGGCACCCAAAATCATTTAATACAATCCCCACATTTACCGACTATTATACGGTAGGACGTGGGCACCCAAAATCATCCGTTTTTTCACTTTTACCGACTACAATACAACAGGACTAGTGGACACCTAAAAACATTTTCCCATATTCGTCTGGCGATAAGTTCAGACAGAGCAATTGGGCACCTTGACTCCTCGTGCGGGTACCAATTACAACATAACACAACTCAACTCAACACAACACAACTCAACATAACTCAACGCATTTCTTAAATCTCCACTTCATCATTTCATCACAAATCTCATCTTATCAATACATTTAACAATTCAAAATCCCCAAACTCAATCTCATCTCATAGCACAACTTAGAATATCAACAACAAGAGTTCAATCGCAATTTTTACATGAATTTTTCAAATATTTTCAAAAATCAATTAACATGGATATGTGTAATTTAACACCTCAACTTCATGATGCCACTTTCAATTTAAGCAAAAACCATCAACCATCTTTATGAGCCAAACTAGGGTTTTGGAAGAAATTGAAGCTTTTCACAAAAATACTTTTTATTCCAACTCTTCTATTCATCATTCACCCAAAATCAAAACCCAACCCACAAAGGTAAACCCTAAAACATCAAACCCAAACCCCCCCTCCCAATCTCATGATTTATCACAAAATGCATAAAAGATAAATTTTGTATAAGGAAAAATACCACAAATGTATCCATAGATGAAAATATTGAAAGAGAACTAGAAATCTCTACCTCAAAAGGAGAAAAGATGTGAAAACCTCTAAACAGAAGACTCAACACTCAACGCAAGAACTAAAGTTATTCAATTGATGAGTTCTTTGATGATTTCCCCAATTTTCCCCTTCTTTTCTACACTTTCCTTCTTTGGTTCTTCTTTGAGCTCAATCCTCTTCTTCTCTTTTTGTTCCAGCAGCTCTCTCTCTCTCTCTCTGTGGGCTGTTTCCCAAAGCAACAATAATGACTTCACTCTTTAACTCTTAACATATACATACGCATATAATTCTCAGTACGCCCACAAAATTGCTCAGTACACCCACACCCACATACATCCTCAATTCTAGATTCTTCTATAACTCAATTTATGTTTAGGCCTCGTTTACAAAACAAACTATTTTAATAACTTTTTGGCTAAAATATGAGATAAAAAATATATATGTTTGGAGTGAGTTTTTGACTTTTTACGAAAAGATGTGCAAAAAGTAGAGAGAAAATGTAATCTTTGACTTTTTTGTATAGGTTATAGGCTTTTTGATTTTTTTAGTAACTTTTTGGCTTTTAGACTAAAACATTTACTTGCCAAACTAGGCCTTAGGGTTAATTTAATTAAGCAACACTTAGTTTTAATAAATCTTGATTAACACATAATTAAATTAATCACAACTAATCACAAATCCCATGTAATTTAATTAGTTGAATTGACTTCCATTAGAGCCAAATCAATTATATTTACACTTATCAATCTGAATCAGATTTTTAATTGAACTCCCAAAAGGCTCCAAATATCAAATTAAACTTGCTACCATAGTCAATTTTGGTTTCCCAAATCTTTAAGGCCCTCAATTTCATATCAAACTCAAAATCTCTGTCAATAAATTACATACTCAAATTGAACACCTCACAAATAAATTTAATTCATAATAATCTTAATTCCAAATCCTCATAACTTAATTAACTTCAATTTGAACTGCATTGATCAAATCTAAATTTTACTAAATTGAATCAAATTTTTAATTAAACTCCCATATGGTCTAATACTCGAAATTGAACCGATTCAACTCGTCAATTCACCTTCTAAAGCCATTTAGGCTTTCAAGTTCTAATTCCAAAATAAATCCTTAATCGAATCATATATGAATTAGATTGAATAATTCCCATAACTCTCAAATTAAATCAGAATAATGATTAATTAAAATCCGAATCTCCTTAATTAACTAAATGCCAAAGATTATACATGGCAGGGTCGTCAGTTCAAGGCTTCAAGCAAACTTGAAGAAGTTGAAAATCCCATATACAGGTATAACAAAATTCGAAGAATTGTGCTAATCAAAATGGTTGCGATTTATGTATCTATCCATCTAAGTCAGTAGTTTGCATATAATTTAGTGCTCATGTTTATTTTGCTCAATCAAGCTTGTTGACTGTCCTACACAAGCCAAGTTTCAGCTTGAATTCCAAGCACCACCACCACACAAGGATATTCACAAATAGTAGCTTTTGGCTTTTAATAGGCATGTCAAGGATGAGGTAATTGCTACACAGCTAAATGAAATACACCCAAGGACAAAGAGAAGATATTAGTAAAAGCAAACAGTCTGCGAGCCTAATAAGCAAAATAATCACTTCCTTTCCGAAGAAGATGGAAAAGGAGCACAGTGAAAGTTGTCCAATGCTGAACAAGATCTTTTATTTTTTTGTTTCTTTGTGTTTTCCACTTCCTCTGTAATTTAGGGTGCACCGAGTTTTCCTTTCCTTAATTTTGAGGTTACAGATGTTTATGCCTATGAACATGCTTGGCTAGGTTAATTAATAGAGAGGCTTGGTTATTTGTGAAAAGGCTCCATTTTGGGGATGAAGCTGGATACACACTCACTTTTCTTAATTTCAGGGACCCCTAGATTTCCTAGTTTTGTAGTTAATGTTAATAATCAAGGTTTGTGTCAGCAGTGCGCTTTGGTCAGAACAGTTTTTACAATCAAAAGCATCCCTTGCTCAGATGCTCTTCTTTGACATGATTCTGTGTGATTTGTGAATCAGGTGGGTGCTGGTCTTCTCAGTTGTGCCTTCTTGTACGGCATATTTTGGGTGTTTGTTGCTAAGAAGTTGTTCATGAAAGTGTGATAATTGTGGTCAGTAATCCTCTCAATATTGCCGCTATGCTATAGCATGATTAATTGGTTTAGAATAATTGAGCTTTTGAGTGCTTGATACTAATTTGGAACTCATATCTTTGTAGGTGGCTCGTGGTGATAAAAGCAGAGAGGATGGTTTTTAATGCTACTGAAGATTCCACGCATGTTTGAGAATTATCTGACTAAAGTTTCACAACAGACTTGGATCATGAAGCATGTCCAAATTGGAAAATTTAGACTAGAAACTTTATGAACTTGGTACACTCATGGACTTCCTTCTCTCAATCTAATTGATACAACGGTCTGTTCTTAAAAAGAAAATAATATTTGAAAAAAAAAAAAAAAGAAGTTGATTTTCCACTCTGGTTAAACTGCCCTAATGCTCCATTTGGTGGCCAACTAGTGAGTAGTTAATTAATCGAAGTGATGTGGGTTGTCCTTGCAGTTGCAGGTTTCATTGGTTGGCAAAGAAGAATCTCATGTTAAGCTTACTACAATTATATCAAGAAGTCTATAATTTATTAACAAAAAGAAAGCAAGCGATGAGGTAGGAAGAATGTTACAATTGCTGCTGTGGTTTTATTGCTAGGTCCTTTGTATATTGAAATTTTGTAACTTGAGTTATACTGTTAGTCCTTATAGCTTGGTTTTGTTACTATATTGTGCCTTCCTCATGTGTTGTTAATATTTTAGAGGAAAAAACGTGTAAAAATTAGAGACACTAAAATATAATTAAAAAGAAATTACAATCTCAGTTTGGTCTTTCTAATTTTGTACAAGGTCATCTTTCGTTCCAAATTTTAACGGCAAGTAATGGAGAGATGCATATTGCAACAACTCAAATTGAAATGACGAGAATTAAAGTAAAACTTCGCTAAAAATTAAGGGACAAAAGATGTTTTTTTTTTTATTTGATCGGCAAAGAAAATCTTCATTGATGAAAACATACAAGGTATGAAAGATTACATCAATAAAGAGGAACTAACAAAAGAGACCAAAAGAAAATGACAACAACAGAAGCATAACACCAGGTAGCAAAACATAGCAGCAGCCAAACTGATAGCAAAACACAGCAGCAGCCACTGATAGAAACAGCAGCCAAACATAGCAGCAGCAACCTCATCCATTGCTATTCCAGCCCAGCCCAAACCAACCCCTGATTTGTCTTAGGAGGGAGATATCATTAAGCAACTGAAATCATAAGTCGACCACCATGTCAGAGACTTCCGCGTACCAGTGAAGCCTATCAACTATCAATTCAGCCTTCCCAAACACCCCTTAAACCATTTGCATTCCAGATGGTCACAGAACCAGAACAACCAATCAGCCTTCCCATTTCTGATCATAACAACAATTCAGCCTTCCCATTTCTGATCATAACGACCAATCAGCAAAGCTACATCAACCAGCAAAGCTCAAACAGCAAAGCAGCCACAACAGAGCATGCAAAAATTACACATACAACAGAAACTTTCAATCAGCCTTCCCATTCTGATCAGCATGCAAAAATTACACATACACATACAGCATGATTACACATACAACAAACCCAATCAGCCTTCCCATTCTGATCATAACAACAAATCAGCCTTCCCATTTCTGATCATAACAACCAATCAGCAAAGCTCAGCCAGCTTGACAGATCAACCACACTCCTGTAGCAATTCAGAACAATGGCAGGTACCAGAAAATCAATGGCAGCCCCTTATTTGCCTCCAATTCAGACCAATATCATTAACAGAGTAGGGGAAGTCCTTGAGGGAGGCTTTAAGCCAAAATGCTAATCTAACCTTGATGAGGTCCCACAGGTCAGCTGAGTTAGGAGGGACATTAGAGAAAATGTAACGCCCTCAAAATAAACCCATAAATCATACATTCTTGACATACTTAGACATAAAAGAATAAAGCATAATTACATATCATCAAAGTATTCATTACAAAATGTATTACATGTTGACAACAAAAGTAAGTGCCCTATAGGCTTACAACTTTCTAAGTCAACACTTGGTTACAAAATAAGAGTACTAACTCAAGATACAAAATAAGCCCTTGGCTTGATATACATGTAATACAACCAAAAATGACAAAAGAGTCCAATAGCCTCAAGCCTCCCAAGCTACGTCCTTGGAGGTGGCATACTACCTGTACTTGAAAATGATGTCCCATATAGGGTGAGCCAACGCCCAGTAGAGATATGCTAAACATACTATGGACAATAACTAAAACATTAGCATTTGATAAATGTTTAACTCACATGAATCAATTCATAATCCATTTCAATTACATAACAAATGTGTCCATGTTTCATTCCATTTCTTATCCAATTTTTCAATTCATAACTCTGGCTCAGAACCTGGCCATATACTTTAAAGGAGATTACATCTCATATCAATAATTCTTCCATTACATCAATTCAATTGAAATAATAATTCACATCAAAACACTTCCATAAGCATCGATAGATATACAGATTTGCTGTATCAATAACACATAAAACACTTCCATACTTCACAAACGATACACAGATTTGCTGTATCTATGGAGTCCATCCCCTATCTCCTCCCACACTACATCCAGTTTAGGAGTCCATCCTCTATCTTCCTCTAAACCATGGAGTATATCCCATATCTCCTCCCACACAATACAATGTATATAAACACATATCATATACATAATCAATCAATACATAAATTCAATGTATTATTCCAACCGTTATATTCGATGACATATTCAATTGATTAGTTTTAGTTTGCCTAATCATCATGCATTGTCTACAACAATCAAGACTATCCTCCACCGATAGCCCAAAGCAGTTATTTCTAAACAGATAATAAATGCCTCAACAGATATATAATCTCAACATTCTCAAAGTGAACGATTAATAAATCCAACTCTATCATTCTATCTCATAATGAGCCAATTTCATTATTTCCAACTCAATTTCACATTTCCATAACAATTGTCATTAATTACACTAATGACCCAAATATACCCAAACATGGCATTTTTCCCCTTTTTCCAATATTAACCCAAGGGTCCAAATATTGTCAACAACATCAATACTATCATTTTAAGACCCCAAAATACACGTTTATGAGTCAAAATAACAAAAATCCCTCTTTTGAAAATAACACAATTCAAATCCTAACTTTCCAAATCAAACCATCTATACAAATAACTCAATATCTATGTTAAAGCACATAAGAATGAGTAGGAATCCCTACCTCAAATTCGGAGCTCAAAGGAAGATGATGAAGAAATTGAAGATGCCCCAAAACCCAAGATTTTCGGATCAAAATATAGCCCTCGATAATCCCCACAACTTTTACAAAGGCCCAAGATGAGGAAATCACTCATACTAGATAAATCCCTAGAGAGAATGTAAGGTTTTAGAGAGAGGAGCTCTCAAATCTGGGTTTGGAAAAGTAAGAGAGAGAAAGAGAGTTGAAAAAGTGATCCAAAAAGGTGAAATCCCGATGTATTATACCAGTCGCCCCGCTCAAGTGTCAAACACAAACTCACGCTCGAGCGTCAAAAGCGCCGCTCGAGCGTCGATTGCACACTTCCAGAAGTTTTGCAGACCATGGTCCCCGCTTGAGCGTCAAACTCCCCGCTCGAGCGGAGGAACAAAATCAAAGGGTCATCAAAACCCCTGCTTGAGCGTACGAAGACCTGCAGACAAAAGTACTGGGAGATGGAAATTTACGCTCGAGCGTCAAAACGCCCGCTCGAGCGGAGAAGCAACAACGAAGGGCCCGCTCGAGCGTCAAAAGCCCCGCTCGAGCGTGAAGGCCAAATTCTAGGCATCAACCAATGGTTCCAAAGCACCAACCTATTTCAAACCTGCCCAACACAACCCAAGACTCAAATACAAAGAGTAAGGGAAGGAAATGAGAATGAGACACAATACAACCACGAAACCAAGTCCGAAATATAATATACAAAGGAAAGGAAAATCGGGATCGCTATAACCTTCCCCCCTTAAAGAATTTCGTCCCCGAAATTAAGTACAAGTTTTTTCTCAATTCTCAACAACATTACAATTCATTACCCAACAACTTGACCCATTACCGGTCATTCCATCTCTATTCAAGAGGCATTTCACAATATATACTCAATATGCATTATTAGCATGCTTTCCTTGAAATTTACAAATCTCAACACAAATTTCATAATTCTATATCATATTCAATATTCATGATATACCTCCATTTTTACCATACGTTCAACATATGCAATGTTACATTAAACTTCCATTTGAAGGCAAGTTCCAAAATACTTCCATAAATCCAAAACATATACAATGTTTTACAACTTAAGACATAATTAATGCTCTTAAAGTTCATCAATATTACAAAGTTTCCAATGCATGATTAAACATTTACAAACAAGTTCAGATATTTCTCACGGACATCCACCTCACGTTCCCAAGTGGCTTCCTTCACTTTGTGATGTTTCCACAAAACTTTTACCAAGGGAATGGTCTTGCCTCCCAAGACTTGATCCCGTCTATCCAAGACCCGAACCGGCCTCTCCTCATACGAGGCATCATCGTCAACCTCTAAGTCAGTCCAATCCAATACATGCGATGAATCCGGCTCATACTTCCGAAGCATACTAACATGAAATACGTCATGCACTCCGGACAACTGCGGCGGCAAGCCTAAATGATAGGCAACCTCGCCAATCCTCTCAAGGATCTCAAAGGGACCGATAAACTGAGGGGATAACTTCCCACTCTTACTGAATCTCATCAAACCCCGCCTAGGTGATATTTTCAGAAAAACATGATCACTCGTCTCAAATGCCAAAGGCCTCCTCCTACGGTCGGCATAACTCTTTTGGCGACTCTGGGCTATAACAAGCCTTCTACGGATAAGTTCAACCTTCTCCGTTGTTTCCCTCACCAATTCCGGGCCCAACAAAGGTGCATCGCCCACCTCGGCCTAACAAACTGGAGACCTACAAGGTCGGCCATACAAGGCCTCAAACGGTGCCATACCGATACTCGACTGAAAACTGTTGTTGTAGGCAAACTCCACCAAGGGCAAGTGCCTCTCCCACGACCCACTAAAGTCAAGAACACAACCTCAAAGCATATCCTCAAGGATCTAAATAGTATGCTCAGACTGTCCGTCAGTCTGAGGGTGATAAGTCGTGCTAAAGGTCAATCTAGTGCCCAAAGCACTCTGCAAACTCTGCCACAACCTAGCAGTAAAACGAGGGTCTTTATCTGAGACGATTGACACTGGGACCCCGTGTAACCTCACTATGTCCCGAATATACAAGTCAGCAAGATGATCTATCGAATCTCTCATGCGCATAGAGATAAAGTGCGCTGACTTAGTCAACCGGTCTACAACCACCCAAATAGCATCACTACCCTGCTGAGTCCTCGGAAGACCTACAACGAAGTCCATAGTGACATGCTCCCACTTCCACTCGGCAATAGGCAAGGGTTGCAACAAACCCGCTGGCCTCTGATGCTCGGCCTTCACTTGCTGACAAGTAAGGCACTTTGATACGAAAACTACTACATCTCTCTTCATACCCCGCCACCAAAACTGGCGACCCAAATCACGACACATCTTGGTGCCTCCCGGATGCACCACAAGGCGTGAATGGTGAAACTCTCGGAGTACCTCCTCTCGGCAAGACTTCGGTACAAACAAGCGGTCTCGGTATCTCACACTCAGGTCGAGATACACAGACAAACCCTTCTCAGCCTTCCCACTGGAGATCTTCTCTCGAAGGGACTCTACCTCAAGGTCACCTCTCTGTGCCTCTAACACTCGGTTCACAAGTGTAGGCTGCGCAATAACAGAAAACAAGGCCGCAGCCTCAACGGATTCGCCCAGAAGCAAATCAAACTCGCCAAGTGCACCCAACATCTCCCACTCCCAATGGCTATACAAGCGACATCACCAATGGATTTCCTACTAAGGGCATCGGCCACAACATTGGCCTTTCTCGGGTGATAGTGTAACTCAAAGTCGTAATCCTCTATGAACTCCATCCATCTTCTCTGCCTCAAATTCAAGTCTCTTTGTGTAAACAGATACTTCAAACTCTTATGGTCCGAGAACACCTCGAACCTCTCACCATAAAGGTAGTGTCTCCAAATCTTTAGGGCAAAGATCACTGCTGCTAACTCTAGGTCATGTGTAGGGTAGTTCCTCTCGTGTATTTTCAACTGACGTGAGCCATAGGCTACCACATTCCCCTCCTGCATCAACACACAACCCAAACTCTCTCGTGAGGCATCACAATAAATCGCGTAACCCAAACCTCTCTTCGGAATAATCAAAACCGGAGCGGTGGTCAATCTAACCTTCAACTCTTGGAACGACTTTTCACAAGTCTCACTCCATACAAATTTGACCCCTTTCCGCGTCAACCTAATCAACGGTGAAGCTAGCCTGGAGAAGTCTTTCATAAATCGGCGATAATACCCAGCTAATCCCAGAAAACTGCGGATCTCAAAAACACTCTTAGGCTGTGCCCAATCTTGCACTGCCTCTATCTTGGATGTATCAACAGACACTCCTTCTCCAGAAACCACATGGCCTAAGAATTTAACCTCTCTTAGCCAGAACTCACACTTCCCAAACTTGGCATACAGCCTATGGGCTCTAAGCAACTCAAGCACCACTCTCAAGTGTTCCTCGTGCTCCTCCTCTGAAGGTGAATAAATCAGAATGTCGTCCACGAGAACGACCACAAAACGATATGAGAATTCCCGGAAGATCCGGTTCATCAAATCCATAAATACTGCCAGTGCATTGGTAAGCCCAAATGGCATCACTAGAAACTCATAGTGGCCATATCGTGTACGGAATGCTGTCTTCGGAATATCCTCTTCCCTGACTCTCAATTTGTGGTAACCCGATCTCAAGTCTATTTTAGAGAAACAGCGGGACCCCTTCAACTGGTCAAACAAATCATCTATACGAGGCCTAGGGTATTTATTCTTAACCGTAGCCCAATTTAACTTCCGATAATCGATACAAAGTCTCAAGGAACCATCTTTCTTTTTAGCAAAGAGGGCTGGTGCTCCCCATGGCGAAACGCTAGGGCGGATAAAACCCTTATCTAGCAACTCCTGGAGTTGAATCTTCAACTCACTCAACTCGGCTAGGGCAAAACGGTAAGGTGCCATAGAAATTGGCGCTGTGCCAGGCACTAAGTCAATAGAGAACTCGATCTCTCGATGTGGTGGCAAACTAATAAGATCCTCGGGAAAAGCATCCAAATACTCGTAAACCACTCTCGGCAATACCATCAAGGTCTCATTATACTCACTACTCTCAAAGCTAGCGATGAGACTACTAAGCTCACTCCGCTCTCGTGGATCATACACCGGTAGCAATACACTACGAACCCGATCCCCCAAGAAATGGAAACAATCCCCGCTCAAGGTACATACAGTGACCCTTTGGCGGTAACAATCGATAACAGCCCGGTATGACGATAGCCAGTCCATACCCAAGATAACATCAAAACCCGACATAGGCATAACTACAAAAGGAAATGGAAGTCGGCGATCTGCTACTTCTACATCACAACCTCTACATCCTTGTTTCAAAATCAACTCACCCCCAACAGGTGATACAACACAAATAGGAGATGCTAACTGTGCCAACTCCAAATCTAAAACAGATACAAATGCAGCAGATATAAAAAAGAATGGGATGCACCCGTACCAATCAACACATTGGTAACCAAGTTGCAAAACAAAAAGGTACCTCTCACAACAGATCGAGCCGGGTACTAGATCCTGCGCGGTAACAGCATACACACGCCCTGTAGGCCCCTGATCCACCTGCTCACCTCTAGGAGCAAAAGACTGCTGCATAGACTGGGACGACGAAGCTCCCAGATTGGCCTTCGAGGCCTGAACTGACTGTGCTGGCAGAAAACTCTGCGTCTGCCTAGAACCAGATGCCCCCGAAGTGGCACTCAACTGCGGGTAGTACCTCTTCAGGTGCCCCGCCTGACCACACTGATAGCAGGACAATGGCTGACCTCTGCCCTGACTCTGGTCCTGAGGTCGAGCCGATGATGAAGCTGTTCTCTGACTTCCTTCCCTCTATGGGCAAGCTGGAGACTTGTGGCCCAGCTGACCACATTTGTAACAGGTAACGTCTCCCTGATTGCCTCTCCCAGAGCCTACACTTGGCATTGGAAAGGTCGATCTAACAAAACCACCCTGAGACTGCTGAGGGTTAGAACCCCTCTGTCTCCTGCCATCACCCTGACCATCCTAACTCCTCTTGGAGCCCCTCTGCCTCTCATCCTCCTCCTGCATCATAATCTCCATATGGGCTGCAGCATCTACAAGACGCCCATACTCCCGGGTCATAGAACCCCCAACTCTCATCTTGAGGCTATGCCTCAACTTCTTCTCAAACTCCAGACAAAGGCGTTCCTCAGACGCCACAAGCTCAGGTGCAAACTTGGATAGACTGGTAAATGCGGCATCAAACTCAGCCACTGATAAACTCAGCTGCTTAAACTGACAAAACTGGTCTCTCAGCTTCTCCCTGACAGTAGGAGATAAGAACTTCTCCTAGAAAGCACCAACAAAGACCTCCCACGTGCCATCAACACGGCCTTTCATGAATTTCCACCACTAACCCGCATCCCCCTTAAGCTGGAAAGATGCCAAGGTCACCTTCAATGCCCCGTCTTCGATGCCAAGTATCTCAAATGTCTATCATCTATTTGAGCCATTCATCAGCTTTCAGTGGCTCTTTCGGATCACCCAAAAATTCGTCCGGGTTAGACCGGAAGAACTCCCTCTTCAGAAAGGAAGGCGCTGCCTCAGTAACATAGGCCTGGACCTGATTCTTAGCTCTGAGAATGCCCAAGGATTCCCTCAAAGCTCCTGTCATCTCACGGGCTAAGGCGTCCATGGCCTGCTGACCTACCGACTCGGCCACATTGGCCTAACCAACACCCTCCTGCTGCTCCGGAATCTCATCCGGTATAGGCATTTCCTGCCTCCTAGGCCTACCCCGCCTCCCACCACGTCCTCGTCCTGACATCCTAATAAAGGTAACGAAGACATTAGCACATTCACAAATATGCCGAAGCTATAACACTCGCGTCCTAATGCATGGACAACTGTAATTCACTCCACGTAAGCATATAATCACATAAACACTTAAGAATTTCATTTCCGGATAATGATAGTCCCGAGGCGTTACTAGAGTTCCGGTTAGAAACAGCATTGATCAAGTGCCTTTCCACCAAGACTCACAGAAACCCAAGGATCCAATCAACATCCTAGAAACTAAACCCCATACCCAATTAGTCACATAAACATGTTATTACATAAGCACATAACATTACACATAAGTCTCTAACAAGCGAGACAAACCCATTGTGATACTAATCACTTCCCACGTACCTAAAGTATTCAAACCCGGTACACTCTGATACCAAGTTGTAACGCCCTTAAAATAAACCCATAAATCATACATTCTTGACATGCTTAGACATAAAAGAATAAAGCATAATTACATATCATCAGAGTATTCATTACAAAATGTATTACATGTTGACAACAAAAGTAAGTGCCCTATAGGCTTACAACTTTCCAAGTCAACACTTGGTTACAAAATGAGAGTACTAACTCAAGATACAAAATAAGCCCTTGGCTTGATATACATGTAATACGACCAAAAATGACAAAAGAGTCCAACAGCCTCAAGCCTCCCAAGCTATGTCCTTGGAGGTGGCATACTACCTGTACTTGAAAATGATGTCCCATATAGGGTGAGCCAACGCCCAGTAGAGATATGCTAAACATACTATGGACAATAACTAAAACATTAGCATTTGATAAATGTTTAACTCACATGAATCAATTCATAATCCATTTCAATTACATAACAAATGTGTCCATGTTTCATTCCATTTCTTATCCAATTTTTCAATTCATAACTCTGGCTCAGAACCTGGCCATATACTTTAAAGGAGATTACATCTCATATCAATAATTCTTCCATTACATCAATTCAATTGAAATAATAATTCACATCAAAACACTTCCATAAGCATCGATAGATACACAGATTTGCTGTATCAATAACACATAAAACACTTCCATACTTCACAAACGATACACAGATTTACTGTATCTATGGAGTCCATCCCTATCTCCTCCCACACAACATCCGGTTTAGGAGTCCATCCCCTATCTTTCCCTAAACCGTGGAGTACATCCCCTATCTCCTCCCACACAATACAATGTATATAAACACATATCATATACATAATCAATCAATACATAAATTCAATGTATTATTCTAACCGTCATATTCGGTGACATATTCAATTGATTAGTTTTAGTTTGCCTAATCATCATGCATTGTCTACAACAATCAAGACTATCCTCCACCGATAGCCCAAAGCAGTTATTTCTAAACAGATAATAAATACCTCAACAGATATATAATCTCAACATTCTCAAAGTGAACAATTAATAAATCCAACTCTATCATTCTATCTCATAATGAGCCAATTTCATTATTTCCGACTCAATTTCACATTTCCATAACAATTGTCATTAATTACACTAATGACCCAAATATACCCAAACATAGCATTTTTTCCCTTTTTCCAATATTAACCCAAGGGTCCAAATATTGTTAACAACATCAATACTATCATTTTAAGACCCCAAAATACACATTTATGAGTCAAAATAACAAAAACCCCTTTTTTGAAAATAACACAATTCAAATCCTAACTTTCCAAATCAACCCATCTATACAAATAACTCAATATCTATGTTAAAGCACATAAGAATGAGTAGGAATCCCTACCTCAAATTCGGAGCTCAAAGGAAGATGATGAAGAAATTGAAGATGCCCCAAAACCCAAGATTTTCGGATCAAAATATAGCCCTCGACAATCCCCACAACTTTTACAAAGGCCCAAGATGAGGAAATCACTCATAATAGATCAATCCCTAGAGAGAAGGTAAGGTTTTAGAGAGAGGAGCTCTCAAATCTGGGTTTGGGAAAGTAAGAGAGAGAAAGAGAGTTGAAAAAGTGATCCAAAAAGGTGAAATCCCGATGTATTATACCAGTCGCCCCGCTCGAGCGTGGAAACCCCCGCTCGAGCGTCAGACACAGACTCACGCTCGAGCGTCAAAAGCGCCGCTCGAGCGTCAATTGCACACTTCCAGAAGTTTTGCAGACCATGGTCCCCGCTCGAGCGTCAAACTCCCCGCTCAAGCGGAGGAACAAAATCAGAGGGTCACGCTCGAGCGTCAAAACCCCTGCTCGAGCGTACGAAGACCTGCAGACAAAAGTACTGGGAGATGGAAATTTATGCTCGAGCGTTAAAACGCCTCGCTCGAGTGGAAAAGCAACAACGAAGGGCCCGCTCGAGCGTCAAAAGCCTCGTTCGAGCGTGAAGGCCAAATTCTGGGCATCAACCAATGGTTCCAAAGCACCACCAACCTATTTCAAACCTGCCCAACACAACCCAAGACTCAAATACAAAGAGTAAGGGAAGGAAATGAGAATGAGACACAATACAACCACGGAACCAAGTCCGGAATATAATATACAAAGGAAAGGAAAACCGGGATCACTATAGAAAACACACTCATTCCTATGTTTCCAAAGAGACCAGAGGACAACTAGGGGAGTGGCCCTCCAAAATTTCTTGAGAAAAGACTTAAAATTCACCCCCATCCACCAGGAGAACAGATCTGATACAGATAGAGGAATGCACCATTGAAGACCCCAATCCTAAAGCACAGAGGACCAAATGGCCCATGAGAAAGAGCAATGAAGTAAAATATGCTGAGCAGATTCTGGAGCAGAATTGTAGAATATGCAAGAGGTGGAAGTGTTGTTGCCTAGGATGCCAAGGTTGTGCAAGAATTCAGAAGTTTTAATTCTGTTTTTCCATGCCAACCAACCAAAAAATAGGACTTTGGGGGGGGGGTAAGATGTGGTTCCAAATAAACTTGCTTAAAACTAGTGGAGGCCCAAGAAGAGATGTACTAAAGGAGTATAAGGAAGACACAGTGAACATACCAGAACCAGCAGCTGCAGCAGCCCAAGCCATACTATCAACACACTCAAGTCTTAGAGAAGGAGCAGAGGATAACAAATCAAACAGTCTAGCTTCATCCGCCAACTCCCAAGCATATAATGCTCTTCTAGGCAATTATCCAAGAAGTAGTTAAAAATGATTCTACTCTGAACCCCTATGAACATGATATCCTTCCACACCCTAGAATGTTTATAGGAAGGTTTCACTGGAGGAAGCCAGCAGTCAACCTCTACCTTATATTTACTGCATAAAACTTGTCTCTAAAGAGCATTAGTTTGAGTACCAAATTTTCACCACCATTTAAGGAGCAGGCAGGAATTGACATCCCTAATCCTCCTGATGGCTAGACCCCCTTGAGGAACACTTTTTGTAATATCTAGCCATTTGACCAAATGAATTTTCTTTTTTAATTCAGTACCACCCCATAGGAATGCAGCCTCTAGTTTCTCAAAGTCACGAGCCACACCTTCAGGCATCCTAAAGAGAGAGAGATAGTACACAGGTAAGCTTGAAAGAATAGACTTAATCAGAGTTAATCTTCCAACGAATGACAACATTTTCCTTGCCCATCCTGAAAGTCTTGCTCTGACAGAATCAAGTATAGGTTTCCAAGTTGATTTCCTACCAGGATTAGCACCTAAAGGCAGCCTCAAAAATTTCAAAGGTAAGTCGAGTACCTTGCAATTCAAGAGGTGTGCAAAAGATGTTTGAAGCTAACTCTCTGTCTCTCTACACACTGAATGCTTTCGAGTCCCATTTTTTTTTTGTTTTTTGTGCTTAAATTTATTTATTTTTAAACTCGTTAGGGAGTATAAGTCTTTTATCAAAATAAATAAATTTATATGTCTATATATATAAGAATCTCTTTAGTGAAGATGGCGTTTATTTTTTTTACTGGAATTGTCCCATTTGTTTTAACAAATTACTTTTTTGTTAGGACCTTTTTAGCCAGGCTTGTATTTTGGCATTTTCTACCAAAAAAAATATCCTTTTTGATATTTCATTTTTTTACAAAGTTGAGGCCCATTTTTGGAATTTGGCTGGGTAAGCGGCTGCGGTTGATTCTTTCACCGGTTGAGCCGGTGATTGTTGTTTTAAAAGGTTGCCGTGACGTTTAGATGAGGGTTTGTTTAGAATTTGTTTGATAATCTAAATTGTTCATATTATAAGATTATTTAAGTAAATCATTCATGGCAAAAAACAAATTGATTGGACATCTATAATTTCGTAACAAGAACACATTTGAAAAAGAAAGAAAAGATTAACATGATTTTGGTAATTTTTTTAAAAATAATTAGAACCTGATCATGGGTCTACACATTTTCGATTAACTTGATTTTTTTTTAATATGAATAACATACTTAATGAATCTTACAATATGAACGATTTGAAGAAAAAAAAAATTCAGAACAAGCTCCACCGAAACGCCACAAACACCGCAAGGTACTTTGCTTTACCAGGATCCTTTAACTCCCTTGGTTTAATAAATTATTAAATTATTGATTGAATTAATTATATTGTTATCCGTATATATAAATTTTGTATTATTTTAATGTTCAATATTTAAATTGATGATAATATCAAAATAAAGTTGCTCAACTCATAACCCATCGTATTTTCACTAGAGATACACAAATCAATAAATAAATTAAAAACCTGTAGTGTTGGTTTAATTTAATATGAAAAGTATTTATACATTTGTATACTTTTTAACAAATATATATATATAAGAAAATCTTAAAATAAAATAGTGGATTTGCTACTAACTACATTTATAAGTAAATTAGGTAGGAAAATATATAAAAATATTTTCAATATTTTATTTAACTGTAGTGAATTTAAATCACTATACAATGATAATTTTAAAAAATTATCTTAACTTCAAATTTATTTATTTATTTTTTTTCAGGACATGGGAAACATTATATTAATAAAAACAATAATAGTACAGATCCCAAAGGACCATCTCAACCAAACAACAAAAAAACAAATCTGCCAAAAAAGCAGCTACGATCCAGGGAAAATCACCGACCTGCTCAAAAATGTGGTCTGGAAAGTAAGATCTGCTTGAAAGCCCGTTGTCCCCGTCAACATCATCCCCGTCGCAACTATCCAACTCTGCCGCCGCTGCCGCTGCCGCTGGAGAAGGAAGGACACCCACAACGGTATGGGAGAAGGGTTGAGAGAGAAGAAAACCATTGTGGGTATTGAAAAACCAAAAATCTATATCGAAATCGGAGAAGAAAACTCTCAAAACTTCTATTTCGGACATAAAAAGTCCAGATTTACACTCTAAAATTGTAGATCTAGACTCTAGGAATGTAGATCTATACTTTAGAAGTGTAAAATGAATCACCGGAATGTCGCCAGAGCATCACCGGAACACTGCCGGAAATCACCTAGAAAGAGGCTCTGCTCTCTCTCTCTCTCTCTCTCACTCTCTCTCTGGACTCATAATTAACTTCAAATGTGTTTAAAAACATGATAGTTTAGAAACATAACAATCACTCCAATTGATGTATTGAATTATATCAAAACACTACATTAATTATCCAAAATTTATATAATTTATAGAATAGAATTATCATTGTATCAAAATATTTATTTTACTCTTGGTTGACTAAAATAATGATAAAAAAAAAATACATTATAAATAAAATCTTTTTTCACCATTGTAAATGATTGATCGTTTCGTTAAAAACACTCAATGAACGACTATTTTACTATATTCCACATCGTTTCAATGAGCCAAATGAAGCATAAGAACCAAAAAATTTATTCAATATTGGTACTCAATGCAAGTGTACAAAGAAAATCTAAAATATCTTTTTCAATTGAGCTTAATGACTAAAACAACTTTTTTTTACATTATTTTACTTAACGAAAAAATGTGAATGGTGTAGATTGTTTTGGGGGTGGGGGGAATAAAAAAATAGAGTTTATTTAGTTACAAAGCTCAAATATTATTTCGATAATTTTTCATTAACATTTTTATGAAAATTGTATACTTATCTGATATTTTTCTTTAAAAAGAAAATTCATAATCCTCTATAGGTTCACTTCTATTGGCACTTTCTTTTCTTTTTTATGTGAAGAATAAACCAATGAAAAATGATTTGCATACAAAAGGATTATATAAAAAATCACATTAGGAATAATGTATCAATGGTATTTTTAAAATTATGAAAATGATAGGTGCTTTAATAAGAAATGAATGAATCGCATTACATTAGATTTTCTTTAAATTTTAATTTATAGCTCACTTCTCATAAATAATTTGGTAGTCATATAGATGCGAAATGTGTTTTTTTTTTTTTTTTTTTTCATCTCTTTTGTACAAAATTTATATTTTATGTTGTTCTTTATATTTTCATATTATATGTATAAATTCAGATCACTTTAGTTTTAATTAAAAAAAATTAATATAATTATGTTAAAATTATATGATTCATTATATTTTCTCCAATTCCTATTATTTATAATGCAATTTTTATAATTATATCATACATCTAATGATTTAGTCTATTCAATTTTATTGGAGAATATTCTCACTTTTAAAATTATTATAATTTTTTTTTTTAAATATACTGTAATAATAGCACAGGCCTTTATCTCCCAATATATATATATATATACAAGGCATTAGTCTAAAGAACACTGAAAATCTTTAAAATAAAAAAAATAGAATTTTTTTCAATTTTTTTTCAATTAAAAGTCCTCAAAGGTGTTTTAGGACCATACATACTTTGAAATTACAAATTTAATTAAGAGTCATTGCCATAAAATCACAAATTGCAATTCTTTTATTCAATTATTTTTCATTTGTGAGGTGTGTGGCCAGAATTATTATAATAAAGTTCTCTGTTCTCAATACGAAATTGAGATGGGTTCAAAATTTGATTTGAGACAATAAAACTCACTAATTAGTTGGAGAAACTATACATTGTAGGTAATTTTAGCATGAAACGGGGATGGAAATCAAGCTAATAATAAAAATGCAAACACTTAATTTGGAAACACTCCCAATTCATTCATGTGTTTTGTTTTCAAAACTTCGCATCTCTTAAAAGCAGGTCTTGAACCATCCATCATCAAATATATAGGAAATTTTTGAACCTTACACCCCACCCTTGGGAGGTGAACAATAAAGAAGGAAAAGTAAAACAAACCAAAAAAAAAATCTTGAGAAATGTTACCTTTATGTAAAAGGTGGGGGGGGAGGGGGGGAAGGCAACCTGCAATTCTGACTGGTATAGGATGGATTCACACAGTGGCTAAAATAAGGCCAGGAAAGACGTCGAAGATGATTATAAAATAACAGTATAGCAAAGCACCACAGAAACAAACAATACTATCAACTTCAATTTTGAACATAATTGCATAATAAAGCACTTGTAGAAAATTAATATGCCCAAAAATCCACATAACTGATGTTTTGAGTAACAACATATCTTCAAAAATACCACATTGTTCTGGAAACATCCAAAAAAACGAAGTACTTGAATAGATAGGAAAGTACAGAGAATGCAGATTCTGGTAATTAGGTAAACAATAATTACAGCATCATCTATACGAGCATCAGAAACTTCATACAAAATCACCAGTCCAAAACTTAGAAACTAGAAGTTTGATGAATCTGCACAATGAATGGGTAAAATCACAACAACAACAACAATAACAACAACAACAACAACAAAAAAACCCTTATCATAAGAAGACAATATTTCAAGTACAAAACCAACAATTACAAACTGAGGATGAAACTGCATACCCTCGATTACATCCCTTGTCTATCCAACCAGGATGGGGGCACAGTAATTTTTGCAACAAAAATGGACTAATGACAAAATAAAAATAAAAAATAAAAAAAGGGGACACAAAGAAGAGCTTTAACATTTAACATGGTGGAGATGACTAAATTGAATTTGACATGGGAACATACTTCAAATCAACAATCTAAACCTTTTTTTGGGATAAGTAAATCAACAGTCCAAACATATATATATATATAGAATAAACAATTTCTCAGCCTACAGAAATATGACACAAAATTTGTCCAATAGTGACTAGCTTCAATTTATTTACTACACATAAGAGCAATATTTCCATCACATATAGCAAAATTGGAACAATAATAAATTGCTATGCTAGTGGACTTTACAATATTAACAGTTTAAATAACTATAAGGCAAGTCACCCATCAGTAAGATTAAAGGATCCCAGATCATCATTTCCTTGTGCATTAACCTAAAATAGTAGATGATAACAAAAATACAGACAGACCGACCATCCAATTTGAAAACAAACAAACACATACACACTCTTCTAAACACTCACTCTTCTAAGATCATAAACCATGATCATCAAACAATACATTAAGCTCCATTGGTATCTCCAACCCATTGTCTATAAGAAAAAAACTTAACACCATAAACTCCGCAGGATGAACTCATCTTACACACATCTTTATAGCACAAGGAATCATCTATGTTACATAGACGCACGCATGAGCGTTGGTGTGGGTGATCTCCACGCATGGTATGAGCCCTTAAACTTACAATACATTGATGTGATCCAAAACTAGCAGCAGATTGGTGAATACATAATGACTAGCATTCCAATACCCCACTCCATCACCCTTGTCTTATCTAGTGCACCCACATTGAATCGTAGATTCACAATGTCATCAGTAAGTACAGCTTCATCACATGTCATCCACATCTTCACTCAACATCCACCTGTCCAAAACTATGAGAATTAAAAACATCACAACATGATTGACAAAAACCAAAAGGAGCAAATACTAAAGATCCCAAATGAAAGAATAAAGTGATCCATAGACTCTTCTACATTCCTGAACATGTGTAACAATTCAAAAGTAAGACTCTTTACAAAAGGATTAATATTCTGTGTGTTTAGTTTATCTTCATTCATCATTCTAGTACCGGGTTCTTAGAGCCCTAGTTCTCGGCTGAAGTGGATTGACATTGTCCACTTTTGAGGCAACAGAAGGAATGTTTGCATAAGCTTTCAGAAAAAGAAGCAAGTGCCATAGCTAATCAGACCAAATGATTATCAATTCATAATTGAAATCAAGTTTTCTTTTTTTTTTTTGATTGGCACTGGACCGGGGTGTCCTGATCAAAACCCAACTAATCCCCAAGGGTGCATAGGCCCTCGGCAAGGAGTTCCCTACAAATGCACCACGGTTAATTCAAGGGTTTTCACTAGTCCGATGGCTCAAAGAAATTGTTAGCACCTAAGAAGTTTCAATCCAAAACCTTGGAGGGAGCACACCCCCAAGACCCAAGGCCTTGCCACTAAGCCAACCCCTTGGGATTAATTGAAATCAAGCTTTTTGATTGCCTTAAACCTAAAATACTCATTTTTTCCAATATATCTTTATTATCTAAATGCATAAATACATTTTTGATGTATTTTAATAAACTTGACCAAATGATTTCAGTACATATTTAGAAACATATTATATTATTATGTAAATTGAATCAATTTAAGATTCCAATGCGATTTAAATTTCAGGGAAAAAAAAAGGGCATTTTGATTCATGATTGATACCCCAATTTGACAACCTTGATTAATAGTGATAATGGAATCCAAAATTGTAGCACAAATAACAAAAGGAACACCCTTCCCCCGCAGTCTCCAAATAGTTTCCACTAGGAGGGGATTATAAGTAGATAGAATAAAATTCTTCAAGAAAATTAGCCACTTCTGGCCCCTCCGTTTCACCATATTCACTCCTCTCTTAGAACATAGAAGCTAAAAAAATTCACCACAGCCGCCAACTGCAATCTCAAACCTCAAGAAAGGGGAATCCACGCATCATACAGCATGGCAAAATCTCACTTTTAATGCAACTATCAACCAAATAACTTTAGAAATTTATCTAACCTTTCCTTATTTTCTAACAATTTTATTTGTATTCTCTACAACAATCAACATAGAGAGAAAAAATGATATTTAAAAAAAAAAGAAAAAGAAAAAAGAAAGTAGTCTTGACATTAATACCAATGAAATTGTGAAAAAAATGGTTTTACTTATTTAAACATTATATTATCCCCTACTACTGGCCTATCCCACCCATACACATCTTCAAGTGAATTGTAAAGTAGTAAAGCAAAACAATCTTATATCTTTTTTTTTTTTTGAATGGAAGAGCAAAAATCTTTATTGATGAAGCATACGAAGTATGACAAAAATATCAATAAAGAGGAGCTTGAAGTTAACACAAGCTTTAAGCTCCAATTGGCGAGGAGCCAACAAGAACAAAAGCAACAGAAACAAAGCAAAGACAGAACAAAACAGAACCAAGACAGAACAGAACTGCCATGGATAGAAGCAACCAGAGAGCTACCAGCAGAATGTAATGTAGACCTTATCAGATACCAGCAGACAAAGCACACAAAGCACATGCCATGGCTGACAGCTTTTACACTTCCACAAGGCACGTATAGACCAAAATATGATGCCATGAACTTGTGCACATGCAGCACGAAAGCCATTACTTTCAAGAACCACTACTCCCAAAAACCTCAACAGATCAGATTACCAGTGCCTTACACCTCTACAGATCAGATTACCATGCCATGAACATAATCAACCCAAGCATCTCATGAGCGGATGCAGTGCCTTACCGCAGAAACATTGAAGAGAAGATCATTAATGGAGAATGTAAAATCTTTGGTAGAAGACTTTAACCAGATCACAAGCCTGATGATAATTAGATCCTTCAACAACTGAGTGTTTAGTTGAGAGGCTTGAAAAAGGCACTCGTTTCTGATCTTCCAGATGGACCAAAGGGTGACCAATGGAATGGCTCGCCAGATTCTTCTCTCCTTTTCCTTGCAGATGTATCCTGCCCACCACTGTAGCAAATCCTCAACAGAGGCAAGTACCACCCAAAGAATTCCCCACCATTGTAACAACCCAGTCCAAATCCTCCATACCATAGGACAGTGAATCAGAACATGTTGAATTGTTTCATGCTGTGATTTATAGAAGAGACATGATGTAGGAGCCGACCTGTCCAAAACACCAATTCGTTGCAAGAAAACAGATGTTTTAACCTTGTGTTTCATGCGAGCCAACCGAAAAATTGCACTTTGGGAGGCAGATAGTTGAGCCAAACCAAACCACTTGAATTAGTAGTGTTACCGAAGGCAAGGTTAGAATGATTATAGAGAGTGGAAACAAGAGATTGACCAGGTTTTAGTGCTGCCCAAACTGCACTGTCATCTACACCTTAATTCAAAGAGGGAGGAGCTGCTATGGTGGTAAGAGGTCTATTGAGCTTGTTAGGTTTTTATTCTTAGCAATCCCGTTTGACAAAACTCATTTCAGTTGTAATTTTATTCGCTCTTGTATTTCAGTGAGGATATGAGTTTTAGATGCGAATCCAACCCGAATTATGCCTTGCAGAGAAGTTTGTGTTGTTAATACTTTCAAGATTGCCACTTCGCTGATTATGACGGGATCGAGCTGCCCGGTCAACTCGCGGGGGTCCAGGGGGCAGCGCTCCTTGGCGGGTCCGGAGCAGCACCCAGGCGGGGTCGAGGGGCAGCGCCCCCGAAGCAAAATGCAAAATTGCATTCGAAGTTGCATGTCCGCCCTTGCTCGCTCGAGCGAAGGAGTTCTCGCTCGAGCGAAGGCTACGTCTGGCAAAAAACCTGAGAAGGATGATTTTACGCTCGAGCGCAGGATGTTTAGCTCGAGCGAAGCCACTTATGGAAAACACACATTTTTGGTTCCTCGCTCGAGCGAGAGAGTCTTCGCTCGAGTGAGCTTCGCAGTCCCAGATTTCTATAAGTACGTGATTCAGTTAGATTTTAGGATTACTGCTCCAGATCTTGTTTTTGGATATTAAGGTTTATATCTGGGGATATTTTGCTAGTTTTCTTTGATGTTTAATTGAGTATTCAACTCATGGGTTAAGAAGAATACATCAAAGGTTTGGGTTCATTCTATACAAAAGAGAGAGTTGTTCTTCGGTAGATTCTGAAGAATTTGAGCCTGAAGCTTTGGTGGATTTTGAAGTGGCTCATCGTCAAGACAATTCCGAGGTGAAGACGGGGTTGGAAGAGGCACATAGGGGTTGGTTCAATTCGTGCGTGGATTCGCTAGGTAATTGAGAGTATACCTGTGTAATTCCTTTATATCTTCTTAGTGGATTGTTTTGTGACTGTTGCCCGTGGTTTTTTATCACAGTTGGAGGTGCTCCAATTGTGGTTTTTCCACGTTAAAATCGTTGTGTCAATTTGTATTGATTGTTTGATTGGGATTGTTATATACTGCTTAAAATTGATACATAATCACAAATCAACATCTAGGGGATTTCTAGATTTTTCATAGCTCATCCTGTTCCTATTCAAAGAGGGCTCAAAGAGGGCTCTCCTGAATGTAAACAACCAGATTGAAGCTAAATTTGACACAAAACCCATGAGAAGTCCCTCCTTGCAATTGGATAGTTAAAAAAGCTTGGGGAAATCATCTTTGAGACAGAGAACCCTACACCAGTGGTCACACCAAAACTTGATTCTACAACCATTCCCCACTTTTATATGAAGATTGCTAACATAGAACAGTAAGAGGGACTCTTGCTTATCTACTACTGATACAATGCCACTCCAGATACTTGAATGATGGTTACTAGAGCAGAGGTTTGGAAGCCATGACCCGCCTAGAAACGTGTATTTACTATATAAGACCCTCTTCCATAATGAATCATGATCAGAGGCAAACCTCCACCACCATTTGAATAGAAAGCACACATTCACATCCCTTATTCTTTTCATACCTAATCCACTTTGTTTTATACTCTTTGTTACCTCTAACCATCTAACAAGATGTATCATCCTCTTTAGATTTGGGCCTCCCCAAAGAAACGAAGCTTGAATTTTGTCTATCTTCTTAGCTACTCCTTCAGGTAACTTAAACAGAGATAAGTAAAATACTGGCAGACATGATAGCATTGCCTTCACCAAAGTCAACCTCAAAGCAAAGGAGAGAAACCTCCTTTTCCATCTAGCAAGTCTCATTTTAAATTTAACAACAACTGGTTTCCACATCCTCTTTCATTTGGGATTAGCACCCAGAGGCAATCCAAGATACTTGAGTGGTAAACTTTGAGTTTTGCAATTCAGCAGATATGCAACCTCCTCTAAAGCAGTGCCTGAAATACCAACCCCACAAACCACGCTCTTTTGATAATTGATTTTGAGACCTGAAGCTACCTCTAAGCACTTGAGGATCCTTTTCAAACTGAGGACTTCTGATAACTCAGCTTCACAAAACAAAAGGGAGTCATCTGCAAATTGGAGATGGGACAATTGAACTTGATTATTCCCAATGACAACCCCTTTGAGCATATTCAACTCCCTAGCTCTCTGTATGAGAATGTTTAGTGCTTCAACAACCAAATTAAAGAGAAATGGGAAGAGAGGATCACCTTGTCTGAGGCCTTTTTGAGGATGAAATTCCTTCGTTGGTGAGCCATTAACAAGGATTGAAATCCTTGCAGTAGAGACACATTCCTTGATCCATGAGATCCATTTGGAACCAAACCCGAAGTTTACTAACATTGAGAGGATAAAGCCCCAATTAATAGAGTCAAAAGCCTTTTCAAAATCAAGCTTAAGCAGCAACCCTAATTTTTTGGAAAAAAAACTACAAAATCCAAATATCTGTAATAAATTAACAATCAATTGCTCAAGTTTAACAATATACTCCATACTCCATTTCTCCATTCCTTCATGACAACTAAGTTCCTCTCAAACTATCAAGCCCACTAAACTCCACAGATAAATATAGAGCTAAAACCACCACCCTAAACTATCTAGCAGCAACATAGGTCTAAAGTAAGCCCTACATCGGCGTTTGCCAGATGATGCCCAAAATGATTTGAGGCCCTAATAATTTAGAGCATCGCAATTACAAGCTTCCAACTAACACATTGAGTGCTTGTGGCTGGTATTCATATAATAAATATAAGTAAGTTAACTAGCCATTAGATAGTGTGCTATAAATTCATGCGTCTTTATGTGAAGTCATTAATCTTTATATCATGTAGCATCAATAAGCGAAAATCAGTTATTTGCATACACTAACACTTTCTATTCTATCTTTGTTTTTTTCCTTTTCTTTTTATATATCAAAACGAAGGATCAAATATTTTTTTCTATTTTTTTTTTACATCAAAACGAAGAATCAAATATTTGATTATTAATAACTTTGCAAAACAGATTAAAATTTTGTATATAAGCACCAAGAAAAACATCACAAAAAAGACAAATATCGAGTAGTTAAATATATCTTATTTTGTTCTTACCTAAAGACACCCACCTAAAGCTATGGGTGGCTGGTGCTCATTGTTCAACCGTCCATCCACAAAAGCACGGCGTCGCTCTCTAATGGTCACATGCAACTTGTGAGGTAATCATCGATTTTCAGATATGGTTGTTTCAGCACTTTCCACTCACTGTTTCTGTGCTTGAATAAGACTTGAACACCATCTTCACCAAACTCTATCTCACCATATTTTTCACATATTGAATTCATAATCATCTTATTAGTCAGGAAATAGGGGCCAATGTGGTAAGCCGCGATATGTCAAAGAGTCAAATCAATCTCAGCGTGCTTGTAGGGGCTCTCTAGCATAGTTGGGGTTTTCATTAGTCCTTCTTTCACTAATGAAGCCAGGTTGTAAGTCCCTAACGCTTAGAGAAGTTTCTCGAGAGGCTTCTCTTCTTCCTAGGTAATGGAGGAGGTGGCGACGTACTGATTTTCTGATAATTTATATTGATATCTCAATATGGATCCCAAGACTACAATTGGGCAATAGCACCCAAAGAGAAGCGTTGTGAAGCACCAAAGAGAGCAAAATTAGATGTCCTCGATCATATGGGATGGCTTCTTCGTCGCCACCCACGTGGCCTTTCACTGTTTTCCATATATCTGTTGGACATTGATAATGCAATTTTCAATTTCTCTATGTTGGACAATCTTCACTGTATTACGAATAAATTATGTTTGTGTACTTAACAACAAACAGAAGAAATAAAGAAAAGGAGAGAGATTGCTTGATTACAAAAATCAAACCAAAATATAAAATAAATAAATAAAAACAGATTTTTATTTTCTACAAAAACAAAATCAAAATCTGAAACAGGAAAATAATAAAACAGAAAGTAAATTAATTACTTACCAAATTAATTTCTTGAACAAATTTTTGATTAAATCCAGTGTTTAACACTGTGTCCTTAAGACAGATTCGTCCTCTCCATGGTGCTTTCAGATTGTGGACGTCTATCTCCTAGGATAAAATGATCAACTATGAATAATAGCAGAACTACAAATTATTCACACAACGAACAAACTTTGTGTTTACACTCTTTCTCACAAAAAAACAATGCAGCAAAATGCAGAGATTAAAACAGCAGAGAAGAACGAAATTTGTGAATGAAAAATCCAAATGAGAGCCTGCCTATCTATAGATGCAGTGGTACCTTTTCAGTTTGAATTAAACAGGTAGCATACCTGTTTGAACACCTGTTCGGTTTGAATTAGCAGATACAAATTTGTTGGGTTTAAATTTTGAACAGATAAAAAAAATGTATTGAACAGATTTGAATCTGTACAGAAATTCGGAAGAAGTGAAAAACAAATTTGAATTTTTCCCACCAAAATTTGAAATTAAAACTTTGGACACATTTTATTTTACCAAAAAGTAAAATTAAATTCAAATGTTTTTGACCCAAAAAGATAAGTATTGGGCCGAACAAGCCCAACCCAACCTCATACCACGTACCCGTGTCTAGGCCTAGGCCGCCTGGACGGACGATGGCGGCGGCGGCGCGTGCGTGTTTGTTTATTTTTGGGTCCAATGGGTCTAGCCCAATTTGCCCATAACCTCTCCCTTCTACAAACTTGGGGTGCCTCTTAGGTCCCTCCTCAAGTTACAATCCTATGCCTTATAAACCCACAAAAATTTGCCCACCAAACCAATGTGGAACAAGCCTTTATTCAAACCTTTAAGAAATTTCCACCAAAACTCCATTTCCATAGAGCTCACTTTGGCTTCAATTTCCCATTCACCCGATAATGGTTTTGAGCAACTAAATATATTACGTAAATCACAACGTGGCATAGAACGCGTTACCACTTTGACGCGCCAACTTTGGCGCATGGGTCCCACCTAAAACATAGACCAAAGTTTAGGAAAAATTCTGTTTTTCCGAAAACCATTTCTAACAATCCTCCACATGAATGGAATTTGATGACAACGGAAATGTAACAATATGCAAAATTTTTCAAAAGAGTATAAATTGAAAATATCTTACATCAGGATAGGTAGCTTTCAGCCTTGAACCTTCCCTAGTAATAATTTATCAAACTTACGAGCTAATCAATGGATGTGATGCCTTGAATTGTTCAGCCGTTTGTGTAAGCCAAGACAATAGATTTCACACAAAATATCTTCTGACACACACTACAACAAAAATAGTTTTTAGAGACGAAAACTAATGACGAAAATTAATTTTGTCACGAAATACGTACCTTTTAATGACGAAAATAATATTTCGTCTCCAAATGTACCATTTTTAGAGACAAAAATAAAATTTCGTCACCAATCTAAATACATAATAAAAACATTAGGTGACAAAATTATTTTTCGTCATTATTTATATTTTTTTTTGTCACCGAAGATTTTCCCGTTAAGTTTTTCAGTGGGTGCCCAAATTTTGAGACTTTTAGTGAGGAAAAAATTGGTCACCAATTATAAAATTATTAATGACGAATATATTTTTGTCATCAATAATTTTTAATATTTTAATATTATTTAGTGACAAAACTATTTTTGTGGCTAATATTTTTGTCTTTGATGAATAAATAATTTTGTTACCAATAAATGGTTTAGTTGCTAAATATTTTAGAGGGAAATAAAAATATATTGGCATCTATAGAAGTAGATATAGCAATCAGTTCTTCTTCTCATACATATTCGACCACCAAACCTCACCCTACATCACCTCACCTCAGCGCAGCGCAGACCACCAACGTCGCTCGCTATTGCAACCGCCACTCGCCACCGCCACCGTCACATCCTCACAAGTACTCTCTCACTCTCGGTCTCTCTCTCTCTCTCTCTCTCTCTCTCTCTCTCACTCGCGGTCTGTATTTCCCTCTGTTTCTTGCTCTATATACCTCGGTCACTCTCTCTCTCTCTCTGTCCCCCTTTCTTAATTTCCCCCTTTCTGAATCTTGCTCTAGCGTTGTTATGATTTGTTCAATTTAATTTGGTGTTGATTGCAAAAAATGGGTTTGGTTTAAGTGGTCTAGTTAGTTTTATTTT
Source organism: Camellia granthamiana (assembly GCA_036172215.1). NCBI lineage: Eukaryota > Viridiplantae > Streptophyta > Magnoliopsida > Ericales > Theaceae > Camellia > Camellia granthamiana. Next base: position 84,872,163 of record CM069916.1, on the reverse strand, counting down.
TGGATTTAATTGAAATTTGATTTGCAGGTAAATTTGATTTGAGGTGAATTCTTTTGCAAATATCTATTTGGATGTTAGACTTAATGTTTTCTTTTTAGTTAGTAGTATTCAAAATTTATTTATTAAAGACCTGATTTTTCATGTTTTCTTTGGGGTGTTTGGGTTTAATTTGGGATTCTGTGTCTGTTTGTCTCTCAATTCTGTTTTGTATGTGAATTTTGTTATTACGGAATAATGTGAACCTTTTCGGTGAATTTGATCATGTTATGTATATTAACTTATGTCATCATATGTTCAAAGCATATAAGTAGACACTGGAGTTATGTTGTGTTAGAAAATATTGATTTTCCTTGAATGTTCTATTATTTTGTTTATATGAGAATAACCTTATAACGAAATAATGTAGTGTAGTTGAAAATTGTCTTAGCCAATAGGTTGATGGACTTTCCAGGAATATAAAAAAAAAAAACTGATGAGCTATATGAATTTGTGGAGAATACTAGGAATTTTTTGATGAAGCTTAGGGACAACTGAGTATGTAAGTGTAGCACTGAGGTATTGATAGTTAAAAAAGGAGGAGAATAAACTATTTCAGTAGATACCATTGTGAAGATCAGTGTTTACAGCAACCAATGTAATGTTTCATGAGGTAATTGGAGGGACCTGAAATTTTCATAAACAAAGTAGTAGACCTTTGTGCCTAGCATAATTGTTTTTGTGTGGGAAACAGACTTGTGTTAGTATTCAGTTTGATTAGTTGCTTAATTTAATTTGAAGATTATAGAACATTGTACACTTGGTGATTTTTGTTTATTTTTTAATGATCTTTTTTGGTAAAGATGTGTTAAAATTAATAATGACCATTTTTGTTAGTTTTTATTCCTTGCTTGCATATAACCTTAGAACTTGTATAAGAATCTTCATTAATGATTTGGACATATATTTGGTGAAGCTCTTATTGAATTTTTCAATTTAATTAGTTCATAAATACACAAGTCTACATTATACTATATTGTTCCTAATCTTTCATTTGTGATCAGAAATGGATAAAAGTTGGATTGCCCTAGGTAGGACGACTGATGGAAGGATGAGTAAATCATATAATGATGGGGTCAAGTTATTTCTTCAATTTATAATGGGGATTTTAGACCAGAATGGTAATATTTTGTACCCGTATATAAAGTGTGTGAATGTTTATAGACAAAATCTTTAAAATGTGGAAATTCATTTGCTCCAATATGGAATTATGCAAACTTACACTATATGGCACCAGCACGGGGAACCCCATGTTTCAAACGAGGCTTACCATGATGATGAGATGCAACTTGATGGTGATGAAATTGTAGGTGGTATTGAAGCCTTAGTGGAAGATCGAATAAGAGGGGAATCGACTGATACAACCCATGGGGAGGAAGTGAGAACTTTTGATTAGTTATTGACTGATGCCAAGCGTGAGGTGTTCCCAAAATTTACAAATTATACTTTGTTGAAGTTTGTGATCGAAGTGCTTAATATGAAGATAACAAATCATTGGAGCAATAAGTCAGTTGATATGATGCTAGAGTTTTTAAGTAGACTTTTACCGAAAGAAAATTTGGTTCCAAAGTCAACTTATGAAGCTAAGAAAATACTATGTGACTTGGGCTTGTCATATGAGCTCATTGATGCTTGCATAAATGATTGTATATTATTTTGGAAGGAGAATGCAACACTAGATAAATGTCTGACTTGTAAGACATCTAGATACAAAATCAATCGTGGAAGGGGTAAGAAGATCCCCCATAAAGTATTGTGGTACTTTCCTTTTGACACCAATGTCGAAAAGATTGTACATGTCAAGGAAGAGGGCTGAGGACATGAGATGGTACAAAGATAAACGAGTGGACGACAAGATATTGAGGCATCCTACTGACAGTGATGAGTGGAAGGAATTCGATGCATAACATCCCGAGTTTGCCTTGGAGCCTCAAAATGTGAGGCTAGGGTTAGCCGTTGATGAGTTTAACCCTTTTGGGAACATGAACAACTCTTACAGTTTGTGGCCCGTCATACTCATTCCATACAACTTATGAAGGATCCATTCTGTTTGATATCATTACTTATTCCTGGAGAATCGCAACCAGGGATTGATATTGACGTCTACATGCGACCATTGGTGGATGAGTTGAATGATTTATGGACAAATGGTGCATTAACTTACGATGCCTCCACCAATGAGACTTTTCGAATGCATATGGCTTTGTTGTGGACAATACACGATTGGCCTGCATTTGGTGACATATCTGGGTGGAGAACAAAGGGTCATTATTCTTGTTACACTTGCAATGATGAACCGTATTTTGAATATTTGAGAAGTAAGACGGGGTACACTAACCATCGAGGTTACTTGCTTGAGGACCACCTAGAAAGGAGAAAGAATAGGGCTTACAATGGTAAGATTGAGAAATGGAAGAGATCTTTGGAGTTGCTGGTGGAAAAGATACAAGACCAGTTGGACAACGTGACAGGTGTCATATATGGAAAGCATCCAAGTAATAGAAAAATGCCCCGTCAAGTACCTAATTGGACAAAGGTAAGCATCTTGTATGAGTTACCTTATTGGAAGAAGCGAAAACTTCGACACAACATTGATGTCATGCATGTGGAGAAAAATTTTAGTGAAAATGTTTTCAAAATCATGTTAGGCATTGATGAAAAGAACAAGGACACAGATAAGGCATGGTTAGACTTGGAAGATATGGGTATAAGGAAAGAGCTATAGCTAACACAACGACCCGATGGGTCATATGTCAAGCCTCGAGCAAGCTTTTCATTAACACCTATAGAGAGGGAGGGTTTCTTTGAAATTTTAAAAACTGTCAAGTATCTAGATGGGTATGCGGCAAACATATCCAAATTAGTTAATGCAAGAAATGGTAGACTAATAGGCCTAAAAAGCCACGACTGTCATGTACTGATACAAAGAATTCTTCCCATTGGAATGCGTGGTTACGTGGATAAAGAAATTAGCACAACACTTTTTGAGTTAGGCAATTTCTTCCAAGACCTATGCTCTAGGACACTAAGGCAGAGCGAACTGGAGAAATTAGAGGAACGTATAATACACATTTTATGCAAGCTTGAAAAGATCTTTTCTCTAGCCTTCTTCAATGTGATGATCCACTTGGCTATTCATTTGCCTTGTGAGACTATTCTTGGAGGACCCGTACAATATCAATGGATGTACCCAATTGAAAGGTATTTTTTTACACTTATACTTGTAGATGAGATTTGCGTAAGTGTGTTGCATATGTAACTGTACTCCTAATTCGTTCTCTCTTGAAGGTTTCTTGGAGCATTAAAAAAATATGTGACCAACCGAGCTCGACCAGAAGGTTCAATTACCGAGGCTTACATTGTCAAAGAGTGCATTACTTTTTGTTCAATGTATGTTGATGGGATTGAAACCGTGCATAATCAACCAAAACAGAATGAAGATCGTAGTGAACATCAACAAGGGTTGACAGTATTCATAGAAACTGCACGTCCAATTGGTCTAATCACATGGGATGTTGAAATGTCTCAAGAAATTCGTGATATTGCTCATTGGTTTGTGTTGTACAATAGCCCAGAGATAGAGAAGTATTTGGAGTATGTGTTTCATTGAATTATGTTTATGCTTAGCTTTTTTCTTTTCGGAACTACGTAGTAATCACTTTTTTTTTTTTTTTTTGAGTAGGGAACACAAAAATCTATTACAAACTCGAGCTGGACATGACATAACCCACATACAACAACAAGATTTTCCCAAGTGGTTCAATGAGAGGCTAAAACATTTATAATTTTTCAACATTTACAACTTAAACAAAATTAAAGTTTTATAAAATGTCGTCATTTATAAATTATTTACTTATTGTTTGTTACATGTAATTGTAGATAAATAGATTGAGAGTGGAAGAGTCATCAGAGGCAACTGATGAATTGTGGTCATTAGCAAATGGTCCTAATTTGCTAGTGAAAGAGTACTCAGATTGCATAATCAATAGCAGCTGGTTCCATACTCGAGATCTAGACACCCGTCGTACGAGTCAGAATAGTGGTGTTCTTACATAAGGGGATCATGAAGGAAAATTGCATGACTTCTACGGTCACTTGTGCAAGGTTTTGGAATTTGACCACATATGTGATAAAAAAAGGTTGTTTTGCTCCAGTGTGAATGGTACAACACCGGTAACACTGGTAGAAACAGAACAATACGATTTGATACATATTGCACAAGCATTGACGTGAAAAGTCGGTAGTACCAATCTGACCCATTTATCCTACCTAGTCAAGATAAACACGTCTTCTATCTGAATGATACGAAATTGGGTGAACCTTGGAATGTCATACACAGGGTGCAACATAGAGGTGTCTTTGATGTTCTAGATGCTAGTGATGGAGAATTATTGGATCCTCTAGAAAATAATGATGTGTTCCAACAAGAAAACATTACTGATGTTGTTCCAATTGACATTGACCCAATTGTTCAATACTGTAGGGATGACGTTGAATTTAATGTTATTTTGGAAGTAAGGTCATTAGATGAGATAATGGAAGAGAATAGAGATGATGAAGGAGATGAAGAACATAACATTCCTAATGTTGATATGGATCTTGATATAGATTATGATTATGAGTCATTGGGTTCCTTTGACCGCGAGGTATTATACATATTTTTTATATTTGTGTGTGAACATGTCTTTTACTATTTACATTTCTTCTTCACATATCTTTTTTAAAATATATTTTAATTGTGTTAAATATCGTTTTTACTATTTGATTATGTTATTTCAGGAACATGAGATGGCACCAGGACTCCGTTTACAATCTCATTCAAGGCCATTAACTCCCACCCCAGAGGAAATACTGGATCCCCCAAGTCAGGAGGTCGGTACCCAACCCTTAGCACCTCATAATATGCAACCTGAGCACGAGGTGACTGCATCTAGCAGCATTGGTAAGTTTGCAAAGTTGTTTTTAAGGTTTAACTTGCATTTGTTTACTTACTAACTCAATTAATATTATGTTCTTACAGCATCACATGACAGACGTGGTCGTGGCTCGATACGCGGCATACATTCCTATACCTGAACAGTTTCGTGCACCAGTAGGAGATAATGCCTCTAAGCTGGTCTCCAAGATTGGTATAGAGGTTCGAATGCAGTTACTAGACCTGAGCGTTCGTAGGTGGAAGAAGGTGAATGCTGCTGATAAGGAGCCGATGATCCAATGCTTAGTGGTAATTATTGACAAACTCTTGTCTTTCAAGTTGTAGCATTGGTTCCGATAAGGCTTCAAACTAAAGGATATGACTGTTCATTTCTTTATTTATACTTTATTTTGAACATATTGTTTTGGACTATTGTTTTGATTTATACTTTAATTAGTTATGGTTTTCATGTTTAGGCTCTGGTTCTTTTTTATTTTTATTTTGCAAGATCAATTTGATCTATAAGGCAATCGGACTGATGTAGCAAAGGCTTTAGACACACAGTTTAGTCGGCAATTGAGTGGTTTCACTTATAAGTTGCACAAACAATACAAGCAACTTAAGGATGCAAGAGGGGAGGATTACGTAAGATGTCACCCACCTGCAAGAGTTACTCTTAATCAATGGACATCTCTAATTGACAAGTGGAATAGTAAAAAATTCAAGGTAAAATGTTTTATATTTGTTAATTGTCAAAAATTAAGTTTCTTCTTACTAATGTTATATTTTCTTGTTTTTATTGGTGTTTCAATTGTGTAGGAACAATCACTAGCTAATGTGAATAATAGGATGCAAATGAAAACAAAACATTGATGTGGATCAAAATCAATCCCGATCAAGGTACACAGGTCAGTGCGTTCTACTAATTTATTTTATTGGATTAGTAGGCTTTGTTATTTAAATATTTGAAATAACATTGAAAAACAAATGAAGCAGATAATTGCAAATGGCAAAGTGCTCGATTTAGCAGAATTTTACAAGTCCATCCACTATAATTCGGACACGCATGAATGGATTTCACGAGAGAGCCAAGTTAATTATGTATGTACAAGGAAATGTCTTTTAATTTTGATAAAATTATTTATTTTGCTGTGTAGGGTAGAATAACTAATACTTGTTTGATTTATTTCAAATTAATAGGACAACATGATACAGACGCAAGCAGAACACCTCTCGCAGACTAGTGCGATCCCCTTGACCCCAGAGGAGTTGTCAGTCAAGGTGCTTAAGCCAAGGCTAGGTTATGTGAAAGGACTCAGCATGAGGCCTTCTTCTTCTGTGAATACAACTATTGCACTTGCTGAAAATAGTGACTATGTTCAACGCCTCGAGATGCAAATAGCACAACAAAATGAACAAATTGCAAGGTTTGAAAAGTCAGAGAAGAAACAAAGCAAGAAGATACAAAGTATCATAGAGTGTTTGAGGCAAAAAGGTATCACGAGAAATTTTGAAAGTGGGAAAGTTCAAATTCTGATGGATAAGCTTCTTGGTTAGTATATTATGTTTCTATGTTAATTTAGTAGAAATTTCTGCTTCAACTAAGATAGCGAAATATGCATGTAAAGGCTCGAGAAACATCACAAACACTGAAATATGCACGTGGCTCCAAATTAGAAAACTACTTTCAAATTTGCACTATCCCAACATGTAGGCACGAAATTAAGTCAAAAAATGAACTTTTGTAACGCTTAAGCTTGAAAATAAGCCATTGGGGGTCCAAAATCATGCAACAGCCATGAGACGGCCTGGGGAACACCTCAAACACCTCGAGAGGGACCAATGTAAGTTGTGGAAACTTGCGGAACAAGCACGGGACTCCCGGTTTGAAAACTAAGACCAAAAATGTACTTTTTCACAATTAAGCTTAAAAATAGGCCACCGTAGGCCAAAATCGTGTAACAGTCACGAAACGGCTGAGGGAACACCTCAAACACCTTGGGAGGAACCAATGTAAGTTGTAAAAACTTATGGAACTAGCATGGGACTCCCAGTTTGAAAATTAAGTCCAAAAATGCACTTTTTCACACCTAAGCTTGAAAATAGGATTTCGGTGACCAAAATCGTGCAATAGCCATGAGACGGCCCAGGGAACACCTCAAACACCTCGGGAGGAACCAATGTAAGTTGTGGAAACTTACGGCACTAGCACGGGACTCCCGGTTTGAAAACTAAGTCCAAAAATGTACTTTTTCACACTTAAGCTTGAAAATAGGCCATCAGAGACCAAAATCATGTAACAGTCACGAGACGGCCTGGGCAACACCTCAAACACCTCGGGAGGGACCAACGTAAGTTGTGAAAACTTACGGAACTAGCACGGGACTCCCGGTTTGAAAACTAAGTCCAAAAATGCACTTTTTCACACTTAAGCTTGAGAATAGGCCATCAGAGGCCAAAATCGTGTAACAGCCACGAGACGGCCAGGGGAACACCTTAAACACCTCGGGAAGGTCCAATGTAAGTTGTAAAAATTTACGGAACTAGCACGAGACTCCCGGTTTGAAAACTAAGTCCAAAAATGTAATTTTTCACACTTAAGCTTGAAAATAGGCCATCGGTGGCCAAAATCGTGTAATAGCCACGAGATGGCTAGAGGAACACCTCAAACACCTCGGGAGGAACTAGTGTAAGTTGTGGAAGCTTACGGAACTAGCACGGGACTCCCGGTTTGAAAACTAAGTCCAAAAATGCACTTTTTTCACACTTAAGCTTGAAAATAGGCCATCAGAGGTGAAAATCGTGTAACAATCATGAGACAGCCCGGGCAACACCTCAAACACCTCGCGAGGGACCAACGTAAGTTGTGAAAACTTACGGAACTAGAACGGGACTCCTAGTTTGAAAACTAAGTCCAAAAATGCACTTTTTCACACTTAAGTTTGAAAATAGGCCATCGGAGGCCAAAATCATGTAACAGCCACGAGACGGCCCGAGGAACACCTCAAACACCTCAGGAGGGACCAATGTAAGTTGTGGAAACTGACGGAACTAGCACGAGACTCCCGATTTGAAAACTAAGTCCAAAAATGCACTTTTTCACACTTAAGCTTGAAAATAGGCCAGTGGAGGCCAAAATCGTGTAACAATCACGAGAAGGCCCGGGCAGCACGTCAAACACCTCGGGAGGGAGCAACGTAAGTTGTGAAAAGTTACGAAACTAGCACAACACTTCCAATTTGAAAACTAAGTCGAAAAAGGCACTTTTTTCACATTTAAGCTTCAAAATAGGCTATCAGGGGCCAAAATTGTGCAACATCCAAGAGACGGCCCAGGCAACACCTCAAACACTTTGGGAGAGAGCAACATAAGTTGTGAAAGCTCACACAACTAGCACGGGACTTCCGGTTTGAAAACTAAGTCGAAAAAGGAACGTTTTTCACACTTAAGCTTCAAAATAGGCCATCGGGGTCCAAAATCATGCAACAGGCATGAAACAGCCCGTGGAACACCTCAAACAACTCGGGAGGGAAAAATGTAAGTTATGGAAACTTACGGAACTTACACGGGACTTTCGGTTTGAAAACTAAGTCAAAAAAACTACTTTTTTCACACTTAAGCTTGAAAAAAGGCCATCGAGGGCCAAAATTATACAACGGCCATGAGAAGGCCCGGGAAACACCTCAAACACCTCGGGAGGGATCAACGTAAGTTGTGAAAACTTACGGAACTAGCACGGGACTTCCAATTTGAAAACAAAGTTGAAAAATGCACTTTTTCACACTTAAGCTTGAAAATAGGCCATCGGGGGCCAAAATCATGCAACAGCCACGAGACGGCCTGGGGAATAGCTCAAACACCTCAGGAGGGATCAATGTAAGTTTTGAAAACTTATAGAACTAGCACGGGGCTCTCGGTTTGAAAACTAAGTCCAAAAATGCATTTTTTCACACTTAAGCTTGAAAATAGGCCATCGGAGGCCAAAATCGTGTAACAGCCATGAGACGGCCCAGGGAACACCTTAAACACCTCAAAAGGGACCAATGTAAGTTGTGGAAACTTACGGAACCAACACGAGACTCCCGGTTTGAAAACTAAGTCCAAAAATGTAATTTTTCACACTTAAGCTTGAAAATTGGCCATCGGTGGCCAAAATCGTGTAACAGCCACGAGACGGCCAGGAGAACACCTCAAATACCTCGGGAGGAACCAGTGTAAGTTGTGGAAGCTTACGGAACTAGCACGGGACTCCCGGTTTGAAAGCTAAGTCCAAAAATACACTTTTTCACATTTAAGCTTGAAAATAGGCCAGCAGAGGCCAAAATCGTGCAACAATCTTGAGACGGCCAAGGGCAACACCTCAAACACCTCGGGAGGGACCAATGTAAGTTATGAAAACTTACAGAACTAGAACGGGACTCCTAGTTTGAATACTAAGTCCAAAAATGCACTTTTTCACACTTAAGTTTGAAAATAGGCTATCGGAGGCCAAAATCATGTAACAGCCACGAGACAGCCTGAGGAACACCTCAAACACCTCAGGAGGGACCAATGTAAGTTGTGGAAACTTACGGAACTAGCACGAGACTCCCGGTTTGAAAAGTAAGTCCAAAAATGCACTTTTTCACACTTAAGCTTGAAAATAGGCCATCGGAGGCCAAAATCATGTAACAATCACAAGATTGCTCGGGAAGCACCTCAAACACCTCGGGAGAGACCAACGTAAGTTGTGAAAAATTACGAAAGTAGCACGGCACTTCCGGTTTGAAAACTAAGTCGACAAAGGCACTTTTTTCACACTTAAGCTTGAAAATAGGCTATTGGGGGCCAAAATCGTGCAACATCCACGAGACAGCCCGGGCAACACCTCAAACACCTCGGGAAAGACCAACATAAGTTGTGAAAACTCACACAACTAGCACAGGACTTCCGGTTTGAAAACTAAGTCGAAAAAGGAACTTTTTTCACACTTAAGCTTCAAAATAGGCCATCGGGGGCCAAAATCGTGCAACAGGCATGAGATGGCCCGTGGAACACCTCAAACAACTCATGAGGGAAGAATGTAAGTTATGGAAACTTACGGAACTTACACGGGACTTCCGGTTTGAAAACTAAGTCGAAAAAAGCACTTTTTTCACACTTAAGCTTGAAAAAAGGCCATCAGGGGCCAAAATCGTACAACGGCCATGAGAAGGCCTGAGAAATACCTCAAACACCTCGGGAGGGACCAACGTAAGTTGTGAAAACTTACGGAAGTAGCACGGGACTTCCAGTTTGAAAACAAAGTTGAAAAATGCACTGTTTCACACTTAATCTTGAAAATAGGCCATTAGGGGCCAAAATCGTGCAACAGCCAGAAGACGGCCTGGGGAATAGCTCAAACACCTCAAGAGGGATCAATGTAAGTTTTGAAAACTTACAAAACTAGCACGGGGTTCCCGGTTTGAAAACTAAGTCCAAAAATGCACTTTTTCACACTTAAGCTTGAAAATAGGCTATCGGAGGCCAAAATCGTGTAACAGCAATGAGACGGCCTGAGAAACACCTCAAACACCTCGGGAGGGACCAATGTAAGTTGCGGAAACTTACGGAACTAGCATAGGACTCCCGATTTGAAAAATAAGTCCAAAAATGCACTTTTTCACACTTAAGCTTTAAAATAGACCATCGGAGGCCAAAATCATGTAACAGTCGAGAGACAGCCCGGGAAACACCTCAAACACCTCGGAAGGACCATCGTAAGTTGTGAAAAATTAATGAACTAACAGGGGAGTCCCAGTTTGAAAACTAAGTCCAAAAAAGCACTTTTTCAGACTTAAGCTTGAAAATAGGCCATCGAAGGCCAAAATTGTGTAACAGCCACGAGACGGCTCGGGGAACACCTCAAACACCTTGAGAGCGACCAATGTAAGTTGTGGAAACTTACGGAATTAGCACGGGACTCCCGGTTTGAAAACTAAGTCCGAAAATGCACTTTTTCACACTTAAGCTTGAAAATAGGCCATCGGAGGCTTAAATCGTGTAACAACCACGAGACGGTGCAAGGAACACCTCAAACACCTTGGAAGGGACCAATGTAAGTTTTGGAAACTTATGGAACTAGCACGGGACTCCTAATTTGAAAACTAAGTCCAAAAATGCACTTTTTCACACTTAAGCTTGAAAATAGGCCATCGAAGGCCAAAATCGTGTAATGGACACGAGACAGCCCAGGGAACACCTCAAACTCCTCATGAGGGACCAATGTAAGTTGTGAAAACTTACGGAACTAGCACGGGACTCCCGATTTGAAAACTAAGTCAAAAATTGCACTTTTTCCAACTCTTAAGCTTGAAAATAGGTCATCGGGGGCCAGAATCGTTAAACAACCACGAGAAAGCCCCGGTGTAGACACCCCATTTTTGACCACCCTCAAGACTTGGACGTCATCATTTGAACACTCGATGATCACCCTTGTTCGTGTTCGTTTTGAGTTCTCCAAGGTCCCGGCCGCGCGCCTTGCCTCAAGACCTCTCAACTTGACTATTTTGTGCTTGGTTGTGGACCAAGCATTCGTGTTTCTATTTTGAGAGAAGAGGGTGGCTTGTTTGCCATTTCCTCAACCCACCGACCATGGTCTGAGGTCACCGGCCATGATTTCTTGCTGCCAGCCAATTGTATTGGCCGACCGGCACTGTATTTGGTCGGCCGGCCATGTGTGTTGGTCGACCGGCCCCTTTGTCTGGCTGAGACCTTTTCTTTGCCTTTTTCAGGCATTGTGCATGCCAGCTGTGCCAGCTGGTGAGTACAAATTCTGCCCTCCATACACGTGTACGGAGGGATTTCATTCTTACACTTAGCTTCCCTTGGAAGCTTAGAATTGGAATTCCTATAAGAGGAGGACCTCCCCTCCCTTTCCAAGGGTTGAACAACCTGTGATATAAAATATATATCACTCTCTCTCTATATCTCCCCTTCTCTCTACATTTGTGTGTGTATTAGTGTTCTAAAAGGTGTTTTGGTTCATATTTTTGCACTAAAGCACCTAGTGTTACACCATACTTTGATTACTGAGGTGTTGAGGGGTTGATTTTAGAGTTTGTGAGTTGGTTTTGATCAGAAGGAGGTGCTGGAGTTGATGTTCTTGAAGTGTTCTTCAAGGGTGAGAACTACTCCTTTTATTCCCCATTTTGCCTAATTGATAAAAGTTCTATATTTTCATGCTTAAGGTGTTTGTTTAAGGTTACTTTTGGGTTGGGGGTTGTCTACCCCCTCTTAGGCCTTATTTGGCCTCCTTTTGTGACCTTCTTCTTGAGCTTTGGAACCGTTTTATTTTGACCTTCTCACCACTAAAATCTCATCACTAAAATCCAGAGGATTTTTAGTGGTGGAGAAGTGGTTTTGAGGTCTTGTATAGGGGAGGGACACCCCTCTCCCCTTATGCCTCATTTGCTTGTATTGTTGGCCTGTAAAGGTAGCATGTTGGTTTAATGTGTTTTAGCTTTATTTCAGTGGGTATTTGGTGTTAGTTTATCATGTTATACCTCTGTTTCATGTTGGTTCGTTGGTTTATTGTATGCATCATGCACTTGCCTTGTAATCCTCTCATTTGCCTAAACATGTCTCATGCATTTAGACCATCGTGCTTGCATGTTTTAGCTTGACTTCATGAAGCTTTTATCCATGTTGTGACATGTTTAAGCTCTGTTTGGTGTTGATTTGGTCATGTTTGCCATGTTTTGTATAGCCACCATGCATTTTAGCTTGTTAGCTTTGGGTGTGTGAGTCATGAGCATGCTTTAGTTGGGCTATTTCAGTGGTTTGGAATCACTTATCATGCTATTTCAATCCATGTTCCATGCTTGTATGCTTGCATTTTCCATCCTTTCAATGCTTTCAAGAGTTGTTGTCTTATGCTCCATGTTTGGGCCATTGTGCATACCTCTAGACTTAGGTCATTTAGATGCCATCTAAGTGGGTATTCGGGCTTATCTTGACATATTATAGCTCTTTTTTTCATTGCCTAACCCATGCCATGTTTGGTTGAGGTAGTTTTAGTGGAATGCTCTCTTTGTGGCCTTGAATGCCCTCTATTTTGCGCCCATTTCTTAGCATGTTTTGGCTTCCATGCATGCCCCAGCCCTATTTTGGTCTGCCCTAAGACTGTTTTAAGTCATCTTGGCTCTTTGGGGCTTGGTTGATATGGCCATGGTTTGAACCCCTTTGTTAGTCTCAAGTTTTGGGCTTTATTGCATGCCCTACTTGCATGGCTTGGTTGATTTGGCATCATCCCTTGCACATTTTCAGAGCTTATCATGCTTGTCATATGTCCATATTTCTCTCTTCTTAATGTGTTTAAGAGTCAACTCTTTTTATGCCTAAGTGTTGGACCTTTACATGTGCATGTTTGGGTGTGTTTTGTCCATCATTTCTTGGCACTTTGGCCACTGTTTTGGTACGGCTGAGGCCTATCCATCCTTAGTGTCAGTCCATGGATCATGCACTCATATATTGTTGTAGGCTTACCGCATTGCATGTTGTCGCATCCTTGTGGTTGGTGTCATTGTTGCATGCCTATCACTTTGTATACTTACATACCTAGGTTGCATTGTAGTATTGCATACCTATTGTATTACCATGTTGCTTGCATGTTAAGTTACATTGTTCATGTTGCATTGCATTAATTGCATGTTTCACATTGCATTTGGCATACATGCATTGCATTTTTGTTTGGTTTGGGGTGTCAAACCAAACACGAGGACCAAGGGACATTTCGTACTTAAAGTGACGAAACGTGCCTCAATCCTCGATCGCCGACACTCTTGACCCAACATGATAGAGTGTGTAGCATTCATTTGTTTGTTGCATTCATTCCATATTGATATGCACCTTTGACACCTTTGGCCATCATGCATCGAAATGCGTGATTGGTGGCCCAAGGGTCGAGAGCCATACTCCCTTGAGTTCATAGCATGATAGGGAGGGTGGTCGTGCATACATTTGGCTTGTAAATTCCTTGCCATGCACTATCTGTCCTCTGCTGCAGCAAAACCAGTGTTCTGCAGGAAGAAATGGCCGGTTGGCCACTTTCAGTGCGACCGACTGCCAAAATCCAGCCGATGGTCCCACTTTTGGTCGATGACCATATTTCTATGGCCGGTGGTATTTTCTCTTGGCCGGTGAAATCCCACAATGCTTAGGGAGTGGTTCAGAAGCAGCCTGGGGACTTGTGCAGCTTTCAGAGGCATAAAACAGTGCAAACATAGGCAACATGTGGCATGACAACGGGCTTCCAAGCGAGGTGAATCGGGCATGCATCATCCAATTATTTTGAGGCGGAGCTGCGGCAGCCTCTTTAGTTTCATATTTAGACTGTTTTGTAATTAATTTGTTAATTAATTAAGGGTTTTGTAATATTTAATTAGCTAGGGTAGTTGATTAATTATTCAGTTTGTATTATTTATTCGGACCCTCCGTCGAGAGGGCGAATTTTGTAATAAGTGTGTGTGCGTGCGTGTGTGAATGTCTTCCAACCCCACATCTTTTCTCCCTTTTACTTACCTGCTTTCAATGGTTAGTTTTAGGTCATGTTTCAATTAGCATGCTTATGTCAGCATGTTTCCATACATTCATTCGTATTGCACGCACTGGACTCGGCGCATCATACTAATTGCATAGTATCTCAATTCCAACTTAAATACGTGTATCGAGTTGTCACATTTTCATATGCCATTCTTAGATTAGTCGAGCCTATCTTAGTTACATTGTGTATGTGTTGCATCAGGCATTCTCGACATAGCTAGGATCATGCATTGATTTCTAACATAGCTTTTGTTTTGGCTCAAAGTACTCGGTAAGTGTTTATGCTTTAGCATCCTTGCATGTGTGTGGGTGGTTGCCATGATAGCATGCTTGCCATGAGGCTATGTGCTTATGTGATATAACTGCCTGAATGCCTGTGGGTGAAGGTTGGATTGTTTGAATTGGAACAATTCATTGAAATCCGCATTTTAGCCTACTTGCGAGTAGCAAAACTTCAAACCATTTCCAAACAAACGGATATGCGATGCTTTGTACCGAATTAGGCGATCTAGTCTATACTTGTGTGTTGTGCGCATCACATAGTAATTCTAGCTAATTAACCGGAATAAGAACGCATGTGTTTTCAAAAACTAGACATCATGTTTAGTACAAGCCGATCTATTGATCGGGCGAGCGGGGGTGCTCATAGATGACCTTCCCCAATCGTACCCAAGTTCCCGAGCCGAGGCAACTTTAGTGATGACGGACGCATGGCCTTAGGCACGAGTCAGGGTTTCCTAAATTCTCCCAAAATAAAATATTTAGGTGGCGACTCTGTGTCTGGCAAAGCAATCCATGTTTGGCACTTTTCTCTTAAAAATCTGTTTTCCGAAACGATTTGCCGAATTTGGACTCTTTGGTGATTTATCAGTCTTACATTGCACATTGCTAGATCAGATTAAGAACCGTGACAAACGAGTCCGAACTATAGAAGCAAAGCCCGAGGGCGCGTCTACACCCGGGAATACCTTAATCATCTCGAAAGCAACCGTTATAACTTGTGTAAACTTACAGAACTAGCACGGGACTCCCCGTTTGAAAACTAAGTCCAAAAATGAAATTTTCCAACACTTAAGCTTGTAAATAGGCCATCGGGGGCCAAAATTGTGTAACAGGCACGGGAAGACCCGGGGCACACCTCAAACACCTCGGAAGGGACGAATGTAAGTTGTAGAAACTTACGGAACTAGCATGGGACTCTCGATTTGAAAACTAAGTCGAAAAATGCATGTTAAATTGTATATTTAATTGATTAGATAATAATTGTCTAACTTGCATTCTTTTTTTTTTTTTTTCTTTTTTGTTTCGCTTTTTTGCAGATTCAAGATCAGATTTGGACATGTTTGGTAATTTGGAGAGCAGAAGCTAGCTCATTTTGTGTTTTTGTTCATATTACCTTACATGTATTTTGGTTGCATTGTAAATTTTATATTTTTTGTTGGTATTACAGGACATGTTTGGTAATCCGCACTTGATATTATATTTTTATTGAGATTAGTAGACATGTTTTTTGTGGATATTAGGAGATGTGTTTGGTAATCCGCATGTTGTTGATATTATATTTTTGTGGATATTAGTAGACATGTTTTTTGTGGATATTAGGAGACATGTTTGGTAATCTGCATGCAGTTGATATTAAATTTTTGTGGATAGTGCTGAAATTCGATTGTGATGTTTATGAAATTGAACAGATTTTTGTATTGATTTGTAATAGATATTTTATTGAACAAGTTATTGTACTGCGCAGGGAATTTTTAGTAAAAAGAAAAATTTTAATTTGAAAATAGTACCCCCATTTTAAAAAAATTTAATTATTATTAGCGACGAAATAAAAAATGTCGCGAAAAGAAAAATTTTAATTTGAAAATAGTACCCCCATTTTAAAATTTTTTAATTATTATTAGCGACGAAATAAAAAATGTCACTATTAGTTTTCAAAAAACATGACGAATAATTTCGTCACATTTGCTGAATATTTCGTTTGCTAAATTGAAGTATTTGGTGACAAAATGTTTTTTGTCATTGAAGAATTTTCTTTTCTGCTCATTTTAGTGACGAATTTTTTTGTCACCTTAATCTATATCATTGGTGAGGAAAACTTTTGTCACTAAAATCTATTTGGTGACGAAATAATTTTAGTGACAAAATTGATGTTGTAGAGGACGAAAAATGCAACATTTGGAGACGAAAAATTTCGTCGCCAAAAATGAAAAATAGGCGACGAAACTATTTTTCGTCACCAGGTACTTTCAGCGACAACGTATAGGCGACAAACATGGTGACAAAATTTTTTCGTCATAGATCACTTTAGTGACAAAAATTTGATGTTTGGAGACAAAATCAATCTGTCGCCAAAAGCCTTTTTTGTTGTAGTGACATCATGGTTCTTACAGTTGTGTTCATTTTGGCCTTGAACACACCTGGTTGTTCATGAGTACTTCTAGAGAATTTAGCCTCTTCATTCTCATAGAACCGGCCCTAGTTCGACACTCATATAGGTGATTCTTATTGTGAATATCTCTTATACTCGTCTTGATTTTTATGCCTAAATCAAGATATAAGTAATCATTAAAAACAAAACTTATCCTTAAACACCTGCATACAACACATGTTGCAGATATCACTCTCACCATCGGAATGGGTAGGTAATTTTAATCCCTTGGTGATTTCTGGAGAGCCACACATTACTTAGTTGTCCCTTTGAACTTAGTTCTTGAGATCTCCAGTCATTTAAGTAGGGTTACCATTATGATGACTCTTATGTAATAGGCTTTAATCCCATCCCCTTTGATAAACTATACACTTGCTCTTTAGTCAAACTTTTTGTTAACAGATCTGCAATATTCTCTTTAGATTTTATATAATCTATTAAGATTATTCCATTGGAGAGCAATTGCCTTACGGTATTATCTTGATGACGAATATGTCATAACTTACCATTGTACATATGACTCTGTGCCCTGCCTATTACAGATTGACTATCACAATGAATGCAGATAGCTGGCATGGGTTTTGGTCACATTGGAATGTCTTCTAAGAAGTGGCGAAGCCATTCTGCTTCTTCTCCTGCTTTGTCTAAAGCAATGAACTCAAATTCCATTGTGGATCGTGCGATGCATGTTTGTTTCATGGATTTCCAAGAAACAGCAGCGCCTCCCAGAGTAAAGACATATCCACTAGTGAATTTTGAATCTTTAGTATCCGATATCCAATTAGCATCACAATAACCTTCTAGTATTGCAGGATATCGAGTAAAGTTCAAACCATGATAGCGGGTAAATCTTAAATATCTAAGAACCCGAATGATCGCTTTCCAATGGTCTTCTCCAGGGTTACTAGTGTACCTACTCAATTTACTGATAGCATAAGCTATATCAGGACGAGTACAAGTCATTAGGTACATTAGGCTTCCAATGATTTGGAAGTATTTTAACTGAGACACCGCATCACCTTTATTTTTCGATAAATAAAGACTGATGTCTACAGGTGTGTTAGCTACATTCATATCATCCTTGATAAATTTACCAAGAATTTTCTCAATATAATGTGATTGAGATAATACATATCCGTCAGATGTTTTAGTAATTTTCATTCCTAATATTACATCTATGACCCCCATATCTTTCATATTAAATCTTCTATTCAGCATTTGCTTGGTTGATTTGATCATGTTTTGACTGCTTCTAATGATATGCATGTCATCCACATAAAGACAAACGATGACATAACCTTTGTCAGTGTTTTTAACATAGATGCACTTGTCACATTCGTTTATCTTAAACCCGTTAGTAAGCAAAGCATGATCAAATTTTTCATGCTATTGCTTAGGAGCTTGTTTTACTCCATAAAGAGATTTTACAAGCCGACAAACTTTCTTTTCTTGCCCTGGCACTACAACCCCTTCGGGTTGCTCCGTGTAGATCTCTTCATTTAGATCACCGTTTAAGAAAGCTGTCTTAACATCCATTTGATGTATTTCTAAATTGTACAATGGTATTATAGCAATAAGCATGCGGATGGATGTTATTCTTGTCACAAGGGAATATGTGTCAAAATAGTCCAAACCTTCCTTTTGTCTGTAACCTTTTACCACAAGTCTAGCTTTATACTTGTCTATTGAACTTTCTGCTTTTATTTTTCTCTTGAATATCTATTTATATCCAAGAGATTTAGAACCGGGTGGAAGATCCACCAATTCCCAAGTATGATTTTGCATAATGGGTTCAATTTCATTATTAACAGTATCTTTGCACAAAGGTGCTTCAAGACCTGTCATTGCTTCTTTAAAGCTTTGAGGTTCATTTTCTAACAGGTATGTCATAAAATATGGACCAAAGGATTTTGATATTCTTGCTCTCTTACTTCGTCTTCGTTCATCATCAGTTAAATCCTGTTGGTTGAGACCATTACTAGTCTCTTGTGTTTGATTGTCATTAGTCTCTTGATGTTGTGTATAATCATAAGTTTTTTTTTTTTGTAAACTTAATTCCTGTCCTTTCTTGTAAGGAAAGACATGTTCAAAAAACACAGCATTCCATGACTTTATAATAGTGTTCATATTTATATCAGGTATTTCTGATTTATAAGTCAAAAACCGATATGCACTACCATTCTGAGCATAACCAATAAACATACAATCCACTGTTTTTTGTCCTATCTTAGTCTTTTTCGGAACAGGAACTTCAACTTTTGCTAAATACCCTCACACTTTTAAGTATTTGTAAGAAGGTGGTCGACCTTTCCACAATTCATAAGAAGTGCTGTTAGTTTTCTTGTGGGGTATTCTGTTAAGAATATAATTAGCAGACAATATAGCTTCCCCCCACAAGTTCTGCAGTAAGCCAGAACTTAGTAACATGGCATTCATCATTTCTTTAAGGGTTCTATTATTCTTTTTAGCAATTCCATTTTGTTATATAGGGTGCTGTAGTTTGGTAAATAATGTAATGCTGTGCACAAAATTCATTTAATGGTGCATGATATTCACCACCCCTATCACTTCTAACCATTTTAATGGTTTTACTAAGTTGATTTTCAACTTCAGTTTTGTAGAGTTTAAACATTTCTAAGGCTTCATCTTTACTTCTAAGTAAATATACATAACAATATATTGTGCAAGCATCAATAAATGTTATGAAATACTTTTTGCCTCCTCTAGTTTGAACAAATTTAAGATCACATACATCAATATGAATTAATTTTAGAGGTTCAGTTTTTCTTTCAACCGATTTAAATGGAGCCTTAGTTAATTTCGCTTCTACACAAATTTCACATTTGTGATTAGGATCAATTTCAAACTTTGGTATATAATCCAAACCAATTAATCTATACAAAGCATCAAAATTCACATGTCCTAATCTACCATGCCATAAATTAACTCAAGAATATAAGCAAAAGATGTGTTATTCTTATTAATAGCAAGTTTTGGTACAACCGTCGTTACATTCAACTTGAAAGACCATCACTCATGTATCCCTTACCAATATACATACCACTCTTTGTTAATACAAATTTATCAGACTCAAATACAAGCTTAAAACCATATTTTTACTTAACAAAGAACCAGAAACTAAATTCTTCTAGATGTCTGGTACATGCAGTACATTGTTGAGGGTAAGTTCCTTCCCTGATGTCATCTTCAAGATCACCTTTCCTTCTCCAGCTACAGTAGAAGTAGAAAAAATTTTCATGAAAAGTTGTTCACTATTTGCAGCCTCATTGTAAGTAGTGAACATCTTCTCATCCGCACAAATATGGCGAGTTGCCCCAGTGTCAACCCACCATTCCTTGGGATTTCCAACCAAATTAGCCTCAGACACTACAACAGAGAGATTGATGTCATTTACTCTGTTAAAGATGTAATCTAATTCTGTCACATTGGCTTGATTGGTGGTCTTCTTGCTTGTACTTCCGCAATCTTTCTTAGGGCGGCGACAGTCAGAAGCTCGATGTCCAGTCTTGCCACAGTTATAACATTTTCTTTTGAACTTCTTATTGCCATTGTTGTCGCCTTGTTTAGGACCATCTCCAATGAACTTTCTCTTTTTGTTATGTGGTTTGTGCACTTGTTCAACCACATTAGCTTTAAACTCAATGGGATTTTTACCATTACTCTTCTCAGCCTTCCAGTTATCTTCCTCAATTCTTAGTCTTACAATAAGTTCATCTATGGTCATCTCTTTGCGTTTATATTTTAAATAATTTTTGAAATCTTTCCAAGCCGGTGGTAAGTTTTCCACTAAAGCAGCGACTTAGAAAGACTCGCTAAGAGACATACCTTTAGAATGAATATAATGTAAAATTAATTGAAAACTTTGAACTTGAGAAATTACCGTCTGGGAGTCTACCATAACGAAGTCCAAAAATTTACCGATAACAAATTTCTTTGTACCGGCATCCTCTGTCTTGTATTTTTTTCTCCAAACTATTTTCAGAGGGCTGTAAACATTATACAGTATTTTGTTAAGGCCATTGAGCATGTAGTTTCTGCACAGAAAATCAGAATATTTCCATGCGTCTACAGTGGCCGATCACTTTCATCCTCTCTAAGTATTGGAGCCTTTTCACGGAGAAACCGGACCAGATTTAAAGTTGTAAAATAGAGCAGCATTTTCTGCTGCCATCTCTTAAATTCAGTGCCATTAAATTTTTTCGGTTTTTCTCCAAGATTTATTGGAACTTGAACATGGTTCTCGATAAAGACCAGAGTCGTTGTAACGATCGGATTTGGAGTACTACTTTCAGCAGCCATAATATCTGATTACAAAAATCAAAAAAACCAAAATACAAATTAATTTTCTAGTTACTAAAACTAGAAAATAAATTATAATACAAAATAATTTTACTTTTCTTGTTACTAAAACTAGAAAAATAAAATACCACAATAATTTTCTGTAACACAAATTAATATTCTGCAATTGTTAATGACACCAATATATTACTATTAGTTGTCAAAGAAAATAAACAGTATATTACTGCTATTTGTCAAATAGTATATTTAAGTTGAAGTTATCTGAGATCATTATCCGAGATGTTAGTACTTCTATGTACCCGAAGTGTATTTAGCCTAGTTACCCAGCCAAGGTGCTGGACGTGGAAGGGTGCTGTCTTGATAAAAGTAATAAAGCAAATACTTGTTAAGATGTCATTCAAAGAATTCTGTAAAAAGCCCATTGGTTGAGATCACAGTAAAAGGTGACCTCCGAGATAAGTTGGTCACCCAAGATAAAGTGGATCTAAGATGATACATGTTAGATGTGTTCCAATCCAAAGTGATTACACAGTTAAGGTTTACTTGAAAAAATAGCAAAAATATTCTAAGTGTAGAAACATGCAAGATACAGAAGCAATGAAGTAAGCATACACACAGAGAAGCATTCAAATACTTAGTCAAAAAGAGAATTTGCATTTCGACAAAAAGAAACTTGTTTAGATACAAGGCAAAAGGCGTATCGGCCCAGCAGAAGAGAAAAGTTCAAAATAAAATAAAAGAATCCTAAGTACTAGAAGCACTGGCGTTAACTTTGGATTGCTCAATCTCGGCTGTTGGCGTTGTGTCGGCCTTGGTTAGCAATCTGCTATCTCGGCGTCTTTTTTAAGCAAGGTTTTGTTTGAGCTCTTCTCACCTGTATGGACCTTAGCCTCAGAGGCTGTCTATTTGGGAGAGGCACTCTTGGAAACCAAGTCTTCCTCCTCGTCATGAGTCAAGTCCAGGACTTCATCATTTAGAGTGGAAGACTTGGCCCCAATATCAACTTCCATCTCTTTATCAGCCTCTTTATTGGCTTCCTCCTCGTCGGCCTCATCGTCCGATTCTTTGGGAGTTTGAGGGAAAGGCACTTGGAGTTGGTTGATGTCACATAAGGGGAATCCATTGGGATAGAGAGTTTGTTGAGGGCTGCCATCCAGCCGAGATAAAATCCTCGGCTGCAGGCTTGGTTGACCTAGGCTTTATAGGCATCACGAACGTCGGCTTGGCCTTTGCCGTAGGCCTTTTCATTGGCCGCCTTGATTTCAACCGCCTTGGTCGCCAAGGCCTCTTGGAGCTCAGCCTCGGCTTTGGAAATTTTGGCTTCGGCCTCTTTAGCCTTGGACCTAAGAACCTTGGCTACAGCCTCAGCTACCGCAGCCTTTTCCTCGGCTTGGTCTTGTGCTCATCTGGCAGCCTTGGCGTGATCCAGCATGACCTTCATCTTGGCCTTAGCATTGTTGAAGAAGGCAAGGAAGCCAGCAGCATGTTGGGTCTTGTGGACCAATTCTTTTTAAAAGCCTCGGCTTTCGTTGCAAATGAATGGGCGTGCTGGATGGCCTAGAAGACAAGAAATAAACCAAGTTAGTAAAAATTTCTAAGTGTAAAAACTTAAAGTGAAAAGCCAAAAAAGAACAAGTGTTGAAGACTTACTAGGATAGAATGCTGCATCATCAAAACGAAGTTTTCATATTCTGTGATCTCGGCCATATGATTTAGATCGGTAGACAGAACAACGGCAGTGGAGAGAGTGGCACTGACCTCAATGTTATCAACAGTCGATCGCCAATCGAAATTCTTAGAGCCCAAGGCGCGTTCGCTTTGAAGAAGCCTGGGCCCTCTGCACCTTCGGACCTCGACTTTTTTGGTTGCTGTTGGTCGGATGGCTCGGCCTCTGCAGGCCTCTTCTCAAGGATAGAAGCGCCTTTCTCGATCTCAGCCAATTTGGAAATCGACACGGTATCTTCGAAGTCTACTTGGGTAGTTGAGGCCTTTGCCTTTGCTCTTTTGAATTTTTTTAGCTTAGGCTTTGGTTGGGACTAAGATTGGGACGAATAGACTGAAACCACTCCTAGCAAGTCATCTAGAAGGTCTTCCACAACAGTTTTAGTGCAGCCCATGTCATCGGCGGTTGCAGCGACAGTGACTCTTGTACCAAAGTGGATTATAGGAAGGGCAATTGGAAGGTTTGTTGGATCAAAGGCCGACGCCTCAGATTCTCGGCGTTTGCGGCTACAAGTTCTACCTGTAGAAGCGTTTGGAGGAGCTCGGCGTCGGCAACGATGCTGAGAAGGTGGAATCAACTGGGAGGTAGAGATAGATGGCTGCTCTACTGGATTTGAAGAAGAGGCTTGGTCTGGCCTTGTTGATGAAGTGGCTGGTGGAGTTGTGGCAGAGGGAGGAGTTTTGCTTTGGCAGGGAACGTCGGGCGAGCTGACTTGTAAGTCAGGATATAGTTGAGCAGCAACGGGGCCTTGCGCTTCTCAACTAGTAAACCCAAGAGCCTTTTCAAACCAAGGCTTGGGAAGGTGCTCTAGCGGAAGTCCTTTGACGGTTGGGGAAAAACTACAAAAAGCACCAAGTTAATGTTAGTACAGATAGATAAGTTAATAAGTCTTAGTAGAGATAAGGTCATGGGATAACTCAGTTCTTGTCACGACCCAAACCCGGCCCTATGGGTTTAGCACCGTAACCGGCCAGTAATCCGAGATTACCGAAGGCCTGCTTAACAGTAATACAGTAAAACAGAGTACAGGGCCTGGCGGAAGCCAACACAGTAATAAAATAATGTCCAATGAGCTGTGACAGTCTGCATGCCAAAAAGATTTTTCATACATATTTACAGAACAGTACATATACACACATGTCATTCAGTGAAACATGGACTTAATCCCCCGCTCAACAGTACAGTAAACATTCAGTCTATACAATCCATTCGGTTATTACAAAGCAGTGAGACAGTGCAAAAAGGGGAAATGCTAAAACACCCCTAAGCCTTAGCATGATAGGCTCGGAACCTCGCAGTGAGGCACGTTGGTTGGCTTGACAAAACTGGAGTTTACTCCGACGCCTCTAGCTTTGATCCGGTGCCTGAACACCTACATATATATATATATGAGCAGTGAGCTAAAGCCCAGTGAATAACATAATGCATAAAGGAGTTAAGAATGAATGTCCTTACAGTAATGAAAACAGTTCATTGATTCAGTATATCTGTCATTCAGTGATATGTGGTACATCCATTAGCATAGCAGTACAGTAAACGGTAGGTCTTAAAAGACCGAACAATAATTGATGGCCATCACTCAGTAAACAGTAGTGGTTCCAACATGGGAACCGAGTCGATTAGATAAATCCACCCGTTCATAGACCGTCGGTGGGGCCATCCGTTCACAGACCGTCGATGGCAGAGATTTCTCAAACGGTAGCAGTAACAGTAAACAGTAGTTGCTAAGGATGCCACAATACAGTTCAGAATATAGGACATACATTCATACAGTCAACAATATCAATTCAGTAAACAGTTCAGTTCAGTATTTCAGAAGATAATCATTTGAACATATCTTTACACAATTGTTACTCACAGAGTTCTGGGTTACAGTAGGCTAGAGCGCGTTTCCTCGGAATGCCAACCCTATACAGTTAACAGATTGAACACACTCTAAGTTCATAGTTGGGAAAGATAATAACTTAATCCCTAAATGCCTCGGTGTGTTCTACATCTACATCCCCAATAAGATGCCTTAAACTAGGCCTAAGAATGCCTAGGATGAGATGAGGATGCAAAGATGTGAGCAGAAAACAGTTTCAGAATTTTCAGAAAAACAGAGTCCCGCTCGAGCGCAGGTTTCCCCGCTCGAGCGGATAAGCAACGAAGGTACCCGCTCGAGCGTTAACTTCCCCGCTCGAGCGTACATTTCTCCGCTCGAGCGGACTGATGAACAGTGCAAAGTACTGGATGCTCGATTTCTCCGCTCGAGCGCTACTTCTTCCGCTCGAGCGGACTGTAAAACAGGTCAAAGTACTGGGAGCTCGATTTCCCCGCTCGAGCGCTACTTTCCCCGCTCGAGTGGGAGGCAAAAATCTGGAAAATCCAGGTTTGTGTTCTAAGTCCAAAACTCAAATTTGATGCTCCCAATTCGATCCTCTTGGGCCCATTTTCTGGAAAACTCTTTTAAACACATAAAATAACATGTTTCAAAACTCAATTTAAGAAATCAAATCCCAAGGGTGTTTCAATTAAACCCATTTTCAAACCCAACTCTCATGAACAATGTTCAAACATGACATGCATGCACTTTAAACAATTTTAAGCCTCAATGCTAGCTCAAATGAGCTCAATTCTTTGAACAACAAGATGAAAACATGGTCCTAAGCATTAACATGGACATGCATGCAAAAATCCATGAAGAACAACCTCCAAACTTAACAATATGCACATGCATGCAACAATTAATCTCTAATTCAACATTATTGAACCAAAACATGACTTAGCTCTACAATGAAGCATGAACCATGCAAGAATTAGCTCAAACTCACAATTAAAGGGTTGAATTCCTTACCTAGAGCTTCAATTACAAGGTTAGAGGTTCAATCTGCCCATTTACGCTTCAATTCCTTCACTTCTACCAAGCAATTCAATATGAACTCACTCAGCCTCCCTATTCTCTCTCTCTAGTCGGCTGACCAAGGAAATAGGCTGATGAAAGTTGTGTTTTGAGTGTATACAAGTCTCCATGTGTCTAGAGTAATGGCCCACTAAGGGTTATTTTGGTAAATAAGTCCAATACTAGCAATTAAGCTTATTTTAATCTAATTTAGTCATACCTAATCACATTTTGATCAATTACACCATAAAATCATATAAATTCTAATGATCCTAAAACATCAATTAGTTTACGGTTCGGCCGCCGATAAGGCCTTCAATTAGCAGTTTAAACATAAAACATGAACAGATAAATAATCAATCAAACAGATAGAATATGCAATACAGTAGGTATACTTGATCAATTCAGTTCCAGTTTCAGTTAGTCGGTTCAGTAATTTATTCAGTTCACTTATCAGTCATGATCAGTTCAGTTTAACGGTAATCAGTGGTTATTTGGTAAACAATGGTGAGGGTCATTACAGTCTCCCCTCCTTAAAAGAGTTTAGTCTTCTAAACTCAAGTTACCTTCATTCCGGAAGAAAACAGGGTTCAGTGGGAACAGTTCTGGATATCGTTTAGCCATGTCATCTTCCCTTTCCCAAGTGGCATACACACCACCATGGTTCTGCCAGTCAACTTTCACTAGCGGGATCTCCTTGTTTCTCAGTTTCTTGATCCGTCTATTTACAATCTGTATAGGCCTCTCCTCGTAAGTGTAGTCATCACTCAACACTATCCGAGTAGGCTCAATCACGTGGAATGGATCCCGGAGATAATCTCTCAACATCGAAATGTGGAAGACGTTATGCATATGCTCCATTTCAGGAGGAAGCGCAACTTGATACGCCACCGGATTGATTTTCTCAATAATCTCATACAGTCCGACATATCTCGGCGCTAACTTGCCTTTGACTCCAAAACGAGTATGGCTTTTCATCGGTGTCACTTTCACAAACACGTGATCACCCACTTCATATTCTCTGTCCCGTCTTCTGACATCTGCATAACTTTTCTGTCTGCTCTGTGCTGTTTTCAGTCTCTGTTGTATCAGTTTCACTTTCTCAGTCGTTTCATACACAATCTCGGGCCCAAGCAAAGGCCCATCTCCAACTTCTGCCCAGCAAATCGGAGATCTACATTTTCTGCCATATAATGCCTCGAAAGGCGCCATACCAATACTCGAATGATAACTGTTGTTGTAGGCGAATTCAGCCAATGGCAAATGACTTTCCCAATTTCCCTAAAAATCAAGGACACACATTCTCAATAAATCCTCCAGAGTTTGGATGGTCCTTTCTGATTGGCCATCTGTCTGAGGATGATAGGCACTACTCAGTCTCAGTTCAGTCCCCAATGCAGTCTGTAGGCTTTGCCAAAACCTCGATGTAAACTTCGAATCCCTGTCAGAAACAATGGACACAGGCACTCCATGCAGTCTAACAATTTCATCAATATAGAGTATAGCCAGTTTGTCCGCATTATAAATTGTCTTAACAGGTAAGAAGTGTGCAGATTTAGTCAGTCTATCAACAATAACCCAAATTGAGTCCATACCTTCACTGGAGCGAGGCAACCCGACAATAAAATCCATGGTAACATGTTCCCATTTCCACTCCGGTATCGGTAAGGGCGCCGGCGGGTCGCTGATGTTCCGCTTTAACTTGTTGGCAATGAAGACATTTGGACACAAAGTCGGCAATTTCTTTCTTCATTCCCGGCCACCAGAAGTTCAATTTCAAATCTTGATACATTTTCGTATTCCCCGGATGGATAGAGAATTTTGAGTTGTGGCCCTCTTGCAGAACTCTTCTTTTCAGTTCAGTGTCATTCGGTACACACAGTCTTTCCTAAAATTTCAGTACATCGTTTTCAAATTTGAATCCCGGTCTCGGTTTAGATTCTCTTTCTTCGATGATCTTCTTCAAGAAGTCATCCTGTTGCTGCTTCTCTTTAATCTCTTCGATCAGTGCCGATTGAGCAGAAATAGCAGCTATTGTTCCACCTTGTTCTCTCAAAACAACTTCAATTTCTGATTTTTCAAGGTCATAAAGCAACTCTCTCTGCCCGGTGAGCAAACAAGCTAGGTTCCCAATTGATTTCCGACTCAAAGCATCGGCAACGGTGTTGGCTTTTCCCGGATGATACAGAATCTATAAGTCATAGTCTTTAATCAGTTCTAGCCATCTCCGCTGTCTCATGTTCACTTCTTTCTGGGTGAAGAAATACTTCAGACTCTTGTGGTTGGTATATACTTCACATGTTGCCTCATACAGATAGTGACGCCAGATTTTCAGTGCAAAAACTACTGCAGCAAGTTCCAGGTCATGGGTCGGGTAGTTCTTTTCATGAGGCCTCAGTTGTCGGGAAGCATAGGCAATTACTCTCCCATTCTGCATTAAAACACATCCCAAACCCTTATGAGAAGCATCACTAAATACAGTATAACCATCCGTACCTGAAGGTAAAATAAGGACAGGTGCAGTCACCAATCGAGTTTTCAACTCTTGGAACGCTGATTCCCTTTAGTCCGTCCAGTCAAATGATATCCCCTTCTGTGTCAGTTGAGTCAATGGTAAAGAAATTTTGGAGAAATCTTTGACAAATCTTCTGTAATATCCAGCCAATCCCAAAAAGCTTCGGACTTCTGTCACATTTGTTGGTCTAGGCCAGTTTACCACGGCTTCAATTTTCTGAAGGTCAACTGAAATCCCATCTTTGCTAATAACATGCCCCAAAAAACATAACATGGTCAAGCCAAAATTCACATTTAGACAGTTTAGCATACAGTTTCTGTTCTCTTAAGGTCTGTAGGGCAAGTCTCAGATGATGTTCATGTTCTCTTCTAGTCTTAGAATAAATCAGGATGTCATCAATGAACACAACAATAAAGTCATCAAGGTACGGTTTAAAGATTCTATTCATGAGGTCCATAAATGCTGCAGGTGCATTGGTAACTCCAAAAGGCATAACTAAAAATTCGTAATGTCCATACCTTGTTCTAAAAGCAGTTTTATTAATGTCTTCTGGTTTAACTTTCAATTGATGGTATCCCGATCTGAGATCAATCTTGGAAAATACTTGGGCACCCTGTAACTGATCAAATAAGTCATTAATACGAGGCAATGGGTATTTATTTTTTACAGTTACCTTATTCAGTTCGCGGTAATCAATGCACAGTCTCAGTGAGCCATCTTTCTTCTTTACAAACAGAACAGGTGCGCCCCACGGTGAGGTACTAGGTCTGATGAACTTTTTGTCTAACAGTTCTTGCAGTTGCACTTTCAGTTCTTTCAGTTCAGTTGGGGCCATTCGGTAAGGAGCTTTAGATATCGGTTGTGTTCCCGGAATTACATCAACGGTGAACTCAATCTCCCTGTCAATCAAATCCCCTGGCAGATCATCTGGAAATACATCTGGGAATTCTCTGACTATAGGAATACAGTTCACATCAGTTTTAACATTATCATCAGTAGGTACAGTCAGTACAGAACACAGATATCCTTTACACCATTTTCTAATCAATTTAACAGCTTTCACAGAAGAAATCAAATACGGAGGAGGCACTACTCCACTCCCATTAAACACAAATTCGGGCAAACCCGGTGGACGGAAAACTACTTGTTTCGTTACACAGTCAATGGTGGCATGATATTTCGTTAACCAGTCCATCCCCAATATAACATCAAAATGGTCTATGTTCAATGGCAGTAAATCAATAAACAGATGCATATCCCCAACAATAATTTCACAAGCAGGATACATATATGCACATGTCATGGATCCCCCAACAGGTGATGACATAGCTAACAGATAGTTTCATGGGTTCTAAGGGTCTATTCAATTTCCGTGAAAAAGCATGCGACACATAAGAATGTGTAGACCCCGAATCAATCCGTACATATGCATTTTGAGCACAGATAGAGAGGATACCTGACACAACGGTCTCAGTATTTTGCACGTCTCCCGGTACTAGGGCAAACACTCGGCCCTGCCTCATAGGCTCTTTCCCGGTAGCTTTGGGGTTAGGCTTTGGTGCAACTGTTGATGCTGCTGCACTCGATGTAGCTTTACTACTAGCTTGTGGAGCAGAGGGACAGTCTTTAACCATGTGGCCTATTTTGCCACACCTGTAGCAAGCTCCTGATATCTTGTAACAAACTCCCTTGTGGTTTTCTGCCACATTCGGAACAAGGTGGAAAGGGACGGTTTCCTTGACTAGAAGTAGTTGTTGACCCTGTATTTTGCTTTTTGTTTGAGGGGTTATGCTTGCCTTTCTTAAATTTTGAAACCCTGTCTTTTCCCACGCCATTCAGACGCTCACTGCTTCGATGTTCGACTCAGCCATCAATGCCCAGTCGAGAACACCTACATAGGTCGGGAGTTTCAGAACATTAATTCTATCCAATATCGCAACATTCAGGCCGCCCTCAAATTTTTTGGCCTTCTTATAGTCGGTGTCCACTATGTGTGGTGCATATCTAGCGAGTTCAGTGAACTTTGTTTCATATTCTGCAACAGACATTGTGCCCTGTTTCAGTTGTTCAAATTCTGTCACTTTCCTGTCCCTGACACACTGGGGAAAATACTTCTCAAAGAAGGACTCCTTAAACTGAGCCCAAGTTACTACAGTGTTGGTGTCACGGATCAGCATCCACCACCTTCTGGCCTCTTCTTGCAAGATGAAGGTAGCTAACAGTACTTTATTTGCTTCCGAGCACGGAAACACTTCAAATAACTTTTCTGTCTCCAATACCCAAGCTTCAGCTTTCAACGGTTCAAGGCCTCCCTGGAAAGATGGCGGTTTCATTTTGCTGAACTTCTGGGTAAGAGCAATTATGGCCCCATCGTTTACATTCACATTCAGTTCCGGCTGTACCGGAGGAGGAGGTGGGGGATGTTGGTTCTGTTGTTGGTCAAGTCTAGCAGTTATCAGTTCCATCATTCTTTCCATTCTGGCCATTCTGGCATCAGTTGATGAGGATTCAGGTTCATTTGCAGTATTTGCATTATCCATTATTCTATAAACAGTTATAACAGTTTCAATCATAAGCAGTTACATACTTAAACAGTTTATCACATAAGCAGTCATGTGTTTAAACAGGTTAACACAGTAAAACATAATCAGTCATGTCATAACCACACACTTTTCATGCTCATGAATGCCCTAATCACTTTCCTAGGACACCCTATAGCTCATTTGGACACGTGTGTGCGGTATAACTCGTTGTTAAGTATCGCTCTGATACCACTCTGTCACGACCCAAACCCGGCCCTATGGGTTTAGCACCGTAACCGGCCAGTAATCCGAGATTACCGAAGGCCTGCTTAACAGTAATACAGTAAAACAGAGTACAGGGCCTGGCGGAAGCCAACACAGTAATAAAATAATGTCCAATGAGCTGTGACAGTCTGCATGCCAAAAAGATTTTTCATACATATTTACAGAACAGTACATATACACACATGTCATTCAGTGAAACAGGGACTTAATCCCCGCTCAACAGTACAGTAAACATTCAGTCTATACAATCCATTCAGTTATTACAAAGCAGTGAGACAGTGCAAAAAGGGAAAATGCTAAAACACCCCTAAGCCTTAGCATGATAGGCTCGGAACCTCGCAGTGAGGCACGTTGGTTGGCTTGACAAAACTGGAGTTTACTCCGACGCCGCTAGCTTTGATCTGGTGCCTGAACACCTACATATATATATGAGCAGTGAGCTAAAGCCCAGTGAATAACATAATGCATAAAGGAGTTAAGAATGAATGTCCTTACAGTAATGAAAACAGTTCATTGATTCAGTATATCTGTCATTCAGTGATATGTGGTACATCCATTAGCATAGCAGTACAGTAAACGGTAGGTCTTAAAAGACCGAACAATAATTGATGGCCATCACTCAGTAAACAGTAGTGGTTCCAACATGGGAACCGAGTCGATTAGATAAATCCACCCGTTCATAGACCGTCGGTGGGGCCATCCGTTCACAGACCGTCGATGGCAGAGATTTCTCAAACGGTAGCAGTAACAGTAAACAGTAGTTGCTAAGGATGCCACAATACAGTTCAGAATATAGGACATATATTCATACAGTCAACAATATCAATTCAGTAAACAGTTCAGTTCAGTATTTCAGAAGATAATCATTTGAACATATCTTTACACAATTATTACTCACAGAGTTCTGGGTTACAGTAGGCTAGAGCGCGTTTCCTCGGAATGCCAACCCTATACAGTTAACAGATTGAACACACTCTAAGTTCATAGTTGGGAAAGATAATAACTTAATCCCTAAATGCCTCAGTGTGTTCTACATCTACATCCCCAATAAGATGCCTTAAACTAGGCCTAAGAATGCCTAGGATGAGATGAGGATGCAAAGATGTGAGTAGAAAACAGTTTCAGAATTTTCAGAAAAACAGAGTCCCGTTCGAGCGCAGGTTTCCCCGCTCGAGCGGACAAGCAACGAAGGTACCCGCTCGAGCGTACATTTCTCCGCTCGAGCGGACTGATGAACGGTGCAAAGTACTGGATGCTTGATTTCTCTGCTCGAGCGCTACTTCTTCCGCTCGAGCGGACTGTAAAACAGGTCAAAGTACTGGGAGCTCGATTTCCCCGCTCGAGCGGGAGGCAAAAATCTGGAAAATCCAAGTTTGTGTTCTAAGTCCAAAACTCAAATTTGATGCTCCCAATTCGATCCTCTTGGGCCCATTTTCTGGAAAACTCTTTTAAACACATAAAATAACATGTTTCAAAACTCAATTTAGGAAATCAAATCCCAAGGGTGTTTCAATTAAACCCATTTTCAAACCCAACTCTCATGAACAATGTTCAAACATGACATGCATGCACTTTAAACAATTTTAAGCCTCAATGCTAGCTCAAATGAGCTCAATTCTTTGAACAACAAGATGAAAACATGGTCCTAAGCATTAACATGGACATGCATGCAAAAATCCATGAAGAACAACCTCCAAACTTAACAATATGCACATGCATGCAACAATTAATCTCTAATTCAACATTATTGAACCAAAACATGACTTAGCTCTACAATGAAGCATGAACCATGCAAGAATTAGCTCAAACTCACAATTAAAGGGTTGAATTCCTTACCTAGAGCTTCAATTACAAGGTTAGAGGTTCAATCTGCCCATTTACACTTCAATTCCTTCACTTCTACCAACCAATTCAATATGAACTCACTCAGCCTCCCTATTCTCTCTCTCTAGTCGGCTGACCAAGGAAATGGGCTGATGAAAGTTGTGTTTTGAGTGTATACAAGTCTCCATGTGTCTAGAGTAGTGGCCCACTAAGGGTTATTTTGGTAAATAAGTCCAATACTAGCAATTAAACTTATTTTAATCTAATTTAGTCATACCTAATCACATTTTGATCAATTACACCATAAAATCATATAAATTCTAATGATCCTAAAACATCAATCAGTTTACGGTTCGGCCGCCGATAAGGCCTTCAATTAGCAGTTTAAACATAAAACATGAACAGATAAATAATCAATCAAACAGATAGAATATGCAATACAGTAGGTAGACTTGATCAATTCAGTTCCAGTTTCAGTCAGTCGGTTCAGTAATTTATTCAGTTCACTTATCAGTCATGATCAGTTCAGTTTAACGGTAATCAGTGGTTATTTGGTAAACAATGGTGAGGGTCATTACAGTTCTTACCCTCGTCCTCTCTAAACACTGCTCGACGTAGAGGAAAGAGATAAAGATCGTCATCAGGAGCAAATTCCCAGTTGCCTGAGACGATCAAATAGTCATCTCCAACACCCTTGTTGGAATCAGGGAGGTCGACTATGAGTTTGTAGGCAGTGGATCTAGGCTTGAGGTAATATGTGTAACCTTTCTCTGACTTAAAGCCACACATGGTATAACAGTATTGAATGTCGGCTAATGTAATCATAGCTTTTTCTCGACTTGCTAGTTCGATTATACCATTGATAACCCTATAAGAGTTTATGGCTAGTTACATGGGGTTAAGCTTGTAATAGTGGAGAACTTCCCTAAACAGGGTGTCTAGAGGGAATCGGAGTCCACACTCTATGAATGCAACGACCGGAAAAGGCATGGAATCTTCATCAGGCATGATAGAGTTCTCTTTTCTAGCCAACCTGATTTGAACGTCGGCTAGGATGGAGAACTTTCAACGGAAGTACTCCAGTTTGGTCGAGGTGTCTACCCTTCACCTAAACAAACCCATGATCTCAGCTAAAAGTGTTTTGTGATGGATTTTAGAGAAAAAAACACTGGTAGAGGTTTGAGAACCTCGGCTAGACCCTAAACAGGCACTGGGGCAAGGATTTGGCAAATCTAAGGAGAAATTTGTTTTAGTTTTTCCTAAGTATGTGGGTTCTAAAGAAAATCCCAAACCTAGAACTACATAAACAAGAATCAAAGGCCAAAGATCTGAAAACAAATAAAGAAGAACAGAAAAGGAACATGATTCAGGATAAAAAAGAATTGGAGGCAGACAAGATTCAAGAGTCAACCGAAGCAGTAATATAGAGAAAAATATAGATATGGCGAGAACAGTGCCAGACATTCAAGAACACAAACATAATCAATGCAAAAGTGAACAATCCAAAACAAGAAATGAGAAGGGCAATCAAAATATGACCCCAGTGCATATGGGTATGCGTTACATGAACAGTAATCGGTACCAGTAACAGATTCAAGAATAGAAAGTGACCCATAATGTTTAGAACATGAAGATAGTAGAGAAACACAATACAAACTATGAATACAAATGCAAAATCCATAGTAACAGATATGGAGTGGAACATGCGCTCAGGAATAAAGACAAAAATTAAAAAAGAAGGAAGTTAGAACTTACTGAATGGGACTGAGAACAAGGACTCTAGAGTGAGACTTGCCGGAGTTGCTTAGAAGACAGAATAGCGGCGGTGTATGAATTACCGGAGGAGGTAAACAGAGTGGTTACAGAGCTCGAAAAAGCTTGACAATTGCGGATTGTAGAGAGAGAAAGTGTGAGCACAGAAGGGGAAACCAAATTTGCAAAGTGAGAAGACGAAGAGAGAGAGAGAGAGAGAGAGAGAGAGAGAGAGAGAGACGAAATGACTTTTGTTAAAAACTAAAAAGGCGGCAAAATGAAATGAATACACCTTGGGCGACGTGCCTGTCAGGCGGCGTTGACAGAAATGACGCACCCTGATAGCGCGTGTCTAGTACGAACCAATGAAGAAGGGACATGCGAAAGAAACGGTTGAAAAGACCATACGTAACAGCTCATACGCAATTGGAACTCTTGCAATTCTTGAAGTAATGAGGACACAATCTTGGCTAAAGAATTGATCTCGGTTGAGATGCTTAAAGAACTTGATTCTTGGTTCTTAATCCTTGGTGAAGTGGACATTTGAGTCATTGTTTCATGAAGCCAATGAGTCATGACCTCAGTCGAAGTGATGAATGAGTTTTTAGCCGGCATGTAGTATGGACAAACGATGTAGGTTCCATCACCTCAGGTTGCCAAGGTAATAGAACCTAGGGGGCAGTTGTGGGGAAGTATTTTGTGAATGGCAGCACGTGGCTAAGTTGACGCCGAAGTGTTAGCTGAGGTGCCACGTGGCCTGGTTATGTTGCCAAAATGATCTCGGCTAGGCCGAGGTTATCTGTAGAGATACCAGAATCTAAGATAAACAGATAAAGAACAAGAGTTCTAGAATAAGGGAGGATCTCATTCTGGATAAATATAAGGCTCAAGAAGAGTTTATCTCTATCTAGATGAGGATCCAAGATGAGCATTGAGCATGAGTCCATTGAAGTGAGGCTTCTAAAGGGATCAAGTCATTGCTAGTTATAAAAGGAAGGCACCCTCATCGGTCTGAAGTAAGTTCTTTCTTGTGAGTTTAAGTACAATTTGTTATCTTTGAGAGATACTGATTACTGACTTGATCGTTGGAGTGTCCCCGGGTGAACGAACCACCGCCGGATTCTCATATTCTTGTGCAGGTTGCTGGGCTTAATCTATTCTGCCGGTGCTCTCTAGCTGAGTCCCCCCGTTTGGTTGTGTGGTCAAAAATCAACACCCACAGGTCCCTTAAGTTTTTTTAATGGGATCAAATTATATTAAATAACATATTACTAAAATCAATAAAACAAATTTTATAAGTTCTGATTGCTTGATGGCGCCTAGGAACCCATCAAGGTGAACATGGCGATGTTCATGGATAAAATATAAATGAATCATAGTTTAAGATGGTTTATTATAATTTACCCTCGAATAATTACATTATATGTAATTATAGTGTTTTTAAGAGGGTTAGTATTGATTTGCATCTATATATATATTAGCGATATGCACCCACAATGCGTGTGTAATTCGGACAAAGTAAAATACACACTTGGGAGTTGTTTGGGAATACACTAAATAAGTGCAATTATTTGATAATTGTATTTATTTGAGTCACAATCTTTCTATTTTTTTTGTATATTTTTTAGTAAAAAGTCAAAAAATACATTAAATAAGCAAATTCCAAACAACCTCATAATATGTGTTGTTAAAGTGGTAAGGGTTTTCTTGACCAAATTTATGATCTTAGTTTTGCCTCTCATCCTTCTCTTAATTTTTACACAAACACTAACTGTAGGGATATTTGGCTTTTAGTATTTTGAAAAAAGTCAAAATACGAGGCATATTTATGTAACACCATGAGGAGCCTTCACATATATAATAGTATATATATATCCATCGCAAATGACTCTTTGAGCTTGTTATCATCCAAAACTTTTTTTTATCATCTATACTTTTATCTCTCCATATAATCCATACCACTCTTGTGAAATTCATATAGGTAATCCGAACCGTTTAGTTCATAAACTTTACAACAAAGATCATTCACACAAAAAATTAATTTCATCGGACTTAGGAACAAATCATATTTTATTTTATAAAATAAACAGAAAATAAGATTGTAAATCATTCATTTTATAAAATAAAATATGATTTATTTATATATTTATTGTTTTCTGATAAAGTTAATTTTTGACTTGAATAATTTTTATTATGAGACTCACAAAATAAACTGTTTAAATTATTAATGTGGTCCGATTAAGGTTCCCGAAGAGAATATGAATGCCAATGAAGAGATGAAATATGTGTCCATCAAATCCTTGTTGCTATCGTCAATGTGGGTCCATTAATTCCTTGATAGCAGCTAGCAATGGTATCATTGATCATCAATGATGGACAAAGTCGATATCTAGCAAGGTTTCTTAGAAATTTTTGTGGTTAAACTAAAAACTGTATAGAAAATACAGAATCACCAAAGCAACTGTGGGCCGGCTCTGGCAGAAGCAACAAAGCAGTCGATTTGGGCCTCCGGAAAATAGTCCAATATTAGGGCCCTAAATATTTGTACCACGTATACATAGTCGAAAATTAAATATGATTTGAAAGATCCAAATTAAAGGCAAAAAGGCTCAAATATTAAAGAGACATTTACACATAAGTTTTAATTTATGAACTTATATTTCATTAAGTCTTAATTAAGATTTTTTTGAACTTTTAAGTCACATTAATTTTTAATAGTCGAAATTACCCTTCAACAATGATTGTTCATCATTTATGGTTATCTATAAAAGAATATGACAATTTGACAATTATTTTGATTTTCAAAACTTTAAAATATCAACTTTCAAATTGAAAATACTTAAAAAAAGGGGAAAATTATTTATAAGTCCTATTAGGGAGACTTATGCTACATATGGGCCTACTAAAAAACTTATGTTCCCATAAGTCCTGTGGAAAATTTGTTGACACATTTACCCTCAATATTAGTTGTTAATATCATAAATAATAGTAAAACCATATATAAGAAATTGAATGTTGTCATAGATCATATCTATATAAACGTAACGTAACGTTACATTTACATAAACGTAACGTGACACCTATGATCTATGGCAACATTCAATTTACCATAGATCATATTTATATGAAATGTAACATGATACCAACATAAACCAGCAACATATATAGGTATCACGTTACGTTACGTTACGTTTATGTAAGTGCCACGTCACGTTATGTTTATGTAGGGTCTTGTGGAATACATTCCTATCTAAATAGAACTTGAAACTCTATAAGAAATTACACAGGACTTAACCTATTACAAATGTCTGAAAAAGGACTTATAAATAAGTCTTCCAAAAATCTAGATAAGATCTGAATTACTATAATATTTGTAAATAAAATTTTTAATATTAAAATATGGTTAGAAAGGGCGAAACTAAAGGCAAAAGGGCCTAAACCAAAGCAAAAGTCAAAATTTTTCTTCTGGTTAGCAACTGAAAGAAATACGAGACAGCCCACTATCAATAAATACATCCAACAATAACATTCCAAAATTCTTGGTTTTTGTGCTTTACCGTGAATAGATAGATCACTTTGCTGCATTTGAATAAATTAATTTTGGTATAGGGTCTTGTTACATCCCCTAAAAAAATTCTTCCTAATCCCCCTAATTTTCATATTAAGTAAAAAAAAAAAAAAAAAAAAAACAGTTGCCTAAAATGAAAATTAGGGGATTAGGGAGGGGACAGTTTTAGGGATCTATATCATTTTCCTTTTGGTATAATAGCAATTTGAAATTTGCTAAATAATAAAGCAACAAAATCAGATTTTTTATATTTTTTTAGTCTTTGTAATGATTTTTTTTTCAATATTTTAGTAATTATATTCAACAAATTTCGTGTGTGGATACTAAAAAAAAAAAAAAATTGTGAATATTTATTATTTCATTAATAATTTTCTTTTTGGGTGTGAGATATCAACGATCTAAACTTGAAAATTCGTTTTGAGTTTCAAAAAGTTCAGGGCCGGCACTACTTCAAGATATCCTTAGAATTTAATTACATTTTTTTTTTTTTCGCGCAAGTTCAGAATTTTTTCTAGAGGACTTAAAACCAATTGAAGTGAAAAATATAATGGATCAAAAAGAATAAAAGTTTCTCATAATAAAAGCATCAACTTTTAGAACTTTGCACATATTCTTTTCTAACTTTTTTTTTTCCTCTCTTCACAATTAAATTTTTTTAAACCTTGAGTTACGATGATTAGCTGGGTAGACTAAAAATAATATTGAGTGCAATAACAATATTATTATGTGGTGTCACTGGTGAGAGGGTAATTTATATTTAAATTGGGCCAAGCTGGGTGATGGGCCGTTATGGGCCGCAGTGCAAAGGGCCTAGTAAAACGGCTTTGTAAGTCACTCCGGTCTTGTAGATGCTTTGGAGTTAGTCTGGTCTCAAAGCGCGGAAGTTAGTCCGGTCTGAAGGGAGAACTGAAGTTAGACCGGTCTACAGACGCTTTAGAATTAGACCGGTCTTAGAGTTAGTCCGGTCGTGACATGTTAGCCCGGTCTAACCACACCACATGTTATACATGAGAAGCTGAGGTATGCTAAGTCCTCTCAAGGATTTGCATCTGAAGATAGTTCGGCTCAACTCTCTTATGGATAGCTCGGTTTTAGCATGGGAGAACCGAGGTAAGGGAAATAAAAGTGAGGGCCGAACTAACAGTTACTTCGGTCATATGGAAGTCCGGCCATGGGAAAAACCATCTCACTTGGTTTAAGCAGTGAGGAGGGTGTTGAGGGATAAGCATTATCCATCAGGAGTATGAATCCTAGGAGGACTCTACATGGAAGAGTAAGAGTCCTACTAGGATTGTGCCATGCGAAACCTATAAAAGCTCACAGACACCACCTTTGGAGAGGTAATGCAACTTTGCTCCCTGAATACTTAGAGCTTTTGCCTATTTGTTTTGTTGGCTGACTTAGGCATCGGAGAGGTTTTCGGCACACACCCGCCAGTTAGCTAACGTTTGTGTTTTCAGGTAGTAGAATGACATCGTACGGAGGAGCGCAAGCTTGGTCAACAGGATTATACGATAAGGTGTATTTCTTTCCCGTACAATTGGCGCCGTCTGTGGGAACTCAGACAAGAACAACCTTTTGATCAGGCTTTTCCTCAGGAAGAATCAATGGCGCACAACGAAGATGTGTCACAGTCCGCCATCGACGGACAAACACCACAAGGAGGTGCGAGACGCGAAGGACTACCTTTGATCCCCCCTATGGCGGACTTGGAACAACGACAGAATCCCAGGAGGGATACAAGGGAGAGAAGGCGGACTGACAGCCCTCACCACTCCCGTTCACAGAGTCCAGAAAGACAAAGGCGGAGGATTGATCAAACTTTTGAGGATCGCGTCAGGGAACAAGACGAATTAATACGATGGATGGCGGCGGATATGGAATCCCTAAAGCGCCAGATGAAGGGAAAAGAAGTGGCGACAGGAGCGAGGCGCACAACCAAGACGCCTCCTCGTCACTCGGAAGGTCGTAGTAGGAACACCACGCCTTCACAAGCAGAGAGTAAAAGCCTCAGGACAGGCGATACTCAACCCAGATCTTCCAGAACTCGTCACCCCAGGTCTGAAAGGACGAGATCCGAGAGGTCATACACGGAAGGGAGCACTTATTGGCCTTCACATACGGAATGGAGCACTTATTGGCCTTCAATGCGGTAAACCGTCTGAGTAAGAACGGGCGGGGCAGGCGAGACAACGAAGAAGACCAGGATAAGAGATGGCTGAGAGTCCGCACTGCCATAACCACGGTCTTCAAGAAACCGATCTACCGAATTCTGAGTGAAATAAGAGACGAGCCTTTCGTCAAATGGCCAGCCAAGCTAGGCGAGGCTCAGAAAGATTACAACGACAGATCACGGTGCACCTTCCATAAAGAAAAGGGGCACCGCACTGAGAACTGCACACCATTGAGACAGCACTTGGAAGAATTGGTGGCAGCAGGTCACTTGGACAAATACATTGAAGGAGGGACGCAACCAGCCCCCCAAGATCATAATAACCCCAATGGGATGTCGATCGACGCCCCACCTCAAGGCATTATCAACGTGATACATGGAGTCTTTGAACCTGAGCGTGTATGCGAGCTCAGAGGATCAATCAAAAAGGCTGAACACTTAAGAGATGTGCTAAGTGCCCAGCCTACAGTTAAGAGGGGGAAGACCGAGGCCACAAACGTCATGTCTTTTTCAGACAAAGACTTGGACATGATATATTGCCCTCACAATGATGCTCTGGTCGTCACTCTCCGAGTCAAGGATTTTGACGTCAAGCGGATTCTGATCGACCAGGGTAGTTCATGTGAAATAATGTACTACGAAACATTTAAACAATTGAAGTTGCAAAATAAAGACTTGGCACCGGCCGTTAGGGATGGCAATTTGAAACCGGCCCGATGGGGATCCCCGATCCCGACCTCGATTTAAGCGGTTTTTCCCCGAAAAATACCCCCGACGGGGAGGTGACGGTATCTGAAAATCAATCCCCGATCTGTCACGGGCCGGGGACGGTGATCAGTATTTTATCCCCGGCCCGGCCCGATCCCCGGCCCCGTCCCCGTCCCCGGCCCCATCCCCGAAATTCCCCAAAGTGAAATTACTTTTATACCCCTTCCCTTATAATAATAATAATAATAATAAACCAAACCTAACCTGTGTAAATTTCCCCGAAGCTTCCCCCGTACTCTTAACTCTCATTTCCCTCTTTCGTTCGTCTCTCTCACTCTCTCAACTCTCTGTCTCTCCTCTCCGTTACTCTCTCTCAACTCTCCTCCTCTCTGTTAACTCTCTCACTCTCAACACAACACCGCTGTCGTGTCCCCGACCCCCCCTCTCTCTTCTTCTCACCTCGTTTCTCAGACACCGACATGGCCACCGCCACCGCCACCACCACCGCCACCGCCACCGCCGCAGGTCTGTCTCCGTCACCACCACCGAAGCCACCGCCACAGCTAACCATCGTTGATCTCAGCCACCATCGCCGATCTGTTTGATGACACAAATCTCAGATCTGTTTTGATTGATGATCCACACAGATCTGTCTGTATGTCTTTTTTTTTTTTTTTTTTGGTAGTTGATGATGTTCTTGATTGATGATACACGCTCAGATCTTTTTTTTTTTTGGTAGTTGATGCATGTTGATGTTCTTGGTTGATGATGCACACTTAGATCTGTTGATTGATGATTTTTTTTTAGATGATTTTGTTGATGTTAAAAGTTGTTGATGATGTTGAGACTGATTTGGGCGGGAATTTTCGGGGTCGGGGAAATCCGATCCCCGTTAGGGGACGGGGATGGGGACGGTGACAGGTTCGCCGTCGGGGATCGGGGCCAGGGCCGAGGGATTTTTTACCATCGGGGATCGGGGACGGGGAGGGCGATCCCCGGCCCCGCCCCGCCCCGTTGCCATTCCTACCGGCCGTAT
This sequence comes from Camellia granthamiana, assembly GCA_036172215.1. Lineage (NCBI taxonomy): Eukaryota > Viridiplantae > Streptophyta > Magnoliopsida > Ericales > Theaceae > Camellia > Camellia granthamiana. Next base: position 84,829,913 of record CM069916.1, on the reverse strand, counting down.
CTCCCCTGATTGGATTCAATTCAATGCCAGAATGGCCAGTCGGCAAAATCATCCTTCCAGTCAGAGCAGGAAGCGTAACAAAGCAAGTAGAGTTCTGGGTGTTGAAAGTTCCTTCAACTTACAACATCATCTTGGGCAGAACATGGCTGCATGCCATGCGTTCGGTAGCATCTTCCTACCACCAAGTAATGCGGTTCCCTAACGACGCCGGAGTAATTGAGGAGGTCTACGGAGATCAGATTATGTCCAAGCAATGCTTTGTCACAGTGAATGGCAGCCGCGCTGCCAAAGGATACGTTCATTCGGTGGAGGAACCAGAGAGTAATGAACTATTCGTGGATGTTGGCAAAGCGGCTAGTCAGAAAGCGGTGGAAGACTTAGTGGAAGTAAGAATAGACGAAAAGAACCCGGACAAATTCTTTTTGCTCGGTTCGTCGTTGTCCAGCACCGAGAGGTTGGAGGTCTTGGAATTTTTGACCTCTAACATCGAAGTGTTTGCCTGGACTCCATACGACATGCCAGGCATTGATCCCAACTTCATCTGTCACCAACTCAATGTCCACCTATCCGCCAGACCAATAATTCAGCGAACTCGCAGATCGGCACTCCACCACGCCGAGATAATGGCGGAAGAAGTAGGAAACCTGCTGGAGGCTGGGGCAATCAGAGAGGTGCACTACCCCAGATGGATCTCCAACATCGTCGTAGTGCCAAAGAAGAATGGCAAGTGGCGTGTCTGCGTCGATTACAAAACGGTCAATAAGGCATGCCCAAAAGACAGCTTTCCTCTACCGCGGATAGATCAACTGGTAGACCTAACGGCGGGGCACAACAGACTTAGCTTTCTGGATGCATACAGAGGCTACCACCAAATCGCCATGCATGAACCAGACCAGGAGGTCACATCCTTCACAACTCCAAGGGGACTATACTGCTACAAGGTCATGCCCTTTGGCCTAAAGAACGCAGGAGCGACATTCCAGAGAATGGTCACCAAGATGTTTGAGGCATTGTTAGGTAGAACAATGGAGGCTTACATCGACGATATGGTGGTCAAGAGCAAGGATGGGAATGACCATCTCAAGGACCTAGGTGAGATGTTCGAGATCCTGAAAAAGCACAAGTTACGCCTCAACGCGTCGAAGTGTGCATTCGGAGTAGGATCTGGTAAGTTCCTGGGCTTCCTGGTGACCAACCGGGGTATTGAGGCAGACCCATCTCAGATCAAGGCGATTCAGGATCTGGAGAGACCAAACTCAGTAAAAGAAGTGCAGCATCTCACCGGCATGGCAGCTGCGCTCAATCGGTTCATAAGCCGGTCGTCAGACAAACTACGACCATTCTTCCATGCTCTAAAGGCCAAGTTTGAGTGGGACGACGAATGCGACCAAGCTCTGGAAAGCTTGAAGGACTACATGTCTTCTCCACCACTACTTGTAACCCCAATTCCTGGAGAAGAACTCTTCTTGTACCTGGCAGTCTCACAGCACGCAATCAGCGCAGTGTTGGTCCGTACAAAAGGAATCCAACACCTGCCCATCTACTATGTCAGCAAAACATTGCTGCGCGCCGAAACAAGTTATTTGCCACTGGAAAAACTGGCATTGGCCTTGATGATGGCCTCAAGAAAGTTGTCGCACTACTTTCACACTCACACTATAGTTGTCCTCACAGCCTTCCCATTAAAAGCATTGTTTGAAAGGGCTAACTTCTCTGGGCGAGTCTTGAAGTGGGCAGTTGAGTTAGGGCAATACGACATCAAGTTCCAACCCAGAACCGCAATAAAGGCACAAGCATTGGCAGATTTTGTCGCAGAGTTCGCTCCTGGAAGTCATCATATCTGCCCAGTCGACCTGACCGAATCAACCGAACTAGGGATGAAAGTTGACGTCGGAATAACACAACCCCTAGTACCGGTTACTCAGTCAAGCCCCACGGTAGACCAGAGTAAAGCAAGGAAAGAAGAAGCAAACCATGCTATACCAAGTCCAGACTCGCCAACAAACAAAGACTTGGTACAATCAGATAGCAAGGGGCAAACAGCAAGCATGGACTTTGCAGATGACACCGGCAACATGAAAGATCCTAAGGCATCATCTGATCCCTCCACTTGCTGGAAGTTGTTCGTTGGAGAAATGTGGAAGCTCTTCGTGGATGGAGCATCCAACCGGCATGGAGCAGGACTTGGCATAGTCCTCATCTCTCCAGACGGCCTAGTAGTAGAGCAGGCAATCAACCTTGGCTTCCCAGCATCAAACAACGAGGCGGAGTATGAAGCGCTTCTCGCAGGACTTAAGTCAGCACTCTTCATGAAGGCCACCGAGCTAATGGTTTACAGCGACTCACAGCTGGTGGTAAACCAATATCTGGCGACTACGAAGCAAAAGATGACAGGATGGCTAAGTACCAAGAATTGGTCAGAACAGAGATAAAGAAATTTGAAGTGGTGAGGATAGAACAGATCGGTAGGGAGGAAAACAGCAGAGCGGACGAACTAGCAGGCTTCGCCTCGATGGCAGATACCTCCATCCCTCATCCACTACTGATCGACTACCTGCCTAGACCAAGCATTGAAGACCCAGAAGCAGAAGAAGTATGTTGTGCAGAGTTAGGCCCTTCTTGGATGGATCCCATCATACTGTTCCTGAAAGACGGCACCTTACCGGAAGAAAAGAAAGAAGCCAACAGAGTAAGAGCAAAGTCGCAGCGATTTTGGCTCTCCCCATCGTTGGCATTGTACAAGAAGTCGTTCACAGGACCTTACCTAAAGTGTGTGCACCCCAGCAAAGTGGAAGCGTTCTTGTTCGAAATACATGAGAGTGTATGCGGCAGCCATCAAGGAGGGAGATCATTGGCATACTGAGCAATTTCACAAGGGTACTGGTGGCCATACATGCAAGCAGACTCAGAAAAGTATGTCAAAAAGTGCGAGAAGTGTCAGAAGTTTGCGCACCAAATACACCAACCTGCCAGAGAACTCTTACCTCTCACTAGCCCATGGCCCTTCGCAATGTGGGGCTTAGACATAGTAGGGCCGCTTCCAATAGCACCAGGCAACAGAAGGTTCTTTCTTGCGGCGACCGACTACTTCACAAAATGGGTGGAAGTAGAAGCCTTGGCGTCAATCAAGGAAAAAGATGTGAAGAAGTTTGTTTCGCAGAACATCATCACTCGATTTGGCATACCAAAGGCACTAATCTCAGACAACGGCACTCAGTTCGACGGCAGAATTTTTAGAGGCTTTTGTGAAGAATACAAGATAGAATTCTACAATTCTACACCGGCATATCCCCAAGCAAATGGTCAGGCTGAAGCTTCAAACAAGGTAGTCTTGGATGGACTGAAGAAAAGATTAGAGAAAGCCAAAGGCAAGTGGGCAGAGGAGCTCCCTCATGTTTTATGGGCTTACCGCACCACGCCTCATCGATCAACAGGAGAAACACCATTCTCCTTAGCTTATGGCATGGAAGCAGTCATCCCATTAGAAGTTGGCCTCCCCACGATTCGGAGCAAAAACTTCGATCCAGACTTAAATAGCGAAGCCATAGCATTAGAGCTCGACCTTGCGGAAGAAAGAAGAGACAAAGCATTGGTTCACATCGCCTCCTACCAACAAGAGTTGTCCAGAAAGTATAACAAAACAGTGCATCCAAGACAATTCAAGATTGGAGATTGGGTACTACGCAAAGTGATGGGAAACACCTTGGTTCTAGGAGATGGCAAGTTGGGGCCTAATTGGGAAGGACCTTACAAAGTGGTCGGATTGGCAGGCAAAGGGGCATACCACTTGGAAGATAAGGATGGCAAAGCAATTCCTAGGCCATGGAACACTGCCAATCTCAAGTTGTTTTATTTCTAGCTTTTTTCCTTTCAAATACATGTAATTTTTTACTTTCTCAATAAAACAAGTCGATTATTTTCAACATAATTGTTTTCAGTAGAAGGTAACTTTAGTGAGTTAGGAGCATTGTAAACATAGTTGGCCGGAATAACCAACTATGAACCTTCCTAAGCCCAGGATAAGGATCCAGGCTGCAGGACGTTTGGTCAAAATAACCAAACACTTCATTTTAAGTTGGCTGGAAAAACCAACTTAGAGGTTGGCTGGATTAAACCAACTCTTTGTACTCTTCAGCCGAAGTAAGTTTATGGCTGAAGAGTGGTTGGCTGGATAAAATCAACTCTTGTTACTCTTCAGCCGAAGTAAGTTTATGGCTGAAGAGTGGTTGGCTAGATTAAACCAACTCTTTGTACTCTTCAGCCGAAGTAAGTTTATGACTGAAGTTTATGACTGAAGAGTGGTTGGCTGGATTAAACCAACTCTTTGTACTCTTCAGCCGAAGTAAGTTTATGACTGAAGAGTGGTTGGCTGGATTAAACCAACTCTTTGTACTCTTCGGCCGAAGTAAGTTTATGGCTGAAGAGTGGTTGGCTGAATTAAACCAACTCTTTGTACTCTTCGGCCAAAGTAAGTTTATGGCTGAAGAATGGTTGGCTGGATAAAACCAACTCTTGTTACTCTTCAGCCGAAGTAAGTTTATGGCTGAAGAGTGGTTGGCTGGATTAAACCAACTCTTTGTACCCTTAAGCCGAAGTAAGTTTATGGCTGAAGAGTGGCTGGCTGGATTAAACCAACTCTTGTTACTCTTCAGCCGAAGTAAGTTTATGGCTGAAGAGTGGTTGGCTGGATAAAACCAACTCTTGTTACTCTTCAGCCGAAGTAAGTTTATGGCTGAAGAGTGGTTGGCTGGATTAAACCAACTCTTTGTTACTCTTCAGCCGAAGTAAGTTTATGGCTGAAGAGTGGTTGGCTGGATAAAACCAACTCTTGTTACTCTTCAGCCGAAGTAAGTTTATGGCTGAAGAGTGGTTGGCTGGATTAAACCAACTCTTTGTACTCTTCAGCCGAAGTAAGTTTATGGCTGAAGAGTGGTTGGCTGGATAAAACCAACTCTTGTTACTCTTCAGCCGAAGTAAGTTTATGGCTGAAGAGTGGTTGGCTGGATTAAACCAGCTCTTCGTACTCTTCGGCCGAAGTAAGTATATCGGCTGAAGAGTGGTTGGCAGGTATACATTATAAGCTAGGACCGAGATGGTTATCTCGGCAAGAAAATATTGCAAGTAGAAACTGTAGAAAAACAGAGAGCAAACCGAAATAGCAGTTGGAGCAAATTGAATACATTACAAGTACAAGCAGATCAAAACCGGAATAAGAGTTGGCACAGAAGAAGAATTTTTCATTAAAGTGAAAAGCAAATACAACTGAGGGGCCGCAGCCCGGTTACAAGCTCAAGAACAAAACAAAAAGAAAGAAGACATTCAGTTGAAGAGATCGTCAAGTTCGGCATCGAATTCTGCATCAGCATTTGCCCGAAGTCCGGTTTCAGGCTGGAGCACGGTTTCAGGTGGGAGCTCGGTTTCAGCATGAACCTCGGTACCAATGGGCTGCGTGTTGTCAATCTGCAGCTCATCAGTCAGGTCTTCAACTACCGGCTCCAACCGAACCGTCTGATCGTTGGGTTGCTCATTGATCGCCGGAGTAATAGTTGGTTCATCCTCATCATCATCATCATCGTCTTCATCATCTTCATCACCAGACCCTTCAAGGAATTGCTTCTGGAGATCGGCAGCATACTGCGACAGTGAAGCCGGAATGGTATACGGTGGAGCATTGTAGACCTCGGTGTCGGGCAGACAACCGAGCTGCTCCACCGCACTCCTCCAGCCAGATTTGAAGAAGAGGTCCTTAGCTGCGTCGCATTGAAGGGTGTATGCGTCTTCGGCCTTCTTAAAGCCTTGCTCTTCGGCTTTCTTTACGACCGCCTTCAGTTGGGCTATCTCGACGTCTTTCTTCTTTTCAATTTTTGCCAGCAAGCACAGGTACTTGTCTTTCGCCTCAGTGGCAACCTTCTACTTTTCGGCTTCGGCCGAACTAACCAGTCCGGTCAGTCGGCCATTTTCAGATCGCAGCTCAGCCAGCTCCTTTCTGGCCTCCTCCAGCTCGGTCGATTTTGCTTCGGCGTCAGCCACTGCTTGCCTTGTCGTTTTTCTGAGCTCCAGCACTCTCCTGTGGATGAGGTTGTTTTTCTGAATGGTCTGCAAAAGAATAGTAATTCTCATGTTAGCCGAAGTGAAAGATCGGAGAATTAGTCAGAAAAAAGGGCAGTGCTACTTACTAGGACCATTGATTTTGTTGCAGACCGAATAGACTTCAATTCGGTGTTGAGCTGTTTTTGGTGGTGCTCCATGTCCTTGGGAAGACAGACACTCTTGGCGAGGTTGAATGCCAACAAGTGGTCCTTCTCAGCAACGACCGAGTCAGTTGCGTGGATGTCTCGGTTGTTGAAGGACAATTCTGGAACCCACTTTGAAGGGGCAGCACGGTCAGAGTGCTCCGGTTGTGGACTTTGCTGAGGGCTGGGAGGAGGACTAGGTGGCAGAATGGTCTCGTCCTCGTCAGCAAGGCGACGCTCGGTTTGGCTAGTCCGGGCGCGCTTGCTCGGACGAGATGAGGAGGGCCGTTGGGATGGAAGTGCTACCACGGTTTCAGTGGTCTGCCCTGCTGGTGGTACTTCGGCGGGGTTTGTTGCGGTCAACAGGGCCTTCAGCCTGTTCCTTTTGGCCATCTCTTGTTCGACTGTGAGTGGGATTAGGTTGATCTAGGGCAGGGTTGGGTCCGGTTCTGGACCGTCTTCGAGGAGGAAGTCGGTCACTCTCGCTTTTCGGCGACCGCTGTACCTGTATGTCGGTTCAAAATCTAACAGCTTGGTCCAACTTCTCTCGTTATGTCGTAGTGCGGCGCGGAGTATATCCAAGTTCGGGTAACCGTATACTGATCTGAGATGGGCTTTATCTGCAAAAGAAGACAACTATTAGATCGGTTCAGAAGGAGAAAGCCGAAATAAAGAAAAACATGAAACAGAACCGAAATATCTATACCAGGTATCCCTTTTTTCCAATTTATTCTTCGGCCAGGGATCTGGGCTTGATGATCTTCAAAGTTCCCAGGTACCCAGAAAAAATCGTCGTCGTTCAAGTCTTTATCCGGTGTATCTTTGATTATTTTTTCTCGGCCACGACGAATTCTCAAATAATATACCCACCCCTTTTCCTTTGAACCTAAAGAATATTGGTGAAATAGTTCGGCTAAACCGAGGTTTAGGCCAGTCTGGCGGTTTAGTTCGGCTATTCCCATTATTATTCGATAGGAGTTGGTGGAGAGTTGGGTTGGGCATAGTCTGGTTTGCCTAAGGAATTCACAGATTAGTGGCTGGACTGGAAATCTTAGTCCGGTTTCTATAATTGAAAGGAGGGTAAAGGGGACGAAGCCTTCATTTCCCTACGGAGTAACATCTTTTTTGGCCAGTATCAGTTGGACATCTTCTGGGATGTTGTACTCCCTTCGGAATTCGGCTAGGCTTCCTGGGATTTCTACCAAAAACCTATACTTCCCCATTTATTGTATAAGTTAAAAATAAGTTATCTCGGTCCGAAAAGTGTGCTCAGTAGCTCGGTTGAGCGCGCAGTGGAGTGCCTGGGCAACCTAAGTCTGCAAAGTGGAGAACAAAGGGGTTAAGCACAGATCATTGACCGTGCTACAAAACAAAGCAAGAAAAGAGAAGTCTTACTTCGGCTACACAGGGCACTATAGGATCTACCTCGGTTTCAACAAGGTGCTTGTTATCTCGGCTCGGCAAGATGTTTGGTTTTCTCGGTTCTGCCTATGGGTTTGTTACTCCGGTTGGGCATCAAGGGGCAGCTTTCTGAGTTCGGTTTAGAAACTGAGAAAGTTGGCTTAGCCCCCGAAGGCTTAGCTCGGTTGAATGCCAAGGTTGCCAGTTTGCTAAGTTCAGATTTATTCCGGTTCATTTATGTCGGCTAAGGTAAATCAGAAGATGACTTATTGAGACTACTGGAGTATTCACAAGTTCCAGTTCGGTTAAGGTCTGAATAGATCTACGCCTAGCACAAACAATTTACTAGTTCGGTTGTGTGTGATTTTGGATCAAAGAGTGTTCTACAGATTATTTCATGAATACCAGAGGTTCTAACATGGTATTTTCAGAAGAAATAAAGCAAAATGGAAATGATGTGTTTTGTAACGCACAACAGAGTACGAAAACAAGGAAAACGAGATGGATGCGCAAGACTTACCAGATAAAGATGCAGAGGAGCTGGAGATGGAAGCAACGGCAGCAAAAACACAAGCTTCAGAGATGCGAGGTTGGGGAATAGTAAGAACTCAAGAAGATAGAGAAGAAAGACTGAATAGTAAGATGAGTGATCTGTTGAAAAACGAAGGGGCTTTTGTTTTGTGTAAAAGGAAAGGCGGGAACTATTCAAAAAGTGTGAAGTACGAGGGCGGCGTAACAGCTGTGAAGAGCCAATCAGAGGCTGCCACGTGTCATTGGAATACTGAACGATTCAGATGTTGTGATTGAAGAGACGTTTTGACCGGATAAGGGTAGTTCGGCTAAATTGTAGCTCGGTCCTAAAGGCTTTGTAGTGTTAGCTCGGCTGGATAGGCTAAAAGGTCATTTTAGCTCGGCTGGAAAGGCTAAAACTTTAGCCCGGTTTTTTAGGCAAGTAATCCCTATCATGCTACGCAGATGGAATTAAGGGGCAATTGAGAGGGTAATTTATATTTAAATTGGGCCGAGCTGGGTGATGGGCCGTTATGGGCCGCAGTGCAAAGGGCCTAGTAAAACGGCTTTGTAAGTCACTCCGGTCTTGTAGATGCTTTGGAGTTAGTCTGGTCTCAAAGCGCGGAAGTTAGTCCGGTCCGAAGGGAGAACTGAAGTTAGACCGGTCTACAGACGCTTTAGAATTAAACCGGTCTTAGAGTTAGTCCGGTCGTGACATGTTAGCCCGGTCTAACCACACCACATGTTATACATGAGAAGCTGAGGTATGCTAAGTCCTCTCAAGGACTTGCATCTGAAGATAGTTCGGCTCAACTCTCTTATGGATAGCTCGGTTTTAGCATGGAAGAACCGAGGTAAGGGAAATAAAAGTGAGGGCCGAACTAACAGTTACTTCGGTCATATGGAAGTCCGGCCATGGGAAAAACCATCTCACTTGGTTTAAGCAGTGAGGAGGGTGTTGAGGGATAAGCATTATCCATCAGGAGTATGAATCCTAGGAGGACTCTACATGGAAGAGTAAGAGTCCTACTAGGATTGTGCCATGCGAAACCTATAAAAGCTCACAGACACCACCTTTGGAGAGGTAATGCAACTTTGCTCCCTGAATACTTAGAGTTTTTGCCTATTTATTTTGTTGGCTGACTTAGGCATCGGAGAGGTTTTCGGCACACACCCGCCGGCTAGCTCACGTTTGTGTTTTCAGGTAGTAGAACGACATCGTACGGAGGAGCGCAAGCTTGGTCAACAGGATTATACGAGAAGGTGTATTTCTTTCCCGTACAACTGGTAAATAAAATATCATAAACAAGAGTAGATAAATATTATTTGTCTCTCACTAATCTAACTTTCATTGCCGTAATATAAAATTTCTCATTTATTAGTATATTTATTGGTAGACTACACCTAACATATTTTTGACAATGTTCATTTTGCAGGCGAATTTTTTTTCCATAGGTTAACCTTGTTAATTTTTTTTTTCCTTTTTGAACAGTAAAAAAAAAAAGAAGATGTTTATTGATGTTAAATAACATACATATATATGGCATTACATCAAAAAGGGTGAAGAAGTGCAAAAGTATTAAAGCATAATCACACAATCTCAACTAAATTAGCGTCTGTTGGCTACATATTTTGTAAAAGCCAGTTACAATTCGACACATGGCAGAATGAGGGTATTATGGGAAGATGATTTTAACCTTCAATCTCAATCATACACGTGGCAATAAATATTGGTTCTCAAGTGGTCTGAGTAGCACTAGATCAGTAATGAGATACAAGGTGACGTGGCCTCAACGGTTACCTATATTCAAATTCAAATACAGGAGGGAAGTTCAATTGCAAGTGATGGCGTAGTGGAACTATTTCTAAGGCAGTATGATCAGCGATCATGGAGGAGCAGTTCGACGGTTCGAAGTACAGTTCGAAGGTCATCCTTGACAAGTATAAATGGCAAGGAAGTCCCCAGAAAAGACCCCCAGACTCAGATTATATAAACCAGTTTTTACTTCATATTTATCTTTCCAGTTTTACATTTCCTGTACTTTAAATACTTGTTCTTTAAATACCTGCACTATACTTCAATTCATAGGAGTAGTTTCAAGTAGATTCAAGTAGACTGTTGCTGTAAACCTCCTCGAGGCTGAGTTTGGACTATTGTAAGTATTTATGTTAATGAAATACTTCAATTGTTCTTCATATTAATTGTCGTTTCTTTTAATTTCTCCTAAAGTCAAGCCGCCAGTAAAAGTCCTCTTCATTGAGGCTGAAAGAACTGAAACATAGTCGCCTGATAATTGATTGGCAATTATAATTTCTGTAAGGACTGATTGATCCTTGCTGGCACGCTCGCATTTACAAATACACCCTTCGAAAAGCCAAAAGCCAACATATATTTTTGGCACGCCCAGTGGGACTAATTAAAATGGCTAGACGGAGACGACAAGGAGAAAATGAACGTCTGGAAGAAGGCGTAGAAGGAGAGGTAGAAATACCTAATCCAGAGGATAATGTGGCAACACATCCTGTGGAAACTCCTATGTTATCAGAACCTATGGTCGAACAGACCAGTACTTCTGGACAAGAACCATATGTTCATAATATTGGACGAAACCAAGGAATTGGACCATCCACCGTTCCATCTTCTCAGCCAACAAATCCATGGGATGGCTTGGTAGATGCTATGGGACAACAGCTAATGAACACAATGGAAAGGTGGGCAACATCCTTTTTGGATCGAATGAACAACCACCAACCAACAAATACAAGACATACAGAAGAAATTTTAAATGTCCCTCAGCAAAGATTGGCTAGAGAAAAACAGCCTATGCAAGCTAATGGACAAATTAATGGTCAGACTAGTACTCAGAACTATGAAAGACCATCGCCTCAGTCTTGGTATGAACCCATTTCAAGGCCTGTAGTAGGCCAAAATGCCACAGTACTCAACAGTGAAGCCACACCAGTTGGTAGATTTGGCCAAGTACAAGAAACTGGCATAAGAATGGTGGCAAATCCCATGTTCGAAGCCATACCTGGCACCAGGGGGTATAATAATCCCTTATTCGAATTTGTACCCGGGGGGTTGGAAGGTTTGCCTACAAATGGAAGGGACACAATGCCTGTTCCAACACCTTTCACAGGTCCATTCGCAGGACAGGCTCAAAGGGGTTACCCATACCCCCAACAGCAACTTGCACCACAAGGGCAACCAGCCCCAAATGTACCACTTTATGGACCAAGAGGACCACAGGCACAAGTTTGTCCACCAAACCCTGTGTTTGCTCCTCCAGTAGTGGTTCAGCAAGCCCAAAATATGGTCCCTAGGGACCAAATTGCTGATATTGTTAGGGAGATGTGTGGACCAATGGCTCGGGGGGTCCAGACTCCTGTATACAGAAAACCATACCCAGAGTGGGTGGATAGGGTACATGAATACCCAAGAGGGTTCAGAATACCAGATTTCACCCTATTCTATGGAACTGGAAATCAATCAACAGTAGAGCATATTGCTAGATTCGCTGCTCAGTGTGGTGAATTCACTAATCATGACTACATAAAATTGAGATTATTTCCAAACTCTCTAACTGGGGGAGCATTTGTATGGTACATCAACCTTACACCTGGCTCCATTCAAAATTGGCAACAAATGGAAGAGGCATTTCATGCCCAATTTTTCCAGTCGGAGCCAGAGGTTTCTATGGCAGACTTGGCAAGATTGAGTCAAAGGCCTGAAGAAAAGGCCACTCAGTTTATTGCCAGATTTAAAAGGGCTCGAAATAAATGTAGGGTCATCCTTCCAGAGCCAGAATTTGTAAGATTGGCTCAAAACGGTTTAGAGTTCAGGCTTCGAAAGAAGTTTGACTCAACTGAATTCAGGGATTTGGTCGAACTGACCTATAAGGTGTCTCGATATGAAGCATTACTAGAGGAAGAACAAGATCGAAATAATGCTTCGTATAAGACATATTATAGAGATCCCAATTATGAGATCGATGCAGCAGAGATTGTGGGTAAAGAACCTGTAATCTGTGAAGCATTAATTCATAAGGATACAACCATCGACCAGCAGTTTAAAAAGAAAGATTTTCACAGAAAGTACTCTTTCGATTTAACAAAAGCAGATGACATTTTTGATCATTTGCTTGCAGCAAATTTCCTTAAGTTACCAAAATGAGTAAAACTGCCATCTCCAGATGAACTTAAAGGAAAAGTATACTGTAAATGGCATAATTCTTGGTCTCACTCGACTAAAAACTGCATTGTTTTTCGAGACAGGATCCAAGAGCAAATTCGGAAAGGTAGTTTGAAGTTCCCAGCCAAAACAAAGAAGGCCATGGGGATTGACAGCAACCCGTTTCTAGAAGTTGGAGAAAGCGCGGCTAATGTGGTTGTTCCAAACTTTCAGAACTTATCTCTGGAGGAATTGGAAGAAGTTAATGTGCAAATGCATATTGCCAACCAGACAACTGCCAAGAAGGAGACTAGAAACCCACCAGTCATTGGACAAGGTTTCTCACATCAGAAGGAACACTCTGATGAAGAAGTACTGGATGATGATTCTTTGGAAGCAGCAGTAATGCAGAGGATGTGTCCCAGATGTAGGCTAAGCTACAAATGGTTGAAGGGGCTTCCAGTTGACGGTAAGCAATATTACAGGGACGTTCAGAGGCGTCCTAAGTCAACCAACGCTTACAACAAAAGGCCGTATCCGGCTGGTGACAGGCAGCGACCACCAATGGTTGAGCCTGCAATGGACAGGATGCATGCTAAAGGCAAAAGGCCCTTGTATGAGTCTAGGCCACTTAACTACTACAGAATGGAGAGCAAACATTCTGAAAGGAGATTAGAGAGGAATTCAGGTTATGGGACTAAAGCCAGAGATTGGCCCCCCAGACCAACCTCACACAGAACAGAAAATGGCCATCTCCATCGAAGGCCAGAATCAAGCTCGAACTATGAGGCCAGAACCAAGCACTTACCTCCACAACCAGTTCCAAAGATGGCTTCGAAGGTGGAAAAGGGTGATTCAACATCTGAATCAGTAAGCTCTTGGGTGCCTGGAGTCCCAGATTGGTTTGTAATGCAAAACAAACCTAGGGAATTCCCTGCCAGGAGAGATATTGGAATTACAGGCAGAATGGTCAAACCTCCTTTGGTGGTTCCGAACAACTGGGTATTGTTGAAACATCCAAAGACAAAGGAACCAAATATGGTTCCAGTTATTTCCAGATCACAGAGGAGGAAGATTCAGCGCAGGTACACCCAGTACCAGCGAGATCTGAAAGAGAGTGAAGAGAGTTCTTCACATGTCAAGACAGAAGAAAAGAAAGCTTCGAAGTCAGACCATGTTCCAAAACCGACGCTACAAAGTAAAGTGGTTTGTAGCAGAGAACAATTGGCCCAAGTTCATTCTGAACTAAAGGCCAGAGAGAAGTCCAGTTTGGCAGGGCTGGAGAAGGCTCTGATGGAAAGTGATAGTGAAATAGAAGAAGAGATTGGCATGAGCCAAAAGAAGGAAATGGCAGAAGAAGAAATGTTCGAAGCCTTCATGGCTGAACAAACATTTCTGACTGAAAACTTAGTTGAGAAGGATCCTTCGAAGGGATCAGTTATCGATGAAATACCAGAATGCAGCATGGAGGACGCTGCCGAAGACACTGAGCAAGGTAGCCAAGAGGGGAAGAAGGTACAACCAGCCATCCAGTTTGGCTCATTTCTACCTGTATCAGTCAACATGGTACATATACTACCTCATGAATTCCAGGCTGAAAATGAGGATCAGGAGGACCAAGACATGGATCCAATTCCTGTCTCTAGTGAGGAATCACAAGTGAGTATGGTACAGGATGCTCCTGAAATGGCTATTCCAATGGAAACTGAGTGTGAAAGCGAGGAGGAGGTGAGTATCAACCTCTCATATCCTTTTGAATACCCCTCGAATTCCATGACTCAACATGTCAAGCCTTTGTACATTAAGGCTTTCTTTGATGGGATACAGTTAAACCGAGTCCTAGTAGACAATGGGGCGGCGGTAAATTTATTACCGAAATCTTCTTTGAAGAAATTAGGGAAGAAAAATCCCAGGTTGATCCCAATCAGTACAACCATTGCTGGCTTTGCTGGAGATAAGCAGATGGCCCAAGGAATTCTGCCTATTAATTTGAGTGTGGGAACCAGGGATTGTATGACAGCATTCTTCGTGATCGACAGCAATGCTAAATATAATGCCTTACTTGGGAGAGATTGGATTCACACCAACAAATGTGTGCCTTCCTCTTTGCATCAGAAGATCATGATGGCCCTGGGCAATGGAGAGACAGAGGAGATTGATGCAGATCCTCAACCCTTCATAGCTTGTGCAGACTTTGCAGAGGCCAAGTTGTATATTGAGAGAGAAACCCCACTCAGTATATTGAGGAAAGCTGATGGCTCAGCCGAAGTGACGGCTGATGAGGAAGTAACACACCTGAAGCACTTAGTCCAAGAAAGTGCTGATGAAGAGGTTGTCGTGAAAGATGACAATGATGCCTGGTTGTAGGCAAAGAAGTGAAGAACGAGAAGCCAAGTCATTGGCTTTGATTAAATTCTCATCATTGGATGTAAAAGCAATAGTCCAGAAAGTACAGAAACAAGAAAGAGAAGCCATGATAATTGGCTGTAAACAAGAGCAACAACAGGTCAGAAGTTTGACCTTTGGGAAATATTGTGCATTGGACATTGAAACAAAAGTCCAGGAGATACAGGAAGAAGACGCCTTATGGACAGATTTTGTCTATGAGGAAGAAGGCAGAGATGTCGAGGTAAAGAACCTAGGAGCAGAACAAGGTGAAAAGGTTGCTTCAAAGGTCGAAGAAACCAAAGAGAAAGCTTCAATGAATTCTCAGACGCAGGACCCCTTAGAAGAAGTGAATTTAGGGGAAGGTTCGGTGCAGCAGCCCACTTATATAAGTACTTGTTTGAATGCTCTGGACAGAGACCAGTTATTGGTTGTTTTAAAGAAATACAAAGATTGTTTTGCATGGTCCTATAATGAACTACCAGGATTGGATAGGTCATTGGTGGAACATAGGCTCCCTTTGAAGCCTAATTTCAAGCCATACAAACAGAAACCAAGAAGGATGAGTCCAGACGTAATTCAGAAGGTCAAGAAAGAAATTCTTAGACTACTTAAGGCAGACTTTATTAGGACAGCCAGGTATGTTGAATGGCTATCTAATATTGTGCCTGTAGTTAAGAAAAATGGCAAAATGAGGGTATGCATTGATTTCAGAAATTTAAATCTAGCAACTCCTAAAGATGAATACCCTATGCCTATAGTGGATCTGTTGGTGGACAGTTCAGCAGGGCATCAAGTTTTATCAATGATGGATGGCCACTCTGGTTATAATCAAATATGCATTGCAGAGGAAGACATCCACAAGACAGCATTCAGATGTCCTGGGAATATTGGCACCTTCGAATGGGTTAAGATGCCATTTGGTCTGAAGAATGCTGGGGCTACGTATCAGAGGGCTATGAACACTATCTTTCATGACCTTATTGGAGGGTATTTAGAATGTTATATTGATGACATCGTGGTGAAATCCCAGTCCATGGAGAAGCATTTGCTTCATTTAGAAGCAGCTTTCGAAAGAATGAGGAAGTTCAAGTTGAAACTCAACTCTCTTAAATGTGCTTTTGGTGTGTCATCTAGAAATTTCTTGGGTTATGTAGTGCACAAGAAAGGAATACAGATTGATCAGAATAAAGCCAAAGCCATCATCGAAGCTAGGCCTCCATCAAGTAAGAAAGAATTACAAAGGTTCCTTGGGCAGGTTAACTTTCTTCGAAGGTTTATTTCTAACACTGCAGGGAAAACTAAAGTATTCTCTTCCTTGTTAAGGCTGAAAGATGAAGAGGAATTTGTGTGGACAGCAGAGCATCAAACTGCTTTCGAAGGTATCAAAGCCTACTTGGCCAACCCTCCAGTGTTGATGCCACCAAAAGGAAATAAGCCCTTGAAGTTATACATAGCGGCAGCAGAAGATTCATTGGGAGCTTTCTTGGCCCAAGACAATGAAGAAGGCAAGGAACAAGCTGTTTATTACCTTAGTAGGTTTTTAAATTCTTGTGAATGTAAATATTCAGCTGTTGAAAAGCTGTGTCTTGCTTTGTATTTTGCTGCAATGAAATTAAGATATTATCTTTTACCTACAACTGTCTTGGTAATTGCAACCACAGATTTGGTTAAATACATGTTATCTAGACCTATGTTGAGGGGAAGAATTGGCAAGTGGATATTAGCCTTATCGGAATTTCATTTAGAATATGTCCCTCAAAGGGCAGTAAAAGGGCAAGTATTAGCCAATTTTCTGGCAGATCATCCATCTCAAACAGAGAGCCAAGAGGTAATGGAACTTGGTATGGCTAGTGTTGAACCATGGCAAATGTGGTTCGAAGGATCGAAGGCCAATGGATTAATTGGGATTGGTATCGTGATTAAGTCTCCACAAGGGGTAGAAACCACGCATGGTTTCAGAGTGGATGAAGCTAGTTGTTCCAATAACCAGGCTGAATATGAAGCCTTAATAGTGGGACTAGAAATCCTTATTGGATTACAGGTACATGCGGTTGACGTATTTGGGGATTCCCAATTGGTAGTTAACCAAGTGAAAGGGATTTTCAAGTGTCACAGCATAACTATTCTACCATATTATGTTGTTGCATTACATCTGCTTTCTCAATTTCAAGTAGCTAATGTAACTCATGTTCCAAGATTCTTGAATAATAGAGCTAATGATGTGGCTCAGAAAGCTTCGAACTTCAAGAGAAGGGATAATGCCCAAAGGGACATAAGTCAAACAACATATCAAAAGTTGATACCACCTTTGAGTAAAAGGAATGTGGTCTTGGAAGTCAATCATAATGACTTACAAGAACAAGATTGGAGGCATCCAATAATGCAGTATTTGACTGGTCCATCTTCGAAGGCCAGCAGGAGAATCAAATTGCAGTCTATGCAATACATGATATATGGTAATGCTCTATACAAAAAGGGAGGAGATGGCTTATTATTGGAATGTTTAAGCCCAAAAGAAGCATTAACAGCTATGGTTGAGGTTCATGAAGGCATTTGTGGTGCTCATCAGCCTGGTGTAAAGATGAGATGGTTGCTTCGAAGGCATTCCTATTATTGGCCAACTATTCTTAAAGATTGCATAGAATATGCAAAGGGTTGCCAGGCATGCCAAAAACATGGCACAATAAGACATGTGCCCATAACTGACCTACATGCAGTAGTGAAGCCTTGGCCATTCAGAGGATGGGCCATGGACATGATGGGTAAAATTCACCCACCTTCTTCGAAACATCATTGTTTTATTCTAGTGGCTACTGACTACTTCACTAAATGGGTCGAAGCCAAACCATATAAGGCTGTAGACCAGACAGAGGTCATTGGGTTTATTAAAGATCTGATCCATAGGTTTGACATTCCACAAACCATAACAGTTGATAACGGAACTGTGTTTGATGGGAAAATGGTAAAGTCCTTTGTAGCAGAATTTGGGATTAGCCTTATTAATTCCACTCCCTATTATGCACAAGCCAATGGTCAAGCTGAATCATCCAATAAATCCTTGAAAAAAGGAATACAAAAGGTGGTGGAAGATAATCCTAGGGATTGGCATAACCTATTGTTGGATGTTTTATGGACTTACAGAACTTCCCCAAGGTCGAGCACAAGAGTCACCCCTTATGCCTTAGTATACGGGCATGATGCAGTGTTACCCGTAGAAATTAATGTTAAATCTCTGAGGGTAAGATGTCAAGATCAATTAGAATCTGAGCAATATCATCAAAGCATGTGCTTGGAATTAGAAGACATAGATGAAGCGAGGATTTTGGCGTTAAATAGCATTCTTTTTCAAAAGAAGAAAGCAGCCAAGAATTATAACAAGAAAGTCAAGCATATTGGCTTTGATGAAGGTGATTTGGTATGGAAAACAATACTCCCAATAGGGATTAAAAGCCATAAGTTTGGCAAATGGTCACCTAACTGGGAAGGACCATATCAAGTTCATAGAGTTCTGCCTTTTGGAGCATACCATTTAAGAAATTTAAATGGCTATGTGCATCCCAAAAAGATTAATGGTAGATATTTGAAGCCTTATTTTCCAACCATTTGGGAAACACAAGGAATAAAATAAACATTATGTACAAACACACAAGACACTCAGATAATAGATAAGAGCCTGATTTTTCATAAAGAATCAAGTACATGGTGCCACAAATTGGCCCAAAAATCATTACAATGTTTCAATTGTTTTTGTACAGTTGATTTCCTACTGCTAAGTAATGGAAACAGGTGAATAGCTGCAGCCATGTCTTCTTTTCGTTCGGACAGTTCTTGGTTGGTGATTTGCAATTTGGTGTCAGTTCGAACCAAGGCCTGGTTTACTGCAGCTAAATCCTTCTCAAGTTGAGCTTTCTTCTCCAGCAGCTGAATTCGAAATTGGGAGGTAGAAGAGTGTTGTTCCTTGAGATCTGATATTTCGGTATGCACTTGAGAAACAAAACGCTGATCCCTAGCCAATTTCTCATTGGCAGTATTGGCAGCATGACAAATGTTGATATAGAAATCAATAGTAGCTGCAGCCTGGGATAGGTGACTTGAGACGTTCATACTGGACTGCTGAGCAATATTACAGCACTGAAGAAACCCATTCCTGATAATAGGCCTTTGTAGAGCCTCGAAGGGGATTCTCGAAAAGGAAGTCAACAGTTCCAGACATGTGTCCAAGTCCACTGAAGGTGCAGGAGACTTGCTGTTAGAAGAAGGAGGACTCTCAAAAATCTCCAGCAAGGAGTCAGCCAAGACTAATGGCTCAGCTTCAGCACTAAACGTTGGAGAGGTAGAAGGTACGTCGAAAAGACTAGCAAGTCTTCCTTCGAAGATGTCTACCTCATCCCTAGACATGAAGGGCATAGAAAGTATTGTGGTGGAAGACACAGAGGGCTGCATGGGGATGGGAGAAATGGATGGAGCATCTTTGGCAGCTTCTATGGTCTTAGCCACCAATGAATCAAGTGAAGAGGGGCTGGAAATAGGCATAGGTGATGAACCATGAATTGGAGAACTACCAGCACCCTCTGTGGAAGAATCAACTGCCACTGGGATTGGAGTAACAGCTGGAATATCCTTGGAAGAAGGAAGAGCAAGGCTCGAAGAAGGAATGGACTGAGGTAGATTGAAAGTCAGGAAAGGAAGGTATGGTTCTAGGCCAAGAAGAAGAGATGCAGGAATGTTGGGACTCAAGGAAGGTACAGGAAGCGTAGGCTTAGGAGGTGGAAGTTGTATTTGAACAGTCTTCACGTTTTGCATCTGGTCAACTTCAACCGAAACTGGAAGAGGCCTCATGGGAAAGTTAAGCGCAGTGGTTGTTACTGCAGAAGGAAGAAATGTAAAGCAATGTCAAACTTCAAATATTTAAAGCTGACGAAGGAAAAACAGCAGAAGTATGAAAGAAATTACTTGTTTCAGAAATGTTGATACTGATGGGAGAACTACGAAGAGAATAATGTTCGACAATTTGTTGTCTTCGAGCAGTTTCTCTTTGTAACACATCAGCAGCAGCAGCTTCATCTCTCAGAAACTGTTGCTGCCGTTTCTTCTCAGCCCTCTCAAAAACGATTATTGCTTTGGAATGTTCCTGTTCTACTGCCTTGGTAGCGGCTTCATGAATCGGATCTTCCACCAAGTCAGCAGCAGAAACAGTCATCTTCTTTCTCTTCCTCCTTGGCAGCGATACTACTGGTTCTTTTTCAATCTCCCTCTCTTCAATTTGGGTTTCAGATTTTTCAGAGGTAAGTGCTTTCTCCGTTACTATAGTGGGTGCTTCGAAAGAAGGATGCTTAATTGTATCAGGAAGGGAGGCAACTATCTTTTGTCTCTTTGTTCTCTGCAAGAACACTTCTGGCTCTTGCTCAACCTCTTCTTCTCCCAAAGATTCGGATTCCTCAGGAGGGAGGACTAGCTTCCTTTTTTGTTTTTGTTGTTGTTGTCTCTTTTTGAGAACAGCTAAAGTTTCAGCTCTCTTGGGAGATTCTTCGTGTGGGGGCCCTGCACCAAAAAACAAAAGTGTAAAGAGAATGAACAAAAGATTCAAAAGAAAGGAAAAGGAGAAGTCTGAAAATGTTTACCCTTCTTCGAAGCAGCTCTAGTAACTCTAGCCGGAGGGGATGAAGCTGTAGGATTAGTTGTGGCAGCCTCATGAAGAGGGGGAATGTCCCTAGATGTCGCTGACTTAGCCTTCGAAGGCACTCCCAATCCTACCAGCAAGTCATGGGGATGTTCAGATAGGCGCACTTCCATATTGACTGTCCACCAGTTCTGGAATCTTTTCAAGACTGAGCCATACGGAAGAAAGGGGACAAATTGGAACTCATTCAACTCTTTCAGTAGTTTGAGAATTGCCGTCTCTAGTCTGGATTTGGATATTCTCAAATCTCTGACAGTAAGATGGACATTCGAGAGACTGCAAAGAGGAACTGGTATCCCTTGAGTGAGTCCAAATTGTCTGGCAAATTGAGAAGGGCAGTACACCTCAGATATGCATTTGTAGGCTCGAGGGTTTAAACTACCAATGAACAATTCCCTTGGTAGTAGTATAGAGGCCCACATGTCTTTGTGAGGAGAAGAAGAGCATTCTTTATCAGCCAGGAAAGCTTGCAGCCAGGTTGGTCCTTTATTGGTTTCAAAAGGACAAAAGAAAGAGGCAGATGGAGAAATGGGGAGTTGATAAAAGAAGGTAAAGTAGTAAGCGAAGGAAGCAGGGTAAAGGGCAATCCTAGCATACTTTTCCCCATAAGTACTAGGATCCTGAACAAGGAATTTTAGACATTTGGGGTGTAGGTCAGTGAAATAGGCGAAGAGCCAAAGTTGAAGCACCCAGAGGGGACCTCCTTGGTTAGCATCAAGAGGTTTTTCACAAAATTGGGAACAGACTCTGTAGACATGACCTAAAAGATAAGGAGCAAGAGCTATATGTTTTTTCAAGACAAGTGCCTTCGCGAGAGGAACAAACTCAGGCATAATCCTCTGAGATGAGGTGCAAAAGAGGAATTTGCATAACCAATATAAAATGAAGGAAAATAGCTCTCTGTCCCTCACAGGACCTTCCCTTTTATTTTCAGACTTTACGAAATCACTATAAGAGGAGCTTAAGGATGGAAGAGAAAACTTAACAGGAAGGTCTGGGTAGTTGGGAGTAAATGGAGAACCATGGGGGGAAAGCCCTAAGAGATGGCAAATATCAAGAACGGTGGGGGCCATCATGCCGCACCGAAATTGGAAGAAATTAAAAGCCATATTCCAGAAACATAAGGCAGCAGGTATCAAGAAAGGGTCATCAGGAATGATGAACTTGGAAAGACGAAGGGCATCGAGGATACAGAGCTCTTGCAGGTCATCTTCTCTCGCAGGTACAACTCTGTCATACCATTCTTCCCATTCAGTCCTCATTGTCGGCCAGCAACGGTGAGGACGATTCACCCTCCAGTTTCCCCAATCAAGCCCTACTTCGTAAAGAAGGAAATGGTCCTCCAAGCGAGGATATAGGGCTGCGAGTTGAGCAGGAGCTTCCCGAAAAATAGGGCCAAGGACGTATTCCTGTTTGTTGCTATGACGAGGCACGAAAAGACGTCCATCTATGTGGCTTGACTCACCAGATGATAGTTTGGCGATTTCTTCATCGATACATCGCTTCAAAGCCATGGTAGGACTGATACGATCGCCAGTAAACACTTTTAGTGAGGAAGGATCCATTGATAGCAAGTAATAAGGAAGAGGGGTTTAACAGGAGATCGGTAGGGTTTGTGTGTCAAAAGAGCAAGTGATTTCAGAGTACAAAGCAAAGGGGCTTTTAAAAGGTTTCGTGTCTGAAAAATATATTGCGTAAATCGTTATGTACTAAAAGTACGAATATGAGGAGACTCTTCCAATATTGATAGTTTTGGAGGGAAGAACACATTCTGAATGTTCGCGTCAGCTTCGAAGAAAGATATTTGGCTTCGAAGCCAATTTTGGCTCCAAGAAATCAAATAAAAACGGCTTCGAAATACAGAAGCCGGCTTCGAAGCATACTATATGTTTAAAGATGTTAGGATGTTCGAATAGTGGTCCACTTCAAAGTGTTTAAAAGCCTGTTCGAGGGTTATTAATCAAAGTAGTAACCTTTGAAGCAACTCCTGGAATCCTTTAAGGATGAGCATGGTTCGAAGCATTAAAACCTATGAATTGGTTGGAATTGCTTTTGAACCAAAACAGTATGGATTATTCTTCGAAGCAAAACAGTCAGTTTGGAATTGAGTAGCTATATTAACCATGACCATATATTGGTTATAGTTAGTTTTGAGGAGTAATATTGCTAGAATTCGAAGCATCAATTCCAGGTAATATCAGCCAGAATTGTCAACTATACTCCATAAATTGGAAAAGGACATGTTGGTTCTTTTAGCGTTTCTGTAAACAATTGAGTCCAGATTCGAAGGATGAGATTGTTCAACTCAAAGTCGCGAGTTGGCTTTTAAAACAGAGTCAAACAATGTCGAATACAGAAGGACAATCACATTAAATGACCCTATCTGGGTACAAATTCAAGCTCATAAAAATAAGGAATAGAATAAATAACAAGATCATGGAATTTCATCCAACAATGATCAATGAATGTTTGTTCTTTCTTTATTATTTCTTCTATTTCCTCCAATGTTGGCTGCATGAGCTGGTGTGCTCTCACTTCATAGTAGAGCTCTTCAGCCTTTGTTTCGAAAGCCTCTTCCCTCAATTTTTGTTCCAACTCATCTAATACTAAATCATCCCAATACGCAGAATCTTTATTTTTGAAGTCATCAAAGTCTTCAATGAAGTTTTCTGCTTCGTATTGGGCATGTATTCGGAGAGATGAAAGTTGATCCAAAGATTGGATGGCGATCTTGGAATTTCGATGCCAATAGAGGAGTACTGGAAGTTGATCCAGGAACATGTGAAGTTCTGCTTGGGCAACGGGGTTAAGGATATGGCCCCTAGTCAGAATATCACAAGCCCATCGAAAATTCTTGAGAGGGATGTCATCCTCAAGAACATTGAAGGGCAAGTGAGAAAAAGCCGCAAGCAGAAATTGAGCTTGTTTCCGCTCAAATGGAGTTGGAGATGATAGAGGTTTGTAAGGAGGAAAGATTTTGTCCATTGGAAGAGCAAGCCTTAATTTCTCTGTCCAAGAAAGAATGGGAGGAGGAGAAGGAATAGATGGTTCTGCTGCAGAAGATGGAGAAGGTGTGGATACTTCTATTCTAGAGGAAGGAGAAGGTGTGGATGCTTCTATTCCGGAAGATGGAGAAGAAGAAGTGGATGCTTCAGTTAGGGGAGATGACACAGGGATGGGAGGAACAAAGGCATTAATGTAGTCAAGCCAGTCAGAAGAGCAGATCTGTGCTTTCTTGGCTAAAAATGAAGGGGTATATCCTTGTGATTCTTCCAAGCACTGGGCAGTGTGCATTATCCTTGTGGGCATGGAAGATGTATACCAAGCCACAAGCAAATTCTCCTCTAAACTGCGTCGAAGGTCGATGGGCACATAAGGATAAACCACCGAGCTTCGAGCGTAGGAAGGAAAATCTAAAGGGTCAGTGAACTCAATAAAATGATGATTGATTCGTTCCCTCAAGTCCCAGGACTCAGGTGTTGACCAGTTCGTCCATCCAGAAGCCCCAGAAGATGAAGAAGTTGTAGCTTCATCCCAAGTAGAAGTTTGTGACGAAGAACTTCCTAAGTCCATATTTGCAATTTGTTGAAGCAAAGGTTTGAGAGTAGTTCGTTCAAGGTGCGAGGGGAGTTTAGAGGAAGAATTTCTTGTATCAATAAATTTGTAAACCAAAGGATTGAGGGCAATGTGTTCGTAGTCCAAAGGTTGATAATCTGCGAAAGCCTCCAAGACCTGAATATAGAAAGGCGGGTAAAGGTGGCTAATAAATGCGTAGGGATTCTTTCGAGGGGAAACAGCATTACTCAATGGCTCTTCGTATGCTTGATCAATAGAGTGAGAAGGTGATTGAGTCATAATCCGTTCGAATGCTGAAAGTATTGGAACGTTCAAACAAAGTCAAGAGTTAATGCAAATAATCACCAAATAGGTGACGGTTGTGTTTCCTGAAGATAGATTCTATGCACGTTCCAAAAAGCGCGGGAAAAGCTTTTGATCCACTAATATCTCCAAGTATTGGGTATATTAGTGCGGGGGGTAATGTTGGCTACATATTTTGTAAAAGCCAGTTACAATTCGACACGTGGCAGAATGAGGGTATTATGGGAAGATGATTTTAACCTTCAATCTCAATCATACACGTGGCAATAAATATTGGTTCTCAAGTGGTCTGAGTAGCACTAGATCAGTAATGAGATACAAGGTGACGTGGCCTCAACGGTTACCTATATTCAAATTCAAATACAGGAGGGAAGTTCAATTGCAAGTGATGGCGTAGTGGAACTATTTCTAAGGCAGCATGATCAGCGATCATGGAGGAGCAGTTCGACGGTTCGAAGTACAGTTCGAAGGTCATCCTTGACAAGTATAAATAGCAAGGAAGTCCCCAGAAAAGACCCCCAGACTCAGATTATATAAACCAGTTTTTACTTCATATTTATCTTTCCAGTTTTACATTTCCTGTACTTTAAATACTTGTTCTTTAAATACCTGCACTGTACTTCAATTCATAGGAGTAGTTTCAAGTAGATTCAAGTAGACTGTTGCTGTAAACCTCCTCGAGGCTGAGTTTGGACTATTGTAAGTATTTATGTTAATGAAATACTTCAATTGTTCTTCATATTAATTGTCGTTTCTTTTAATTTCTCCTAAAGTCAAGCCGCCAGTAAAAGTCCTCTTCATTGAGGCTGAAAGAACTGAAACATAATCGCCTGATAATTGATTGACAATTATAATTTCTGTAAGGACTGATTGATCCTTGCTGGCACGCTCGCATTTACAAATACACCCTTCGAAAAGCCAAAAGCCAACAGCATCGCAAAAAATTTTCAATCATTTGATAGCACAACCTCGGGAAGCCAACCACAAACAAACAGACGACACACATAAAACAGCCCAACATGAATTTCAGACACCCTGTTATTTTGTTGGCTAAAACAACTATCTAATAAAATTAATCAGGAAATTGACTCAAAATTGTGAAGTGTGGTTGATATTCAATAAATGTTTTGTGGCAGAAATGTTTTAGTAGGTTAGAAAGACCACATGTATATGTGCTCGATCAATGATATGTAGTACTTTATCTATTAATTTTTTATTGTTAGGAGAATATATTCATTTAATTTCTTAGCCTCTATTTGAAAAGGTGGGTTGGGTTGGGTTGGGTTGGGTTAGGTTGGGTTTGGAGTTATTTTAGGCATAGAAAGACAAAATAAGTTTTTTAGTCCCATATGACAAAGACATCACATCTAACCCATAATTATTACATTCTTTCTTTCACGAAAAATAAAAAAAGTCAAAAAGTCCTTCATAAATAAAACTTTTTAGTCCCAAGCTAAAATAACTAAAAATTCAAAAAGTCAACCCATTTGGAAACCCTTACTATTGGTTGAGCACACAATTAACGTAAAATTCTAAAAATAAGATAATTACTTCCTGTTTAGAATGTGATTTAGGATGATCTAAATAAGTGTACTTTTTGATTTTTTATGAAAAGATGTGCAGAAAAGTAGTTAGATGATGTGACCCAAAAAAGATAAAAAGATAAAAAGTGTATACTTATTAGGTTACCTCAAATAGGGCTGCAAACGAGTCGAATCGAGTCAAATTTTAGTATGTTTGGGCTTGTTTATTAAGATTTAACGAATTCGAGCTCGAGCTCGAGCTCGAGCTCAATGAAAAATTAACGAATCAAGTTCAAGCCAAGTTGGCGTAAACTTGACTCGAACTTGAGCCAGAGCCAGTTCATGAGCTTTAACGAGTCAAAAAATTTATAAATTCATTACTTGCGTATGAGACTAAAGTTATAATTAAAATTTTGATTATACAATTATATATACAATATATATAAACATACTAAAAAAAGTCTATATTTTACTAAAATAATAATATCCACTACCCACTATTATCTAAATGTACTATCCATAGTTAATTATTATTTACATTTATATTTTTTAAATATATAAATAACATATTTATCTTATTTTTTATACATATTTTTATATTATTTAATATATAAATAATAAATATTAAATGAGTCAGCTAATGAGCCAAGCTTACGAGCTGAATTTTATAATGTTTGGGCTTGTTTATTAAAAATTTAACGAGCTTGAACGCATAAAAATTTAACGAACTAAGTTCGAACAAACTCTTATCAAACCGAACTCAAATCTATTCACGAACGATTCTATTCATTTGCAATCTTAACCCCCAAACAACCCCATACACAATAAATGTAGAACCCTATTTCTCACTAAAATTCAGAGTAAAAATTATCAATGCTAACATTGCCCTGGTTTGCTACTAGTGGGACTAAAAGTTCACTTGGCTACATTTGGCACTTTTTGACCTCAAGAGCATAAAAGTCCCATATCACTGCAAGTGAGATTAGCATTGCTACCAGCCAATTTCAATTGCTAGTGCTGTCCTTATCTATAAAAATAAGAGCAAATCTGTCAACACCACAAAAGGCCGAAAATACCATATAAAACGACCCCCCCCCCCCCCCCCCCCCCCCCCCCACCAAAAAAAAAAAAAAAAAAAAAATCCCATATAAATCCAATCTTCAATATTCATGAAAAAAAAAAGGACATGAAAAAGCATACAATGGATAATAATTGGATAATAACAAAACAAACACTCACTTTTTCCTTATGCCATTTTACCCCTCTACATAGAGAATAGATTTAATTAACCAAAATTCCAACCCTAACCCTAATCAGAACTTGAGAGTGATTTCACTTTCATTGCTCTCTTCACCTTCCTCTCTCAATATTGCCAACCCTTTTCTCTCTCCTCCGCTACCATTTTCCCACCGCTATCCCCTTTCCAGCTGTTGCTCTCAGACTTCCCATCTTCAATACTCTCAGACCGGTCGCCAGCTTCCCTGACATCAGACTCCGGGGAGCTCTGGTTCTGTGAGGAGGCCTTGTACATGTGGAGCTGGTGGTGGAGGGTGTGGTGGTGCAATTGTTGTGGCGGTGGAGTGGTATAGAACTCTTGGGGCAGTGGTTGAGGACAGTAGTGTGGAGAGGCATGGGTGGTAGGGTGTGCACCATACAGGGTAGATGGTGCACCACCGTGGGCCGCTGCTGCTGCAGTGGCGTACTCTGATGGGACCCATATGCCTCCAAAGACCACTACCGGGGGTGGTGCGGTGCCTGCAGCTTGTGGGCTGGGACATGGTCGTCTGGTATGCAGTCTGTATTTCTGTCATGGACACAAACATATATAAAGACATTAGTGTTTTATTGTTAAAAACAGTACATATTTGAAAAATATGCACGGTGCATTTTGCAGAGCTGTAGTACACTGTACAGTACACACAACTTTTCCAATGTGAAGATGGACAAAAGACTGCTATGCATGCATATCTGCATGGAGAGAGAGGAGAGAGAGAGAGAGAGAGAGGGACCTGGAGATGGCTTTTAACTTCATCATTGGTCAAACCATCAACCTTCATCAGCTCTCTGATTTGCTTTGGTGTGGCCACTGAAATCATTACCCAAGAAAAAATAAGGCAACCCAAATAAATAATAAGAGGGTTAATTACACTTTAGTATCTAAATTATTTAGGCCAAGTTTGGGAATTTGTAAAAAAGTTAAAAAGTCAAAAAGTTACTCAAAAAGTTAAAAAGTTAACACTATTCACCAAAAGTCAACAATTACGGCTGCACAACTCCCAATTCGAATTTTTCCCCTACAAATCAATTTTTATAATTTTTTATTACACATTTTTTCATAAAAAGTCAAAAAGTTAACCCAAACATACATATTTTCAACTTCAATTTTTCAGTCCAAAAAGATAAAAAGTACACTTATTTAGGACACCCCAAACAACCAGTTAGTCTCAACACTTTTAATTGTATCAATTTTGTTCCTAAATTATTAAATGCATGCTAAACTAATCATCATGTTTGACAACAACCGTATCAACGGTCAAAATTAAGGATAAATTTGAAAAAAAAAACTTACACTTCATCGAAAAGTTTAGTTTATAACTTTTGAATGGTGAAGTGTGATTTTTATTTTCAAATTTACCTTGATTCTAACCATAAATATAGACAACGCCAAAAACGAAAATCATTTTAGAACACGTTTAATATTTTGGAAATAAAATTGACACAATGAGAAATCAAAATAACAAAAGAGCAGTTATTTTAAGAACCATAAGTATAATAATCCTAACAACAATAATAGTTTAATCATCATCATTGTCATCATAGTTTTTTACTACCATCATAGGCTCATGAATGGTTATCTATACTAGTTACCACTTTATTAACTCTTTTTGAGGACATGAATGCAAATTGTGTTACCTTGAGAACCACCTAACACTTGAAGGGCATTCACAAACCGCCGGTGCAACTCTGGCGACCAGCACCTTCTTGCTTTCCTATGAGTTTGGACTCGTAGTGGTGGTGGTGCCAGTACCCACAGTAGTTGTTTGCGTATCTGTCTGAACACTACCTACTTGTACTTGCTCGATAATGCCTGTCCCAGGCTTACCCAAATTTTCTCTCCTCGAGCAAGTGATTCCATTATCAACCTCTGAACATTTCTTATCCTCCATCTCTTCGTCTACCGATGCAAGAGCCAAATCGGGGAGACCCCTTAATGTCGGGCTTGGGCACGAGTACTTTCTTTCTTTTGAGAATGGATGGAAGGCTCCTCCATTTCTTGGTTTGTTATCTAAAGCCAGCTTGGGAGGACTACCACCGAATCCAATTTCAGTTTCTTTAGGAGATGTTTTTGTGGATTGTGGCTTGGGTCCATCACTTGCTTGGCTCCATAGATCGAACATGTTTGGTGCCTTCTCTGAGTATACAGAGCTTGAATGTTTTAGGGGTATGAATTCTTCAAGCACCGGTCGTGGTGGCCCTTGATTTGCCGGTAGGGTCTGTAGTTGCTGCCTTGAAGTCTCCATAGCTGACAAAAAAAAGAGAAGTATATCATGAGAAACAATAAAAACTAGCATATCAAATTCATTTCTAATTTAAAATTATTTACAAAGAAGTATTTGAGCTTAAATATTTTTACTAAGATCCGGGGTTAAACTTTTGCTAGCGTTTCTGCTATAAAGAGTTGTCTAGAATGATAATCTACTTTGAATGCTAAGAAAACAACTCAAAAAAAACAAAGCTAAGCACATGAAAAGCGATATCTCGGTTCTATTACCGATAAAAAAGATAAAGAAAGAAGACCACAAGCATGGTAATTTGAACAGAACATGAATATCCACTGTAGGTAGTAGTAAAATAAGTATGATTTTTAATAACGATATTCGAATAAATATCAGTCTCTATGATCCTATCATATATCAGCTGGTATGAGTGAACATATACAACAAAAGAAAATATTGCCTGTCTATATTTAAAACCCTAAAAAATAGTTGTCTTTTGAATATCAAGTGTGATTCTATATATATCTATAATATATATTAACAATAGGAATCAAGACTTGGACTTGTAAATCTTGGGGACTAAATACATAACAAAAATAGAATCATATACTACAACAAAGTATACCATTTGTGAGGAGTTGCATGCAGAGGGGAAGCTCGCGCTTGAACGCGTCAATCTTCAGCCGTTCTTCTTCGAGCTGAGAGAGGAAATCCTCAAGGTTTTGGCTATGATCTGTGTGGTCTCCAAGAGATTTTAGCAGCATAGAATAGCTGTGGTTGTGAGGCTTGCAATCAAGGCTTAGTTCTGATGGAGAAGCCATCATTTATGTGTGTATGTATATATATTTTTTATCTTGTATGACAGTGACAAACAGAGCTGTTCAACAAACTCTCTAATCACAAATGTTCATGCTCGTATACGAATAGGTTGGCTGGTTTGTGGGAACAAAGAAGATCAAGAAAGAGGGTGGTGGTGGCCTATTTCTTTCTAGGTTGAGAGAGAGAGAGAGAGAGAGAGAGAGAGAGAGAGAGAGAGAGATGGGGGGGGGGGGGGTGGGAGGGGTGAGGGAGAGGAGGGAGGGATGTTTGTGAGCACAAGGAGGATAGTATGCTTTTTAGGGGTAAGTTGAGAGAGAATAAAAGGGGGTTTGGGGGGAGAGAGAGAGAGAGAGAGAGAGAGAGAGAGAGAGAGAGAGAGAGAGAGGAGAGAAAAGGAAAAGGGTAAGGATATAAAGAAGCATGGTAACTTCTTTGCAAGATGAACAAAGGCAAAAGTTAAATAAATGTGTGATGGAGTGTCCTAGGAGATTGGGTAATTATTTATTATGTGATATTATTTAAAGTGTTTAAATTAATAATGTAATAAAAAAATTATACATAAGACAAGTGAGTACATTTTCATTAAGTATTTTAGAGACAAACAATTAATTACTTTATGAATGTTATAAGTTTTTCTTTCATCAAAAGTATTAATATAAATACAGTAATGTTAAGTATCATGAAAATTTTTTATGAAAATAATCATGAAAATTTTGTGACTCTTGGATTACACTTAGAATAAAATACCACACTAATCAAGGTAATCCAAAAATCATAAATCTTTCATGTTCATTTTCATAAAAAAAATTTCATAATCCCTAACTTTTCTCATATAAATATTATTACAGGATACTCTCCTATTTAATAATTTTTCAAGAAAATGCGTGATATATATGTCCTTTACAACATTTACGAATTCAAATCACTAATGCAAAGGATGATTCTTCTTTTTTCCCTTCTTCCTAGGGTCCTTTTTTCCGTTTGATTTTCTCTCTTTGCGTGGTCATGATGAATACTACTGTATATATGCATATACAAAATTATAGATGATGATGCATCTTACAACAATGATTGAGATTTCAATTTTTTTGGAGACTCTCATAACTCTCTTTAGATCTCCATCATTGATAGTGTGAGCCCCACACATACATGAATGGATCTCATACATAGTGTAGATCCAAAGAGAGTTGTGGGGGTCTTCAAAAATAGAGATTTTAAGCATTTTTCTACATCTTATATGTTCAATCAACATTCATCGTAAGTTATAAAAACCCTTATGGGCAAGGGTGGAGGGAGCATGGGCCATAGTTTTAAATCGTCATATTGGGGTAACGTAATGATATCAATCGCGGAGTATCAGTATCGACAATATCAATCGATACGTATCGGGAATCGAGTGTCGCAGCTGTGAAATTTTAAAAATAATTAGCAATCTCTCTAAAACTCAATTTTATGCATCCCCCCCCCCCCAATTTTAGCCTTAATTTGTCACATTTTAATCAAAATTTTGATATGTAGAAGCACTTTTGACTCATTTTCAACTAAATGATATATATTTATTTTAGTCTCAAGCTTTTTTGGCATATGTTCAACTTTTAGTAAAAAAATTGATGTGGTAATATTTTAAAAATTGATATGTTAAACTTTTAAAAATTGATGTAGGCGTATAAAAAAAAAAAAAAAAACACATTTACAATCGACAAATCCACCATAAACACATGCACCTTTATGTACCTCTCTCTTCTTATCCATTTCAATCTCCCATACCGTAATATAACCACAAACATTCATATCCTCTCTCTCTCTCTCTCTCTCTCTAAAAGATGGCTGACGCTGACCGGAAGTTGTAGAACGACGACTTTTCCGGCCAAACCCAGACAAATATTCTAACTTTAGATCGACACTAAAACAAGACAACCAAAAAAAAAAAAATGAAATGCAAAAGCAAAACAAAAACAGAAACAAAAATAGAGCATAGCAAAACCCACAACAATTCACCAAAAACATAGCACAACAACAAAACAGGTTCTCTGTTTCAATTTCATCTGTACTGGCAACTGCAAATATGTATCAGACTGTATTGCCCCATGTATCAGATTTAGGCCGCTACGTACCAGGACTCGAATGTTACGATTGCGAATTTCATTCTCATCGGTATACCGATCCATATCCGAATCGGCGCTCTGATTTTCCAGTACGCATCGGCCGGTGCGGTACGTACTGGCCGATATTTAGATCTATGGCATGGTCTTAGGAAGGGCACTGTCTCTCCTTAATTTTTTAAAATTTATGTTTTAGTATAGGTTAATAAATATTTTTTCACTTTGACCCTTCTAAATTCGAATATATAGTTTTATTTTTGTTTCTTTATTTTTAAATAGTTCCTATAATTTGCACTACTCAAATATTTATTTTATAACAAAATCACCTTTATGATGTTATAGAGTCTATCATTAAATGTTTATTTTATATTCTTTTTTATAATGCTTACAAAATTGTTCTTATTGGTATTTTTTTTTCTTTTTCGGAGATGAATATATGTACAAATTATTGCAGAAATTGTGTGATTAAACAAAACAAATAAATTCATATTTGATAAATTAAATTATAGAACATAAAATAAAAATACATATCACATAATATATTGAAAGACGATAAATCAAACCGAAACATGTGTAATACCACAGTCTCCTTAAAATAAATTAGCCGCCTCACTGTGAGTGCTGGAGTTATGTCGACTTCTGTCTCTCAAGATACGACGATTTAGACCAGCTAATACAGAAGCACCTTCTGTTAGCTTTGGCAAATTGACAATTGCAGCACTTTCTCACACAACAAGAAAATTATAACAAACTGACTGTATAATTTTGAAAGGCAAAAATCTGTATTTACAACCAAAGAGGTTGATCTCTATTTATATACCATCGGGGAGAGAGAAGGAGCCTCCAGCCATGAAGGCTAGCAACTAATGCCCATTACTCCTGCAAAATTGATGGAGTAATGCACAAAATTGATGGGGATTCAATGTGTGAGTTATATACTATACACATGTGTGTTTATACATATCTGTAGCAAACTTTGCCCAAAAAGATTAAGTTGGTGGACCACTAATCCGACCCAGCCCAAACCTAACCCATTCTCGCAAATCTTAAGCCCACGACCCATGGATCACAGATCACGAATCCAAACCCGGCCCGGTCTGGGTTGGCGGTGCTCGCGCGCACACATGTGTTGCAATTTTGCCATAACCAACTTAAATCATAGTCTTAGCCCAAGCCCATCCTTGAAGCATTCATAAGTCTCTTTCTTCGGAAAAATTGGATGCACCAAAGGGCTCATGCCCTTATCAAAATCTTGAGGTTTAAATACCCATCAAAGCTTTCCTCTACAATCAATGTGGGATTGGTAACTCTACACAATTCTCGATACCTCATTCATGAGGCCAACTTTATGAGACAATTTCTTATTCAATTCTTAATAGTTTTTCGTCATTCTTTTTTAGATACAAAAACCTTGTTACAAAGAATCTAAACCCATCAAAGTTCTCAAAAAACTATTTTTTCCCACAATCCCCCACATGAATAAAAATTGACCGAATAAAGAAAACAGACAACATTTACAACAAAGACTCAGAGAGAGAACACACAGACTAATCCTGCATCAGAAAAGGTAGCTGCTGGCCTTGAACCTTTTACAGTGAAAGCCTATTGGATTTACTGACTAACCAGTGAACGTGATATCTTGAACTGTTTTACCGTTTGTGTAAACCGAGACAATAGATCTCATATAGAAGTTAGTCCAACTATTGTTCTTATTCTGACTAGTGTGTCTAGTATGGCCCTAGAAATACTAGCCTGGTTCAGTGAGTATTTTTAAAGAATTCGGCCTTATCAATTCTTAAAGAAGCGGCCCCACTTCGTACTCACATAGGTAACCTATATAAGGTATCTCATTATACCACGGTTGATTATTCATATCACTTAGGTCAATAAAAGTATTGGTTTAACCTTTCACCCCCCACAGGGTATCACTGTACAAAGAAATGGGCAAAAGAATTTACCTCTTTAATGACTCACCTATTATACGAAATTACGTTATCCCTTTGAACCTAGATCTTGGGATCTCTAGTCAACTAGGTTGGGTTTTCCATTTCGATAACATTACTAAAGCCCTTAACCCTAACTTTCAAGTTAACCCCTTTGGTTAGCGGATCTGCAATATTGTCCTTAGACTTTACATAGTCTAAAGAGACAATCTCCATTAGAGAGTAGCTGTCGTATGGAATTATGTCTACGATGGACATGTCTAGACTTTCCATTATACATATTACTCTGTGCTCGTCCAATCGTTGATTGGCTGCCACAATGAATACAAATATCAAGCACTGGTTTCAGCCAACGTGGAATATCCTCAACGAACTGGCGAAACCATTCAGCTTCTTCAGTTGCTTTGTCCAAAATAATAAGCTCAGATTCTATCGTTGATCTCGATATACACGTTTGCTTGAACGATTTTCAAGACACGGTTGCCCCTTCAATGGTAAACACATAACCACTAGTGGATTTGGAGTCATTTATATCAAATATCCAATTAGCGTCACTATTCCCTTCTAGTACCGCTGGATATCTGATATAATACAGCCCATAATCCCAGGTGTAACGTAGATAACCTAACACCAAGCATAATGCCTCTCCAATGAGTGGCATTCGGATTTACTTGTGCATCTACTAAGCCTGCTGACAGAGTAGGCTATATCTAGTCTTGTATAACTCATCAGATACATCGAACTTCTAATGACCCGAGAATATTCTAGCTGAGAGACAGTTTCACCATTATTCTTGGTCAAATGTAAACTCACATCTACCGGTGTCCTAGACACACCTGTATCTGATTTACCAAATTTCTTAAGTATCTTTTCAATGTAGTAAGACTGAGAAAGTGTAATGCCAGTAGATGTTCTGGTAATCTTAATATCCAAAATGACATCTGCAAAGCCTATATTTTTCATGTCAAACTTAGAATTTAACAATCACGTAGTAGTTCTAATCATCTCATCATTACTACTAACAATGAGTATGTTATCAACGTATAGATACAAAATGACATAACCTTTGTCAATGCCTTTGATATATACGGATTTGTCATACTCATTGATTTTGAACCCATTTGACAACATAACATTGTAAAACTTCCCATGCTATTGTTTACACTACAAGAAAAAGCATCTTTGACGACTAAAAAAGCACATTTGGTCGTTGAAAGTATAGGTTTTGGCGACTAAAAAAGTATTAGTAGCCAAAAGTAAATATTTTTGGCGACTAAGAAAATTTAGTAGCCAAAAGTATAGGTTTTGGCGACTAAAAATCTGTTTGGTCGCCGATATATGGCTTTTACTGACTAAAAAAATTTTAGTAGCCGAAAGTAAAGCTTTTTGGTGACTAAAAAAAATTTAGTAGCCAAAAGTGAGGAATTGGGCGACTAAAAAGATGTTTGGTCGCCAAAAGTGAGGCTTTTACCGACTAAAAAAATTTTAGTAGCCAGAAGTGAGGCTTTTTAGCGACTAAAAATAATTTAGTAGCCAAAAGTGAGGCATTAGGCGACTAAAAAGATGTTTAGTAGCCAAAAGTGAGGCTTTTTGACGATTAAAAAAAAGTTTCGTCGCAAAAGGTGGTAATTTTAGCACGGGAATTAAATTTTTTAGCGACTAAAAAATAATTAGCCAAAAGTATAGAATTGGCGACTAAAATTATGTTTAGTCGCCAAAAGTGGTCTCTTTTTTTTTCTCTAGTAAATAATTTATTTTTACATAAATTATGTTCAATAAAAAATAATTATCTTTATATATATACTTTTATATTAATACGGGTCTATGTACTATATAAATAATATATGCTGCATATATAATCATATGGTGTTATAGAGGTGTAGTGGGAAGAATGTGTTGTATAAGATTTTTGGTGTGGGAGATTGATGGTTTGAATCTCCACAAGAACAGATGAGAAGCTAGTGAGTGTAATTTTTTTTTTTTCCACGAATGAGCTTTTGGCGACTAAAAGGTTTGGTCGCCGATTCCTTGAGTATTGGCGACTAAAACATTGGTCGGTAAATGTATAATTTAAAAAACTATAATTGACTATTGGCGACTAAAACATTGGTTGGTAAATGTATAATTTAAAAAATATAATTGACTATTGGCGACCAAAGTTTTGGTCTCTAAAGACTTGCTTTTTGGCGACTAAAAGTTTTTTAGTCGCCAATACCTTTCCCCACCATTTTCCGGCGACCAAACCGGCGACTAAAAAATTTAGTCAGGGAAACTAAAAAACTGACTTTTGGTGACTAAAAATTGACCTTTGGCGACTAAAAATTTAGTCGCTAAATGTGTTTTTTCTTGTACTATTAGTAGCTTGTTTCAAACCATACAATGATTTGACAGGTTTACAGACTTTCTTATTTTGTCCTATAGCTGAAAACCCCTCAGGTTGCTCCAGGTAGATTTCTTCATTCAAATCTCTATTTAAGAAAACTGTCTTTACATCCATTTGATGTATCTCCAAACTACGTAAAGATGCTATCGCAATCACCATGTGAATGGATGTAATCCTCGTCACAGGTAAATACGTATCAAAGTAATCTAAGTCTTCTCGTTGCCTGTATCTTTTGATAATTAGCCTAACTTTATACTTATCAATTGATCCATCTGCTTTCATCTTTCTTCTAAAGATCCACTTGCTTCTCAAGGCCTTATTGTCTGGGGTTAGATCAACCACCTTCCAAGTATGGTTTTGTAAAATGGAGTCAATCTCACTCTTAATTGTTTCTTTTAGGTTACACGTTTAATTGTTAGAATTATTTACATGTTTATTGTGAATTAAATTCATTTATAACTCATGGCAATTACTTTTAATTTAATTTTGGAGTTATAAAATTTTTGTAACTTGGCTAGATTTATTTACATGATTATTGTGTTATAATTTTCTATAACTCTTGTCAATTAATTTTTAATTTAATTTTTAGACTTATAAGGTTTGTAATTTATGTGGGAGCCTGAACTCCGATGTGAGTCCCATGGCATTCGGAGCCAATCAATTGGGGACTTATGTAGAAGTTCGAAATGGGTTTGTTCCACATCGGTTTGAGAGGCATCCATAACCTTGAATAACTCTTCCTAACTAGTATGAGGCCTTTTTTAAAGAAGAACAAAACCATGAGGCCCCGACCAAAGCGGACAATATTGTGCTAATGGGATTGGATTGGCAGTTTTCATTTCTCTTCCTTCAAAAAATTTGAATGCCCCAAAGGGCTCATGCCCTTATCAAAATCTTGAGGTTTAAATACCTATCAAAGTTTTCCTCTACAATCAATATGGGATTAGTAGCTATACACAATTCTCAATACCTTATTCATGAAGCCAACTTTATGAGACAATTTCTCATTCAATTCTTAATGGTTTTTGGTCATTCTTTTTGTGGTATAAAGACCTTATTACAAATAATCTAAACTCGTTTAAATCCCACCTCAGTCAATGGTTGGGACCTACTTTAATTTTACATTAAAGTTACTAAAAATCCATTTTCTCCAACACAAATATGTAGAATGATTAATTGTTGTTTACTGAAATCTTTTAATAAAATGCTTTCTTTTTTTTTTTTTTTCTTTTTTTTGGAGACGATCATCACAGTCTAAGTCAATGTCGTGATTAAAAATGGGGGTTAAAGTGTTTTAGAGTTGAAGCAAGGCAAGGTGAGAACAATATTGCAGAAATAACATTTTTACTTTATTATTGTCTTTTCTAAATCAAAATCTTAACTCCACCACTGCCTATGGGCATCTAAAAATTTTATTACTAGTAGTGAAGATTATTTTAGGTTAGCATTTTTCAGTTAGGTAGACCACATCATAGTTGGGTTGTTGAGAAAAATATCCAATGTAATAATATATGGTATATATTATCATCTATGTGAATGTGACATTGTCACTGACACTCAATATCAACATTCAAGTGAATCATACTCTTGTCATATTGCGTTGGAGTAAACTTTTAATAGTGAAAATGATCCATCCCACGCGATAACTTATTATTTTTGAGGATATAAACAATAAAATTGTTCCTCTATCTACTATTTTTTTTTTTGTCCATTTTAATATATTTTATTTATTTATTTATTTATATTGTTCATGAATCTTCTTTTGTCTTATTCATGAATCTCATATTGTTCATGAATGGAGATTCATTATTTTGGTGTCCTTTTATCTTGTTCATGAATGGAGTTTAATTAGAATTCATGAACTTGATGGTAAATTCATTTTTGGTTCACTCTCCCTTTTCTCTTCTTGGTCATTATTGTTTTTTGATGTATTTTGTAATATTTTAGTGGCCTATAAATGGTTATTCTCTTCTACTCTTTTCTACAACAAACACATCAACTATTTTCTATACAAGAGAGATTACTAGCAAAGAATAGTGTTTTTCTTGGTGGAGCTTGGGGTTCACCATCTTATGTAGAGTTGGCCTAAACCATACGACAAGTAGTCGGGCTGTTGTATCCTGGAGGAGACAAGTCATAATTTTGTGACTGCTGCATCGGTATTTGGGTTCTTCCTACCGCAGTGGGCTTGATCTCCTTAAAGAAAACGAGATATCCGTGCCTCAGCTTGATCTATTTGTATCTCTTTTTCTTTGCATTATTTATCAATAAAATATATTTTTTTTGGTATTTTTCCCAACATCTTCCAATAACTTAATAGTTAACAATATAATATAATATCAAAGAGATAATAAATTTTGTATTTAAATATCAACCCACTTATAAAATAATTATAATGCTTGATTGAGGATAGTCTGAAACTCTGCCGGGGTTGTTAACAACTCCGCCGGTCCCAAGCCCGGGTTAAGGAGGAGGGTTGTGTGTTAAGTAGCTGACAGCCAACACGTAAAAAAGCCGCTCGAATCCCTTATGAAAATGAATCCTACTTTGAATCATTTAAATGCTAGGTCATTCCCCTCAAGTGGCGCGTTGCGCCTGCCTTTGGGTGTTTCGAAAAGTGAGCAAAGGGCGCCGCATCAACGCCTGGGTGCGGTGAAAAATGGGCAAAGGTTTCCGCGTTTTTCTGGACAAGCATGGGTAAAGAAGCTAGTCCAAGACTATAGGTTTAGGGTAGCCACTTGGAACATAGGAACCTTAACTGGTAGGACGATGGAATTGGTAGATGTTATGATTAGGAGGAGAGTTAGTATAGCTTGCATACAAGAAACTAAGTGGACGGGAGAGAAAGCTAGGGAAATTGAGGATACTTGTTTTAAACTTTATTATAGTGGTAAGGATAGACGCAGGAATGGGGTAGGAATCATAATTGCCAAGTGTCTTGTGGAAAGTGTGGTGGCGGTCACTAGGAAAGGAGATAGGATTATGCTAGTTAAACTAGTTATTGGAGGGAATATAGTAAACATTATTGGCGCTTACGCCCCTTAAGTAGGGTTAGATGATCATACTAAGAGCGATTTTTGGGAGCAAATGGATGAGATCTTACAGGAGATACCCGTAGGAGAGAATCTGGTTATAGGTGGAGATTTCAATGGCCATGTGGGCATAGATAAACTAGGTTATGAAAGGGTGCATGGTGGATACGGTTTTGGTGACAGAAATGAAGCTGGAGAGAGAATCTTAGATTTTGCGTTGGCTTCTGACCTGGTGGTGGCCAATACTATGTATAAGAAGAGGGAGGAATGTAGACACCCCATTTTTGACCGACCTTAAGACTCAGACGTCACTGATTGAGCGCTTGGTGATGTTGCATATTGTGCTCATTCTGAGGTTGCGGAGTCACGGCTGTGAGCCTTGCCTCCAGACT
Source organism: Camellia granthamiana (assembly GCA_036172215.1). Classification (NCBI taxonomy): domain Eukaryota; kingdom Viridiplantae; phylum Streptophyta; class Magnoliopsida; order Ericales; family Theaceae; genus Camellia; species Camellia granthamiana. The sequence continues at coordinate 84,789,960 of CM069916.1, read as the reverse complement.
TCCGGACACTTTTGTGTTTTGCCTCGGTTTGCGAACCAGGCCCTGTTTTCTTTGTTTTCTCTTCCCGAAGGGAGGGAGAGGTCTCGTAGATCATCTCTCAATGGTCGTAGGCTACGTTTCATGGTCGCAGGCCATTTTTCCCGTTTGGAGCCCGGTTTCCGATTTTCAGAGCCGTCGGCCGTGTGCCTCGGTTCAGGACCGCTTAACTACCTCCGTTTGCTCCGATTTTTGGTACACACCTTGTTTCCTCCCTTTTGAGGGATACTGTGGCCCGAGAGACCAACTCCGTGGTCGAACGCCACTTCCGGTGCCTAACAGCCTGTTTTCGGGGCCCCGAACTGCATGTTTTGGCCCCGAACCTTCGTTTTGCATCCGTCTTGGTCCATTTTTGGCAGGGACCTTATTTTCATTGTTAGAAAGGTTGTAGGAGGGTGGGAGACCAGCAATTTTCCTGAAAAACCAGTTTTATTTCTTCATCGCTCTTCATCGCCCGTTTTCTTCACTAGGAAGCTGGTTTTTCCCACTCCCGGGCCACTTTTTCTGATTTTCCACCACATCATTGTGTTGTACACACCTGGGAGGCCACCAATATGGGTAGGCCGACCAGCAATTGTTCTTGACCCTTTTGAACCCCTCTAAAAAGCTGGTTTTCTTCTCTCCTAGTTCACTTTTTCTGGATTTTGACCCTACAGCTGTGTTGCACTCATCTGGGAGGCCGCCTTTTTGGGGTGGCCGACCAGCAATTCTTGTTGACCCCTTTGACCCCTGGTCGGCCGACCAGGGGAGGTGGCCGGCCGGCCACTTGGCCCTTTTGAACCTGGCCGGCCATTTTTGTCCCTTCTAGTGCATTCCAGTTGTGCCAGCTGCTTTACACCAGACCCTCTGTCCGAGGGTCTGTCCTTTTGGAGGGGCATTTTAATTGGTTTTTCCCCCCCTTTTCTTTTGGCTTCTCTCCTCTATAAAGCCAACACTTGAGCTTCATTTCTAAGGGTTAGAAAAACCAGCTGGAGCATTTGCATACAATCCTCCATATCTCTCTCATCCAAGCCTCAAAACACCCTTGTTCTTGCACCATTTACACACCAACTCATAGCCTACCACCTCCATCCTCCATTCCAACACCTTGAGGCTGATTTTCAGAGGTTAGGAGCTCATTTTCTTGGACCAAAACCTGCTGCATTGCTGTGCTACAAGGGTAAGTCCTCTTTTCCCCTTTTCCAGCTTTATTTTGCTTCATCTCTTAGCCCCTTTTTCTTACATTTCTGGACTTCGACCTAAACTGTAAAGTATTTTATTTTGAGCCCCTCTTCAACTTTGTTGAAGGGCTCTTTGCTGTTTGAGATCATCTGCTGCCCCTTGTCCTTTATCACTCTTTTAGGGCTATTTTTGCATCATGTTTTAGCCCTACTTGTGAATATTTTCAAGGCTTGATATAAACTGGAAAAAATCTTTTTTTGACCTCCTCTTTAAGTTTTCTTTAGGTCACTTTTCTGTTTGGAGTCATCTCCTTCCTTGCATGCTTCATTTCCACATGCTTTGAGCCATGCATTTGAGCATTTGCATAAGTCTTGTTTTGGCCTCTTAGGCACTAAAATCCAGTGGATTTTCAGTGGCTTTGATGAGATTTTGAGCTTTGAAATCATAGAGGGGTGACCCTCTCACCCCTCATTCTCTTTACTAGCATGTTTGGGCCTTCCAAAGGGACCCTATTTTGCATGCATTGAAGTCACTTTTCAGGCTTTATTCTGAGGGTTTTGAGATCTGCCTTGGCTCTGTCCAAGGCCCTCTTGGCCATATTTTATGTCTATGATGCATGTGTAGAGCAATCCCATTCAAGGCCTCTCAAAGAGGCCTTTCTTTGGATGTTTCCGAGACTGATTCCAGGGCCTATTTGGTGGGTTTTAGGACTTTCATAACCCATTTCCAGAGTTGGTTTGTTCTTGCTAAGTGTCTATCTTGTAGGTGCTTAATAACCCTTTGTATGGCCCTTTAAAGGAACCCATTATTTTTGCATATGTTGGCTGCATTTCAGAAGTTATTTGGGTATATTTTGACATGTTTTATTCACTGATTTTGGCTGGTTTGATGAGTTCTCTTGTGCTTCATATACATGCCATGTAAACCATGCTTGCTAGCCATTATTGCATGCTATTTTAGCCCATCATGTTAGCACTTTTTGGCCATGCTTTAAACTGAAAATGTGCATGTTTTGGGACTACCTTGGCTCTGTCTTTGTACCTCATATTCAAATAATGCTTTCTTTGCATAGCTATAAGTCAATACATGTGCCTAGTTTTGAGTTTCGGGGTTTACTTCATGCATTGGGTGCCATATTTCCATGTTTCGGGACCATTTAGCATCATGTTTCAGTGCTGAAATTTACATTCTCATATGCCATCTTTCATCCCTTGCCATGCCTTGTTAGAGTCGCATGTTGTGCCTTAGGATCGATCCTCGGTTTGCGTGAATGTGTGCACGCATTTCGGTTATCTCATTTTCATCTAATGGCTACTGACGTGAGAGTGGCTGAGGTCCACCCATATTGGTGTAAGTCCATCCTGCATTGTGTATGCCATTTCATAGCATTATGTATGCTAGGTTACATGTTAGGATTGCATTCATGCATGTCATGCATATTGCATTGTGTTTGGGATAGGAGTTAGCCCGAGCATGGGAAACGAGGGACGTTTCGTACTCCGAGTGACGGAACGTGTCTCAATTTCCGATCGCCGACACTCCGGATTATTCATGATGGAGTCTAGGCCTTGTTATGTTTTCATGTGCATTCATTTCATATTAAGTCGTGCAATTCGACTTCTCGGCCATCATACATCGAGATGCGTGATTGATGGCACGAGGATTGAGGCAAGCATACATATGTGAAAATACATTGCCATGCCCCTTTCTTGCTCTCTGTTGCAGCAAATCAGAAATCGGCAGTCTTTTGGAGCTTCGTGCAATATTCCGGGCTTAATTGTAAACAGAGGCTAATTGGGGCATCGCAACGGATTTCCGCGCAAGGCAACTAAAGCACGCATCATTCATCATTCGGAACAAAGCTGAGGCAGTCCATAGGCTTGCATGCTAATTTACTGCTTTCCTAGATTAATTTGTTAATTAATTAGGGTTTTGTACTTATTCGGACTGTATTATTTATTTGGGACTGTATATTATTTATTCGGACCCTCTGAGAGAGGGCAATTTTTGTAATAAGTGTGCGTGCGTGTGATGTATGTCTTCCAACCCCACGTCTTTCTCCCTTTTATTTACCAGCTTATGATGGTTAGACTAGGGCATGTTTCAATTAGCATACAATATGATAGTATGTTTGCATTCATTCATCTGTTTTGCATGCACCGGGCTCGGCGCATCATACACTGCATTGTATTTCAATTCCGAGTTGAATACATGTTAGCTGTAGCATTTCATATGTCATGTTTAGAATAGTCGAGCCTACCTTAGTTGCATTTTACATGTGTTGCATTAGGCATTTTTTTGTATAGTTAGGATCATGCATGGATTCCTAACATAGCTTCTGTTTTGGCTTGGAGTACTCGGTAAGTTTTATGCTTTAGCATCCTTGCATGCGTGTGAGTGACTGCCATGATAGCATGCTTACCATGAGGCTATGTGCTTATGTGATATAACTGCCTGAATGCCTGTGGGTGAAGGTTGGGTTATTTGGATTGGAACAATTCATTGATTGTGAGTTTTAAAGCCCACTAGATAGTGGCAAAATCATCTTTTCTAAAGCCCACCTGAGGGTGGAAAAATCCGCATTTTAAGCATACTTGCGAGTAGCAAACCACTTTAAAAAATAAACAGGAAATGTTTTGTTCCAATTCAGGCGACTCAGTCTATACTTGTATGCTGTGCGTATCACATAGTAAATCTAGGCTAATAACCGGAATAAGAACGCATAATGTTTTCAAAACTAGATATCATGGTTAGTAGAGGCCGATCTTTGATCGGGCGAGCGGGGGTGCTCACGAAGTGACCTTCCCCAATCGTACCCAAGTTCCCGAGCCGAGGCAACTTTGGTGATGACGGACTCGTGGCCTTAGGCAACGAGTCAGGGTTTCTTAAATTTCTCAAAATAAAATATTTAGGTGGCGACTCTGTATCTGGCAAAGCAGTCCATGTTTGGCACTTCTTTCTAAAAATCTGTTTTCTTAAAACGATTCGCCGGATTTGGACTCTTTGGTTCAGATTACGAACCGTGACAATTTGAGTCCGAACTGTAGTGAGCCCAAAATGAACAGAACGGGACTCATCCTCCCGGGGACGTTCGGGGACGTCTACAAGGAACATTTGATAACCTTTAAGAGTGGATTAGTTAAGAGCCAAATAGATTACTTCTTAGTGAGAAAAGTGGACTGCCTAAAATGCAAATGATTGTAAGGTGATTCCTGGAGAGAGTCTGGTCTATCAACATAGGATTTTGGTACTAGATTTATGTTTTAGAAGGCAATACCAAGCTAGGAAGGATGGTGGGCGTCGTAGGACGAGATGGTGGGACGTAAAAGGGGATAAACTAGAAATATTTAAGAATCGAATAGATAAGAAAGGTACTTGGGACTTAGAAGGTGATGCTAACACTATGTGGAATTCGATGGCCAATTGTATGAGGAGAATATCAAGGGAAGTGCTTGGAGAGTCGAAAGGAACGGGACCCAGCTCTAGGGAAACTTAGAGGTGAAGGGAAGAGGTTCAAATGGTATTTAAGGCAAAAAAAGAGTGTTTTAAAAAATGGCAGAAAGATAGAACTGAGGAAAGCCTTAAGAACTATAAATTGGCTAATAAGGAGGTCAAGAAAGTAGTGAGAGAGACTAAGTTGAAAGCTTATGATGACCTATACACTAGATTAGATAGTAAGGAGGAAGAGAAGAGGGTATACAAACTTGCTAAGATACGGGAGAGGAAAACAAGAGATGTTAATCAAGTAAAGTGCATCAAGAGTGAGGATTCTAAGGTATTGGTGAAGGATGATGAGATTAAGGAAAGATGGAAGAATTATTTTGAGAAACTGTTAAATGAGGAACATGGAAGTACGACAATAGGGAAAGAAATAGCCAGTAATACGATAAACCAAGACTATAGATTCTATCACAGGATTAGGAACTTTGAAGTGGAGATTGCACTTAAGAAGATAAAATCAAATAAGGCTTTAGGACCCGATGATATCTCTATTGAAGCTTGGAAGTGTTTGGGTAAAAAGGGAGTTGCTTGGTTGACTAGGTTGTTTAGCAAAATTTTGTTGACTAGGAACATGCCAGATGAGTGGAGGAAGAGTATTTTAGTACCAATCTATAAGAATAAATGTGATATCCAGAATTGTAACAACTATAGAGGAATCAAGCTAATGTGTCATATAATGAAAGTATGAGAGAGGGTGATGGAACACCGATTGCGAGACATAATAGAGGTGTCAGAGAATCAATTTGGGTTTATGCCTGGTAGGTCAACAATGGAAGCGATCTATCTTTTGAGGAGAGTAATAGAAAAGTATAAAGAAAAGAAAAAAGACATTCATATGGTGTTTATCGACCTTGAGAAAGCATATGACAGAGTGCCCCAAGATATAATATGGTGGGTGTTAGAGAAGAAATGGGTGACAAAAGGCTACATTGACGTGATTAGGGACATGTATGAAGGGGTGGTGACCACTATTAGATCGCCAGCTGGAGAGACAAATGAATTTCCTATCACTGTAAGGTTACACTAAGAATCTATCTTAAGTCCTTATCTTTTTGCTTTAGTTATGGACGAGTTGACGATAAATATTCAGGATGACGTGCCATGGTATATGCTTTTTGCAGACGATATTGTGTTAGTGGATGAGACTAGAGAAGGAGTTAACACAAAGTTGGAGATTTGGAGAAAATCTCTTGAATCTAAAGGATTCTGGATAAGCAGAACTAAGACAGAGTACATGGAGTGTAAATTTAGTAACAGTAACAATGAAAGCAGAGGAGAAGTGAAGATTGAGAACCAAGAACTGTCTAAGAGTGAACATTTTCGTTATTTAGGGTCGATTATCACAACAGCGGGAGAGATTGATGCAGATGTGGCCCGTAGGATTAAGGTGGGATGGTGTAAGTGGAGAAGTGTGTCTGGGGTATTGTGCGATAAACGAATACCCACTAGACTAAAAGGTAAGTTTTATAGAACGGCTATTAGATCAACTATGTTGTATGGGACAGAGTGTTAGGCAACCAAGAAACAATATGTAGATAAGATGAATGTGACTGAGATGAGGATGCTAAGGTGAATGTGTGGTAAGATTAGACAAGACAGGATTAGGAATGAGTGTATTCGGGAATGGGTAAGTGTAGCACTAATAGAAGATAAGTTGAGAGAGAATCGTTTGAGATGGTTTGGTCATATTCAACGGAGACCAACAGAGGCAGTAGTGAAGAGATGCGATACTGTAACGGTAGATGGAAGTGTTAGGGGACGGGGTAGGCCTAGATTAACGTTGACTAGCGTTATAAATAGAGATATGAATCCACTTAATTTGACTAATGAAATGGCTTTTGATAGGGCCGCGTGGAGAAGAAGGATTCATGTAGTTGACCCCATTTGATGGGACTTAAGGCTTGGTTTGGTTTGGTATTGAGAATAGTCTGACCACAAATAAAATTAAGAATATAAAATTAACACTTTTATTGTATTTAAATGAATTGATAATTAATAATTTTATTAATTATTAAATTGTGATAGTATGTGTAAATAATAACATAACTTCACCTTCTATTGAATTTTTTCTTCGTGATCCTGTTGAAGCAATAGCATCCATAGCTTGCCTTTATGTGGCAAAAGAGTAAAAATCATGACAACTCACAATAAAGCTAGAAAGTTTGGATGAATTCAATGGCTATGATTAATAAATGAAGTTTAAGTGAGATCCTCTCCATTGGCGACATCCAAGTTGACACGTGTACGGCATAGTAGTACTTGAGGGCGTCCTTACCCAAGTATAGCATCATCTTCAAAATATGAATTAATGATTCTATCATGATTAATTAAAACTAAAAGCTTTAAAAGGAGCTAAAACTAAAAGCTTTAAAAGGAGCATATACCACATATACATTATTTTTACCACCTTATGGTGTTTAGTGTCAATCCACCATGCAACTTGCTTTTTGGTTTCAAAAGTAGCATAATTGTTCCACAATGGAGTGCAATGAGAGAGAAGAGAATATTTAATCTAACAGTATTTTTGTTTTTTTATCGGTAAAAAAAATTCATGAAAAATATAAAATTAAAGATACAAGATGAAGTGTAGTAAGAAAGGTTTTTTGAAGAGTGAACAAACTTCTCTACTACTACTACATACATTTTATATGCGGAAAAGTAAATATATAATTTAAATTTATTCTAAATGTGAGTCCTACTTAGGCCAAGTTTGGTATATTGTAAAAAAGTCAAAAAGTTACTCAAAAAGTTAAAAAATTAACACTATTCACTAAAAGTCAACAATTACGGCTGCACAACTTTCAATCATAATTTCTCCCTACAAATCAATTTTTACAATTTTTTATTATATATTTTTTCATAAAAAATCAAAAAGTTAACCCAAACATCCATATTTTCTTCCTCAAATTTTTACTCCAAAAAAATAAAAAGTGCACTTATTTAGGACACCCCAAACAATCCCTTAATATAAAAATTAAATCTGAATCACATATTATATTTATGGATTTTTTTTTGTATAAATTATGTGCACATATCTTTGTGGGCAATCTAAAATTGAAGAGTTAATTTTACTCTTATCTTCTAAACTATTATCACTTTTCCTATTTTATCCCTAAATTATCTAACAATTTCATCTAAATACCCAAAATTTCTAATTTAAATTCATATGATCCAATTGGAAATAATTTGTCCAAATAACTAATTTTGAAATTACTTTTTTGTCTATCAAATTATGTTTTAATGGTTATTGATTTGAACCGCTGTATCAAATTAGACCATATTAAGAAATTTTAAAATTAAATAGATAAATTTGATAATTTACTAATGAAATTTAAAAAATAATGATAATTTGGGAATAAAAGTAAAATTAATAATTTCAGGATAAAATTACAATTAATCCAAAACTAAAACATTCTTTAATTACAAAGAATATAATATTTGGCCCTAAGGAAGGAATATCTAGGTTCCAATTCTACGACTCTAAATTAAGGGAACACAACCCACAAAGCTTATAGAGAGAGAGAGAGAGAGAGAGAGAGAGAGAGAGAGATTGAAAAAAAAAAAACTAACCTCAAAAGAATAATTCAGGAGCCAAACAGGTGGGAATCTTCTTCTGCTACTACCTTTAGTGAAGTGGCTAGGAAGGTAGGAAGATTCTCTCTACATTTTTTTATTATTTTTGAAGATTTTATTTATTACTAGGGTTTTGAAGCTCAAAGAAAGTTCTAGATTCGGGTTAGGATCTTCATGGCTCGACCTGTTTGACTCAAGAATCACCTACCATTGCATCTCACTTAGGTTCAACATTTATACATATATATCTATATATTATATAATACATATATATATATGCAATTATGTGCTTCAATAGAATCACATGTTTGGTTTGAATTTTTTTTTTCTTAAACTGAAAATTAGTTTGGCGTGAAAAATAAAAAAATAAATAACATTCATCATTTTTATTTGGGTATTCTTTTTTTGGGTGAAAATAATTTTTAAAATTTAAAATTATTTTTCGGTGTTTATTTTCATCGAATTAATTTCTAGTTTTATGAAGAAAAAAATTGAAAACAAATTTTAAAAATGAAATCAAATAGGGACAATAATATTTGGTGAAGAGCTTCATTTAAATTATTGGATCGTCTCTTAACGAGAAATTATTCAATAGGTCAAGTATGCCATGTCATCATACTGATGTAGTATTTCCAACCAATGAAGTTTTAAGGAATGTGATAGTTGTTGATAAAGTTACTATAATTACTCCATTATTGTGGCCTTTTTACTCTTCCTATTGTTCCTACTGGATAGATACACCGCTGACGTAAAATTCCTAATCCATGAAACAACTTCTCTCTCTTAACAAATTAATAATTTAACATTATATACCAAAGTTCTTGTTTTAATTGATCTTGGGTTTATTTTAGCAACAATATTGTTATGATAGTGTTACATTTTATATACCATACAATGTGTCATTACTACATTTGTCTACAACATAAAAGGTAAGTTTATTTGCCAATCTCAGAGAGTTTTGATCCAATAACATAAAAGGAAAATTACAAATCAGTGATGACTTAATAAAATATTTATAAATTTATGAAAAAATCACTTTAATTATTAGAATTGGTAAAATTTATCACTAATTTGAAATTATTTTTGGAAACATACTGATTTGCAATTTCTCCTAAATGTGATTCCAATAAACAAAAATAAATAATTAAAATATGTCCAAATTACATTATATTTTATACTTTAATATATCAAATTATACCTTTACAATGTATAATGGACAGTGAATTCTTGTTAATGAGTTGGAACTCAATGAGTAATGTTAACACAATCCAACCAACATGGACTCAACAACTGTATTAATAGTTGTAAGATAAAACTTTTTGCATGAGAGATAGAGAGAGGAGAGAGAAAGAGGGTGCATCGGATTCCCTTTTGGCTTTGGCAGAGAGAGAAAGAGAGCAGGGGTGGGGTTGCATGGGAGTGAAATGATGAAGGGGTTGGTTGCTCACTTTCCAAATCAGTCTTCTCGTACAAGACTCCAACCCTCACCTTTTCTGTCTGTCTGTCTCTCTCTCTCTCTCTCTCTCTCTCCATGTAATTCTGTATCTCTCTTTCTTTCTTTCTCTCTCTATATGTGTCTGTGCATGGCAGAGATTCTTTTCTTTGTTATACGTGTCATGATATTCCCACCATATCTACCTTGTGAATATCCCTTTTGGCTGGTGTAAAGACACATGGGAATCTTCCCCTCGCCATAAGAACGAGGGAAATTTAGATTTCGTTTGAAAATATCATTTTTAGTTTAAAATTAAAAAATTATTAAAAAATTAACAATGTATATGAAAAAATTAAAGATTTTATTTTATTTTTCTTTTTTTTACACGTCTTTTTGTAAAAAATTTAAAAGTCATCCAAATATACTAGTTTTTTTATATCATATTTTAGATAGAAAATCAAAAAGTTACTAAAAAATTATGTTCCCAAACGAGGGCTTAGTCAAAACTCCTCTATTATACTCTTGTTTGGTGAAAATGACAGTTCAATTTATTTTTTATCATAAACCTTTAAGGGGAAAACATATGATTGAATAAGGATAAAATAAAATATATTTTTTTCTTTCTGGAACAATATTGCTAAAGTAATATGTTATTGTGAAATAGAGTAACATGTTACTGTTATTATTTACATCAATTTCAAAGGTAATAATTTTTTTATTTAAAGAATTCATAGTCAATATGGATCTTATTTGATAGATATTGATGAGAGAATTCTAAAAATATTCAGCTTGTTTCGTTCTAGTTTTAAGAAAACAGTTTTCAGAAAATTATACTTTCTTATTTTCCGTATTTTAATGTTTTTAATGAATTTTTTTAATATTTTAAGCAATTTTTTTTTAAATTTTTTTTTAGACACACCTAACATAAATACATTTAAAAAGTATAATATTTGTAAAAAAATATTTAAAAAATATACTAAATACCAAAAAATAAGAAAAAATACAAAAATTCAATACATTTTTCGTATTTTTGTACATTTATTAATTTTTTAAAATATTTTTCACAAATATTTTACTATTTAGATACATCTAAGTAAGGTGCATCTAAATAAGTAAAAAAGTTGCTTAAAATTTAAAAAATATTCACTAAAAATTTAAAAAAAAAAAACACGAAAAATAAAATACTCAATTTTCAAAAAACTGAAACCAAGCACACTGATTAATTTTATTAAAAACCGACATCTATTTCAAAAGTTATATTATTTTAAAGTTTAATATTTGATAATAGTGATATTTGTTGGACTTTTCAAGAAATTTTTTGTACTTGTCCTTAATACATTAAAATTTTATTATGGGAGGATTTTCACCAAATTCCCCTAAGAATAATAATTACATTATTATATATTATAAAAATTCGAAACAAAGGTGTGTTTGGATGTTGTTAAAATTATTTCGGCTATTTTTATATTTTTAATTAGGGGAGTTACGTGTAGATTTTAATAGGTGAATTTATTATCTAATAGTAACTATGATAATTAATGACGTTTTTATTAAACATTATTAAAAAATATCACTAATTGTTAATTTTCAATAACAGTTTGAAAATTGTCACAAAAATGTCACTAATTATCAGTTTTGAAGACAATTTAAAAAAATTGTCACAAAAAAATTACTAATTTTTAACTTTCAACGAAAATTTAAAAAATTTGTCACATAAAAAAATACTCATTATAGGTTTTAAAAACAATTTATAAAAATCGTAACAAAAAAGTCAATAATTATCAATTTTTAACGACATATACAAAAAATTATCACAAAAAATATTTTTAATGACAATTTTAATAAAACTTATTTTTAATAAAATTTTGATAGAAATCAAATCTAACTATACTAGGACATATTAGTAGTTTACCATTTTAAAATAATTATGACAATTAGCTATGAATCTCCATCCACTACAAGAAAAAGAGGATATAACCACGTTTTTTTTTCCTGATGTTTTTAAAAAACGTTGTGAAATCTCCTATACTTTTTTCCATTTTAAACAAATTTAATTACTCATCTCGTTTTGTACGCCAATATTAAAAAAATTGTGAAATAACATTTACTTGTGATTGAAGAGGCAGGACTTCTCTGATCAAAAGAGAGGTGTGACTTTAGAGAACACAGCGTTACTTTTGAGAGAGAGAGAGAGAGAGAGAGAGAGAGAGAAAGGGGCAGAGAGAGAAATCAAGGCCTTGGATCTTCGATCTCCATTGATTCTTTGGTTGTATGATCGTGAAATGCTTGTTCTACACTTGATTTGAGCATTTGTCTGTAATATCGTTTGAATCCCTCTTATCTGAGTCGATCTAGGGCTCAAGGTTAGAGTTTTTTGTCTGTAATATCGTTTGAATCCCTCTTATCGTTTGAATCCCTCTTATCTAACGATTTATAGTTGATTTCTAATTTCTTTTCTTCTGTTTTGTATTTTCTCTTTTCAAATCGATTTTTCTAGGGTTGAGTGCCGTGTTAATGTCTCTGATCACGTACAGAATAGCAAGTAGCGTTGGATCTGGATCGTTACCAACAGTGAGTCAAAGCAAGCTCAACGACGTAGAGATGCAGATCTTATTCTCAGATCTGCTCTCTATCCGATCAGATCTGCTTTCTCTATCTCTCCGATCTGCTATTATGGTAATATCAAATCTACTTTCTCAATCTCTCCAATCGAATTTCGCATATTCTCTTCATTGTTCTATGAGATTTGGACCTCTGTCTCTCTGTTTTTGATTGCATCTCATTATCTTTGTCACTCTATTACATTTTCCTTATAGAAAATGTCAAAACAGTATAGAAATAGAACGATTGGTGAGTGAGTTTGAAACTTCTTTATCTATTTGAACACTCTACTATTTCATCACTTTTCAATTTTTACTTTAACTTGTTATGTTTTAATAATTTTCAATTAATTTTTAAAACGTTAAGAAATAGAACGATTACATTGAATTTATATTAAAATTTAAAATTTTAATTGTTATAATTAAAAGTTAAAGGATCAAAATTTGACGGTGAAATTTGTAATTTACTCAGGAAAAAAAGAAATTGGACCAAAGTAAAAAAGAAAAAGAAAAAAAGAATAGGTTTGCATTACATGTTTTTTTATATTTTTTATGATTGTGTGATTCTGATTCATCACACTTAAAAGGACTTGCAATTTCATTGGTTTTTATGTAAAATACTTGGTCATGACCATGGGTTGTACATTCTTATTCATTTCGCTTTGCATGTGTTTGGGTTTTGGTCTAACTGAAGCAGTTCCTGCAAATTCTCTCATCACAAAGCTTCCAGGTTTCAATGCTACTTTCCCATCAAAGCACTACTCTGGGTATGCCTCTTCCTTACCATTTTGTGTATTTTGACTTCACAGCTTTGTTTGGTTCTTGGAATTGTCAAGAAAAATAAAAATTTTCTGAAAAATGTGAAGAAATTGAGTAAGCATTTTCTATAAGTTTATTTTCTTCTTCTTCTTTTGTTTGATTATCATAGAAAATGGATAAGTACAAGTAATTTTATTTCCCTATTATTCATTTTTTTTTCTCAACAAATTCAAATTCCAAACATAACTTAGAAATGTTTTGATTTTGGGTGTGATGTGAAGGTATGTATCAATAGATGAGAATCCTGCAAAACAACTCTTCTACTACTTTGTCAAGTCGGAAAGAAAGCCATCGAATGATCCGGTCGTTTTGTGGCTTAATGAGGGGCCAGGGTGCTCTAGCTTTGATGGGTTTGTTTATGAACATGGTACTGCATTCTTGAGACACATCAATTTTGAAATTCTCAACTTATCTGTTGTTACAATTGCTGTACTTATTGTATCTGTACACAAATATTAGACTGTATAATTGTTTTTCAAATGTGTGAGAAATTAAATTCTATTTAGAATACAAGGTTGATTGAGTTACCATTTTGTCTGCAATAAAAATAAAGAATACAATTATTTGGTAAAATTGAATAGAGCCGACCAAACCATTTTCTGATCGGACTTGGATTCTCTACAATGCCCTAGCTTGCAAAGATCTTGATACATAAAAGCAAGTTGTGGCTAAAAGCATTGCAATATTATTGCAAGCTAGTGTATTGCAGAGAATCCAATGTGATCCATTCAGACAAGCTGAGCTCCAAAACTAATATACTAATCCAATTTCAGGTCTGAAATGGCAGTGCTTGATCCAAACATAACTAGCAAACACATAGGAAAAACTTGTGACACCCTGACCCTATTGTCACTTGTAATGCCCCCCTCAATTATACGAGTACAAAAAAGGTCATATATTTGGAATTTTTCGAGCAAGGTTGATTAGACCGAATAAATTGACAGCTAGTCCAAAGAAATTGACACTTGAAGAGTGAAAGATGGGAGAGGAAAGGAGAGGTGTCCCATAGTTTCTTACCTCCCTTGTGACAAAAAAACAGGAGGAGGGTCTCTTGGGCCCGAGGAACAAAAAAGAAGAGCTAAATACAAAACACCCTTAGATTACTCAAAAACTTGTAGGCCCATCAAACCACAATCTCCTTTCTTTTGCCTTTTCTCCCATTTTTTGTATTTTATTGATTTTCCTATGTTTTTATGTTTTTCTGCACTTTGGTAATATTATTTCACTTAGAGAAAACAATGAACACAAAATAATATTTCACTTTTCTATGTTTTTCTGCACTCTGGTAAGAAAGGTTGATTTCAAAGCTAAAGTAGAAGATTTACATCCTCATTTCTGTTGAGAAAATCGAACATCTTACATCTACATATTGAAATGGCAGCACCTATATGATAGGAGGCTCTTTGTACAGAAACATTTAGTATCAGTAGATTAGGTTCGTAAGAGATCATCAGGACTTTTTACTTACTGCTGTTGTTGCTGTTGTTGGGCCGTAGCAACATTGACAGAATTTCAGAGAATTGGGGACGCTTCGAAGGGCAATTGTTCCAGCACTTCATCATCAAAGTTCTGAGGATTTGTGGACAGTCCTTGGGGATTTCAGGCCTAAGCCCGCAAGCAGCTATCCCTACAGCTGCCTGTACGGGTGAATATGCAGAATAGGCGTTACTCATCCATGATTCTGTAACACTTTCTGGGTCACCTGCAATAATCTATTTACAACAAAAAATATGGCAAACACCATTACATAACTTCCATAACTCACTATACATACAATCAAAGAGAGATCAGCAAACTTAGATGATGGGAAACTTCTGGAGGAGTTGTTGGGTAATATGAGTCATTCATCTGCCCAGGTAAGAAATACTTCTTTACATATTTTTGGTCAATTCTCAGATCATGTCACTGTAGTTAATATACATTAATGGATCAAATTGATGGTTCTCATCACACACATACTCATTTAGTGTATGCTAATGCTTGAAATGGTGTGTGGCCTTGCTACATTCGGGGAGGTTTCTTCTATAACAAATATATGATGCACATCAGCAATCATTGCATTATCAACATGAATGATCGAAAATGGATTTTTTTTCTTTCTTTATTTATTTAGACTAGAATTTCCTTATTTTTATTATCAATTGACTTGAAGCTTCTTTGTTGACTCATTTATTTGGTATATTTTAATTTTTATTAGCAATGTCAAACATTATTTAGTTTTGTTATTTTAGTTAAAACCTTCTTAATCCTTTTTTTTTTTCCTTATATTTTTTTCCCTTCAGCTCATTTGATACATGCTTATGGTTCTTTGAGTAACACAATTTTCTAGGTTAAAGAGGTAAAATAACCATCTAGTTTTCTTCTCCCTACAAATCCCTTCACATATCCTCCAAACATAGCTCAAGTATTTTACTTCTTGTTTTTTATGAGTGACATGGGATTTGCTTTTATGTCTTTGATGTAATAATGATTTCTTGAAGAATTTACTTCATAACAAATTCTTCTGGTTTTGTGAATTCTGAAATTAGGGCTGTAAATTTGATGCAAAATTGCTGGTTATGCCAAAGGTGGAATGTGTAAACTAACTTCTTGTGAGATATGATTGTTTTGATTCTTGTTTTGGATTATATAATGGTAAATTTCAGGAAATTCTAGGAGAAGGGCAATACTGTTGGGAGTAGGAGCATTAGCTTTGAGTTTATGCCCTGCAAGTTCACTCTTTGCTGAAGGTATGATGGTTTTTTAATTTTTTTTCTTTTTTTTTTTTTGTTTTTTGTCAATTTGTAGGATATCATTTACAAATAGGACATTCATTCAACTATGAAAAAAAAAAAGGTCCAACACATTGTCATATGCACATAACAAAGCCAACAACACAGGAAAGACAAGTGGAGAGTCGAATGCTTGACCCCCCCTAGCCTTGTTGAGAGAGAGAGAGAGAGAGAGAGAGAGAGAGAGAGAGAGAGCTTTATTCTCCCTTCAAATCATAAACTACCCATCCAATTAGTTTGAATTGAGATGGAGGTATTTGTGTTAATGCATTTCTCCAAGCTCTTATGATTACATTATTTTCATGAAGAATGGCATTTCGCTTATGTTATCTTACAATCCTATGCATAATTTTTGTTTTTTAGAAATACCACATTAATGTGTGCATAATTTATGAAGTCTGTTGTTTAGGAATTTGATTTCAGAGGGCACGATTCTGCATTCAAAGACCGATATCTGCAATTACAAAATGTTCGGGTGAGCTTTATTCCAACTGACAAGAGAGATATCCATGATTTAGGCCCTATGGAAGAGGTAAACAATCCCACCTTTTTTATTCCTTCTGAATTTTATTGATGTTTTTGTGACTCGTTTGTATTGCTTTAGAAGGTTGTTTCCAATTTGGTTAGACGTGTCTACTCAGCACCGACTCAAATGGCAAAATGTATTTGACATGCAAGAGGTTTGCAACATTTCACCCACCCTGCTTTAAAACCAAGAAAATTAGACGTCATTTAGAGCTCCAAATATGTATCTTATGACATTTTATCGAATGCAGCGAACAATTGATGGGAAAAACTATTATACCTTTGAGTATGCACTTACATCTCCAAACTTTTCTCGAGCAGCTTTTGCAACCATAGCAATTGGAAATGGTACGGTTAATGCATCAGATGATGATATCACTTTCTTGGTTTTAATCTATAACTCCCAAATTATTATATGCTTCTAGTTTAGTAACGTTCCGCTGATGATGAATTTCAATTATAAACTTGTATTTACCATCCAACTCAAAATATTCTCTGATCGTTCAAGATTATTGTATTGTAGTGTGTAATACCTTGCTGATAGGGTTGGTGATGTTAGTGGGCAACAAAAAAAATGTGATTTTTTTATTAATAATACAGATAACCAAATCTGGGAATTTTGGTTTAATTCTCACATACCAAGTGAATTGTTAGGTGGCTATTGTTATGTGATGGTTCGTTAGTTTTTAATTCTAATAACGTTCAATTCTGGGAATTTTGGATAGGGAGATACTACACGCCAATCGTGGGAGCAAATGAAAGACGGTAGAGACGAGTGAGAAACCAGCTCAAAGTGGTGGCAGACTCTTTCAAAGTGCTCGACATCTGAAATGGACATATTATTGAGTTACAGACTCATTTTAGCTGTTGTAAGAACCTAGATGTAATTTCTTCTGTCTATTGCTCTCGTACACGCACTTGAGTTACCTTTGATATGAGTCAGGAACACACATCACTTGCAGTGAAATGAAATGAAATCTTAGATGTCAATATTGGTGCTAATCGGCATACACTTGCAAATTCTGAACACCTTGGAGACAAGCCGACAACTCAGGTGGAAGTTTGGGTTGATGTGACCAGTTGTGAGAAGCAGCTTTTGGAACTGCTTGATGTAGTGAATTGCTATTTAGAGTATTGTGTATTGTTGTTAGATTTGCTACTAGTTGTTAATTTGTATTGATGGTTATAGCTGTTAATTTTTATTGGTACTTTGGATTGAATAGTATGTCATCTTTGCTTCATTGGTATGTGTTGTTGCAAAAGCAACTGATGGGAACTGAGTTGGTCTGTTTTTTCAGTTTTATATGATAACACACACCCAAAAATAAATAAAAAAATAAAAATAAATAAAAAAATGGCGTTTTGGTAAAAACGCCACTAAATGACGTCATTGTGACGTCATCTGTTACTAACGGAAGTTCCAACAATGTCAAAGATTTTGCGGCGATTTCAAAAACGCCGTCTAATATTTTTAGCAACGTTTTTCAAACGTTACAAAGCTATTGCGGCGGCCGTATCAACGACGAAAATATTAAACGTCGCTGTAACATTTTGTGGCGTTTTTGAGGCTTTTGGCGGCGTTTTT
Source organism: Camellia granthamiana (assembly GCA_036172215.1). Classification (NCBI taxonomy): domain Eukaryota; kingdom Viridiplantae; phylum Streptophyta; class Magnoliopsida; order Ericales; family Theaceae; genus Camellia; species Camellia granthamiana. Next base: position 84,771,954 of record CM069916.1, on the reverse strand, counting down.
GAAACGCCGCTAAAACTCTAATTTCCTGTCGTGATCAGCACAATTTCGCAAAGCTCGAATCACCTGAATCTCACCTGGAGGATACACTTCACACACCTCTCTCCACCTCATTTAGTCCAATCATCTTCAAACCTTATATATTACAAGTTGACTCTAGAAAGTTTGAAAAATTACAACAAAAAAAATAAAATAAAAATAAAAATATTAGGAAAAATTATATTTCGATAAAATATTATAAGTAATATTTCCATGCTTTTAATTACAGCACTTATAGCTGAAATAAAAGATAATTTAAATTATATTTTTGAGTTAGAAAATTAGTCAAATAGGTTAAATTTTGTCCTGACGATTGCTTCTGGACCATCGGTAATAAATTATAGACAGAGAATTGCTAGTATTAAAAATAAAATATCCTTAACAAGGCAAGTGTAGATTATCGATGAAAATTTTTACAAGAGTTAATTTTAAATTAAATTCGCAATTTCCGCTAAATATCCGCAATTGAAATTGGTATCAGAATACAGTTTCTCAGCCTTACCAATAACTTCTGTATGAGTATCAAATAGAGTGAAGAAGTAGAAGTTGACAACTTAAATAATAATACTTCTTTACAAATAATAATAGAACAAAATAATACCTTAATTAGACTATTAAAAGTAATTACTGAAAAGCTTAAAAATAATCAATTAGAAATAATAAACGAAACTAGACATTTAACACAGAATCTACAAAAACAAATAGCTATTTTTGAAGGGAAAAAAAAAAGATCTATATCCTTACATATATAAAGGAAATAATTCAGAAGAACCATTTGAATTAGTTTCACCTGAAAATCAAAAAATAAAATAAAATAATAGAGTTAAGTAAATATAATTTAGAACAGTTAGAAGAAGTGGCTGAAAAAGAAAATGATAGTGAAATAAAATATGAAATAATTTTAAAAATAGCTAAATAATTAGATAAAAAAGATGAAGAAGTAATAGAAGAAATAAATAATAATATAATAGAACTAGAAGAAGATATATTTAAACAATTAGGGTTAATTAGTTTGGAAGAATTGGAACACATTTCCCTTGAAGACTTAGAATAAACAATGAAAAAAATGAAGCAGAAAAAGAAAAAGAAAATATGTTCTAGAAGATTTTGAAGAAACAAATAATGTTAATGATACTAAAATGGCAGTAGTAAAACTAGAAAGAAGTAATTCTTCCGCTCCACCTAATTCAAATCATCCAGATGTTAAAAATTTTACCAGACAACAACTGGAAGATGATACTAGAAACTATGACTATAAAAGAAGAACATGAAACTATAGTTATCTAAATAGATGATCATTTGCTAGTTGAGCGTCTAATTATGCAAATTTTATCTCTAGAAATGAAGTATTTTTAAGAGAAGTACCACTAAAATCAATAAGTAATACAGGATACTTATTAGATATTGAATGTTATAACGGCCTAGGTTAAGATCCGGTCATTTTTTTTTTTATTTTGTGTGTGTGTGTGTTCTTGGTTTTGAGTTTTTAGCTGTTTTGAGTTGTATGGTATTTACTTTGAGTTTATTTGTTACAGGAGATCTTGGTTTACATTTAGCACTTTTGGCAGACCCTTTTTTTTCCCCTCTGTTTGCAAGGTCGCACCCGTGACCATTCCTATCGCGCCCGCAAGGTTGCTAGACCAGAGTCGCGACCAAATATGGCCTTCAGGTTTGTTGGCCTAAGAGAAGTGCGTGCCCGCAGTAGGCCAGGAAGGAGGATGCAATCCGTGTGATCGCGCTCGCGATGGGGTTTGCGATTGTGATGCCGCCCACGACCAAAACACACCTTCAGGTCCTGGATAAGAGAAGTTGGGTGGCTCGCAAGGGGTCGCGAGGGTAGGCCATGACTTTGGTGATTGCGCTCGCGGTGTGGAAGTCGCACCCACGATGTAGGTTTCGCGGCCACGGTACGATTGTCTATAAATAAAACCTTAAAGTTGAAAATATCCACTTTTAAAGCTCATCTTCTCCCACACCTCACTTTTTGCCATTTTTGACGTCCAAGCTTCTAAAACCTTGGTTTTCATCTAGCGTTACCCATTTTCTACCCTTAGTGCCCACTACAGGAAAAGACACATTCGGCAACTAAATTTCCCGACTAAAAAAAATTTGGTCGCTGAAAGTATAGCTTTCAATGACCAAAACAGCATTAGCCAAAAGTAAAGCTTTTTGGCGACTAAACAATTTTAGTAGCCAAAAGGCTACAATTGGCGACTAAAACTAAGTTTGGTCGCTGATTATATGGGTTTTAGTGACTAAAAAATTTTTAATAGCCCAAAGTAAAGCTTTTTGGCGACTAAAAAAATTTAGTAGCCAAAAGTCTACAATTGGCGACTAAAATTAAGTTTGGTCGCTGATTATATGGGTTTTACCGACTAAAAAAATTTTAGTAACTAAAAGTAAAGCTTTTTGGTGACTAAAAAAATTTTAGTAGCCAAAAGTTTATAATTGGCGACAAGAAAATAAGTTTAGTCGCCAAAAGTGGTCATTTTTAGTGCGAGAGAACAAAAATCCTAAGGTAGGAATTAAATTTTTTGGTGACCAAAATTTTGGTAGCTGAAAGTGCATCTTCGGCGACCAAATCCGACTTTGGTCGGCCAAAGTTAAGTTTTTTAGCAACTGAAAAACAATTAGTAGCCAAAAGTGGTCTTTTTTATTTTGCTACTAATAGTTTATTTTACATAAATTATATTTAATAAAATAATTATGTTTATACATATACTTTTATATCAATATGGATGTATGTACTATATAAATAATATATATCACATATATAATCATGTGTTATAGAGACGTAGTGGGAAGAGTGTGGTGCATAAGATTTATGGTGTGGGAGGTTGGCGGTTCGAGTCTCTGCAAGAGCGGATCAAATTGTTCAACAACGAAATTTTTTTTTTTCACGTTTGAAACTTTTGGCGACTGAAGGTGTTGGTCACCGATTGGTTGCTTTTGGCGACTAAAGGTGTTGGTCGGCGATTCCTTGACTGTTGGCGACTAAAACATTGGTCGGTAAATGTATAATTTTAAAGAAATATAATTGACTATTGGCGACCAAAATTTTGGTTGCTAAAGACTTGCTTTTTGGCGACCAAAGGTTTTTTGGTCGGCAAAACCCTCCAAGACCTTTCCCGACAGGGTTTTGGCGAATGTCATTGGCGACCAAAAAATAGACAATTGGCGACCAATATTTTAGTCACTAAAAGTGACTTTTTTTGTAGTGGCTTGTGCGTTGTTTTAATCTAAAAATTTCAAGTTTACGTCGCCGTTGATTTTCAGGTATTGCTCTTCTCTTCCTCTCGCTTTGAGGTAGGGATTTATTTAATGATTTACATGTTATTTAGCCTTGTTATGTGATAGTTAGAAGAATTAACAATTTGAAAGTTTTGGGTTTGATTAATATATGTTGTAAATGCATAAAGACGGGGTTTTCTCAAAGTTTTCCTAAAGTCTTTCTTAAAAATCCTATCTGGATTGTTGGTAATCTTGTTTGGTGTTGGGAGTTTGAAGAAGTGATCTTTAAAAGGAGAAAGCCCAATATTTTTACTAAACCCTTGAGTTGTGTTCAAGATTGAAAGTGGAATATGTTGTTAGATTTCACTACAAAAAAAAGCACTTTTCGCGACTAAAATTAAATTTTTCGTCGTTGAAAGTAGGGCTTTTGGCGACTAAAATGGGATTAGTCGCCAAAACTGATCAGAATTGCCGACTAAACTCTTTTAGTCGCCAAAGGAGTGGGTTTTAGCGACTAAAAGGCACTGTAGTCGCCGAATGTAGGGCTTTTACCGACTAAAGTTTGTTTAGTAGCCAAAAGTCACGATTTTTGGCGACTAAATATGATTTAGTAGCCAAAAGTGATGCATTTGGCGACAAAAACCATTTTAGTCGCTGAAAGATGAAGGTTTGCCGACTAAAATGTACTTTAGTCGCCCAAAGTAGAAGTTTTGGCGACTAAAATTCAGTTTAGTCGCCAAATGTGCTATCCTTAGGCCGGATTTCATTGTTTTAACGACAGAAAATAAATTAGTAGCCAAAAAATGTATAATTTTAGTCGCCAAAAGTGCTGTCCATTTTTTTTTTACGAAATAATTTATTTTTTACATAACATATATTAAATAAAAATAATTATTTATATATATATAGTTGTGTATTAAATCCGGCGAATATAATATATAAATAATATATGTTGCATTAATATTCGCGTGAGGCTATAGTGGCGTAGTGGGGAGAGAGTGTTGGTGAAAGTTGAGAATGTTGGGAAGTAGGTGGTCATGGGTTCGAAACTTGGTAGCAGCGGAGAGGCAAAAATTTTTTTTTCTGAAAAAGCTTTTAGCGACTAAACTCATTGGTCGCCAAAGGTATAAATAATAAAATAAAAAATGAACTATTGGCGACTAACAGGTTTGTCGCCAAAGGTATAAATAATAAAATAAAAAATGAACTATTGGCGACGAAATCTTTAGTCGCTGAAGACGTTTACATGGGCGACTAACAGTGTTTTAGTCGCCAAAGGCATTCGCGACCAACTATTGGCGACAAGACGGGCGACCAAAATTTTTAGTCGGGAAAAGTGAAATTTAGACATTTGGTGACTAAAATAGGACCTTTGGCGACTAAAAATTTAGTCGCCAAAGGTGTTTTTTCTTGTAGTGTTTGTTATAAACCCGTGATTTTGAGCTATATTGTTATGAATGAAGCTTTGAGATATATTGAAGCAAAATAATCTTTTAATGAAAATGTTGTTAGAATTATTAGTTATGCTCTTGATTTATATATTGTCCATTTTGGAATATACTGAATAAAGATAACTATTTTTGGCTATTGGTGGAGGATAGTATTTATCTATTGTAAAGATTGCATGAGAAGTAGATGAAAACATTAATTACTCATGCATTTTATCATATTATCAGTTTCATATTTAAACATTTTAATAATGTTGAAAGAACTGTTTTGAAAAAAGGGGTAAATACTGTGGTAAATTTGGTTAGGGGGTGTAGTTGTAATTTATTAAGTTGGGCTGCGTGTCCATGGTGAAAGTCTAGAAATCCACCCAGTTGTGATGCCTTCTTTTCGGTTAGTTGCAGATAAAGTGGCTTTGGTAGTGCTTTTATAACCTATTACTAGGCACGTACCTAGAGATTATTAATGTGTATATTTATTGCTTTATTTTATGTTTTGAAACAAAGATATTAATTGTGATTTGAACTATGGCATAGCACTGTTTCAAATGAGGAAAACACATGTTTTGTAATGTCATTTCATATGCATTCACCATATAGCTTTGTTAAACATCATATATTAAACTTGTCTTTACGGGGCTTTAGCTCACCTTACGAGAAAAAAACATTTTAGAAAAAACATTTTAGGTGCTGATGTTATGCCACTGCCAAGGAGATAGCTTATTTTGTGTTTTATTTTGGTGTAAGCTTAGGGCTTTTATGTATTGGGCTTATGAACTCCTCTTGTTGTAATCAAATATAATTTTAGAAACTTGTAGCCAGTACGACATGAATTTGTAATAGTTTAGATATTAATGCTTATCGATCACATGCTGTAGATTCAGGTTTTAGAATCAGTGAATATATTAATGCATGTGATATGATTTTGTAATATTAACAATGTTTTTATGTGTATAAAATGTTTTGAAATTTAATTAAGCTTCCGCTTGTTGAATGAATTTGAGATGTGGAATGGATAGTCCGAATCTCTGTATTTTTTGGGCGTTACAGATTATGCTACAAATACAAGTGAGGTAATAAAACAATGGAAGAGATAGATGCATCATATCTTAAATATCCACAACAGCAGCTGGAGCGCACAAAATTTTCCAAATTATATTGAACATAACTTTACGAGTATAGTAGTAAGTTGGTATGACAACTTGAGAGAAAGCGACAAAGAAAAATTAACAACAAAAACTACCCCAGAATGTATATTAAATCTATTTGTAAAATATATTGAAGATGAATTTGTAAGAAAAGAGTAGGATGTAGATAAAAGAAAAGGAGAGCAGGTTAGAAAACTAAGCAATATAGAAATATGTAATATCAAATATATAAAAAAAAAAAATTTCGAATATTCCTATTATTATTATCAATAGGTAGAAATAAAATTCATTTAATTATGTTTTTTTTCATAAATTAACATATCCTATAAATGTTAATATAGAAGAAAAATATGAAAAATGGTTAAAAGAGTAAGGAGATGCTACAAGTGACACATTGGGTCATAGAAAAACTGACATCTAGATCAAAAGTTATATCATTTTAAAGTTCAAAATATTAAATTATTCATTAATGATATTTTGGTAATAGTAGCGTGTGTTTGTACTCCTTAATGCATTAAAGTTTTATTATGAGGGGGCTTTGACTAAATTCTCCTTAAATTATTTTTGTCTAATAGAATATAAGAAAAATTATACCAAATAGTCTGATATAAATTTTGAAAATAAAAAAAGGTTATAAATAGCTCAAATGAGTTGCATCAAACAGTCCAAAAAGATACAAAAATGCTAAAAAGGGGGAAAAAAAAAAAACGAAAAAGTCAAAGATGTTTTCTCATTTTCTCTATTTTGTGCACATTTTTCATAAAAAGTCAAAATCATTTTCAAACACTTCAGTTATTCACCTCATATTTTAGTAAAAAAATTATTAAAAAAATCACTTCCCAAACGAATTATTAATCTTTTACACTTTAAACTTGAATTCATTCTTTCATCCCATTTAATATTAATAAGCCTGATAAAACTTATCGTGTTAACTATATGTGATATCTTTCTCATATTATTATCACTCTTATAATTTCATCAAAATCTCATTATATTTCTTGTATTTTTATTAAACTTTCACTTTTATTAGCTTCATTATTAATAGATAGAAGGATGATATTACAATTTGACTTAAAATATAAGTTGTTAATTGTCACAATTGAAACTAAAAACATTAAAGGGAGATTTTGATATACTGTAGACGTACTAAGTTTCTAAGGGTAATTAAAAATACTCTTCCTGAGATTTACTTAAAATGTGAATTATCTCTTTGTAGACGTCCCCGAACGTCCCGGGAGGGTTAAGTCCCGTTCTGTTCGTTTGGGCTCACTACAGTTCAAGGACTCGATTGTCACGGTTCTAAATCTTGAACCAAAGAGTCCAAATCCGGCAAATCGTTTTTGAGAAAACAGATTTTTGAAAGAAGTGCCAAACATGGACTGCTTTGCCAGATACAGAGTCGCCACCTAAATATTTTTTATGGGGAAATTTAGGAAACCCTGACTCGGTGCCAAAGGTCACGTGTCCGTCATCACCAAAGTTGCCTCGGCTCGGGAACTTGGGTACGATTGGGGAAGGTCACTTCGTGAGCACCCCCGCTCGCCCGGTCAAAGACCGGCCTCTACTAATCATGATATCTATTTTTGAAAACATTGTGTGTTCTTATTCCGGTTATTAGCCTAGGTTACTATGTGATGCGCACAGCATACAAGTATAGACTGAGTCGCCTGAACTGGAACAAAACATTTCATGTTTGTTTGTTTGTTTGAAAATGGTTTGATGGTGCTACCCGCAGGTAGGCTAAGACGTGGATTTGCCACCCTCGGGTGGGCTTAAGAAAACATGATTTTGCCACTATCTAGTGGGCTTAAAACAAACATTTGATGAATTGTTCCAATCCAAATAACCCAACCTTCACCCACAGGCATTCAAGCAGTTATATTACATAAGCAATTAGCCTCATGGTAAGCATGATATTCATGGCAGTCACTCACACGCATGCAAGGATGCTAAAGCATAAAAACTCACCGAGTACTCCAAGCCAAAACAGAAACCGATTAGAAATCCATGCATGATCCTAATTATACAGAAATGCCTAATGCAACACATGCAAAAATGCAAACTATAGCAGGCTCGGCTATTCTAAATATGGCATATGGAATGCTACAGCTAACATGTATTCAATTTGGAATTGAAATACAAATGCAGTTAGTATGATGCGCCGAGCCCGGTGCGTGCAAAACAGATGAATGATGCAAACATGCTGTCATACTGTATGCTAATTGAAATATGCCCTAATCTAACCATCATAAGCAGGTGAATAAAAGGGAAGAAAGACGTGGGGTTGGAAGACATACATCACACTCACGCACACTTATTACAATTATGCCCTCGCGCAGAGGGTCCGAAAGAATAATATACAGTCCCGAATAAAAGAATAGTACAGTCCAAATAATGTACAAATTCCTAATTAATTTACAAATTAACTAAGAAAAAAATAATAAACTGGCATGCAAGCCAGGGACTTGCCTTGACTCTTCTTCCGATGATGGATGATGCATGTTCGGGTTGCCTTTGCGCGAAAATCCATGACGATGCCCCAATTAGCCTCTGTTTGCACCTGTTCTTGAAATGCGTGCCAAACTTCGAAAAGTTGTTAATTCTTCATTTTGCTGCAACAGAGAGCAGGAAAGGGGCATAGCAATGTATTTTCACAAATGTATGCATGCCTCGATCCTCGTGCCACCAATCACGCATATCGATGCATGATGGCCGAGGAGTCGAATTGTACAATTCAATATGGAATGAATGCAACACGAAAACACAACAAGACCTAACTCCATCATGGGTGATCTGGAGTGTCGGTGACTTGGGAATTGAGACACGTTCCGTCACTCGGAGTATGGAACGTACCTCGTTTCCCGTGCTCGGGCTAACTCCTATCCCGAACACGATGTAATATGCATGATATGCATGAAATGCAACTAAGATACAATCCTAACATACACAATGTTATGTAATGGCATACACGCTACACGAGGTGATACACAACCGAGCATACACAATGCTATGGATGAAATGGCATACGCAATGCAATATGGGCTTACACCAACATGAGAGAGCCTCAGCCACACTCACATAAGAGGCCATCTGATGAGAACAAGACGACTCGAAATGCGTGCACGCGTGCACGCAAACTGAGGACCGAACCTACGGCACGGAATGCCACTCTAATGAGACATGGCAAGACATGGAATATGATATGCAAACATGCAAAAATTAGTAGCAAAATGAGGGGGAAAACAGCCCCGAAACATGGCGAAATGAAACCCGATACAAGGAACGAGTCCCGAAACATGGAATTACGCACATGAAATGGCCTATAGCTATACAAAGCATGGATAATTGGTACATGGAATGAAAAGACAGAAGCAAGGCAGCCCCAAAATAAGCATTTTTACAGTTTAAAGCATGGCCAAACAGCAAGCACAAGTAGGGCTAAAATAGCATACAAAAATGGCTCCGCAAGGGAGGCAATGAGGCAAGTGGTAGCTGCAAAGCCCAAAAAGAAAAAGACCCTTCTAAAACACTGAAGAGGGACCAAAAATATGATGTTTTTCAGTAGATGAAAAGTCCCAAATCAGTATATAAACATGCTCAAAATGCAATGCCAGATTAAGGCCAACAAAGGGGCAAAGAAGTAACTGATATATGGGGGGCTCAAACAAGTGAGGGACCTTCAACAATATTGAAGAGGGTCCCAAAATATATCATTTTACAGTAGATGATCAAGCCCAAATCAGTATACAAACATGCTCAAAATGCAATGCAAGATTAAGGCCACAAGAAGGCTATAACACAAAGTATACAAAATATTCATCAAACAGCCGAAGACCCTTAATGAAACATGACAAGGGGGTCAAAATATGGCCACTTTCAGCTCTGATCATGGCCGAAAAACAGAAGCAAGATAAGCTAACAAAACATGCAAAAATGGGGACCACAGAGGGGTACAATGGCAAGTGATACATGGAAGTCCCCAACAGTGTTGAGCCCTTCTTCAATGTTGAAAAAGGGCTCAAAATAAGCCTATTTTCAATTTACCTCATGCTCCAAAACAGGTTACACATAAGCCAAAAATACTATACAAAATAATGGCATTCAAAGGGATATTGAAGCAAGTGCAACATGGGGGTCCCAAACAGTGTTGAGTCCTTAATGAAACAAGAAAATGAGCTCAAAAAAATGACATTTTCAGTTTTGGTCGGAGCTCAAAACAGCAAGCAAATAGGGCTAAGCAATGGTAAAAAATAAGGCCAAAAAAGAGGGGAAATGAACTTACCCTTGAAGATTACTCCTTGGCTGCCTTTTGGCTTGAGAAATGCTGCCTCCTAGCTGCTGGAAAGCTTCCCAAGCTGCTGGAAATGGAGTAGTGGTGGTGGTGCTTGGTGGTGATGAAGAAATGAGGTGTAGGACTTAGGAATTTTGGAGCTTGAGAGAGAGAAATGGAGAGCTTCAATGCAAGAGGCTTGGGGGAAATTTTGTAACACTAAAACCAGGTCTGGGCTGCTGGTTATAAAGGCCAAAGAGGGGGAGAAAGAGGGGGAAAAAAGGGAGGGAAAGTCCCTCCAAGTTTCCCTAAAAAAAAAGTCCCGCCGGATACAGGTTTTGGAGGGAAAACAAATACACAGCTGTAATGTATTCAACCTGAGGATCATGGCCGGCTAGGTATTAGAGCTGCAGGTGGCCGGCCGGCCACCCCCCATGGCCGGCCAGCCAAGGGTCAAAAAGGCCAAAATGATTTTCTGGCCGGCCACCAAATATTGGTGTCCTCCCATGTCCCCTCATCACAACCCTGTGGTTCAAAACTGGCAACTGTAAAACAGGAGAGAGAACAAGCCACTTTTAGGAGGGGTTCAAAAGGGTCAAATGGAATTACTGGCTGGCCATGTGATATTTGTGTCCTCCTAGGTGTCTACAACACAAATATGTGGTTTGGAGCTGAAGAAAGTGACCCTAGGGTGGTCAACATTGGCTTGGAAGTGTGGAAAACGGGCGTCGGAGGGCGATGAAGGAAATATAACTGGTTGCTGGAGCAATTACTAGCCTCCCACCCTTCTACGGCCTTCCTGGTGATGAAACAGAGGTACCTGCCAAAAATGAACGAAAACCGATGCAAAATGAATGTTCGGGGGCCAGAACGCGCAGTCCGAGGCCCCGAAAACTGCCTGTTAGGCATCGGGAGTGGTGTTCGGCCATGAAGTGGGTCTCTCAGACCTCAGTGTCCCTCAAAAGGGAGTAAATAAGATGCATGCCAAAAACCGGAGCGAACGGAGATGGTTAGGCGGTCCCGAACCGAGGCATACGGCCTGACGGCTCCGAAAACCGGGAACCGGGCTCCGAAATGGGCAAAATGGCCTACAGCCACAACATGTAGCCCACGGCCACTGAGAGACGGTCTACGGACCTCTCCCCCCCCTCAGGAAAAGAAATAGAGAAAACCGAGCCTGGTTCGCAAACCGAGGCAAGGCACAGAAGAGGGTTCGGAAGTCCGGAGGCAGGGCTCATGGCCGAGACTCTGAGACTTTTGAACGAGCACAACATGCAACATTACCAAGCGCTCAACTGGTGACGTCTGAGTCTTAAGGTCGGTCAAAAATGGGGTGTCTACAGTTGGTCCTCTTTGACAGAACTCGGAAGTCAAGAAATGACGGGAGTGAATGTTAAAGCCCAGAGACGACCCATTTTTGACAAGGCCGAAGACTTAGACAATCATACAAGAAGAACAGAGATGTGCCCGCAGGCATGCCCGCAGGCAAGGGGGGGCAAAATGCAAAGCGACATGCACAGAGCCAGATGTAACTTAATGATCATGCAAATGCAGCAAGCTGTAATGAAGCGAGAATTCGCAAATAGATGCAACAGTTTTAAGCAAGAATGCAAAGCAACAACTACATTTCATGCAGTTAGGAATGCGGAGAATTTATTCAATTCTCGTCGCGTCTCGCACGGAAAAGATACGATACCTGCGCGATTCGTCTGGTCGCACCAGTCTCAAATGAACCGTACATACAATATCGTGCCTGCAAAAAAGAGAAATTCAACAAGCACAATGTGCTAACAACATATATTCAATGTGATTCCGAAAGTTTGACACACGCAGTGCCGGCGAGTGAATGCATCGCAATGCGAGAAAGGAACGTGCGTGACAACGCATGCTGAAGCACAGAGGTATGGCAATATCAAGAAATGTGCATAATAATGCAAGTATGCTCATGAGAATGCAAGTTATGTGCATGATAATGCAAAAACGAGCATAAATCAGGGTGCCCGTTTGTAATGAAACAACGAGCAAGGAAACGCGTGTTTCGGCGAAGGCGACCCGATTGCGGCCTCTGATTCACCCCCCGGAGAGGTGACAACACATTCAAAAGGGATACACTCTGATTTTGATGAGTAATGATGAATCACATGTCAGAAGTTGAAGCCGAAGTTCCGGCGGAGCGGTTTCGCGACCGAAAGTGCACTTTTCTTGAAATTTTTCAGGTCCCGGGAACTCCAATCTTCCTCAAAATTTGCAGAGAGCTAGGTGAGCATGTGGGGGACACCACGGCCAGTTATCTTCCCCAGGGGAGGCCACCGGCCAGGTTTCATAAAGAGGATGGTTGGCCAGCCCGAAAAGGTGGCCGGCCGGCCACCTGCCCAAAACCGTGGGTAATTTTGTCTTTTCACCTTGTTTTCTTTATATTCTCTTGCTCAATCACTTTGAGCTCATAAACACAGCCACGAAATCTTCTCCTCTTCCTTCCCAAACCATTTTCCTCTTCAGATTTGAGCTCCGTACGCGTTTTCCAATGCCCCACGCAAGTTGTTTTCGTGAAAACATTCAGTTTCAAGCACTTTGAACTGATTAAATTTTGATTTCGGTGCTTCTTTTCTCATTTTCACCACTTGAGGTAAGTTTGTCTCAACATTTGGAAGATTTTCTCGGGAGTTGACTTTTGTTGACTTTTCCATTCCCCGGGAGTTGACTTTTGTTGACTTTTTTTTTTTCAATTCTAGCTCATTTTTGCTCGTTTTTGTTCATTTTGCAGATTTTTCGAAATGGCGGGTCATTTTCCTCACGGTGGAGGTCCTTCAGGTGCCAGGGATGATCCCGATGTCCTGGCCCTGCCTCCGAGGGTTCGACCCTTCATTCCCGAGAGGTACGCCCCGCCAGTACACGTTCTTCCGCGGGCCGTTTTTCGTCACTTCACTGACTTTGATGAGCGAGCACCCGGAGATCTGCTTCTACGGGAGCCAGAGTATCACCTTTCTCACGAGGCACGAGAGGTATTTACTTCGTTTTCTGTATTTTTCGTGCATTTCGTACCTTTGCCATATTTGAACACACAGTTTAGTCTATGACATAGCATTTTGTTCGCACCTTGAACACACGGTTCAAACACTTAAATTTCCGAACACTCAGCTCATAAATTGATCGTGAACACACGGCACACATTAGTTGAGAATTGAACACACAGTGATCGTGAACACACGGCACACATTAGTTGAGAATTGAACACACAGCTCAAACACTGATTTGTCGAACACACACAGCCCGAATTTGAAGGTGAACACACAGCACATACTGACTAAGAGTAGAACACGCAGTCCAAACTCTGATTTTCTGAACACACAGCTCGGATTGATGGTGAACACACGGCACACACTGATTGGGAATTGAACACACAGCCCAAACATTGGAGATGAACACGCAGCCCATATTTTGATGTCGAACACGCAGCTCGCACTGATTTAGAGTAGAACACGCAACCCAAACTCAGATTTTCTGAACACACAGCCCAAATTGATGGTGAACACACGGCACACACTGGTTTAGAGTAGAACACACAGCCCTAACTCAGACTTTCTGAACACGCAGCCCAAATTGATGGTGAACACACGGCACACACTGGTTTAGAGTAGAACACACAGCCCTAACTCAGACTTTCTAAACACACAGCCCAAATTGATGGTGAACACGCGGCACACACTGATTGAGAGTAGAACACGCAGCCCTAACTCAGATTTTCTGAACACGCAGCCCAAATTGATGGTGAACACGCGACACACACTAATTGAGAGTAGAACACGCAGCCCTAACTCAGATTTTCTGAACACGCAGCCCAAATTGATGGTGAACACGCGGCACACACTGATTGAGAGTAGAACACGCAGCCCTAACTCAGATTCTACTTCGCACGCAGCCTAAATTGATGGTGAACACACGACACACACTGATTGAGAGTAGAACACGCAGCCCTATCTCTGACTTTCTGAACACACAGCCCAAATTGATGGTGAACACACGGCACACACTGATTGAGAGTAGAACACGCAGCCCTAACACTAATTCTCTGACTTTCTGAACACGCAGCCCAGGTTGATGGTGAACACACAGCCCACACTGATTTAGAGTAGAACACGCAGCCCTAACTCAGATTCTACTTCGCACGCAGCCTATTTACTGGCACACAGCTTATTCATTTCATTTGCACACAGCTCATGCATTTATACTAACACATGTATTCATTCTGAATGCAGGTTGGTTCTCGCACCGTGCGAGGATATGGTTCCACCACTGCTAGAGAGTGGTATGCTGAGCTTCCGGAGGCTGTCCGTGATTTAGTTGATTTGGCAGGGTTCGGGGCCTTCTGCATGGGGTTATCGCATTGTCCTGCCAGGAGGACATTGTTGGCAGCTCTGGTGGAGAGATAGTGGGATACCACCAACTCCTTCCATTTTTCCGCCACCGGGGATTTGACTATGACCCTGTTGGATTTTGCTGTACTGACCGGCCTGGACATAGGAGGTTGGCCCATTCCTTACGACGAGGATATGGGCGAATGAGAGGCCGCTTGGATACATCTGCTGGGGGCCCGCCCGCCTGTTGACAGAGCTTCCGGGAGAGTCCGATACACTTGGTTCTTTTCCCATTTTCGGAGAGAGGGGATGGAGCCCGGGACTCCTGAGGAGGCAGAGCAGTATGCCCGTGGTTTTCTTATGTTCCTCTTCGGGACTACTCTGTTCGCCGATAGAGGGAACACGGTTGGGCTATATCTATTGAGCGCTTTGGTGGACCTATCACAGGTCGGACGGTACGACTAGGGTGGCGCCGGCCTGGCTACCCTTTACTGCTACATGAGCGCGACCTCCCGCGGGCAGGGGGATTCACCTGGCGGTTATTGGAGAGCCTGGGAGGTATTTTCTGTCCTCTTGGTTTACATTTCTGCTCCTCATTACTTGTACATTGCACGCACAACGCACTTTACACTCTGTATTTTGCCCTCAGCATTTTGTATTTACATTCTGCACTGCTTTCCTCAGTTATGGGTCTACGTATATTTCCCGACGTTAGCCCCAGAGTTGGTGGTGGCAGGGCCCCTCATGACCCCATACTCACTGGTATTCGAGGGCCAGCATCGGCCGAGACCCCGAGAGACTCTCTTTTATTTGCGGCAGTATTTTGACACCGTGCGGACGACAGAGGTATTTCAGAACTCTCAGTTCCTTCTGTTTTCATCTTTGATTTGTCCTGTGTATTCCCGATTTCTGATTGGTCTATGCACTGGTCATCCGCAGATTACATGGCAGCCCTGGGCGCCCTTGGGTGATGGTCTCCGATTTCAGTATGCCAGAGGATCAGGCACCTTCCAGTATAGGATCCTGTTCGAGGGACCGGTTGGTAGAGCATGGTTTCTGGGGGAATGCTTTTTGCGTCAGGTATGGGGGTACACTTCTCAGGACCCTCCCGCAGCACCTCCAGCCAGTTATGCGGACTGCTGATAGGCTCTCTACCCAGGATGTTGTTAGTGCTATGCTGGGCACTGATGCTTTGCTACATCTTACGGAGGGGGACTACGCCACTTATCGCCATACATATCTGATGCCTCCCTTGACGGGAGTGCGTACTCCGTCACTGAGGCCTGCTGATGTACTATCTTCGAGTCAGGCTCGTGCTACAGATATCCCTTCCTCCAGCAGGGCTGGTACGTCCAGAGGTGGGCGCGGATTCATTCCTCCGACCCCTCCGACTCTTCATCATCCTGGATGGCCAGACATGCCGACCGAGTTGACGAGTTGGCGATTTGGGACTCCTTACCAGGTCTCGCTGGAGCCTCCTCTTCCTGACCATAGATATGTCAGAGACCCTGATTCACCACCGGTATGTTTTACAGCTTTGATTTATCAGTCGGATACTTGGGCATTCATTCATTTACTGATAGTTTTGCATTTGCATCTGTAGCCTCCAGTTGAGTATGTGGATGAGATGCTTGGAATGCTGGCCACATTTGAGGGCATGATCCTACAGAGGGAGGCACAGCTGGCCATTATGGGTGTGCAGGTACTGTTTATCTTTCCTGCATTTATCATATTTCTGATGACACGCTGGTTTTGGACATTCTACTACATTGATAGGCTGTTTGTGTAGAGCACATCTGACACACATCCCACTCTCATACTGTACTTGCATCTGATTTTCATATTTGAACTGATGTCTTGAACTCTTCACTTTCAGATGCCTCCTGTATATGCTCCGCCGCAGGCCGGGCCACCCGGGCCTTCTCAGGGGAAGGTCGATCGTCTGGATCTTTTCGAGGTGCTGGGCCATCTGGGCCCTTTTCGAAGAGCTGGGCCATCCAAGCCTTTTTCAGGGAGCTGGGGCCCATCCAAGCCTTTCCGATGAGCTCGAGGAGGGTCCTCTCGCAGGCGCAGGGCACATATTATAGAGGCGGAGCTCGATGAGGATGAGGAGGAGGAGGAAGCCACAGACCGTCAGTCGGAGGACAATCCACTGAGGAGGGGGATTTCCGGTCTTGGTTTCGGGAGTGGAGGCGAGGCTGAGGGGGGATCTTGAGGATGACAGCTCCGACCCGGATGGTGATGGTGGTGCAGAGGTTGTCCCGCAGAAGAGGATGAGGGGGGCTCCTTATTCCCGCTCCCGAGGACATTGATGCTGCTGTTTCCTGCTTTATTTTCCTTTATGCTAGTAGTTTGTAGCACTTTTGCATATTGTTAGGCAGTTTTATTTTCTGTAAAACTTGTACCTTTGTTTGTTGTAAAACATGATGGAATGAAACAGCTTTTGAAAAAGTGTTGTATTTTTTATGTTCTCAGCATCGCATCGCATCATTTTGCACAAAAATGGGATCGAATGGAAACGTGCCTTGTGTATTTACCGGGTCAGGTAATGAACCGACGCAATAAACTAAACAACTCGACTCACTAAGAAATAACAGAATCTCAGCAAGTTTACAACTCGATAAGCAAAGTACAACAATGTTAACGACTCGGTAAACAAGACTTAACAAAATTGCGTAAACGAAGAGTAACAACTCAAAACACAAAATGCGACAGCTCGACAAAACTTACAACTCGATAAACAAAACGACAACTCGATAAGCAAAATATAACAATGTTTAAACAAAACAAAGCGTACTTCGGACGATCTGGGTGATGGAACGCATTCGAAACTGAGAGAAATAGAGGCCTTCAACATTCCCGATGCATCGAAATGCTTCGAACTTCCTTCCGGAGGGCAAAACAGGACCAATGAGCATGGCCGGCCACATTTTGCATTTGGGGATTGAAAGGTGGCCGGCCGGCCAGTTTTTTTTTTTTTTTTTTTGAGTCAAAGGTGGCCGGCCTGCTAGAATAGGTGGCCGGCCGGCCACTTTTCCCTGCAACCCACAGAATTCTGACACTTGTCCTTCGAATAGTGTTTCACCCCCTATAAAAGCTCCAACTTTGGAACTCATTCATTTCATCACTGCTTTGCACAAAAATGGAGGCATTTCTCGTAGAAAATCTCACATCTTGGATCTCTTCTTTAGATGGCTCGGAAAAGTTGAACTTCCGGGGTTTCGGCTTGAATGCACTATTCACGCTAAGCCGGACTCCGCTACACCTTCCTTTCCTCCATGCTGCGGCGAGGTTTTGGAACCCAGTGACGCACGTCTTTAGCTTCGACGGGCAAGAGGTATGTCCCACTTTTGAAGATTTTCAAGTTTTGATGGAATCCGAGCGAGGTGAGGAAATCTTGCCCCAACTCAATTTTGGCTATGCCCAACCTTAGGGCGGATGTGCGGACTCAACGTGCATGATGCTCGATCCCTGATTTGTAACGGAATGTTGGATATCCCAAGCCTGATTTACCGGTTTTCCGATGCTGGTGACCGCAGCGACCATCATTGGCAAAGTTTCCGGCGACACGCCCTCTGTTTATGCATGTTATCTCATTTTCTGTTTGCCTCAAGCTTTGGAGGATCCAGCATCCGTCTGGTTGAAGTGGCTCAAGGCTTGAAAGAAGAAAAGAGTTGCATCGCCATGACATTGGCTGAGACACTGATGGGCTTGGATGCTTTCTACCGTCGGGAGACAACCAGGTTCGCAGGGAGTCCATTACTGCTGCAGGTAATGTTTCCCACCCGATCTCACATATGTATTTGCTCACATCACTCGTCCCTCAGGCTCGGTTTTTCTCACAAAACCCTTTTCTTACTTTTCTCTCATCATACATCTCTCTATTCTTTATTCTCTCATTTTTCATCCCTCCCCAGGTATGGTTGATGGATAAATTGCAAGTTGTGGACTCTTGCCCAGCCTACTCAGCCCGCAGCTACTTCTTTCGACCTCGTCTAGTCGATGCTCTCGATGAGGGATGGTGGTTTGCCTGGATGTGCAATCTATCGGCAGATCGCATTGCTTGGCGTTGTCCTTGGCTCAATCTTCCGGCAATGAGCTACAGTATGTCCCGGCAGGTCGGGATTCGATTAGTCGGCTTGACTCACTGCGTATTCTATTTCCCATTCCGTATTCTGCGCCAGTTTGGCCAAGATCAGACTTGCCCACCAGAGGGGATAGAGTATCCGGCTACATTCCCGGTTCGGGGCACACAGCTGGCTCGGCAGGCCGCAGCGTGGAGAATTAGAGAACTCCTGGCTCCTGCTCCCACTTTTAGTTGCACTTTGTCTGACGAGTGCTGGGATTGGCTCAACGAAGAAGCACAGGTTGGGCCAAGCTTGGCATCGGGGGCTTCAACCAGCTCTGGAAGGGGGCGCAGGGACACTTGACTTGACTATGCCCCGGATTTATTGCTTTATTAGTACTTTCAAGTTTTCATTATGAGTGTAATAAAAAGCAACTTCAATTGTATGCAAGAGCAGGAGAACTCTGTTTTGAAATCAATGAAATTGAAGGTTGTGGTACTGAAAATTTTCCGCTTTGGTCCAAAAATGGTCTTAGTTGTGAAAAGATTGATTTGAACAAAGTCAACTTTTATTAAAACTTTTCAAAACTATTTTCGATATGGATCAGAACTGGACACGCCTGAGATCTGTCACTGAGATGCACAACCCCGGATCCTAGCAACTGGAAAGTTGCCCCTAGTCTGAATAGTGCCTCGGCAATTCATGGCAAGGGAAAGTTGCTCCTAGTCTGAATAGCACTGTACCGGAGATCACGATAAATGCTGATGAATGGAAATGACTGAGATGATCAAATGGACAAAGTTGATCGGGGAAAAGATTTATGGCTGAACTTCAGGATGAAGCTGCCTACGTATCCCAAAGATGGGAATCAAGCCTTACGTAGTTTAGGCTTAGGTTCGCTCGGGTATTTTCACTCTCCTTTTGTGCTCTAACTTTTGCCAAGGCCGCCCTTTGCGGGTTTTCAACCTTGCGAGCTCAGTTTTTATATTTTCAAAATTTTTTTATGCTCTGAGTTTTGCCTAGGTCGCCCTTTCGGGTTTTCGGCCTAGCGAGCCTCTCAGGGGTAGTATTTCTTCAACTTGTCCATGTTGATCGGTTAGGAAAACTCTAAGCCATCTAGATCCATCAGAACCACAGCTCCACCTGACCAGATTGACTTAATAATGTAAGGACCAGTCCAATTAGGTCTGAACTTGCCCCTTGGGTCGTGGATGGGAGCTCGGTTGTCCTTGAGTACCAAATCTCCTTCCTTTAAATTCCTGGACTTGACTTTCTTGTTAAAAGCCCGGGCGATTCTGCGTTGATAGCCTTGAATGTGGTACAGTGCTTTCAGTCTTCTCTCATCAAAGAGCATGAGTTCCTCGAATCTGCTTTGTTGCCAATCTGCCTCGGCTATTTGACACTCGGCCAATACTCGCAATGACGGAACCTCAATTTCAATAGGTAGAACGGCCTCCATTCCATAAACCAGTGAATACGGAGTCGCCGCAGTAGAAGTTCTGATTGAAGTCTGGTAGCCCCACAGAGCAAACGGCAGCTTATCTGGCCAGTCCCAGTAGGTTTCCACCATCTTCTGCAATATATGCTTGATATTCTTGTTGGCGGCCTCAACCACTCCATTGGTTTGCGGCCGGTATGTAGATGACTTATGAAAAGCCACGTTGTATTTTTCCAACAAGTCTATCACTTCCTTCTTGAAGTGGGAACCATTATCTGAAATTATCTCATTTGGGACCCCGTAGCGACAGATGATGTTGTTTCTGATAAACTTTGCAACGTGCGAAGCCTTCAACACCGTGTAAGATTGGGCCTCAACCCACTTTGTAAAATAATCTATCGCAACCAGGATGAACTCATGCCCATTCGACCCCTTTGGCGTAACAGCCCCGATCACATCAATTCCCCAGACTGAAAATGGCCATGGTGAAGTCATGTTGTACAGCTTTGTCGGCGGGATGTTCATGCGATTTGCATGAATCTGACATTTGTGGCATCGCCGAACGAAACCGATACAATCCTCCTCCATGGTGGACCAGTAGTACCCCTGTCTGAGGATCTTCCGTGCCAGCATTACCCCATTCATATGTGCTCCACATTCTCCTCCATGGATGGCTTTTATTAGGTGCTTCGACTCTTCGGTATCAACACATAGCTTATGCATTCCCAGATGACCTCTTCTGTACAGCTTACCTCCACAGATGATGAACTGAATGGCTAATCTTCTTATTGCCCTTTTATCCTTGGCATTCGCCCCCGGCAGATATGTTTCCTTCTCTAAGAAATTCCAAATGTCGTAATACCAGGGGTTTTTGTCCTGAACCTCATCTATAGCAGCAATCGACTCATAGGCTGGTGCAAACTTCTGGTCAATGATGACTGGACGCATCCGGACTCCACACGGGATGTCTATCATGGAAGATAGAGTTGCTAAAGAATCTGCGAACCTGTTTTTCTCTCTTAGTAGATGGGTAAAACTTAGCTTCTCGAACCGAGGAATTAGCAAATCCAAGGTTTGGTGATACATCATCATCTTTTCCTCTTTTACTTTACAGTCTCCTTTTGCTTGAGACACAACAAGGTTCGAGTCCCCAATGACGTCCAGTCGTCTTGCTCCTAGTTCTAGGGCTACTTCTAGGCCAGCAATGCATGCCTCATATTCTGCTTCGTTGTTTGAGACTTTGAATCGGAGTTTGAAGGCTAGGGGAATACGGGAATTGTCGGGTGCTATCAGCAGCACTCCTATCCCGTACCCGTACTGATTTGACGCTCCGTCAAAGTACATCGTCCAAGTTTCGTCGTCGATATGCAAAATTGTTTCATCTGGGAACAAGTATTCAACTGCTTCATCCCCCTCAACCGGATGGTCGGCAAGGAACTCTGCTACCGCTCTTCCTTTGACTGACTTGCGTGTGACATACTTCAAATCAAATTCGGAGAGCAACAGCAACCAACGAGCTAGCCTACCCGTAAGTGCTGGTTTCTCGAAAAGATATTTGATGGGATCGAGACGTGAAACCAACATTACGGAGTGAGCTAACAGGTAGTGCCGCAGCTTCCTGGTAGCCCATACTAAAGCTAAGCAAGCCTTCTCCAGTGGTGTATAGCGAGTTTCATATTCTAGCATCTTCTTGCTCAGATAGTAGATGGCTCTCTCCACCCTGTCTTCAGACTCTTGTGCAAGCATACAGCCCATCATGGTCTCAGTCACTGATAGGTACAAAATCAACGGTTTCCTTGGTTCTGGTGGTGATAAAACGGGCGGGTTCTGTAGATATTCTTTGATCTGCTCAAACGCTGCTTGACATCGGCCGTCCCATTGAAATTTCTTGTCTTTCTTCAGGAGACCAAAAAGTGGTTCACAAGTCAAGGTTAATTTTGAGATAAACCGCCTTATGAATTGCACTTTACCCAGAAAGCCTCTCACCTCCTTTTCAGTCCTTGGTGGGGGCATTTCTAGGATGGCCTTGATTTTGGAAGGGTCGACTTCGATGCCCCTTTGTGTGATCAGAAACCCCAGCATTTTTCCCGCTGTAACACCGAATGTACACTTTTGAGGGTTCAGCTGCAACCGGAATTCCCTGATCCTTCGGAAAAACTTATGCAAGGCGGTGTAGTGGCCCTCTCTTTCTTTGGACTTGACAATCATGTCGTCCACGTACACCTCAACCTCCTTGTGGATCATATCATGTAATATTGTGGTCACGGCCCGTTGATAAGTAGCTCCAGCATTCTTCAACCCAAACGGCATTACTCTATAGCAGTATGTCCCCCACGGGGTGGTGAATGCAGTCTTTTCCCTATCTTCTGGTGCCATTACTATCTGGTTGTAACCTGAGAAGCCATCCATGAATGAAAGCAACGCGTGCCCCACTGTGAAATCCACCAACTCATCAATATGTGGTAAGGGAAAGTCGTCCTTTGGACTAGCTCTGTTCAAATCCCTGAAGTCCACGCATACTCGGATCCTGCCATCCTTCTTCGGCACCGGAACAATGTTGGCCAACCAAGTCGGATATTCAGATACCAGCAGGAAACCTGCGTCGATTTGCTTGGTGACCTCTTCCTTAATCTTGAGAGCCCAGTCCGGGCGGATCCTCCTGAGTTTCTGTTTGACAGGTCGGGCCTCGGGGTCAAGGGGGATCCGATGCTGTACAATCTCAGGATCGATTCCAGGCATGTCTTCGTAGGACCACGTGAAAACATCTTTGAAATCTTTTAATAAAGCGACTAAGCACTCGTGTTCCTCCGAAGACAACGTGGACCCAATCTAGACCAGCTGCGGGTCCTCCTCAGTACCAATGTTCACGGTAGTGATTTCGTCCACTAGGGGTTTGACAAATCTTTCCTGCTCCTGCTCAATTAATCGTTGCAAAACCGGAGGAACTTCGTCCTCGTTGTTTTCAAAATTTTGAAAGTCTGAATTAATGCAATAAATTAAGGGCATAGAAAAGTACTCAGAAACCACAGTTGCTTGATTCTCATTAGGCACATCCAAATTGTCCGATTCATTTACAACAGACTCAAATGAAAAGGAAAAAGACAACCTAGACAGGACTGTGGCATCCGGGTAACATCCCCAAGAGTACTAGACTCAGACTCAGTCGAGCTGGAATCTGATTCCGACTCACAAGACTCGGTGGAATCAGATTCCGGCTCACTACCTGACCCAGTGCTGCTGGACAAAAATCCCTCTTCGTATTGCCAAGTGAGAGAGGGTGCGATAGATGCATCCAAGATAGCTGTTGGTTGGCTCGCAGCCGTTTCATCCCCAATCATGGAAACCTCGAAGTTATCCCCCAAGCACTTATGGTCGATCGGAGGATCAGAGAGTAGACATGCCAGTGCTACCCCCATTTCAAATTCTGTGCCCTCAGGATCCACTGCTTTACACTGCTCAACCTCAGCTGATGGGTCCGTCTGCTCTTCGGCAACATCCTCCCCGGATAGTTGCAGGTCGAAGAAGATCTCGAAACCGGGCACGCGCTTCTTCTCTGCGTTTATCCACGGCTCTGGGAAGCCGCAAAATGGAAAGTCCTCTCCCTCCCGGACAAAGCGTCCGTTCAGGGTACCCTGAATGGGCCTATGCATTAACTCAAAAGGCTTCCCAGCCTGCTTTGCTCTGGCTCTTCCGGCCATTTCTTTTCCCTTCCTCACCCAGTCCTCTTTGGTGGGCAGATAACCCAGTCCAAAGGTGTGCGGGTTGTGTGGCACTTCGGCCAATAATGCGACACCTTTCCTGCCGCTCCTTCCTAATCCCATCCCGGGGATGTGTCGTAGCTTGTTCATGAGGTAGACGGATTGAGCACTGACGTACACACCTTCATTCACAACCATAATATTCTGCACCACCCGGGCCTCAGCCAAAGTGAACCCCGATAAGAACACATCCTCCGTGCCATGCTCGATTTCTAGAACTGGTGTAGACACTTCCGGCGGCGGATGGATGGATGAATTTCCGAAGACAATAGCTACCCCCTTCCCATGAGGGTACTTCAGCATTTGATGTAGAGTGGAAGAGACTGCCTTTACTTGGTGCAACCACGGCCGCCCCAAGAGTAAGTTGAAGGTTGCGGGAACGTCCAAGACATGAAATTCGATGCTGTGTTGTCCTGGACCAACCTTGGTCTGAATCTTGACAGTCCCCATCACTTCTCGGCTAGTATTATCGTATGCTCTGATCACCTGAGTTGTCGGGATGAAGTCTGCGGGCTTCAACCCGATTGCGTATGCTGTTCTGGTTGGGCAAACATTGATGGCAGACCCGGTATCAACAAGTATCACCGGTATCCACTTGTCTCTACATTCCACGGAGATGTAGAGAGGTTTGTTATGATTCACACCCTCAGGCGGCAGTTCTTTGTCTGAGAAGGTTAAAGCCGGGGAACCTCCTCCCGGAAAAACTAGTCCAACCAGCTGCTCTGGTGTAGTGTCTATAGAGAGTTTGGCCCTGTCTATAGCAGATAGGACAGCCTGTCTGTGTACTCGCGACGCCATAAGCAGTCCCCAGATGGAGATGTCTACTTGTATCTTCTTCAATTGCTTGAGCACAGCTTCTTCTTCAATCTGTTTCTCTCTCTGTTTCTCAGCTTCCTTGTCTTTCCCGGATGCCTCAGGTTGGTCTAAGTGCGGAGGCTTGAAATACCGCCCACTTCTTGTCATGTGAGCGATGTCGTCAATATACCAGGTATCATCTGGTTGACTACTTCCCCAATCCTTGTCTGTGTGGGCAAGACATAAGTCATCGTCTTCCCACCACATTCCGTCGGCAGCCGACAGACACCTGTCCGGCTCCGGTATGATCGTACTCGCAGCACCTTCAGTCTTCATGCTCGCAGCATTTGTTGTTCCCGTGCACACAGCACTCTCGACCCCCACATGGGCCTTAGCTTTTCTGATTCTCTCGGAATCCTCAAATTTTTGTTGCTCCAACTGTGTCAGTACAGCTGGTTGGTCAATATTCCCTGCATTTACAATCCCCAAATTCTGAGCGAAATTCTTAGTGCCGGTGCTCTCCGGCGGTATATTCTGACTCTCGGCCCTTCCGGCCACCACTGATACTCTTGCCCCTGCCGGGCCTTGTTCTGGTTGATATTCCACAATGTCTGGTTGATCATCTAACCATCCGGTAACTTCTGCCAACTCCTCATATTCGAACCAGTTGATTGTTGTATCCCCTGATTCTTGGTCGTTGAAGAACTGGAGGTTGGCAAAGTCCTCTTCCATTGTTGTCAGGTCATCCGCCCGCTGTTCAGGTCTGTCCCCCTGAATCACACACAGTTCATCTTTATCTGACAGTCCCACACTCGGCTCTGACTGGCCCACTGACTGGATGTATTCACTTGGATCATAGGCTCCTGCAGTGAGATTCTCAGACTGTTTCATCCCAAACTCAACACCCCCACTTTTCTCTGAAATCTGCCCTGTCCCATCTTCGGTGGTCACCACATTTGGCTCAGGTTGGGTTGTGGAGATGTCCATCATGCACAAGTCAGTGCAGACAGGAAGGATCACCTCCGGCTTAGGTAGGTGGGATGGGGTGATATAGATACTAGGATCGTAAGACACGACCCCAGTTTGGATGAAGTTGATTCTGTTGGGAGGAGGGGCTTGGTTATGTGGTGGGAGGGGATTTGTTGTGACGTTGGGTTTTTCGGGAGGCGCGATCACCTGCTTGTCAATAAGATCTTGGATCTCATGATGCAATCTATAGCAACGGTCGGTGTCATGACCGTGCTGTTGGTGATACGTGCAGTATCTTGCCGGGTCATGAGAGGGAGGGAGTGGATTTGGTAGTGGCCTCGGCTCCAGGGGCGTCAAATGCTTCTTCCTGATTAATACCCCCAGAGCCTTGGACAGGGGCATATAGAGGGGTGCAAAGGTTCTTTGGCCTCTGGGCTGATATTTTGTGGTTTGGGTATTACTTCCGGATGCACCGGAGAAGGGTGTGGCCGCCGCGGGCCTTGGATGGGGAGGGGGAGTGGTGGTGACCACACTGACCTCCGAAGCTCTTGTATTTGCAGCGCCACTCGGGCCTGCGTTGTTGTTGTGGTTAAATGTCCTCCGGGGTTGCTCCCGGTCCTGGTCAATCAGACCTTGTTTCATTGCATCATCGATCTGTACCCCCATCTCATGTAGATCTGAAAAGGTGGGAAAGGGGAGTACGATCATCTTCTGCATCAGTTTCGGTTGGAGATTGCGCACAATCATCCTGATTTGGTCTTTGTCTGTAGGCCTCAAAGTCATCATCGATGCCTTTGCCCTCCATCGGGTCACAAAATCTGAGAAGCTCTCTTTGGGCTCCTGCCTCGTCGTCTCAAGATCACGAGTTGTAATCTCGATCTGGGTATTGTACGAGTACTGTGCAACAAAGGCCTCAGCCATTTCATCCCAATTTCTTTTGACATCATCTTCCAGCTTTGCATACCAGATGGCGGCCACACCTGACAAGGTTCGGCCGAATAGTGAAAGTTTTTGTGGTCTGGTCAGGCCCATTGGCCGCAGAATGTCTGAAAATAGTCGAAGATGGACCATGGGGTCCCCAGATCCATCAAAGCGATCGATCTGGGGCATTTTGAATCTGTCTGGCAATGTCACGGCCACGTCGGTATATCCGTCCTCGATATCCGGAATAGCCTTCACCCCTTGGGATTTCTTAAAAAGCTTCTCAAGCTTGCTCAATTTCAGAGCTGTATGGTCTATCTCGAACTCGAAGGGAGAGTCCGGGTGGTTGGGTGTATGGGTCTTGGACAGTTGAGGCGGAAGCGGGGGCGGAGCCAGCCCCGTTGGAAGGCCCGTGTCCTCTCGTATGTTCTGGGCATTGGGTAGGGTGTTTTGGGTGTTTGGGAGGGCATTCTGAACAGTAGGTGTCTGCTCGGGTAATGGGATTCCCGACGGAGGAGGAGCTAGGTGTGAGGTTGATGTTCCGGCCTGTTGCTGGAGCCTAGTAATGAGCTCAGCCTGCTGGGACATGACTGTGGTCTGTTGCTTCGAAAATTCCGCTTGGCGGATGGCATCCTCCTGCATCTGTCTCATGCTCTCTTGCATTTGACGCATCATTTCCTCTATCCCGGCCATATTTTGTTGGTCCAACTGACTGATCGGTAAGTGTATCTCTATGGCGGAAACAGAAACCCCAACCTGACTGTTTGCTGCTAAAGTAGCCTGCTGCCCCGGTAATCCCTGCTCTGACACACTGCGCCTCCTTGGCTTTCTCCTAACAACTGGGGATAGGGAGTGGAACACTGGATGTCCGTCAACCAGATCCTCAGATCGATTGAGTCGGCGACCTCTCGTCCAAAGTGCTTAGGGAATATCTACTGGTTCGGAAACAATCGTGCTAAAACTGCCCCTAGCGAAAAGATAAAATAAAGCGAAAATGAAATAAATAACCAGATAAACGGGCAGCATAACAGCTTAAATTAAATACACAACACACAGTCGGGCATACAACACACGGTTGATAAGCTGAAAACACACTGTCCTCAATCACTGATCACTGTTCCTGTATCACTGTTCCCCAAAACTGAATCTGATATCCGCAGACAACTGATTCTCAGATACTGACTGATGCCCACAGGCCTGATGCCCAAACTCATAAACCGATACATGCATTCCTGTAGAGACGCACTCTAAAGCACATAACAGATAAGTGAGAGCCGAAACACCCCTATGTTGGGGTAGGGTTTCCCTGTCCTATTTTGTCAGGAGCTAGGGTTTCACTACGCACACAGCGGTTTCAAACAACCTATAAATGGGTAAGCAACCTGTCCTAGTTTGGAATGGTCACTATGGATCCGAATATGCACTAGGTCGAATGGTCAAAAAGGGTGCCCCGGTAAAACCAGGGTTTGTGTTCCCATGCTGTCAGAGCCCAGAGCTGATCAGCCTTATGGACATGCCTTGACAAGACAAGCCTCCGGCAAATCGTTCGAGAATGGCAAATGGCAAACACGGTGTTCTAGGCGCACCAATGCAAATGCAATACAAACAAACACACAAGTGTAGTCAAAGCAAGATATCATGAGTTCGAGTCAAGTTCTCTAAATCCCCAGCAGAGTCGCCAGAAACTGTAGACGTCCCTGAACGCCCCGGGAGGGTTAAGTCCCATTCTGTTCGTTTGGGCTCACTACAGTTCAAGGACTCGATTGTCACGGTTCTAAATCTTGAACCAAAGAGTCCAAATCCGGCAAATCATTTTTGAGAAAACAGATTTTTGAAAGAAGTGCCAAACATGGACTGCTTTGCCAGATACAGAGTCGCCACCTAAATATTTTTTATGGGGAAATTTAGAAAACCCTGACTCGGTGCCAAAGGCCACGTGTCCGTCATCACCAAAGTTGCATCGGCTCGGGAACTTGGGTACGATTGGGGAAGGTCACTTCGTGAGCACCCCCGCTCGCCCGGTCAAAGACCGGCCTCTACTAATCATGATATCTATTTTTGAAAACATTGTGTGTTCTTAATCCGGTTATTAGCCTAGGTTACTATGTGATGCGCACAGCATACAAGTATAGACTGAGTCGCCTGAATTGGAACAAAACATTTCATGTTTGTTTGTTTGAAAATGGTTTGATGGTGCTACCCGCAGGTAGGCTAAGACGTGGATTTGCCATCCTCGGGTGGGCTTAAGAAAACATGATTTTGCCACTATCTAGTGGGCTTAAAACAAACATTTGATGAATTGTTCCAATCCAAATAACCCAACCTTCACCCACAGGCATTCAAGCAGTTATATCACATAAGCAATTAGCCTCATGGTAAGCATGCTATTCATGGCAGTCACTCACACGCATGTAAGGATGCTAAAGCATAAAAACTCACCGAGTACTCCAAGCCAAAACAGAAACCGATTAGAAATCCATGCATGATCCTAATTATACAGAAATGCCTAATGCAACACATGCAAAAATGCAAACTATAGCAGGCTCGACTATTCTAAATATGGCATATGGAATGCTACAGCTAACATGTATTCAATTTGGAATTGAAATACAAATGCAGTTAGTATGATGCGCCGAGCCCGGTGCGTGCAAAACAGATGAATGATGCAAACATGCTGTCATACTGTATGCTAATTGAAATATGCCCTAATCTAACCATCATAAGCAGGTGAATAAAAGGGAAGAAAGATGTGGGGTTGGAAGACATACATCACACTCATGCACACTTATTACAATTATGCCCTCGCGCAGAGGGTCCGAAAGAATAATATACAGTCCCGAATAAAAGAATAGTACAGTCCAAATAATGTGCAAATTCCTAATTAATTTACAAATTAACTAAGAAAAAAATAATAAACTGGCATGCAAGCCAGGGACTGCCTTGACTCTTCTTCCGATGATGGATGATGCATGTTCGGGTTGCCTTTGCGCGGAAATCCATGACGATGCCCCAATTAGCCTCTGTTTGCACCTGTTCTTGAAATGCGTGCCAAACTTTGAAAAGTTGCTAATTCTTCATTTTGCTGCAACAGAGAGCAGGAAAGGGGCATAGCAATGTATTTTCACAAATGTATGCATGCCTCGATCCTCGTGCCACCAATCACGCATATCGATGCATGATGGCCGAGGAGTCGAATTGCACAATTCAATATGGAATGAATGCAACACGAAAACACAACAAGACCTAACTCCATCATGGGTGATCTGGAGTGTCGGTGACTTGGGAATTGAGACACGTTCCGTCACTCGGAGTATGGAACGTACCTCGTTTCCCGTGCCCGGGCTAACTCCTATCCCGAACACGATGTAATATGCATGATATGCATGAAATGCAACTAAGATACAATCCTAACATACACAATGTTATGTAATGGCATGCACGCTACACGAGGTGATACACAACTGAGCATACACAACGCTATGGATGAAATGGCATACGCAATGCAATATGGGCTTACACCAACATGAGAGAGCCTCAGCCACACTCACATAAGAGGCCATCTGATGAGAACAAGACGACTCGAAATGCGTGCACGCGTGCATGCAAACCGAGGACCGAACCTACGGCACAGAATGCCACTCTAATGAGACATGGCAAGACATGGAATATGATATGCAAACATGCAAAAATTAGTATCAAAATGAGGGGGAAAACAGCCCCGAAACATGGCGAAATGAAACCCGATACAAGGAACGAGTCCCGAAACATGGAATTACGCACATGAAATGGCCTATAGCTATACAAAGCATGCATAATTGGTACATGGAATGAAAATACAGAAGCAAGGAAGCCCCAAAATAAGCATTTTTACAGTTAAAGCATGGCCAAACAGCAAGCACAAGTAGGGCTAAAATAGCATACAAAAATGGCTCCGCAAGGGAGGCAATGGGGCAAGTGGTAGATGCAAAGCCCAAACAGAAAAAGACCCTTCTACAACACTGAAGAGGGACCAAAAATATGATGTTTTTCAGTAGATGGAAAGCCCCAAATCAGTATATAAACATGCTCAAAATGCAATGCCAGATTAAGGCCAACAAAGGGGCAAAGAAGTAACTGATATATGGGGGGCTCAAACAAGTGAGGGACCTTCAACAATGTTGAAGAGGGTCCCAAAATATAGCATTTTACAGTAGATGATCAAGCCCAAATCAGTATAAAAACATGCTCAAAATGCAATGCAAGATTAAGGCCACAAGAAGGCTATAACACAAAGTATACAAAATATTCATCAAACAGCCAAAGACCCTTAATGAAATATGACAAGGGGGTCAAAATATGGCCACTTTCAGCTCTGATCATGGCCGAAAAACAGAAGCAAGATAAGCTAACAAAACATGCAAAAATGGGGACCACAGAGGGATACAATGGCAAGTGATACATGAAAGTCCCCAACAGTGTTGAGCCCTTCTTCAATGTTGAAAAAGGGCTCAAAATAAGCCTATTTTCAGTTTACCTCATGCTCCAAAACAGGTTACACATAAGCCAAAAATACTATACAAAATAATGGCATTCAAAGGGATATTGAAGCAAGTGCAACATGGGGGTCCCAAACAGTGTTGAGTCCTTAATGAAACAAGAAAATGAGCTCAAAAAAATGACATTTTCAGTTTTGGTCGGAGCTCAAAACAGCAAGCAAATAGGGCTAAGTAATGGTACAAAATAAGGCCAAAAAAGAGGGGAAATGAACTTACCCTTGAAGACTACTCCTTGGCTGCCTTTTGGCTTGAGAAATGCTGCCTCCTAGCTGCTGGAAAGCTTCCCAAGCTGCTGGAAATGGAGTAGTGGTGGTGGTGCTTGGTGGTGATGAAGAAATGAGGTGTAGGACTTAGGAATTTTGGAGCTTGAGAGAGAGAAATGGAGAGCTTCAATGCAAGAGGCTTGGGGGAAATTTTGTAACCCTAAAACCAGGTCTGGGTTGCTGGTTATAAAGGCCAAAGAGGGGGAGAAAGAGGGGGAGAAAGAGGGGGAAAAAAGGGAGGGAAAGTCCCTCAAAGTTTCCCTCTAAAAAAAGTCCCCCTGGATACAGGTTTTGGAGGGAAAACAAATACACAGCTGTAATGTATTCAACCTGAGGATCATGGCCGGCTAGGTATTAGAGCTGCAGGTGGCCGGCCGGCCACCCCCCATGGCCGGCCGGCCAAGGGTCAAAAAGGCCAAAATGATTTTCTGGCCGGCTACCAAATATTGGTGTCCTCCCATGTCCCCTCATCACAACCCTGTGGTTCAAAACTGGCAACTGTAAAACAGGAGAGAGAACAAGCCACTTTTAGGAGGGGTTCAAAAGGGTCAAATGGAATTACTGGCTGGCCATGTGATATTTGTGTCCTCCTAGGTGTCTACAACACAAATATGTGGTTTGGAGCTGAAGAAAGTGACCCTAGGGTGGTCAACATTGGCTTGGAAGTGTGGAAAACGGGCGTCGGAGGGCGATGAAGGAAATATAAATGGTTGCTGGAGCAGTTACTAGGCTCCCACCCTTCTACGGCCTTCCTGGTGATGAAACAGAGGTACCTGCCAAAAATGAACGAAAACCGATGCAAAATGAATGTTCGGGGGCCGGAACGCGCAGTCCGAGGCCCCGAAAACTGCCCGTTAGGCACCGGGAGTGGTGTTCGACCATGAAGTGGGTCTCTCAGACCTCAGTGTCCCTCAAAAGGGAGTAAATAAGATGCATGCCAAAAACCGGAGCGAACGGAGATGGTTAGGCGGTCCCGAACCGAGGCACACGGCCTGACGGCTCCGAAAATCGGGAACCGGGCTCCGAAATGGGCAAAATGGCCTACAGCCACAACATGTAGCCCACGGCCACTGAGAGACGGTCTACGGGACCTCTCCCCCCCCTCAGGAAAAGACACAGAGAAAACCGAGCCTGGTTCGCAAACCGAGGCAAGGCACAGAAGAGGGTTCGGAAGTCCGGAGGCAGGGCTCACGGTCGAGACTCTGAGACTTCTGAACGAGCACAACATGCAACATTACCAAGCGCTCAACTGGTGACGTCTGAGTCTTAAGGTCGGTCAAAAATGGGGTGTCTACACTCTTATACTTTTCGAAATTACAAATAATCCATTAGCAGAATTTTTTATTTAACAGAATTAATAGGGAAAAAAATAAAAACGAAATTCTTAACTACTGTTTTATGGAATAACAAAATTACTCTTTTATGCAGTAACATAAACAAAAAAAAAAAATACTCTTTTATGCAACAACAAAATTACCTGAATTGTCAATTGAAATATATTTCTGACGTTATTAAAAACAATTAATTAACTTGATGATTTATTAATAAAATGGATAATTTGTTATGCAATTAAAAATTTGAAGGGGCATGTTGTAATTTTCATAACTACAAGGGCAATCCGTATTTTAAACAAGGGTATTGATATTCACGCTTTCATTTTTTCTTAGAACCCGACCACCTTCAACTTTTATTTTTTTAATTCCAATTTTGTCCCAACTTAAAATTCTACTTTTACCCTCATTCCTAATCTTCTAACCCTAATTTTCGAAACCCTAACCCTAACCCTAACTCTAACCCTAACCCTAATCACCTCCGACAATATCAACATCTTTGACCATCCCTCACTGTCGCAACCACCACCATCTTTGACCACTCTTCATCACTGCAACCATTACTCCCTTCGTCGTAATCAGCCACCACTTCCACCGACAAATACCTCCAACCCCTACTGCAAATCTGAATTAGAAAAGAGAGATCGAGCGCGTGCATGAGAGAGAGAGAGAGAGTGAGATCGATTTCCATCGCACGCGCTGCGATTGCAATGGTAGCAAGTGTAGAGATCACGATTGTGATGTTGACCCATTCAACACTGTGTTACTGAACCAAAATGATTTGTTCAGCATCGTGTTGTCGAACATTTAAGATTCATTCAACACTGTGGTGCCCCATCCATTGCAAGAGAGAGAGATTGATGAGAGCCTAGGGTTTTTAAAAGAAGATAAAAAAGAAGAGAGAAAAGGAACAGGGCAAGACATACAACCATGAAATCACTCGCCATAGCCTATGATAGTGGTTTTAATAGTGACCATTGTTGATGGTCTATCCTCTTGCTCTGTTTCTCACTCATAATTGATTGAAATGCAAGAAAACAAAGAAAACAGAGAGAGAGAGAGAGAGAGAGAGAGAGAGAGAGAGAAGGGGGTCACAGTAGTGAGAGGTGGTAGGAGGGTGGTTCCGGTAGGGAAGCACTGGGATGGCTGCCGGTCGAAATGGAGGTGGAGTTGGGGTTGGGGTTGGGGTTGGGGTTGGGGTTTGGGTTTAGGTTTAGGTTTGGGTTTGGGTTTGGTTTTGGGGTTAAGAGTATAATTGGTATTAAGGTGGGAGTTCAAAGAGAAAATGGAGGGGTTTCATTTTGCTGGGTGGAGATTCAAAGAAGTAAGGGGCCAAAGTAGAAAGGTAGGTGTAGACACCCCATTTTTGACCGTCCTCAAGACTTGGTTGTGCTTGTAGGTACACCCGGCAACTAGTTCGATTGCTCGCTGAGTACTCGACTGTCCCGGTGGAACGTCACCGGTTCGAGCTTCCCGGACCTTGTATCCTTTCTGCCCCTTTCTTGGACCTTGGTTAGGTCCTTTCTTAGTGGCCCTTTTGGTGCACTGCCGGCCATGGCATGGCACTGCCGGCCATGTCTTTGTGCTTGCCGGCCATTGGCATGGCCCTGCCGGCCATTGGCATGCCACTGCCGACCATTGGTGATGGCCGTCACCCCCCTGTCTCAGCTGGTTTTCTTCCAGATCTTTTGAGCCAGCTGGTTTTTTGTTTGCTATGAAGGGATGGAACCCTTGTAAAGCTTCTTGAAGAAGCTTTAGCTTTGCATTCCTCTATATAAGGAGAGGGCCTCTCTCCTTAGCAGAGGTTCAGCTCTTTTGACAAGAGATATAGCTCTCTCTCTCTCTCTCTCTATCTCTATATTGTTGTGGTTTTAGCCCATTTTCCTTGCATTTTTACACTACACCTCCAAGCCTACCACCTCCATCATTCATTCCATCACCTTGGAACTGATTGGCAGAGGTTAAAGAGCTCCTATCTTGGTCCAGAAGTTGCTGGGAATCTGCTCTTCAAGGGTAAGTCTCTACTTCCCCTTTTCTTGCATTATTTTGCTCCATTGATCAGCCTTATTTGCAAGCTTTTCTGGACTTTGTCATAAACTGAAAAGTGCCTTATTTTGAGCTCCTCTTGAAGTTTGATTAAGGATACTTTTCTGTTTGAGGACTTATACCCCCTTGTATGCTCTATCCCTCTTTTTAAGGCTTATTTTGCATCATTTCTTAGCCATATTTGTGAGCATTTTTGGACTTCGACATAAACTAAAAAAAGTCTTGTTTTGAGCTTATAAACATGTTTGTTTAAGGTCATGTTTCTGTTTGGGGTCACCTTCCCCCTTGCATGCTTCATTCCCTCATGTTTTGAGCTATGCATTTGAGCATTTGCATTGGCCTTGGTTTGGCCTTTAAGCCACTGAAATCCAATGGATTTTCAGTGGGTTGGATGTGTCTTTGAGCTTCAAAATCATAGAGGGGTGACCCTCTCACCCCTCATTCTCTTTACTAGCTTTATTGGCCTTCCAAAGGACCCCAATTTTGCATGTTGTGAAGTCACTTTTCAGGCCTTATTTGGTGAGTTTTAAAGTCTTCCTTGACTCTATCCGGAGCCCATTTTTCCATATTTTATGTCTACGATACATGGGTAGAGCAATCCTCCTTAAGGCTTTTAAAGGGGACCTTTCATTGCATAATTCCTTGAGCCATTTCAGGCCCTTTTGGTGAGTTTTAGGGCTGTCATAATTGAGTTCCAAAGCTGGTTTTGCTATGCTAAATGTCCTTGATGCATGTGTTGTGTAACCCCTTGCATGGCCCTCCAATGGAGCTCATCATTTTTGCGTGCAATGGATGCATTTCAGTGGCTATTTGGGCATATTTTAGCGGCTATTTGGGCATATTTTAGCATATCATGTTCCAATTTTTGATTGGTTTGGTGACCTCTCTTATGCTTCATGTACATGCCATGTAAACCATGCTTACTAGCCTAGGTTGCGTGTTGTTTTAGCCCCTCATGTTAGCACCTTTTGGCCATGCTCTGAACTAACATTGTGCTTATTTTGGACTGCCCTAGCTCTGTTTTTGGGCCTCATGGTCGAATGATGTCTATTTTGCATACTTGTAGTTCAATGCACTTGCCTAGCTTCGAGTTTTGAAGTTCATTGCATGCACATACTGAGGTGTGTTTATGTTTTGAGCCTATCATTCATCATATTTCAGAGCTTGTATCAATGCCATGTTGCCATGTTTTCGTCTCTTTAAATGCGTTTGAGAGTCGGGCTTGTATGCCCCATTTACCGACCATTGAATGAGCTGCATTTCGTTGCATTCCGAGTCATCATTTTAGGCCATTTCCCCACTGTTTCAGACCTGCCTAGGGTCTGTTTGGGGTTGATTTTGCCACTGGTGCGTTGCCTTGGGTACCCCTAGTGTAACGCACTTCACGAGTTTCGGTACCCGGGCCCCCTAGCTTGCATTGTGTGCCATGTTTGCATGTTTTGGGACCATTTTGTATCATGTTTCAGTGCTGGCAAGTGCATGTTTGTATGCCATCTTTCATCCCTTGCCATGCTTAGGTAGAGTGGCATTTGATGCCTTAGGATCGGTCCTTTGCATCCGTGCATGTTTGCACGTGTTTCAGTTGTCTCATTTCCACCAATGGCCACTGATTTGAGTGTGGCTGAGGTCCACTCATATTGGTGTAAGTCCATCGTGGATTGTGTATGCCATTTTAGTCCATTGCATTGCGTATGCTAGGTTGCATGTTGTCGCATGCTAGCCCCATTACATGTTGTTGCATGTTCATGTTGCATTTTGCCATGTTGTCCAAGGTTGTTGCCTCACATCCTGCTCATATGCTTGTTGCATGCTTGAGTTAGTTACATGCTTGCACACTTAAGTCTCATTGCATGTTTGCCATGCTTATGCGTTGCATCGTTGTTTGGAATAAGTGTTAATCCGAGCATGAGAAACGAGGGGCGTTTCATACTCCAAGTGGTGGAACGTGTCTCAATTCTCGGTTGCCGAAGGCCTTGATGATTCATGATAGAGTTCTAGGCTTTACTTGTTGTATTTGTGCATTCATTTTCATATTGATTTGCACAAGTTGGATCTTTGGCCATCATGCATCGGGATGCGTGATTGATGGTCATGGATCCGACTAGGCCTCTCCCTTGATGTTTTGAGGTGATATGGGGTGGCATAGTGCATACATGCCCTTGGGAGACCCTCCATTTTCTCTATTTTTTGCTTCGTTGTAGTTTGGTGTCACAGCACACCAGTGGCCGACAGTGCACCATTGATGGACGGCAGTGCATCACCCTTGGCCGGCAGTGCCCTGTTGATGGCCGGCAGCTCTCCTTTCATGGCCGGCAGGCCACTGGTGAATTCCCTAGTAGTGTTTTGGTAAGTTCCAGCAACAAGCATTGGAAGACACCCTGCAAACAGAGCCACGAAAGAGCAACCGGAAGGCGTTTCGAGGCGAGGAACCAATGTGAGCATGCATGCCTTCCTTCTTCAAAAGGAGCTGGAACAGCATCGTTTACTGCTTTCCCTATTTGTTTGTTGTCATTCATTTGATAGTTAATTAATTTGTTAATTAACTAAGTTGTGTAATAATTAGTTGTAGCTAGTTATTAATTCGGTTTTATAATAATTAATTAGCTCGTGAGTTAGTTAATTAGGCGGCTTGTATTATTTATTCGGACCCTCCGAGCGAGGGCACAATTGTAATAAGTGTGCGTGTGTGTGATGTATGTCTTCTAACCCCACGTCTTTCTCTCTTTTATTTACCAGCTTATGATGGTTAGATTACGGCATGTTTCAATTAGCGTCTATATGTTCGCATGTTTGCATCCATTCATCTGTCTTGCATGCACCGGGCTCAGCGCATCATACTAACTACATTG
Organism: Camellia granthamiana; assembly: GCA_036172215.1. Taxonomy (NCBI): domain Eukaryota; kingdom Viridiplantae; phylum Streptophyta; class Magnoliopsida; order Ericales; family Theaceae; genus Camellia; species Camellia granthamiana. Next base: position 84,734,497 of record CM069916.1, on the reverse strand, counting down.
TATTTCAATTCCAAGTTGAATACGTGTTAGCTGTAGCATCTCATATGCCATTCTTAGGATAGCCGAGCCTATTTCTAGTTGCATTTTGCATGTGTTGCATTAGCCATCTTAACATGAACTAGGATCATGCATTGATTACTAACTAGTTTCTGTTTTGGCTCGGAGTACTCGGTAAGTGGTTATGCTTTAGCATCCTTGCATATGTGTGAGTGACTGCCATGATAGCATGCTTACCATGAGGCTAAGTGCTTATGTGATATACCTGCCTGAATGCCTGTGGGTGAAGGTTGGGTTATTTGGATTGGAACAATTCATCAATTGTGAGTTTTAAGCCCACTTGAGAGTGGCAAATCATCTTGTTTTCTAAGCCCACTTGAGGGTGGCAAATCCACATTTTAGCCTACTTGCGAGTAGCAAACCGTTTTTCAAAACAAACATGAGATGTTTCGTTCCAATTCAGGCGATCCAGTCTATACTTGTATGCTGTGTGCATCACATAGTAATTCTAGGCTAATAACCGAAATAAGAGCACATAATGTTTTCAAAACTCGATATCATGGTTAGTAGAAGCCGATCTTTGATCGGGAAAGCGAGGGTGCTCACAAAGTGACCTTCCCCAATCGTACCCAAGTTCCCGAGCCGAGGCAACTTTGGTGATGACGGACACGTGGCCTTAGGCAACAAGTCAGGGTTTTCTAAATTCCCCCAAAATAAAATATTTAGGTGGCGACTCTGTATCTGGCAAAGCAGTCCATGTTTGGCACTTCTTTCAAAAAATCTGTTTTCAAAAACGATTTGCCGGATTTGGACTCTTTGATGATTCATCGGTCTTGCATTACACTCTGCAAGATTAGATACAGGACCGTGACATTGAGTCCTGAACTGTAGTGAGCCCAAATGAACAAAACGGGAGATCTCCTCCCGGGACGTTCGGGGACGTCTACAATTTCTGGCGACTCTGCTGGGGAGTTACAGAACTTGACTCGAACTCATGATATCTGGTTTTGACTACACTTATGTGTTTCTTTGCATTGCATTTGCATTGGTGCGCCTAGGACACTGTGTTTGCCGTATGCTATTCCTGAACGGTTTGCCGGAGGCTCGCTTTGAGAAGCGTGCCATAAGGCTGACCGGTTGCGGGCTCTGCCACGACGGGAACACAAACCCCGGTTTTACCGGGGCACCTTTTTTGACCATTCGACCTAGTGCATATTCGGAATCCATAGTGACCATTCCAAGCTAGGACAGGTTGCTTACCCAATTATAGGTTGTTTGAAACCGTTGCGTGCGTATTAAAACCCTAGCTCCTGACAAAATAGGACAGGGAAACCTTACCCCAACATAGGGGTGTTTTTGACTCTCACTTGTTTGTTATGTGCTTTTAGAGTGCGTCTCTATAGGAATGCATGTATCAGTTTACAAGTTTGGGCATCAGGCCTGCGGGCACCAGTTTAGTATTTTGGGTATCAGGCCTGCGGGCACCAGTTCAGTATTTTGGGTATCAAGTCTGCAGGCACCGGTTCAGTATTTTCGGAATCAGTTATCTGCGGGTATCCGATTCAGTTTTGAGGGCAGTAATTTGGGAATAATGATCAGTGTCTGAGAACAGTGTATTCAGCTTATCAACTGAGTGTTGATTATACCCGACTGTGTGTTGTGTTTATTTACGCTGTTATGCTGTCCGTTTATCTGGTTGTGTTTTTTCTTATTATTGCTTTATTTATCTTTTTGCTAGGTAGTTTAGCACAATTGCTTCAGACCAAACAGATATTCCTCAAGCACTCTAGACAAGAGGTTGCCGACTCAATCGATCTGAGGATCTGGTTGGCGGACAACCAGTGTATCATTCTCTACCCCCGGTTATCAGACAGAGGTTAAGAAGACGCAGTGTATCCGAGCAGAGGTTGCCAGAGCAGTGGTTTACCCCATCAGTGGACAGTCGGGCTGAGATCCCAATTGTTACCATAGAGATAGACCTACCAGTAGTTCAGACAGAGCAGAACAATATGGCAGGAATGACAGGAGTTGAGGAAATGATGCGTCAAATGCAAGAAACTATGAGAGCCATGCAGCAGGACGCCGTCCGTCGAGATGAATTTGCCAAACAACAGGCCGAGATCATGGCCCAGCAAGCAGAGTTAATTGCCAGGTTGCAACAACAAACCGAGGCATCTGCTTCACACCCAACTCCTCCCCCACCAGGGGTCCCGTTACCTGAGCAGACACCAACTGTCCAAAATGTCCTGCCGAATGCCCAGAACATCTTGCCAAATGTCCAGACCATCCAGGAGGACACAGACATTCCAACGGGGCCAGCTCCGCCCCCGCTTCTACCTCAATTATCTAAGGCACATACGCCTATCAACCACCCGGACTCTTCCTTCGAGTTCGAAGTAGACCCTACAGCACTGAAATTGAGCAAGCTCGAGAAGTTGTTCAAGAAATCCCAAGGGGTAAAGGCTATCCCAGATATCGAGGACGGATATACCGACGTGGCTGTGACGCTGCCAGATAGGTTCAAAATGCCGCAAATCGATCGCTTCGACGGATCTGGGGACCCCATGGTGCATCTCTGGTTATTCTCAGATATAATACGGCCGATGGGCCTCACCAGACCGCAGAAGCTCTCATTATTCGGCCGGACCCTGTCGGGTGCGGCCGCTATCTGGTATGTGAAATTAGAGGACGATGTCAAGCGGAAATGGGACGAAATGGCCGAGGCCTTTGTTGCGCAATACTTTTACAATACCCAAATCGAGATTACAACCCGTGATCTTGAAACAACAAGGCAAGAGCCTAAGGAGAGCTTCTCAGATTTCGTAACTCGGTGGAGGGCCAAGGCCTCAATGATGACCCTAAGGCCCACTGACAAGGACCAAATTCGGATGATTGTGCGCAATCGCCAGCCAAAACTGATGCAGAAAATGATTGTGCTCCCCTTCCTTACCTTTTCAGATTTGCACGAGATGGGGGTACAAATTGAGGATGCCATGAAACAAGGTCTGATTGACCAAGACAGAGAACAACCCAGAAGAACCTTCAACCGCAACAACAATATAGGCACCAGCAATGCCACAAATGCTAGAGCTTCAGAGGTAAGCATGGTCACCACCATTCCCCCTCCAAGACCCATCGCAGCTACACCTTTCTCCGGCGCGTCCGGAAGCAACACAAAAGCCACCAGATTCCAACCCGGAGGCCAAAGAACCTTCATGCCTTTATATATGCCCCTGTCCAAGGCTCTGGGGGTATTAATCAGGAAATGGCACTTGAAGCCCCTGGAGCCGAGGCCGTTGCCAGAAAAACTTCCTCCTTCCCATAATCCTGCCAAATACTGCGCATATCACCAACAATATGGTCACGACACTAACCAATGCTATAGATTGCATCACGAGATTCAGGATCTCGTTGACAAGCAGGTGATTGTACCTCTAGAAAAACCCAATGTCACAACAAACCCTCTCCTACCGCACAACCAGGCTCCACCTCCAAAAAGAATCAACTTTATCCAGACTGGGGTTGTGTCCTACGATCCTAGCATCTATATTACTCCATCCCACCTACCTAAGCCAGAGGTGCTCCTTCCAACCCGAACCAATGGTGGTGACTGTCGAAGACAGAACATGGGAGATTTCAGGGGAGAATGGGATTGTTGAGCCAGAATCTGAGGAATCTGGGAATTTTGTTGGGGACGTATACAGTCCGAGTGACTACATTCTGTCAGTAGGCCAGGTTGGGCCAAATGTGGAATTGCCGGCAGGGGCAGAGCTTTGTGTGATACAGGGGGATGAATTTGGTCAGAGGATAGATGACTTGGCAGCTGTGGAAGAGGACTTTGCTAAACTCCAATTTTTCAATGAACAAGAGCCAGAGGGCATGGCAGTCAACTGGTCTGATTTTGAGGAGTCAGTAGAGGTCACCGAGTGGCTTGATGACCTACCAGACGTTGTTGACGAAGCTCAGTTGGAATGGCGCTTGGCAGGGGCAAGAACATCAGTTGTGGCCGGAAGGGCCGAAGAGTAGAGTGCATCGCCGGAGAGCGCCGGTGCTAAGAATTTCGCTCAGGATTTGGGCATTGTGAATGCGGGAAGTGTTGAATAGCTAGCTATACTGACGCAGTTGGAACAAGAAAGGTTTGAGGATTCTGAGAGAATCAGGAAAGCTAAGGGCCCTGAGGGGACTGAAAATGCTGTGTGCACGGGGATAGAGAATGCTGCGAGCATGTGGGCGGAGAGTACTGTGAGTACAATTGTACCGGAGCCAGACAGGTGTCTGTGGGCTGCCGACGGAATGTGGTGGGAAGACGATGATCTTTGTCTTGCCCACACGGATGAGGATTGGGGAAGTAACCAGCCAGACGATACCTAGTACATCGGCGAAGTCGATCATATGACTAGAAGCGGGCGGTATTTCAAGCCGCCACATCTAGATCAGCCAGAGGCATCGGGGACAGATAAGGAGGCGGAGAAACAGAAAGAGAAGCAACTCGAAGAAGAAGCTGTACTGAAGCAATTGAAAAAGATACAGGCAGACATCTCCATTTGGGGACTGCTTATGGTATCGCGAGTGCATCGACAAGCTGTCTTATCGGCCATGGACAAGGCCAAGCTATCAATAGACACCACACCCGAACAGCTGGTGGGCTTAGTTTTTCCGAGAGGAGCTACCCCGATGTTGACCTTCTCCGATAAAGAATTGCCACCTGAGGGTGTGAACCATAACAAGCCACTCTACATCTCTGTGAAGTGTAGAAACAAATGGATTCCGGTGGTTCTCGTTGATACCGGATCCGCCATCAATGTGTGCCCGGTAAGGACTACGTATGCAATCAGTTTAAAGACCGCTGACTTCGTGCCGATAGCCCAGGTGATTCGGGCATATGAAAACACGAGCAGAGAAGTCATGGGGATAGTGAAAATTTAGACCAAGGTTGGACCGGGACAGCATGAAATAGACTTTCACGTCTTAGAAGTTCCTGCAACTTTCAATATGCTCTTGGGGCGGCCGTGACTACACCAGGTGAAGGCAGTTTCGTCCATGGGAAGGGAGTAGCCATTGTTTTTGGGAATTCATCGATCTATCCACCGCCGGAAGTATCTACGCCAGTTTTGGAAATTGAGCACGATATGGAGGATGTGTCCATGTCCGATTTTACCCTGGCTGAGGCCCGGGTCGTGCAGAACATCATGGCTGTTAATGAGGGGTTGTATGTCAGTGCTCAATCAGTATACCTCATGAACAAGCTTCAACATATCCCCGGGATAGGATTGGGAAAGAGCGGCCGGAAGGGCGTTGTAGCATTGGTCGAGGTGTCACATAACCCACACACCTTTAGCTTGGGTTATCTGCCCACCAAAGAGGATTAGATAAGGAAAGGTAAGGAGATGGTTAGGAGAGCCAGAGCAAAGAGGGCCGGGAAGCCTTTTGAGCTGATGCATAGACCCATTCAGGGTACTCTAAACGGACGCTTCGTCCGGGAGGGGGAGGACTTTCCGTTTTGTGGCTTCCCAGAGCCGTGGCTGAACGCGGAGAGGGAGCGCGTGCCAGGTTTTGAGATTTTCTTTGACCTACAGTTATCCGGGGATGACGTTGCCGAAGAGCAGACGGACCCATTGGCTGAGGCTGAGTAGAGCAAGAAAGTGGAGTTTGAGGACACCGAAAGTGAAATAGGGGTAGCACTGGCATGTCTACTTTCGGATCCTCTGATCAAACAGAAGTTCTTGGGGGATAACTTCTCGGTATGCGTGATCGAGAATGAAACGGCTGCGGGCCTACCAGCAAACATTTTGGATACATCTATCATACCCTCTCTCATTTGGCAATATGAAGAGGGATTTTTGTCAAGCAGCACCGGGCCAGGTAGTGAGTCGGAATCTGATTCCTCCGAATCTGTTGAGTCGGAATCAGGTTCCAGCTCGACTGAGTCTGAGTCTGGTATTCCAGGGGGTGATAACTCGGATACCACAGTCCTGTCCAGGTTGTCTTTTTCTTTCTCTTTTGAGTCTATTGTAACCGAAGAATCGGATGATTTGGATGTGCTTAATGAGAATGATGTGGCTGTGGTTTCTGAGTATTTTTCTGTGCCCTTGATTTATTGCATTAACTCAGACTTTCAAAATTTTGATAAAAACGACGAAGAAGAAATTCCTCCGGTTTTGCAATGCTTAATTGAACAAGAGCAGGAGAGGTTTGTTAAACCTTTAATGGATGAAATCACTACCGTGAATATTGGTACTGAGGAGGACCCGCGGCTGGTCCAGATCGGGTCCACGTTGTCTTCGGAGGAACGCGAGCGCTTAGTCGCTTTATTAAAAGATTTCAAAGATGTTTTCGCGTGGTCCTACGAAGACATGCCTGGAATCGATCCTGAGATTGTACAGCACTGGATCCCTCTTAACCTCGAGGCCTGACTCGTCAAGCAGAAACTCAGAAGGATCCGCCCGGACTGGGCCCTCAAGATTAAGGAAGAGGTCACCAAGGCAAATTGATGCAGGGTTCTTGCTGGTATTCGAATACCCGACTTGGTTGGCCAACATTGTTCCAGTACCGAAGAAGGATGGCAGGATCCGAGTATGCGTGGATTTCAGGGATTTGAACAGAGCTAGTCCGAAGGACGACTTTCCCTTGCCGCATATTGATGAGTTAGTGGACTTCACATTGGGGCATGCTTTGCTTTCGTTCATGGATGGCTTTTCGGGCTACAATCAGATAGTGATGGCACCTGAAGACCGGGAGAAGACTGCTTTTACCACCCCGTGGGGGACATACTGCTACAGGGTGATGCCGTTTGGGTTGAAGAATGCTGGAGCTACATATCAACGGGTCGTGACCACAATATTGCACGACATGATCCACAAAGAGGTTGAGGTGTACGTGGACGACATGATTGTCAAGTCCAAAGAAAGAGAGGGCCACTACACCGCCTTGCAAAAGTTCTTTCAAAGGATCAGAGAATTTCGGTTGCGGCTAAACCCCCAGAAGTGTACATTTGGTGTTACAGCAGGGAAAATGCTGGGGTTTCTGATTACACAGAGAGGTATCGAAGTCGACCCTTCCAAAATCAAGGCCATCTTAGAAATGCCACCACCAAGGACTGAAAAGGAAGTGCGAGGCTTTCTGGGTAAAGTGCAATTCATAAGATGGTTTATCTCAAAATTAACCTTGACTTGTGAACCACTTTTTGGCCTCCTGAAGAAAGGAAAGAAATTCCAATGGGACGGCCGATGCCAAGCTGCTTTTGAACAGATCAAGGAATACTTGCAGAACCCGCCCGTGTTGTCACCACCAGAGCTGGGAAGACCGTTGATTTTGTATCTTTCAGTAACTGAGACTACAATGGGCTGCATGCTCGCGCAAGAATCAGAGGACAAAGTGGAGAGAGCCATCTACTACCTGAGCAAGAAGATGCTGGAGTATGAGACTCGCTACACACCGTTGGAAAAGGCTTGCTTAGCCTTGGTATGGGCCACCAGGAAGCTACGACACTACCTGTTAGCTCACTCTGTAATGTTGGTTTCGGGATTAGATCCCATCAAATATCTATTCGAGAAACCGGTGCTTACGAGTAGGCTAGCTTGTTGGTTGCTGTTGCTTTCCGAATTTGATCTGAAATATATGACGCGCAAGTCAGTCAAGGGAAGAGCAGTAACAGAATTCTTAGCCGATCATCCAGTGGAAGGAGGTGAAGCAGTTGAGTACTTATTCCCAGATGAGGCCATTTTGCATATCGATGATGAATTTTGGACAATGTACTTTGACGGAGCGTCAAACCAGTACGGGTATGGGATAAGAGTGTTGCTGATAGCACCCGACAATTCCTATAGCCCCCTAGCATTCAAACTCCAGTTCAAAGTCTCGAACAACGAAGCAGAATATGAGGCATGCATTACCGGTCTAGAAGCAGCCCTGGAACTAGGGGCAAAACGGCTAGACGTTATCGGGGACTCGAACCTTGTTGTATCTCAAGCGAAAGGAGATTGGAAAGTCAAAGAAGAAAAGATGATTATGTATCACCAGACCTTGGACTTGTTGATTCCTCGGTTTGAGAAGTTAAACTTTGCTCATCTTTTAAGAGAGAACAACAGGTTCGCAGATTCACTAGCAACTCTATCTTCTATGATAGACATCCCGTTTGGAGTTCGGATGCGTCCAGTCATTATCGACCAAAAATTTGTGCTGGCTTACGAGTCAATCGCTGCTATAGATGAGGTTCAAGATGAGAACCCTTGGTATTACGATATTTGGAATTTCTTAGAGAAGGAAGCATATCCACCAGGGGTAAATGCCAAGGATAAAAGGGCGATCAGAAGAATGGCCGTTCAGTTCATCATCTGCGGAGGTAAATTGTATAAGAGAGGTCATCTGGGAATGCATAAGCTGTGCGTTAAAGCTGAAGAATCAAAACGCCTGATGAAGGCCATCCATTGAGGGGAATGCGGTGCGCATATGAGCGGGGTAATGTTAGCGCGGAAGATCCTCAGACAAGGTTACTACTGGTCCACCATGGAGGAGGATTGTATCGGCTTTGTTCGGCGATGCCACAAATGTCAGATCCATGCAAATCGTGTGAACATCCCGCCGTCGAAGCTGTACAATATGACTTCGCCATGGTCATTTTCAGTTTAGGGAATCGATGTGATCGGGGCTGTCACGCCAAAGGGGTCTAATGGGCATGAGTTCATCCTAGTCGCGATAGATTATTTCACAAAGTGGGTTGAGGCCCAATCCTATGCAGTGTTGAAGGCTTCACATGTTGCGAAATTCATCAGAAACAACATCATCTGTCGCTACGGGGTCCTAAACGAGATCATTTCAGATAATGGTTCCCACTTCAAGAAGGAAGTGATTGACTTGTTGGAAAAATACAATGTGGTTTTTCATAAGTCATCCACATACCGGCCGCAGACCAATGGAGCGGTTGAGGCCGCCAACAAGAATATCAAACACATACTGCAGAAGATGGTGGAAACCTACCGGGACTGGCCAGATAAGTTGTCGTTTGCTCTGTGGGGCTACCGGACTTCAATTAGAATGTCTACTGGGGCGACTCCGTATTCATTAGTTTATGGGATGGAGGCCATTCTACCTATTGAAATTGAGGTTCCGTTTTTGAGAGTGCTGGCTGAGTGTCAGATAGCCGAAGCAGATTGGTAACAGAGCAGATTTGAAGAACTCATGCTCTTTGACTAGTGCAGGCTGAAAGTACTGTACCATGTTCAAGGTTATCAGCGTAGAATTTCCAGGGCTTTTAACAAGAAAGTTAAGTCCAGGAATCTAAAAGAAGGAGATTTGGTGTTCAAGGACAACCGAGCTCCCATCCACGACCCTAGGGGCAAGTTCAGACCCAATTGGACTGGTCCTTACATCATCAAAGCTATCTGGTCAGGTGGAGCTGTGGTTCTGATGGACCTAGATGGCCTGGAGTTCTCACAACCGATCAATATGGACAAGTTGAAGAAATATTACCCCTGAGAGGCTCGCTAGGCTGAAAACCCGAAAGGGCGACCTAGGCAAAAGTTAGAGCACAAAATATTTGAAATGATAAAAACTGAGCTCGCAAGGTTGAAAACCCGCAAAGGGCGACCTTGGCAAAAGTTAGAGCATAAAATGAGAGTAAAAATACTCGAGTGAACCCGAGCTTGAACTACGTAAGGCTTGATTCCCATCTTCGGGATACGTAGACAACTTCATCCTAAAGTTCAGCCATAACCCTTGTAATAACCCGACCCTCGTACATGTCTTACGGTATATAGTACATCTCTAGTTGCTTATTATGTGTAATTACATACTTATTATGCCATGTTAAGTCTATCTGTTGCCCAAGAGATGTATCTGTTCCATTAGAATGCTTGAATTAGAAATTGAAGGTCTTAATGGCTTAATTATCTGAAAATGATTATATATATGTGATCAGCATAATTTTCTGGTAATATTAAGCATGTTTACAAAATTTCAATTTCGGAACGTTAAAGCGATTGATTTTTGTCTTATATACTCTTATATTTGCCTATATATCTAAAGAGTGTTTTGGCTTGAGAGCAAAAAAACGTGAATACTTTTGGGAGAGGAAATAAGAGAGAGTGGAGAAGAAGAATTGGGGGAAAAAGAGAGTCAACAAGATAGTTTGGCAAAATTGTTAGAAGTTTGGAATTGAATTCAAGGTGATTCAAGGTGAACTCAAGATCTTCTTGTCATGACAACTTAGAGTTGTAATTTATGTTTATGTTTGATCCATGTATGATTCATGCTTGATTTATGAGGGTTTCTCATCAATTGATTATTTTGACACTTAATTTGGGTGTTGTATGAAATTATACCTCACTCTTTGGTTTATATCATCACTTCATGAAATTATGTACATACCATGTATTATGTTTCAAGAACATGAAGAACTCGAATCCAAGAATGAAAATTGAGAGAAGAATAGCTTGACTAAGCTTCTAACCTTGTTTAATTTGTCATGTTTACAAGTTAGAATCCATGTTATGGTGATGTTAGGTTGTATTGTTGTCTTAATTTTGCAAGAAAATGGCATGAAAATGGAGTAATGTTGCTAAATTCGAAGTTCAGATTTTCAGGATTTCGCCAGGTCTGCTCGAGCGGTGTAAGTCCCACTCGAGCGTAAAAATCAACCTCTCAGCAGTTTTTCTAAAATTACCCTGCCCGCTCGAGCGGAGGAACTTCCGCTCAAGCGTAAAAATCGACCTCCCAGTATTTTTGTTGAAATTGTACAGCACGCTCGAGCGGCCAAAGTGGCGTTCGAGCGGGGGACTCATTTTCAGAAAAATGAAATGTTTTCTTCTGTTTTTCGTGCTCAACCCTCTGCTAATGTTTTTAGAGTACTTTTTGACGATTGTCAAATAGTTATAAATGCATATAAAATGTAATGATTCGGAGACTGGGTACTCAATGATTTAAGAAAGAAGAAGAACTAATTTGCAAGTTATGATTGTGTGCAGGACACACTCCAGGAGGAACTAGCACATCAGCACAACACTGTGAGTATTAGTACCTATGTAACTGTTATGTGATTATGCCAACGTTTCGAGGCATGTAAGGCAATTATGTTAATGTTTCAGGCATGTAACGTACTTATGCACTTATGTTAATATTTAAAGTATATTAATGTTTAAAGTATAGTAATGTTTAATGTATGTAAAGGAGGTATGTAAAGAAAAGCAAGTTCAAGGGCCTCGTGCCACTTACAAGGGCTTATGCCATTTTCAAGGGCCACGTGCCATTTTCAAGGGCCTCGTGCCATTTTCAAGGGCCTTATGCCATTTTCAAGGGCCACGTGCCATTTTCAAGGGCCTCGTGCCACTTACAAGGGCTTATGCCAACAAGTTTTCAAGGGCTTATAGTCACCAAGTTATGATACAAGATTGGGCCTAAAGCCGTTATGTACTAAAACAGAATCAAACTATTGTATTGATATGTCATATGTTTCAAGTTAAGCAATGTTTTAATTATGTATTACTATTCACTGAGCTCAGCTCACTCTCCTTTATGTCTGTTTCTGTAGGTCACCCATCAGGTGGTCAGTCCTAACCCATGATGCTGCTTTCTTTGGTCAATCTTTGCATATCCAGGCACTATACCAAGTCTTTCTTTTGTGAAACTGTTAAAATGTTGGTCTACCTTGAGTGCCATCTATGTTATTGTACATGACTTTTATGTTCTTTTGTGAACGCCCAATCTTCGGGCTGGGACTGTAAATGTATATGACTGTAACCGATGTTCAGGGATATAGTTTTAAATTCTCTTCACCGTTATTGATGTATGTGATATAAGAGATCCTGGCATACTAGAAATAGCTCAATGGATTTAGTTGCATCTAATTATTATGCTTCCGTCAAGGCCCCGTACATTATTTATACCAGGTTATGTGTCCGTTTCTGCATGGGTCATGCGAACCTTTTAGGGGCGGGTTTGGGGCGTGACAACCCTTTTCCCCGATCAACTTTGTCCATTTGATCATCTCGGCCATCTTTGCCCATTCAGCATTCGAGAGTTCGGTTATGATCTCCGGTGCGGTGCTTTTCAGACTAGGGGCAACTTTTCGTTGCTGTGCAGTGTTGTGGTACTATTCAGACTAGGGGCAACTTTCCAGTTGCTGGGATTCGGGGTTGTGCATCTTAGTGACAGATTTCAGGCGTGTCCAGTTCTGATCCATATCGAAAATGGTTTTGAAAAGTTTTAATAAAAGATGACTTTGCTCAAAATTAATCTTTTTACAACTTAGACCATTTTTGGACCAAAGCGGAAAATTTTCAGTACCAACAACCTTCAATTTCATTGATTTCAATACAGAGTTCTCTTGCGCTTGCATACAAATTGAAGTTGCTTTTTGGCTACAATCATAAAAAAAAACTTGAAAGTATTAATAAAGCAATAAATCCGGGGCATAGATAAGTCAGGTGTTCCTGCGCCCCCTCCCGGAGCTGGTCGAAGCCTCTGATGCCAAAGTGGGCCCTTCCTGTGCCTCTTCATTGAGCCAATCCAAGCACTCATCAGAAAAAGTGCAACTAAAAGTGGGAGCGGGGGCCAGGAGCTCTCTAGTCCTCCATGCTGTGGCATATCGGGCAAGCTGTGCGCCTCGAACCGGGAATGTAGCAGGATACTCTATCCCCTATGGCGGGCAAGTCTGATCAAGTCTGATCCCCAAGCAATATGGTCTGCGGATAAGCCGCACATCTAATCGAACCACCACCCCTCATCCAGGGCATCGACCAGGCGTTGTCGGAAAAAGTAGCCGCGAGCTGAGTATGCGGGGCAAGACTCCACAATCTGTAACTTGTCCATCAACCACACCTGGGGAGGGATTGAAAAATGAAAGAATAAAGAATAGAGAGGTGTACGATGAGAGAAAAGTATGAAAAGGGTTTTATGAGAAAAACCGAGCCTGAGGGCCGAGTGATGTGAGCAATACATATGTGAGTTTGGGTGGGAAACATTACCTGCAATAGTAGTGGGCTTCCCGCAAGCCTAGCCGTCTCCCAACGATGAAAGGCGTCTAAGCCCATTAAGGTCTCAGCCAATGTCATGGCGATGCAACTCTTGCCCTCCTTCAAACCTTGGGCAACCTCAATCAACCGGACACTGAATCCTCCGGAGCCCGGGGCAAGCAAGAAATGAGATAGCAAGCATAGGCAAAGCGCGTGTCGCCAATAGCCCTGCCAATGATGGTTTCCGCGGTCACCAGCATCAGAAAACCGGCAAACCAAGCTTAGGATGTCCAGTTCCCCATCATGAATCAATGATCGAGCGCCATGCAAAGTGAGGCTGCACATTTGTCCTAGGGCTTGGACGTGGCCAAATCGGAGTTGAGGCAAGATTTCCTCGTTACGCTCGGACTCCATCAAAACTTGGAAATCCTCGAAGGTAGGACATGTCTCTTGCCCGCTAAAGCTAAAGACATGTGTTACCGGGTTCCAAAACCTTGCCGCGGCATGGAGGAAAGGAAGATGCAGCAGAGTACGACCCAGCGTGAATAGTGCATTCAAGCCGAAGCCTCGGAAGTTCAACTTTTCTGAGCCATCTAGAGAAACGATCCAATTTGTGAGGTTTTGGGCAAGGAGTGCTTCCATTTGGTGCAAATTTGAGCTGAAATGAAGAAAATCCCGAAGCTGGAACTCATATAGAAGATAAGGTAGTGAGTGGAGGACAGATGTCATCATTTCGGAAAGTCTGCCATCGATGGCCGGCAGTGGCTCATCAGTGGCCGGCAGTGGCACACTGATGGCCGGCAGGGCCATATTGATGGCAGGCAGTGCTCCTCTCTTGCTCATTGGCTCCCTCACTGAAGACCCAGTTGTCCGTTGCAGTGGAGTCCTGTTTCTTGTGTCTTTCAAGGTCTTGTTTTGTCCTGTTGGACTTTGTCGTGTCTTGTTTAAGACGTTTTGTTTTCTTTTTTTTCTGTGTCAGGTTGTAATTATCTTCCTTTCATTTATCGAGTTGTTGCAATTTGCTTATCGAGTTGTAAACTTGCTAGGCTTTGTTTTGTTTATCGAGTTGTTTTGTTATTAGTCAGTTCACTACCTGATTAGTGCAATTTGAGAGTTTGGTTTTCAAAACAAGACTTCGATTTCATTTACATTGTTGTGTAAAGTAATGCGATGTGATGTGATGCATAAAATGTACAAACGAAACACTTTTTCAACAAAAAGGCTGTTTTCATTCCGTCATAGTTCCTTTTTACAAAAGAGATTGGTTTCAAAATAAACCTGCTTAACACAGTACAATGTGCAAAACTACTAGTAAAAAGGAAAATAAAACAAAAAGAAGATCAGCATCTGAAGTTGCAAAATGTCTAGATCAGTGCCGGTGGCCTCAAGTGCGGGAATCCGTCCTGGTCCTCTTCCTGGACGAAGGTCCAGGATCTCCACCATCAGCATCTGACTCTGACTCTGACTCTGACTGCGGACTCATCGCCTCCTCGTCAGACTCATCATCATCTGGGGCAGGCCCCCGTGAACTAGTCCCCCGTCCTGCTCCCTCTGCTGCTCCAGGAGGTACTGAAGGGCCCACCCCTGCTCCTGCTAGAACACCTGATGGGCCTGGCGGCAAGAAAGGAATCTGAAAAAGGGACAATCCACCAAAATGCATTAGTAATCAGAATGTATCAGATGTGGGAAAAGTGATGTGCTGTGAATAGTGAATGATTTGCAGTGAATGTATACTGTGAGTGGTGTATGGGAACAATGTGTCAGATCAATGTAGTATGCAAGCTGTACAAATGATGGTGTGTTAAGGAAAGACTTCATGGCACGAAGTGCAGTTTGAACGAACTTACCGGAATGCTGTAGATGCTGAGTAGGTCCATGCTCGTCTGCAACATCCCCATCACTGAAGCTGTCATCACCAGAGACTGACGAGTGTACTCAATGGGAGCCTGCAAAAATGATTGAAATCATTAGTACTCTACAGAATATCAAGTGAAATCAAATGACTGTACAAGGGATGACAGTGTAGTATATACCAGAGTCGAGCCATAACCTCCGACAAGCTCATGACCAGCTGGACGAGGAGCAAAGGGAACCTGATAAATCTCTCCAGCTCGCCCTCGAAGTGTCATAGTAGCAGGCAGCACTGGCCATCCAGACCCCTGTCTCTCCTCAGGACCTCTCCTCCTACGAGACCTGGTCGCTCCGCCTCTGCCTCTCGTAGCTGGAGCCCTCGCTCCCTCTCCTCCTCGGACACTAGTCAAAGGCGGTATCAGATGTGTCTGAATGAAGGTCGCGTAGTCGCCCTCAACACGGAAGTAATCTGTCTCCAGCCCTACCATGAACTGGATCACCTGGTCGGCAGATAACATGTGTGTCTCCCTCATCGATGGTGGAGGCGCCATCGGTACAAATGGAACAGGCAACCCCAAAGTCTGACGCACAAAATGCTCACTCAGAAACCAGGCCCGACAGATCGGCCCCTCGAAGAGGATACGGTACTGAGACATGATCTGGGCAACGCGATACTAATCCCGGAGTCCTGACGGAATCACCTCCCATGGTCGCCATATAATCTGAGAAAGAGAACCAACGAGATGATTAGTCGTCAAATAACTAAGGCAGGTGCATTGGGTTAATTGAAATAATCTTATTGCAGACTTACCTCACGCGCCACGACTGTGTCAAAATACTGCCGGAAGAACATGAAGCTCTCATGGGTCCTACGACGGAGCGGACTGTCATATACATCAGAGAATGGGACCGTCACTGCAGTCTCCTCCACCGGATCTGGAGCAAGCGCCGGGAAGTATGCATATACCCAAAGCTGTTGAACAGATGTGATTAGTACAGCGTATGAACAAGAATGCAGAATGCAGTACAGTACATAACAGATGCAGGCCTAGAAAGGTGGACATTAGATCCTGTGCATGTAGTGTATCATGAGCAGTGTGCAGATCCTGTGTGTGCAGTGTATGGTGTGCAGTGTGCAGCATGTATGGTGTACAAAAAATGCAAAGCAGAAAGCATACAGTATGACAGTGAGTACAGAGAGTACAAGTGTTGAACAAAGCAAAACGTACAAATGCTAAGCAAAGTAATGAAAAGGGGAACTAGGTTGTGTACCTCCCAAGCTCGCCAATAGCCTCCAACCACACTCCCACACATCCGAGAAGTGGAGCTCATGTATCCATAAAGAGTGGTGAGGCCGGCTGTGCCCCAGTTGTAGGAGCGGACCCGCGGAAGCACCACCAGGGCACTCAAGAAATATAAACCTACGGTGTTCCACCTGTTCGAAAACAGCGTGGTATCAAAAAGGAACAGGAGGAAGCCCCTGGCGTACTGCTCCACTCCCTCATCGGTCTCAGGATCATCCCCGCGGAAATGCTCCTCAAACCAAGAGTATCTAACCATACCCGTTCGAGCAAGGGGTGGACGTGCTCCAAGCAACACATCCCATGTAGCCACCCACTCCCCCATGTCGGGATCTAGGGGAATCGGATCACCTCCTACGCCCAGACCGGTGATCATAGCAAAATCAAAAGGAGTCATGGTCATCTCCCCTGCTATGGAAAAATGGAAGGAATTGGTGGTGTCGCACCACCTCTCCACAAGAGCCCCCAGGAGAGGGCGACTCGCTGTAACCCGCGTCAAGCCGCAGCAAAATATACCGAAGCCGGTCTCGTTGACAATCCGGCGGACCCCCGTGGGGAGCACATCGTACCAGTCGCGAGCGGTCGTAGTGCCGTAGCCTCGAAAGGAGCGAGATCCCTCTTGTTGAAAATACAGTTTCAAATCAAAACAGTGGTGTATTGAAAACACATGTCCAAATCAAATGAGTAGTGTATTGACGATGCAGTTCAAACCAAATCAGCACAGTTCGAATCAGATCAGTAGTGCATTGAAAATATAGTTCAGATCAGATTAGTGATGTATTGAAAATACAGTTGCATCCAGAGCAGTGATGTGTCAAAGATGCATTCGAATTCAGAGTAGTGACACACGAGATGCGGTTATGAGCAGTATATACAGGGTAATAATGTGTAAGGTACATTCAAGGGCAGATCAGCAATGTATGAAATGTAGTCAGATCAAAGCATGCGACGCAATCAGATCGAAACAGCGCAAGAAATGCAGGTGCTCGAAAGTAATACTACAGAAAAACAGAGATGGTACCTCCACGGCAATGGCCGACAAGTGAGACATCGGCTCTCTCAATAAGAGGTCGTCTGGTATATCCTCATCAAAATTAGTAAAGGTATGGATGCCTCCTGCTGCTGGAATGATGTGAGTCTCCGGATGGTACACCGCAGGGTCGAAGGGACGTACGTCTAATGGTAACGGCTGAGGCTCAACCTCCGGCTCAGCTGCAAACTCTGCCGCTAGCTCTACTGGAGGGAGTGCGGGAAAACCCTCGTCATGAGGCACATCGTCAGCCATCTGAGATGGATGCAAAAGAATGATGCGAAAATGAGCAAAAATGAGCAAAATGATGAAATTTAGAATAAACTCAAACCCTAAGAGAGAGAAAATTTAAGAAAAGTTGAAAAACTCGAGAAAGTGAACTAACCTCGAGAGAAGATCGGGGGAGATGATCCTTGAATGCGGGAAATGATGAAAGAAGCCTCAGATGCAATTTCTGATCGGTTCAAATCGAAGAAAACCAAGAATCCTTAGTGATGCAAGGTTGTATAGGGTGTTGGGAAACGCGTAAAATGCTCAAATCTAGAGAGAAGGCACACCTAGGAAGGAAGAAAATTGATTTCTATGGAAGGGTTTGTGAAGAAATGGGTTGGTTTTGAGCCTATTTAAAGACCCACTGCTTAAAAGCCCTTTTTGCCTGAATCTGCCACCGATGGCCGGCAGGGGCACATCGGTGGCCGGCATCATGTCATCGATGGCCGGCGGTGGCCGGCGGTTGTCCCTAGTGACCAAAAAGACTTCTCCAGCTTTCCTGGCCTATTTGATCTTGGTATGTGTTCCCAGGACCCAACAATCCCGAGGAATGCTCAAATCTTGATTCGAAACGCCTCCGTGGGGGCTCGGGAATCACGTCCTCAATGTACGATGGTAGACGTCCATCAATGCGCATGAGGTGTATCCTTTCGACGCATCCCAAACCCTCTGGGAGGTAAACCAGAGGTCTCCTTTTAAGATGTCCTTATTAAGCATCTTTCTCTTCTGTTGGAGTCAATTAACATTCTTCTGTTACAATAAACACCCATCTAGCTTACATGTATTGTCTTGCATATCTCTAAAATGCATTGTCATGCATTTTCTCTATTATTCATTGTCATGCATTCTCCTTATCATGCATCGTCATGCGCACCTTACATGCATTGTCATGCATTTTCTTCTCCCCATTATGCATTGTCATGCATTATCATGCATTTCCTTGTTCACGTCGTTATGCACTTCCTTATCGTGAGTTGTCTTCATTCTTGCTTTACACATTGCTTGCGTTACTGCATGCTTTACTTACATGTGTTTAGGCATCTTACAGGAGGTTACACATTGCTTGCGTCATTGCATGCTTTACTGACATGTGTTCATTCCTGCTATACACATTGTATACGTTGTTACGTGTGCTTTACTTACATGTGTTCAAATTCTTACTTTACACATTGCTTGCGTTACTGCATGCTTTACTTACATGTGTTTAGGCATCTTACAGGAGGTTACACATTGCTTGCGTCATTACATGCTTTACTGATATGTGTTCATTCCTGCTTTACACATTGCTTGCGTTACTGCATGCTTTACTTACATGTGTTTAGGCATCTTACAGGAGGTTACACATTGCTTGCGTCATTGCATGCTTTACTGACATGTGTTCATTCCTACTATACACATTGCTTGCGTCATTGCATGCTTTACTGACATGTGTTCATTCCTGCTATACACATTGCTTGCGTTATTGCATGCTTTACTTACATGTGTATAATGCATCTTCCAGGTGGTTACACATTGTACACGTTGTCCCGTGTACTTTATTGATATGTGTTCATACCTTTGCTTGCTTTACACATTGCCTGCATTAATCCTGCATGCTTTACTTACATGTGTATAATGTATCTTCCAAGTGGTTACACATTGTACACGTTGTCACGTGTGCTTTACTGATACGTGTTCATACCTTTGCTTGCCTTACACATTGCTTGCGTTACTGCATGCTTTATTTACATGTGTATAATGTATCTTCCAGGTGTTCACACATTGTACACATTGTCACGTGTGCTTCACTTACATGTGTTCAGATTCCTGCTTCACACATTGCATGCGTTTCTGCGTATGCTTTACTTACATGTGTTTATGCACACTTCGCATGCGTTGTCACACACTTTTCAAATGCATTGTTATGCATGTTTCTAACGATATTGTACCTGTTAAGTTCATTTCTTTTTCAGGCACGATATTATATGTACGGTTCATTTGAAGCTGGCATGGCTAGACGAGCCGCACAGGTATTGTATGCACTCTGCGTGAAACGTGGTAAGAATTGCATAATTTTCTTATATCCTTCCTGTCGGAATATGTAGGACTGTTGTTCACTTGCTTAAAACTGTCGCGTGATTTGCTTCATTACAGCATTCTTGGCATGATTATTAGTCATGCTCTTGCATCTTGCATACCATTTGCATTTTGCCCCAACCTCCGAGCGCATATTTGCATGCCTATATTGATTGATTGTCTGAGTCTTTGGCCTTGTCAAAAATGGGTCGTCTCTGGGCTTTGACACTCACTCCCATCACTTTGTGACTGTTGAGTTCTGTCAAAGAGGGGCAACTGTAGACACCCCATTTTTGACCGTCCTCAGGACTTAGTTGTGCTTGTAGGTACACCCGGCAACCAGTTTGATTGCTCGCTGAGTACTCGACTGTCGCGGCGGAACGTCACCGGTTCGAGCTTCCCGGACCTTGTATCCTTTCTGCCCCTTTCTTGGACCTTGGTTAGGTCCTTTCTTAGTGGACCTTTTGGCATGGCACTGCCGGCCATGTCTTTGTGCCTGCCGGCCATTGGCATGGCCCTGTCGGCCATTGGCATGCCACTGCATGCCATTGGTGATGGCCGGCACCCCCCCTGTCTCAGATGGTTTTCCTCCAGATCTTTTGAACCAGCTGGTTTTTTGTTTGCTCCCCTCCATACACGTATATGGAGGGATAGAACCCTTGTAAAGCTTCTTGAAGAAGCTTTAGTTTTGCATTCCTCTATATAAGGAGAGGGCCTCTCTCCTTAGCAGAGGTTCAGCTCTTTTGACAAGAGATATAGCTCTCTCTCTCTCTATATTTCTTGCTCTCTCTCTATATTGTTGTGGTTTTAGCCCATTTTCCTTGCATTTTTACACTACACCTCCAAGCCTACCACCTCCATCATCCATTCCATCACCTTGGAACTGATTGGCAGAGGTTAAAGATCTCCTATCTTGGTCCAGAAGTTGCTGGGAATCTGCTCTTCAAGGGTAAGTCTCTACTTCCCCTTTTCTTGCATTATTTTGCTCCATTGATTAGCCTTATTTTCAACCTTTTCTGGACTTTGTCATAAACTGAAAAGTGCCTTATTTTGAGCTCCTCTTGAAGTTTGATTAAGGATACTTTTCTGTTTGAGGACTCATACCTCCTTGTATGCTCTATCCCTCTTTTTAAGGCTTATTTTGCATCATTTCTTAGCCATACTTGTGAGCATTTTTGGACTTTGACATAAACTAAAAAAAGTCTTTTTTTGAGCTTATAAACATGTTTGTTTAAGGTCATGTTTCTGTTTGGGGTCACCTTCCCCCTTGCATGCTTCATTCCCTCATGTTTTGAGCTATGTATTTGAGCATTTGCATTGGCCTTGGTTTGGCCTTTTAGCCACTGAAATCCAGTGGATTTTTAGTGGCTTAGATGTGTCTTTGAGTTTCAAAATCATAGAGGGGTGACCCTCTCACCCCTCATTCTCTTTACTAGCTTTATTGGCCTTCCAAAGGACCCCCATTTTGCATGTTGTGAAGTCACTTTTTAGGCCTTATTTGGTGAGTTTTAAAGTCTGCCTTGACTCTATCCGGAGCCCATTTTGCCATATTTTATGTCTACGATACATGGGTAGAGCAATCCTCCTTAAGGCTTTTAAAGGGGACCTTTCATTGCAGACTTCCTTGAGCCATTTCAGGCCCTTTTTGGTGAGTTTTAGGGCTGTCATAATTGAGTTCCAAAGCTGGTTTTGCTATGCTAAGTGTCCTTGATGCATGTGTTGTGTAACCCCTTGCATGGACCTCCAAAGGAGCTCATCATTTTTGCGTGCATTGGATGCATTTCAGTGACTATTTGGGCATATTTTAGCATATCATGTTCTAATTTTTGATTGGTTTGGTGACTTCTCTTATGCTTCATGTACATGCCATGTAAACCATGCTTACTAGCCTAGGTTGCGTGTTGTTTTAGCCCCTCATGTTAGCACCTTTTGGCCAAGCTCTGAACTAACATTGTGCTTATTTTGGACTGCCCTAGCTCTGTTTTTGGGCCTCATGGTCGAATGATGTCTATTTTGCATACTTGTAGTTCAATGCACTTGCCTAGCTTCGAGTTTTGAAGTTCATTGCATGCATATACTGAGGTGTGTTTATGTTTTGAGCCTATTATTCATCATATTTCAGAGCTTGTATCAATGCCATGTTGCCATGTTTTCATCTCTTTAAATGCGTTTGAGAGTCGGGCTTGTATGCCCCATTTACCGACCATTGAATGAGCTCCATTTCGTTGCATTCCGAGCCATCATTTTAGGCCATTTCCCCACTGTTTCAGACCTGCCTAGGGTCTGTTTGGGGTTGATTTTGCCACTAGTGCGTTGCCTTGGGTACCTCTAGTGTAACGCACTTCACTAGTTTCGGTACCTGGGCCCCCTAGCTTGCATTGTGTGCCATGTTTGCATGTTTCAGGACCATTTTGTATCATGTTTCAGTGCTGGCAAGTGCATGTTTGTATGCCATCTTTCATCCCTTGCCATGCCTAGGTAGAGTGGCATTTGATGCCTTAGGATCGGTCCTTTGCATCTGTGCATGTTTGCACGTGTTTTAGTTGTCTCATTTCCACCAATGGCCACTGATTTGAGTGTGGCTGAGGTCCACTCATATTGGTGTAAGTCCATCATGCATTGTGTATGCCATTTTAGTCCATTGCATTGCGTATGCTAGGTTGCATGTTGTCGCATGCTAGCCCCATTACATGTTGTTGCATGTTCATGTTGCATTTTGCCATGTTGTCCAAGGTTGTTGCCTCACATCATGCTCATATGCTTTTTGCATGCTTGAGTTAGTTACATGTTTGCACACTTAAGTCTCATTGCATGTTTGCCATGCTTATGCGTTGCATCGTTGTTTGGATTAAGTGTTAATCCGAGCATGAGAAACGAGGGGCGTTTCATACTCCGAGTAATGGAACGTGTCTCAATTCTCGGTCGCCGAAGCCCTTGATGATTCATGATAGAGTTCTAGGCTTTACTTGTTGTATTTGTGCATTCATTTTCATATTGATTTGCACAAGTTGGATCTTTGGCCATCATGCATCGAGATGCGTGATTGATGGTCGTGGATCCGACTAGGCCTCTCCCTTGATGTTTTGAGGTGATATGGGGTGGCATAGTGCATACATGCCCTTGGGAGACCGTCCATTTTCTCTATTTTGTGCTTCATTGCAGTTTGGTGTCATAGCACACCAGTGGCCGGCAGTGCATCACCCTTGGCCGGCAGTGCCCTGTTGATGGCCGGCAGCTCTCCTTTTATGGCCGGCAGGCCACTGGTGAATTCCCCAACAGTGTTTTGGCAAGTTCCAGCAACAAGCACTGGAAGACACCCTGCAAACAGAGCCTCTAAAGAGCAACCGGAAGGCGTTTCGAGGCGAGGAACCAATGCGAGCATGCATGCCTTCATTCTTCAAAAGGAGCTGGAACAGCATCGTTTACTGCTTTCCCTATTTGTTTGTTGTCATTCATTTGATAGTTAATTAATTTGTTAATTAACTAAGTTGTGTAATAATTAGTTGTAGCTAGTTATTAATTCAGTTTTGTAATAATTAATTAGCTCGCGAGTTAGTTAATTAGGCGGCTTGTATTATTTATTCAGACCCTCCGAGCGAGGGCACAATTGTAATAAGTGTGCGTGTGTGTGATGTATGTCTTCCAACCCCACGTCTTTCTCCCTTTTATTTACCAGCTTATGATGGTTAGATTAGGGCATGTTTCAATTAGCATCTATATGTTCGCATGTTTGCATCCATTCATCTGTCTTGCATGCACCGGGCTCGGCGCATCATGCTAACTGCATTGTATTTCAATTCCAAGTTGAATACGTGTTAGCTGTAGCATCTCATATGCCATTCTTAGGATAGCCGAGCCTATTTCTAGTTGCATTTTGCATGTGTTGCATTAGTCATCTTAACATGAACTAGGATCATGCATTGATTACTAACTAGTTTCTGTTTTGGCTCGGAGTACTCGGTAAGTGGTTATGCTTTAGCATCCTTGCATATGTGTGAGTACTGCCATGATAGCATACTTACCATGAGGCTAAGTGCTTATGTGATATACCTGCCTGAATGCCTGTGGGTAAAGGTTGGGTTATTTGGATTGGAACAATTCATCAATTGTGAGTTTTAAACCCACTTGAGAGTAGCAAATCATCTTGTTTTCTAAGCCCACCTGAGGGTGGCAAATCCACATTTTAGCCTACTTGCGAGTAGCAAACCGTTTTTCAAAACAAACATGAGATGTTTCGTTCCAATTCAGGCGATCCAGTCTATACTTGTATGATGTGCGCATCACATAGTAATTCTAGGCTAATAACCGGAATAAGAGCACATAATGTTTTCAAAACTCGATATCATGGTTAGTAGAGGCCAATCTTTGATCGGGCGAGCGGGGGTGCTCACGAAGTGACCTTCCCCAATCGTACCCAAGTTCTCGAGCCAAGGCAACTTTGGTGATGACGGACACGTGACCTTAGGCAATGAGTCAGGGTTTCCTAAATTCTCCCAAAATAAAATATTTAGGTGGCGACTCTGTATCTGGCAAAGTAGTCCATGTTTGGCACTTCTTTCAAAAAATTTGTTTTCAAAAACGATTTGTCGGATTTGGACTCTTTGATGATTCATCGGTCTTGCATTGCACTCTACAAGATTAGATACAGGACCGTGACATTGAGTCTTGAACTGTAGTGAGCCCAAATGAACAAAACGGGGGATCTCCTCCCGGGACGTTCGGGGACGTCTATAGTAGGGGCAAATGGCAATCCTCTTTAAACAAATTTCAGGAAATTAATGTATTTATGATTTACCCTAAGTTTAATTAATCCAAAAATCCACAATATGAGGAGTAATTCTATTTGCACACCATATTTTATCTCAATACACACTATTTGTGTTGTTTTGATATCAACTTGCGAACAAAAATAGAACAAAAACCAATTCTTCAAATAAAAGCCTCGTTTGATAGTTGATATTTGAGCATTTGTATTTTGTTCAAAAATAAATATCCGAACTTTTGTATTTTATTCAAAAGTTGATATTTCAAACAATACAAATGGTATGTATGAAAACAAACTATAGTGTACAAATAGAATCACTCAAATATGAGGTATAACTTGGGCCTCCAAAAGCCCAAGTTTGGACCATCAAATACTTTTAAACAAGCCCATCATGTGGGTTCTGTTATAGAGAATTATTATTCCACGCACATTTGTAGAAAGGCAAATGTATGGCATCAAAAAAGTAGGTATTGTTTGGATAAGTTTTTTTACTCACTTTTTTATTCAGATTTTGTTTCTTTTATTATATTTTAGTTTTGAGTTTCAGTTCTAAATAAATAATAATAATAATTCTACATTAAAAGAAGTAAGGAATTGAATATTAATTGAAAAAAATACACCCATAAAAAGTTACAAATCGAGTATAAAAGTCCAAATAGGGTGTGAATATTTCCCTACATAACGAATCTCAAATTTTTTTTTTTTAACCAAAATATTTCCTCTATGCACCTTAATTTGCTTCTTCTTACTATAAAAAAACATGCCAGAGTTCAAGTCCCATCAATCAAAAAACAAAACAAAAAAAAAAAGAAAGAAAGAAAGAAAAAGAGAGTGAACTTGTATTTTTTTTATTAGCAATTTTTATTTTTATTATTTTTATTTTTTATTTTGTTCAATTGCATAATACAAGAGAAACGTTCAGTAAAGATTGCAACATAGCTTGCTTGACACATCCCAATTATGTTGACACCTGTCAATAAGTCCAATCATGTGCATATTAAGACAAAAGCAGAGTTGTCAAGATCCCAACAATAGACAAATGAAAACATTATCATTGACGGGATTTGATTCACATTATCTTAACATGTTCCAAAGAATTTAAATTATGAAGTCGTTCACTCAGTATTCAGTAATATTTGTCGAATACTTTACCCAAATGCTTGTTCTTACTTTCACCAATTCCGTCAAATCCGCCCAGTTGGGATCCTTTTGAGAGAACACCTATCGTTCCTTGCAAGCCAAAGAGTCGATAGAATCATTAATGGTAGTGCTTCCCAGAACTTGTAGCTTTAGTTGACAGTTTTAATACAAATTAAACATACAAATAGTGGAATAAAACATGACAATACCAGCAAGGCGGCATCTAGGTACACACCGAAGTATATTTTAGCATCGCCCACATTAAACAAACAATGAATGTAGGAAAACAAAAAAAAGGGACCAATAATGTAAGAATAATTGTGCTTTGCTAAAGCTTAGATCAATACTTAGAATAATAATAAAGTTCCAAACAAAGGATAAGAAATTTGAGATTCTATTCTTCATTATCCAACCCAACCTCTAAAACTTTGTCAAGTAGGCTGGAAAATTTTCAAAATTCAAATTCTATGTAGCACAATTCAAATATCAAAGTAAAGAAAGAGAGAAAAAAAATATTCACCCAAAAAAAAAAAAAAAAAAGAGAAAAAAAAGGGATGGCCTTTGTGATTTGCATTATATGAAATATTCTCTTAGGTTTTGTGGAAAGGTAGTGACAGGTACATTTAGGAACTGTAAGGTTTGCTTTTATATAAGAATCATTAACTGGCAGTATTTTTATGATGGGAAACTGATTGTGCTACTAAATTTCCTTATTTATTTAGGATATGAATTCTTTTGATGCTTATCCTAAGGGAAAAGGGTTTTTTTTTTTTTTTTTTTTTTTTCTTTTTTTGGAGGACTGCATATTGAATTTGTGGAATGGAAAAAAGAATAATAATAATAATAAGGGAAAAATATACCAAAAGAAAACTTGTTTGGTTTTGTTTCAGTTTATTTATGTATTTTTCATTTTTTTTTCTTGTTTATTTATGTATTTTTCATTTTTTTAGCACCCATGGCCTTATACCACAGTGGTATATGCTCTCCAAAAAGATACAGGTTCGAGCCCCGTAATGGGTAAATGGGGTGATCTCCTTTTCCTTTCCTCTCAAATTAGGATAGTATAATTTCTAACGAGTGATAAAAATAAATCAAATCAGAGTAGTATAATTTCTAATGAATAACAAAAATAAATAAATAAATAAAAAAGCAGACTAAGACCAACACATTTAGTCAATCATCATTGATTCTCTCTTGGCGCCAGCCAATCTAAGGCTAATCATAACCTATAATTTGTTAGGTTTTGACATAAAATCTCAAAGAGCACAACATTTTCTCCATGGAACCTTTGGTAAAAAGAAAAAAGAAAAAGAAAAACATATGTAAATTGGTGACACAAAGTGAAAAACCAATAAATTAAGGAACTCAATGGTGGGTTTTATCACTTCTATGTTATTTTCTATGGGTACTATTGCAGGGAATCATCATTATTTTATATTTTAATATCATTAGAATTTTGACCAAGGAGGAGCATGAAAAGAATATGGCATCTATATAGCATGAGAGAGTGGGAATGGAATTAGAATTTAGAATCACTTTGGTCGGCCTCTTAGCAAAAGATGCATTTAGAGTGTTATTGAAGAATGGAATTTACACAAAATAAATAAATAAATAAAAATATATTTGCTATGTTTTATGCATTGTTGACCTATGATTTTTTTTGAACTGTGTTGACCTATGATTTGTGTCAACTAAAAAGTTCAGTGTCAATTATAGAACCTATCTCTTCCCTAGTTCAATTGTCCATGGTTTAATATGCATAATTATTATTATTATTATTTTTTTTTTATCAATTTTCATTACAAAACCGATTCAATATCGGATCAATCTGGTACAACGGTATCATAATATCTCAAAAAGAGATAAAAATCTCCATAAAAGGAAGGATCCAGACCTCCATGGAGGAGGAGAAAAGACCCCCACAAAAGAGGGAAATAAACATCCACACAAGAATGATTATTATATCAATAAATTAAAAATTAAGAAAATCAAACAGAAAAATCATATCCAAGTCATTACCGAACTCATCCAAAACTCTACTGGTTCGCAACCTTCAACTTGGAATTTGAAAACTCTACCTCTGTTAGTCAAGATAGAACATTGAGGTTAAAGTGATCTCCAGTGATCTCCTAGCATAAAAGAAACGCGTTATCTAGCATCAACCTTCAGATTGTGAGAATATTTGAAACCAGATTTTAAAGTTTTAGACTCAAGAGTGGAGAAGGTAAAACAAGGCTGAACTGGTGAAACAAATATCATATTAGATCTAGAAGATGATCGGACAAAGGGAGAAGAGAGGGAGATCGGAGAAGTAGGAGAACTATCACTATCTCTCTCCCTTAAAGAAAAATCTAGAGAGAAAAGAAAGTGAGTTTTAGTGTTTTGGGAGGATACCCTAATATGCATAATTATGATCAAGCCAAAAAATAATAATAATAAACATTTTCTATGGACCAAACCCCAAATTCAAATCCCAAACTATAAATAAATAAAATACTATAAATAAATAATAAATAAATGGATTTGTTATTTGATTTTTACTACTAGACACAAACACGCAAGTCCTATTTATATTTATTAATGCAAATTATATTAGTTTTGACTAGTGATAATAAATTAAATAAAAAATTTGTGTGTACAACATTATTCAATAAATAAAGGCCACAACATCTCTCCAGTCCAAATCGGGTTGGAGGATACTGTTGGACCTCCGTGGGTCCACTATGGAGCCCGTATTGATAATCTAAACCGTTCAATGTGTATAACTCTTCGTGTATTTCATCTCTACAAAAAATCACGTTGATAAGATATCACAGACAGTTGATTAGATCACATTTAAATCAATGGCAAATATGATTTTTAAAATAAATTATTTATACAAATATGATCTAATCAAGTGGCTATTGATATCCGATCAACGTGATTTTTTACAGGAATAAAGTAGTCGAATAGTCTTACATATTAAACGGTTCGGAATATGGATACGAGCTCCGTGATAAAGTCATGGAAGCCCCATAACACCTTCCAGTTGGGATACCCAGCTAGAGAGGAGCCTCTCCCATAAATAAACATCTTTCACATTCAAGGTTCTAAGCTACAATTTTAGTGGTCCATTATATTCCTTGATATTTGCATACATGCATTTTGACAAATAAAACTTGGGGATTTAGCATCCAGTGGTAATATAAAAAAAATTATAACCACATGGAAAAATTTAAGAGTTTTATTATTAATATTGATAAAGGTTTTTACTAATTTATAATTTATTTTTGAAACTTACAGTCTTACACTAATCTGCTATTTTCCCATAAAACTTTACCATCAATACATGTGGACATTATGAAATATACAATCACACAACTCTACAAGCTCTGTAAATTATGAATTTATCACTTTTTACTCTAGCTAATATGATCAAAAGAAAATAAAAACTATATTGGTCTCTTGGTATGCTCATTTTATGTGGTATTCAATGTCAATGTAAAGGAATAAGATATATAAAATAACAAATTTATCAGTTATTTTAAGGGTTTTTTTTTATCCAATTCCTTAGAAAATATTTTGAATTAATTTAAAGACAACTAAAATATGCTTGTTAGTTTAAGGAAAATAACTTTTTTGTGAACAAAACTGCCGTAATCTAGTTTCAATACTACACCACCTCTAACAACCACTTCCACTCTCAGCTACCACCTTCTACCAGTGGCATACCAGTCGCCACTTTTGACTGTTGGTGATCACTTTCCGACGAGTATTGGGCAAAGTGAACTTTCATTAATTTAACACAATGAAATTCTCCAACAACCCATTTTGGAGATTTTCAAAATGTCACTCTGCTAAGTTAGTAAACACACACACACAAAAATAAAAAATAAAATATAACCTACGTAACATAAATTAGAAACTTAGAGAAATTTCTCTAATGTGCTGCACTCAAATTACACTTAAATTTCTTTGATTTAATATAGTAAAAAATTCACCTCCGACGATCGCCGGCAATTCCCCATGACTTTCTATCAAATTGAATTTTCAGTGTATTAGCACAGTTTCACTAGCCAAAGTTAAATTGTTAGAGAAATTTCTAATTTAGACTAAAAGTTAGTAAAATTTCACTAGTTGAAGCCAATGAAATTGAGTCAGGCAAATTTCACTGACCAAAAGTTAGTAAAATTGCACATAGTTACATATATTTCTATGCTTACATAATGTATATCAACGATGTAGATGAATGATGAACGACACATTATGAGTAATAAATGACGATTCAAATCTAAACTTGTGAAGCGCAAAGCCATGGTGAACGTGTGAAGAAATGCGAAATCAGTCAATGAGATTAAGGTGATAGCTACTTTCGGTGTTGTGATACATTATGTCCGATGCAAAAATTGCGATACACTATCTTCGATGTGAAATCGTAATACCTCAAGCTCCTATAAACATGATAGAAACAACCCCGGAAATGAGAAATGATTCAGTGCTCTAAAATGGGAGCACTAATGCTAGCTCTAATGAGCTGGCAGTGCAAAAAAAAAAAAAAAAAAAGGTCAAATTATCACATCAGTGGTGGGGTTCACATGGTTCCACATCATTAGTGGTGTATTAGTGGTGTTAAATTAGTGATCTGAAACATTTTTTCCCAAAAATAGAGAAAATAGACAAGAGAATAAGAGAGAAGTAGAGAGAGAAGATATAAAAAGCAAGGAGAAGAGAGAGAGAGAGAGAGAGAGAGAGAGAGAGAGTTCTAAGTTTTTAGGATTATAAGGTCATTTTGGATCAATTGTCTTAACTTTTTCCTTACTCTTCTAAAATTTGAAATCTTGAATTTTAACTAACAAGCAAACTTTGGGTATTCGAAAACTCTAACATAAATATATAGAGACATGTAGCGATAGAAAATATGGAGAGTTCTAAGATTTTAAGTTTATTAGGTCACTTTGGATCATTTTTTTCTTTTTCTTCTAAAATTTCAAATCTTATGAATTTTAACTAACAAGCAAATTTTTGGTGATCTAAAACTCTAACATAAAATATATAGAGACATATATCCCCGATTTCAACTTATTCTTACTCGTTGATGTGACTTGTATTAATGAAATTTTGAAATTTAAAATTAAATCAATTACTCTAATATAATAGATATCACATCAATTAGCAAAGAAAATTTGCAAATTTTAGTATTTGTTGTACTTTAAAGCAAACCATCTTATTAATTTTTGGCATTTTTTTTTCTTTCAATTTTCACGTGTTAACAACTTTAGGGGTGCTTGCGGATCGAATTGGATTGAGTGGTCTCTCATCTACCATCCATCCGAATTTAGGCGGATTGGAAAAAATCAATCCATATTCGTCTACTTAGTTAGTGGATGCTGATTTAGCAAGATGTGCAGATTGACAGGTAGATGCAAATTAATTTGGCTGTTAGACTTTACTCTTTTGGGCATTTTTGAACTATTTTTTCAATAATTCTTTACTTTTTTGAGCTTCATTTTTTTATTCTTCATTTTTTATAATAAAATATAAAGACCCAATTTTCATATTTCATAAATAACAAATATATTTACTAAACAAAAAGTCTTTTTTTTTTTTTTTTAATAAAATAACAAAGCATAGCAACATGACCTCATTTTTCTCAAGGGTGTTAGTGGATTTGGTTAGGTCAAGTGACCTCCCATCCAACATCTGTCAGAACTTAGGCAGATCAGATAAAATGCATCCGTATTCGTTCACTCGAACCATTGAAATCATTCATTTTGTGACGAATTAGTTTGAGTCATTCAATTTTGATGAGTCGGATGGATGCTTACCAAGCCTTAAATAACCTAGTAATTTAACAAGAACATAAATGAAGTATAAAAACAAAGAAACAAACAATGGATAGTGAAGAGATCAAGCCCATTGAACTAGGTTACTTAAGATTGGACTCATGTTTTAACAAGGCCCAACCCAAGAACCCATCACTTGGATCAAAACAGCCCTAAAAGGCACAATACCTCAAGATGGATCTCGTTGATATACTCGTGGTCTATTAACAAGACAATAGGAAATAAATAAATAAAAATAGCACACATTAAAAAAAATTAAAATATAAAAAAAAATCATGAGTTTGTTTTTTTTTTTTTTTTTCAATTTAATCCATGAGTTATTAAAGACAGATTTACCTAGAGGTCCCATTTTAGAGATTTTGTTTGAGCTTAATCCTGACTATTATTTTTTTAATAGGACAAGTCTTGTTGATATGCATATTCCGAAAATACTCATCTTTTTAATAAGTAATGCTAGAGATTCATATTTGAGACCTCCAAATACATTCTTAAGGATGTAGTAAGGAAATATAACCCTATAAATTAAAAATTGACATTTATCATTTTGTATCATTATAAGTAAATTATGAAGATTTTGTTAGGAGTCTCAAATATTTTTCCATTTTAATTGTGCTAATGTACACTAACTATTATATTTGAGTTGATGAAAATCTAGCAAAGATTGAATCCACGAAGGGATTGATAATTGAGTCGTGAAATAGAAAAATGAGGATACTACTTAGGCCTAAAAATTGTATTTACTTTTAAAACTAATATTTAAAAAAATTTCTTTTATGTTTTTTTTAATTGTCAATCAATCATTGTGCTTATATATCATTAAATTTAAAAAAATGGATTTAAAAATAAGATATTTAGTCTAATATCCATTTCTAACTTTTAATAATGGAAGAGATGTACAATATTTTTTTTTTATAATTTAAGATCCCTCACCCACCTCCATATATCACATCCACTCATTCTCTCTCATATCTCTCTCTCTCTCTCTCTCTCTCTCTCTCTCTCTCTCTCTCTCTCTTCTCTCTCCAAACTCTATAGCAATGGACCCTTCGCTCTCTACAATCACCCAGCATCACAGGGATACCCTTCTCTCTAACCCAATCATAATCACGTTTACGCTCGCACTAGTTCTCTCTCACTCTCTCTCTCTCTATATATATATTGTAATAGGGTTTCATTCTCTCTCTCTCTCTCTCTTCTCTCTCTCTCTCTCTCTTCATCCATCACTATTGTTGTTTTTTCTTTTACTCTTGCTCTGGTTCTAGGGCTTGGCTTGGGTTTCGATTGGGATTCTTGGAGTAACAATGCTTTTCACAGCGGCAAAAATGGCGATGACGACGATCTTGCCGACCGTTGAAGGCTTCAGATCTCGTCGCCGTAGTCAGTCGCAGATCTTTATCGAACTACAAAGAGAAATTGTTAAATTACTAACCTGAACCACTTTAGATCAATTCAGACCACAAAGAGAAATTGTTGTTGGGCACTTTGAAGAAAAACAAAACTCTGAATATCATTGATCATAATCTTTGATGTCCTATATGTTTATCTTGACATTCAAATCTCTACAAAAAGTGTGTGTTTTAAGCACGGCTATGAGCCAACCAACAGTAGCTATGCAATCAACTAAAACAAATCAGAGAAAATTAGTCAAAATACAGAAAAATTTGTGAGTAAATTGAACAAATTTAAGCTCAAAGAAAATTCAAAATACAGAGAAAATTTTAAAACACAAAGAAAATCAAAGAAATTGAGAAATTAGAGAAATTTCAAAATATAGAGAAATTTGTCTGAAATTTCTCTAGATCAAAATTTCTCTAGATCGAAATTTTTTTATGAAAAAATGTTAAGTGACTTCAACTACTATGAAAATATTTTATGTCTTTTATCCTATAAAATCTTAATGTCAAGGATCTTAAAAAATTCTCCTTAAGTATGCTTTTAAGATTTCCTTCGGTGATTAGATATGTGAAATCGTGCATTGTGATGCATATTTGGCAAATTATGTAAAGGTCAATTATCTTCT
Source organism: Camellia granthamiana (assembly GCA_036172215.1). NCBI lineage: Eukaryota > Viridiplantae > Streptophyta > Magnoliopsida > Ericales > Theaceae > Camellia > Camellia granthamiana. Next base: position 84,701,299 of record CM069916.1, on the reverse strand, counting down.
GTTGAAACCCATACTATTATTTGATTTAACTTTTTTTTTTTTAATTAAATTTTTAATTTTTCGTATTTTTTTTTATTTTTAATAAATATTTTAATATTTTATGCATTTTTTTTATTTTAAATACATCTAATTAAGATACATTTAAAAAACAGTATAATATTTCTTAAAAAAAACTTTAAAAAATTCACCAAATACAAAAACAAAATAAAAATTCGGTATGTTTTAATATTTTGTTATATTCAATAAAAAATTTTTTTTTTTTTAATTTTGTACATATTTTGTACTTTTTAAATAAATCAAGATTAATTGAATCTAAAAAGTAAAAGAAATTTATTAAAATATTTTAAAAAATCACTAAAAATATAAAAATACGGATTAAAAATTTTAAAAATTATTTTTGAAATTCCAAACCAAACAAAATGAGATTTTATATTTGAATTAAATATTGTCAATTTTTATTTTTTTCAATCACATATGGGGACATTATTTTCCATAGTATCATTAGTTAATAAAATACTATAAATTGATTTGATGGATAAATTTTTTCTCCTACTAATTCAATCATATAATTTTACTAAGGCAATATTTGTATTATTATCGCTAACGATGATATTATTACATGAGATCATTGTTATACTCACTATTTATTTATATATTTTCTTTTAATATTTATATATAAATAATACGACCCTCATCATATATTTATATCACATTTTAAATATCATTTCACGTGGCACAATTAACAATTAATACTATGGTTCCATATTGATTACATAAATATTCAATAGTTGTTATTGTATCACATGATATTTTATTGGCCAAATTACATTGACACTTTCTGAGATTTTTTTTTTAATACAGATTCCCTTTCGCATTTGAAAAATTATATTTTCCTCCATGAGGTTTGTAATCTCATTAAAAATTGTCTCTTCGATTGCTGATGTCATGCTCTAAAATTTTCTAAATTACCATCTTGTTATTTTTTCTTCTATTTCTTCTTCCTATCATCATGACTATATTTTACAACTTTCTATCATTAAATTTTACTTGAACATATTCTTATTGAGTGATGATATACAATATAAATTTTACATAAAATTTTCAAACATAATGATATAGTTTAATGATGACCTTTTACTTTAAAATAAAACACCCATAAATATTATTTATATTTACAATAATATCACTATCATAACATTTTTATGATTTTTTTTTTTGTATAAATTTTCATATATTAATATAATTTTTCATTTTTATTTCCAAAATTATATCTAGATTAAAAGATATATTTAAAAATTATAAAATTTGCAGAAAAAACTTAAAAAAAATCTATTAAATACAACAAAATAAGACAATATATTGAATTTTATTATTATTATTATTATTATTATTATTATTATTTTTGTATTTGGTGAATTTAAAACAAAAAAATCACAAAATATTATACTTCTTAAGTATATCTACATTAGGTGTATCTAAAAAATAAATAAACTTGCTTAAAATATTAAAAAATTTCAGTAAAAAAAATGAAAAATAATAAAAAAAACTCAATTTTTTTTGTGAGTTAAACCAAAGAAGATGATTGTTATTTCTCTTGAAATGACATGAACAAAATATCTGTATTATTTTATTATTTTATATGTAAAAGTGATAAATATGTCATTTTAATCTGGCAAGGGAGTAAATGTAATTTTTCAAATGTGAGGGAGGGATCTGTATTAAACAGAAACCTCAGAGGGTGTCAGTGCAATTTACCCTATTTTATTTGAAATTAATATGGTATGATGATATGGTGTGAGGAGTGGTTTTAGATACTCCTTTGTTCCAGACTTTTAATGGATCCTCGCTCTGGTGTTTGAAATAGGTAACACTTCGGTCATGAGTGCTAGAATTAGCACTCCGACGGACAAGTTAGATATTGATTGTGAGAGAGAGAAAATGGGTTAGATATACAAAGAGTAGAGAAAATTTGGGTGATCATCCTCTATTTTTTCCTTCTAGTTACCTTCTTTATATAGAGATTTTGTGTAGATATTTATCACATAATCACCATAATGTTAGGGTCCACGTTGTAATACCTCCAGAAAGGGACGTCTTTGACCCACTTTAATTGGGATAGTCTGTCGAATTTCCTTTAGAGCTTGGCATGAATGTTTTTGATTTTGTTGGCACAACCTACTCGACATGTGATCTAGTCGGTGAAGGGGTTACTCGTCATCGAACCTCTATAATCTAGTGGACTTGGTTGGCAACTGGTGTGGTTGGACTTGGGCCCATCAATGATGGGCCTAGGAATGCTCTGTTTGCCAAATGTGCAATTTTTTTACTTGGCTCACACATATGGTAATTGTAGTATTACTCTTATTCATATAATTGTCTCCTCCCCTCACACAATCCAAAACTATAAATGTTTATATATACAAATTGAAGGAATTTATTTCTCTAATGGCCCCACTCTAAGTTTAGAAACACTTATGTTTTTAGTAAAATGATATACAAACTAACAAATTATTGGCCCACAGTTTCTCTATAGTCCAAATCAGACTAGAGTGTATTATTGGCCTCCATGGGCTCACCACAGAACCTGAATCGATGATCCAAACTGTTCAATGTGTAGGACTCGTCAAATATTTTATCCCTGTAAAAAAATTACATTGGTTGAATATTGATAGCCACTTGATTAGAACACAAACCCTAAATCCTAAACCTTTATTTAAAAAAATCAAACTTACTGTCGACACAAATGTGATCGGATCAAGTGGCTATCGATATCCGATCAATATAATTTTTTACAATGATGAAATACTCGACAAGCCAGACATGAACGGTTCAGATTATCGATGTTGGTTCTGTGGTGGCTATGGAGACCCAATAGCACCCTCTAGTTGGGATACACAACTGGAGAAGAGCTTCTCCTTTTCTTATTAATTAATGTGCCATGCAATAATGAAATTTAAAAAACTGAAGCAAGAAACATTTCATTGATACAGTAAGTGCCATAATTTTAAAAACCTTTTAAACATAATTTAGAAATTTCTCAACGTTTTGGACAGAATTTTTATACCGAATATCATCTTTTTCAATATATAGATTGATAAATAAGTTTTAAAAATATCAATTTTAATTAAAACAAATAAATGTTTATATCAAAAGTAATAAAATTTTAAAATTTGAAACTCAAAAATAAAATTAAGAAAAATCACAAAAGTGAGAATTTCTTAATTTATTGAAATTAGGAGAAATTGGGAAAAATTTTCACACTTTCACAAAATCCAAAAAAACACTTCCACTTGGTTTGGGCCGAGCCAAGTGGAAAAATCTACTCGGTAGTGGGTCGATTAAACGGTGGGCCGATCAAAGACAGTTGCCTGGATTAAGGAAAGCTCAGCATTTGTCGAGCTATAGCAGAAAGGTAGTCGAACAAAACTAGAAATAAGTTCCTGATCGAGATATGGGGCTGTGCTGTACGGACGTCATGGTGCGCTGCGTAGGCCTAGGATGACAGTGTGGGGTTGTTCGGTGTTGTCAGTGGTGTGCGGAGTAATAGTAGCTCGGTCAGGTGCATTGACCGAGTTAAGAGTTGAACCATCTTACTTGGTTTGCAATGGGAAGGGTGTCAAAGGATAAACATTATCCTTAGGAATGGGATTCATAGGAGAACTTTACTAAGTAGAGTTAAAGTCCTACTAAGATTGTGCCATGCGGAGTCTACAAAACCTCAAGCCAAACTCTTATCCAGGTATGGCAATTCATACTCCCAAATTCATAGAGCTTTTTCCTTTTTAATCTATTTGCTGAATTAGGCATCAGAGGGATTTCCGGCAGACACCCCCCGGCTAGCTCACGTTTGTAATTTCAAGTGTTATGACAACGTTTGGAGGAGCGCAAGCTTGATCAACAGGATTATACGAGGTGAAGGTTATTTTGTGTTCGTACAATTGGCTACGGCTGTGGGAAACATTAGAGAACTTAGCTCTTGATCGAGCTCACTACTAAACTGAAGTTGCTTCGATTAGGGCAAAAATTGAGGGAGCTTAGAGATTGGGGCTCTGGTTTTTAGAACAACAAATAGTAGAAGATGAACAGTGGAGGTTGAAATGGCATTTGCAGCATATATGTGTGTGTGTGTATGTGTGTGTGTGCGCGTGCGCGTGCCTGTGCGTATAAGGCTAAACGGCGGGCGTTTCAAATTTTTAGCCAAGTGTGTGACGGTTTGTGTCAGTGCATAGATGCAATGGTAGCTGGCCACGTGTCCCAGAGAGGACATCGTGTCAGCGTACTGGGAGAACGTGATGTACGGTTGACTGCACCGCGTTGGACCGAAATAGTGATGATCGAACTGAAGCAGCGCAGCTTGGCTTGACACGATAATCCCAATCATACGAGGTAGATGGAATTAATGGGAAATTGAGAGGGTAATTTGTGTAACCAAATTGGGCCGAGCTAAGTAGAAGAGGCCATATGATTTGGGCCGAGCCAAGTGAAAGAATTAACTCGACAATGCGCCGAGTAGACGGTGGGCCGGTCAAAGATAATTGTCGGGATTAAGGAAAGTCCAACATTAGCTGAGATATAGCAGAACGATAGTCGAATGAAACTAGAAATAAGGGTCCCGACTGAGATACGGGCCGCACTTGCGTAGGACTAGGATGACAATACGGGTTGTTCGGTGTTGTTAGTGGCAATGCGGAGTAACAGTAGCTCAGTCAGGTGCATTGACCAAGCTAAAAGTTAACCATCTCACTTGGTTTATAGTGGATAGGGTATCAAAGAATAAACATTATCCTTAGAAATGGGATTCCTAGGAGGACTTTACTAAGTAGAGTTAAAGTCCTACTAGGATTGTGCCATGCGGAGTCTACAAAAGCTCAAGCCAAACTCTTATCCAAGTATGACAATTCATACTCCTGAATTGACAGAGCTTTCCCCTCTTTAGTCTATTTGCTTACTTAGGCATCGGAGGGGTTTCTGGAAGACACCTGCCGGCTAGCTCACGTTTGTGATTTCAAGTGTTACGACGACATTTGGAGAAGCGCAAGCTTGGAGAAGCGCAAGCTTGATCAACATGATTATACAAGTGAAGGTTATTTCGTGCTCGTACAGATAAGTTTTACAAAATATAAATTTTATATATATAAAAAAGGATATATGTAATGAAAATAATAACATTTTAAAATTTCAAACTAAAAATGTATTTGACATAATCAAACAACCTTTTCACAACAAAAAAAATGGGGGAGGGGCAAATTACAAATATACTTATGAGTTTTGTTTAAAATACAAATTGTCCTTTATAATTTTGAAAATTACAAATATTCCCATATCAAAAAGTTTTATTTAACAGAATTAATAGAAAAATGAAATTCTTAATTACTCTCTTATATAACAATAAAATTCCTAAATTGTTATTTGAAATATATTTAGAATAGCATTAAAAATTGTTAATTGATTTGATACTTTGTTAATAAAAATGGTCATTTGATATGCGATTAGAAACATGAAGGGGAGAAATATAATTTGCAGAATAATAGAGGAAAATTCATATTTTAAGCAAATCTCAGAGGGTGTATTGTAATTTATCAAAAATAAAAAATAAAAAAAAAACATTTTTTTTATACAATTTGATATATTCAATATTAATTTTGTTCATTGGAGGTTTATAGAAAGGGATTAGATTAGTAATTCATTGGCCCCACCCACCTATATCATGTATTTGCTTGTGAAAAAAAGTAATGCTAGGGGGCCCCAAAATGTTTTACCAAATGTCTCACATGGATGTGGGACCCACACATCCCACATCCCTGTGAGACATTTGGTAAAACATTTGGGACCTTTAGTATTTTTCTGTGGAAAAATGGCATAGGATTATCAATCTCATGAGACTATGAATTCCCTTAATGGTGGGAATAATATTCTTGGGGTTTTGGGATTTACTAACTCAATCGCATGCATTGATGGTTGAAAGACAATTTTAATTTTTATTTAACAAAAATAATAAAGTTACCTTGTGATAAGAGCTTTTACATAATTTTGTAGATTTAAATAAATAAACGTACTTTATTTTACATCTCTAATATTTTTTTTTTAATCTGCAAAAGTTAGTGGTTAATTATTAAATTAGCATCTTGAGAGAATTGAAACTCACACTTATACACCTTGTAAGAAAATCTTATCTCCCATTGTACTTCTAAACCTGTGTTTGGTTGCGGGATTTGGAAAAAAAAAAAAAGAAAAGGTGTTTGAAATTATGTGAAATGTAAGTATATTTTATTCATATTTCAAATACGTTTTCCCTTCCCTTTCCGAATTTGTAACGCCTCAATTTTTATACCCAAATGATAATACGATAGCCATGGTTCTTTAAAGTAAAATTGAAAATAAATCTCCACACTTGCTTTACATGATACAAATAGTCTTTAGGCAATAATACATTCACTTCAAATCAAAATAACATAAACAAATAGATACCCCCAAGGGTTTACAAGTTTCCAAGGCTTAGGCCTGGTTACACAAAATGGTTATTTAAACTCACACAAATACAGCCCTTGGCTTACAAACAGAATTACAGCAACGTGAGAGCCTTATACTCTCAACACATATTTCCTCGCCTTTAGTTAGGCGGAATCACCACATCTTTTCCTGTACAAAAAACCCGTAGGGTGAGCATAAAACCCAGTAGGAAATCCTTAACAAAGTATATACATTTTATACAAGTCTCAAGAGATGAAATGCACATGTCATGTTATGCCTCTTTTTGAAAGTAAATCACATTTTCATCTTTTGAAAACTATCATGCTCAGTGATGTCATGCAATTTCAATTGTTCAAAACTTAACAATTTATTTCAAGGACGGTAAATACAACTCTAGTAATCCCTAGGTCGATGTCTGCAAGTAGACTATACAAGTACTACCGAATTGTCATTTTTACCGGTATTAACCGGAAGGCGCGACACTTATCCGCGCGGGTTTTCGGTCTTTTACCCCGGACTCTTAGGCCAACTTATTCAATATCATCTATATCACCTATCAAGACTTACCAACGTATTTACCCCAAAACCATTCTATGAAAACTTGTTTCTCAACATTCTTTTCTCAATGCAAGTTTTCAAATCAACTTTCAAAGCTTAATGTAATCAAATGAATTGATATACTAATTTCACAAGATGAATATAAATACTTTTATTCCAATTCATCATCTAAGGAATAACATAATTTCCTCTTCTCAACTATCCTCAACAATTAGTCATTTCAAGACTATTTCAATGTTTTGAACAATAATTTCCAAAATGAACAACAATTCTCATATTCCATGAAATTCCTCATTTGTATAAATATAAATAAGAAAATTTCCAAACATCTATTTATTTTGACACACAAAATAAATATAACAATATCATTCATGGATTTTCAATTTCTTTTAAAAATCTCTAATTTCTAGGTTTTCTCACCAAAACTATACAACTCAAATCTTTTGAAAGAAAACTTTCAAAAATCATCTTTTCTTAAATCAACGAAGATTAAAACCCATAAGATCATTTTAAAAGAACAAGAGACAAACCCACTTTCAAAATTGCTCAACTTCTTGAATCAACAATCAATTTTCAAAGCTATCGAAGGATGATTTCGAAAATCATCTATATCTTGCAAATATATATATATATAACTCTAAGAAAATCCCTACCTCAAGTATTGAAGAAGAATTGAGATGAAACCCCAAAATCAACGATGCCTAAACTCGATCTCCACTGCACACAACGAAGCCCTCGAGATGATAACTAACTTTGATGAAGAACTTAGGTCTAAATCCCAATGGATTTGGAGAAATCAAAAAGAGAAGATGACTTCTAGAGAGAGAAACTCTAGATCTGAAATTCTAGAGAGTTTTAGAGAGAGAGAGAACTGAAAAAGTGATCCAAAATATCAGATTCACGAATTGATATAACATGGTCCGCTCGAGCATGGAAAGCCCTGCTCGAGAGTCAGACACAGCCTTCTGCTCGAGCACAAAAAGCTCCGCTCGAGCGTTGAATACACTTTCCCAGTACTTTTGCAGATAGGTTAAACTTTTGGAACTAAACATTCTTCGCTCAAGCGCATAAACGGCCGCTCGAGCGGACAAGCAACTTTGAATGCATTTTGCATTTTTGCTTCAGGGGCGCTGTCCCTCGTCCCTGCCTGGGCATTGCCCAGACCAGCCAAAGAACGCTGCCCCCTGGACCCCCGCGAGCTGACCGGGCAGCTCAATCCCTGACCTACACACCGAAGTGGCAAACATGAAAGAATTAACTTTTGATACAACTCTGCAAGGCACAATTCGGGTTGGATTCGCATCTAAAGGTTTGGAGACATTACTTGTTCCAAACACACCGCTACAACCCGATAACCAAAGTAAGGGAAATACAGGGAAACTAAGATACATAACACCATTCAAAACCATACCAACCTAAGCCTGGAACACCACACAGAGACGGGTCAAAACCGGGATTGCTACAGCCTTCCCCCCTTAAAGAATTTCGTCCCCGAAATTTCAAATCGAACTATCCAAACAAAGGGGTTTCTAGCAATCAAAACCACGTTATTTCATTTTCAAATCACAAAACTAACTCTCAACCAAATTCCCCAATTTCCACTTGGTTATCTCATTAACAACAACCTCCAAAATACGCATAAACATAAAATTTTCCAAAAAGTAACGGCAACTCTCAACAACCTAATGCTTAAAGCAATAACGCACATATCAACATATGGCTAACAACTTTAAATACGTTTCCCTCAACACTAGGGAATATTACAAAGAAAAGCAACTTAACCATTTTCAAACAAATCTGGATATTTGGAGCGGACTTCCGCCTCCCGTTCCCACGTCGCTTCTTCAACCCCATGGTGTCTCCACAACACCTTTACCAACGGTATAGTTTTGCCCCGTAGCACTTGCTCCCAGGTATCTAATATTTGAACTGGTCGTTCTTTGTAAGAGGCATCCTTATCTACCTCCAAGTCAGCCCAATCAAGCACATGAGAAGGGTCGGGTTCATACTTCCTAAGCATAGCTACATGAAATACGTTGTGAACTCCTGAAAGTTGTGGCGATAAAGCTAACTAGTATGCCACTTCCCCAATTCACTCTAAGATCTCAAAAGACCCAATGAACCTTGGAGATAATTTACCACTCTTACTAAATCTCATCAAACTCCGCCTTGGTGAGATTTTAAGAAACACATGGTCACTAACTTCGAAAGATAAATGTCTTCTCCTCTTATCGGCATAACTCTTTTGTCGACTTTGGGCCATAGCTAACCTCTTCCAAATGAGAATAACTTTCTTGGTTGTCTCTCTAACAATTTCCGGCCCCAGTAATGATGCATCACCTACTTCGGCCCAACAAACCGGTGATCTACAAGGTCGGCCATACAAGGTCTCAAATGGTGCTATTCCAATACTAGCTTGGTAACTATTGTTGTAAGCAAACTCAATCAATGGTAAATGCCTTTCCCAAGGTCCCTTAAAATCAAGGACACAAGCTCTAAGCATGTCCTCCAAAATCTGAATGGTACGTTCCGACTGTCCATCGGTTTGAGGATGATAAGCGGTGCGAAGAGTCAACTTAGTTCCCAACGCCTCTTGAAGGCTTTGCCATAACCGGGTAGTAAAACGGGGATCCCCATCCGACACAATAGTCATAGGGATTCCATGAAGTCGAACTACCTCCCTAATGTAGAACTTTGCCAAGCGTTCAATTGAGTCACTGGTGCACATCGAAATGAAATGGGTAGACTTAGTCAACCTATCAACAATCACCCAAACAACGTCATTGCCTCGTTGTGTTCTAGGAAGCCCAACTGCAAAATACATGGTAACACACTCCCATTTCTATTCGGCTATCGGTAAGGGTTGTAACAAACCCGCTGGTCTTTGGTGTTCTGCTTTCACTTGTTGACAAGTAAGGCACTTTGATACAAATAAAGCGATATCCCACTTCATACCCCTCCACCAAAACTGCGACTAAGATCATGATACATTTTAGTGCCTCCCGGGTGCACCGCAAGGCATGAGTGATGGAACTCCCGAAGTACTTCCTCTCTACAAGATTCTGGTATAAACAAACGGTCTAGGTAACGTACACTCAGATCCGAGTGAACGTTCAAACCTTTCTCTTCCTTCCCATTGGAAATCGTAACACGGATTGATTCCACATCACGGTCTCCTCGTTGTGCCTCTATGGCCTTACTAACCAAGGTAGGTTGAGCAGTCAAAGTAAACAAGGTAGCACTCTCGCTGGACTCACCCAAGTGCAAATCAAACTTGCCAATTTCACTTAGCATAACCCATTCCCGAATGGCCACACTTGCCAAACTACTCACAAATTTCCGACTCAAAGAATCGGCCACAACATTGACCTTCCCTGGATGATAGTGTAACTCAAAGTCATAATCCTCCATAAATTTCATCCACCTCTGTTGGCGTAAATTCAAGTCCTTTTGAGAAAACAAATATTTTTGACTCTTATGATCAGAGAAAACTTCAAACTTCTCACCATACAAATAATGCCTCCAAACTTTCAAGGCAAAAATCACGGCCGCTAATTCTAAATCATGAGTGGGGTAATTTTTCTCATGAGTCTTCAATTGTCGTGAACCGTAGGCCACAACTTTTCCCTCTTACATCAAGACATAACCAAGTCCATCCCCGAACACATCACAATAGAGAGTGTAATTCAAACCCCTTTCCAGAATTATCAAACCCGGTGCGGTAGTCAATCTAGTCTTAAGCTCTTGGAATGACTTTTCACAAGCCTCACTCCACACAAATTTGATATCCTTTCTAGTCAACCTTGTCAAAGGTGCAGCTAGTCTAGAGAAGTCCCTTACAAAATGTCGATAGTGCCCTGTTAACCCCAAGAAACTTCGGATCTGAAAAACATTCTCAGGTTGTTCCCAATCCTGAACCGTGTCTATCTTTGAGGAGTCTACAATCACTCCTTCACTCAATACTACGTGCCCCAAAAATTTTACCTCGGTGAGCTAAAACTCGCACTTATCAAACTTGGCATACAAACGGTGCTCCTTAAGCAATTCAAGCACTACCCGTAAGTGAGCCTCATGTTCCTCCTCAGAGGTTGAATAAATGAAGATGTCGTCTACAAAGACGACCACAAAAAGGTCCAAGTATTCTCGGAAGATTCGGTTTATCAAACCATAAAGGAAGTCGGTGCATTAGTCAACCCAAAAGGCATTACAAGGAATTCATAGTGGCCATAATGCGTATGAAAGGCCATTTTCTAGATGTCCTCCTCCCAGACTCTCAATTGATGATACCCGGACCTCAAATCTATCTTTGAGAAGCAACGAGACCCTCTAAGTTGGTCAAACAGATCATCAATTCTAGGTAAAGGATACTTGTTCTTAATGGTAACCCGATTCAACTTGCGGTAATCAATACACAACCGCAATGACCCATCATTCCTTTTCGCAAAGAGAGCCGACGCTCCCCATGACGATGTACTACGGTGAATAAAGCCCTTGTCTAACAGTTCTTGGAGTTGAATCTTCAACTCATTGTAGACGTCCCCGAACGCCCCGGGAGGATGACTCCCGTCTTGTTCGCTTTGGGCTTACTACAGTTCGGACTCAAATTGTGTCACGGTTCTTAATCTTGAACCAAAGAGTCCAAATCCGGCAAATCATTTTGAGAAAACAGATTTTTTGAAAAGAAGTGCCAAACATGGACTGCTTTGCCAGATACAGAGTCGCCACCTAAATATTTTATTTTGGGAAATTTAGGAAACCCTGACTCGGTGCCAAAGGCCACGTGTCCGTCATCACCAAAGTTACCTCGGCTTGGGAACTTGGGTACGATTGGGGAAGGTCAGCTATGAGCACCCCCTCTCGCCCGGTCCGAAGACCAGCCTCTACTAACCGTGATATCCGATTTTGAAAATGTTATGTGTTCTTAATCCGGTTATTAGCCTAGAATTACTATGTTATGCGCACAGCAAACAAGTATAGACTAGATCGCCTAATTTGGAAATAAGCATTGCATATCCGTTTGTTTTGAAAATGTTTTTTGAAATTTGCTACTCGCAAGTAGGCTAAAACACGGATTTCAATGAGCTATTCCAACTCAAACAATCCAACCTTCACCCACAGGCATTCAGGCAGTTTATAACACATAAGTATCTAGCAACATGGTAAGCATGCTATCACGTTAACATTCACACGCATGCGATATGCTAAAGCATAAAGGTACTTACATTGTACTCCGTGCCAAAACAGTAAACTGGTTAGCAGACATGCATGGTCCTAGTTCATGTCAATTTGACTAGTGCAACACATACAGGATGCAATTTAGAGTAAGCTCGGCTAACCTAAACATGGCATGTGAAATGTAGTCAATTGATGCACGTATTCAATTTGGAATTGAAGTACAAATGCAGTTAGCGTGATGCGCCGAGCCCGGTGCATGCAAGACAAATGTATGGATGCACGCATGCATAGCATAAGGTATGCTAATTTAAACATGTCCTAATCTACCACCATAAGCAGGTAAATAAAAGGGAAGAAAGAAATGGGGATTGGAAGACATGCACACACACACACCCACACTTATTACAGATTCGCCCTCGCTCGGAGGGACCAAAAGAATATACAAATTAATTAACCTACAAGCTAATTAATTATTACAGAACACTTAATTAATTAACAAATTAACTAAGCTAAGGAAAGCAGTAAAAGGCTTCGGGAAGCGGGTCCAATGTAATGCATGCTCAGGTTCCACTCGGAAGCGCACTGCCATGCATAGACTGCCTCTGTTTTCCCTGCTCTGCCTCTCTGAAGACTGCCAAAGTCTCTGAATTGCTTCCCTGAACATTGGGAGACACCACCGGCTGAGTAGAATCTCCACCGGCAGTGGGATGTGGTCATTGGCTGTTGATGAAGCCATCGGCCATTTATTAACTGCCGGTCGGCACTAGGTGCGGTCGATCGACAATAAATTCCTGCAGAACCTGTTTGACAGCAGCAGAGGACAGAGCTTTGCATGGCAATGCAATTCAAGCCATGTATGCACCAACCAAGCCCCTTTTCATGTGTATGACATCAAAGGGACATAGTTCTTGGTTCTCGGACCATCAATCGCACATTTCCATGCGTGATGGCCCAAGGGACCAAGTGTGCACATTTTCATGTCAAATGAAATGCAAACAAACAAGCAAAGGCCCACTCCCTATCACTTGATCAAGGGACAAGGCATGCATACTAGATAGAATGCAACCAAGGCATATGAACTAGCATGCAACATGAGCATACAAGGTATACATGCAAGTATGCAAACAAACGTGCAAGGTAAGCATGCAAACAAGCAAAGGATGGACTTAAACATGATTTGGACAGCCCTAATTAGGCCCAAAACAGTGGCCATAATGCTAAGCACATGAAGGCAAATGTACATACAAGCATGCATGGATACATGGTTCAAGACTTAAGCATATTGAAACAACTTCTAAGCACACTTAAAAGAGATAATCATGGACCGTTAACATACAATGGAAAGCTCTGAAATCATGTTAGAATGGTGCCAAACCAAATGAACAAAACAAGCATGGCATGCAGTCAAGGTCCAAAACTTGAGGCAAGCCAAGAGGCTTAAACCAAGGCCAAGTCAACCAAGCCTCACAAGACCAAGGGGACTTAAAATAGGTCTAATGCAGACCTAAACAACACCCAAGGAACACCTAGATGGCATCTAAGTGACTCAAGTATAAGGGCATGCACAAATGCTTAACATGGAGCATACAACACAAACATTTGAAGCATCAAAGAAGCTATGAAATGCAGGCATACAAGCATGCTAAGTGGACTGAAATAACATGGAAAATGGTCCCAACCCACTGAAATGAAGCAAGGATGCATGCTATACATTCACACACTTAAGGCCAACAAGCCAAAATGCAAAGGGGCTATACTAAGCATGTCATGGCCGACCAAAACAACTAAGGACAGCCCTCAATCATGACACAATAAGCACAAAAGCTTCACAAAGCCAAGCCTAAAACATGCTAGAACAATGGTTTACAACCTAAGGCATATTAAGGCAACAATAAGGCATTACATGGCATGTATGTTAAACTAATATGGTGTACCAAAACCAACATACAACAATGCTATTTCATGGCAAAATAAGCATAAATAACAGCCAAGGCATGGTCAACATGAGCCTTAGCTAGGTGCTCATTAAAGAGGCAAAAATGGCCCTTTTCAAGGACAACAAGGAGAGGGGGGGTGGCCCTCTCCTTCTTGGGACTTCAAGACACCATCCTTACCACTGAAATCCCTCAAGATTTCAGTGGTGAGGAGGCCCAAACACCAAAGTCCCGGTGCTCACTCAAAATAGCACAAAAAGGGGGCCTTTCAAGGCTTAAGAGGGGTCAAACACCTCCAAACCACAAAACACTCTTAACAAACTATTTAGAGGGCCCAAAAACAGAACTTTTTTGTGTTATACACTAAGCTCAAAAACAGTTTTAAGACAGGCTAACAAGCTATGCAGGAATGGGGGAAAAAGGGGTAAGATTGTTACCCTTGAAGCACCTCTTCACAAATGATGGACCAGGCCCTTTCTTGAGCTCAAACCAGCTCCAAAGCTCCAATATCAAACCTCTGGCCCTTCAATAACCAAGAAATGGTGTAACACTATGTGTTTGTGTGCAATAGTGAGCCTAAACACACACAAATATAAGAGAATGAGAGATATAGATATAGGATAGATACAAAACCCTAAACCTAAAACCAGAGCTTCTCTCACAACTTTTCTAACCTTTTTGTCTAACCCTAATGCCAAGAGAGGAGCCCTCTTCTTATAGGCAAACCAATCTTGTAAAGCTTATCAAGGAAGCTAATAAGAAGGCCATCCCTCCATACACGTGTATGGAGGGGAACAAAATGCAAGACAGCTGTCTTAAAATATCTGCAAAAGCAGATGAACAGTAGTCGGCCGCTCAAAATTGCCATTTTGACAAAATTAACTGCCGAACGGCAACAAATAATGCCGACCGGCAATATACATTGCCGATGGCAACAAAACACCAGCCGGTGGCCTCTAGCCACGGCCGGTGATGTGTGGGGATGCCTCACAAGGCATTCCCTGCCCCTCCAAGGCAACAAACAAGTGTTTGGTGCAAAACCAGACACTAAACAGTCAGGTTCGGAGATCCTGAGGCAAGGCGCGTAGCCGAGACCTCCGGGAACTCCGAACGAACACAAACATGGATGATCACCGAGTGTTCAAAGGGTGACGTCCAAGTCTTGAGGACGGTCAAAAATGGGGTGTCTACAGTTGCCCCTCTTTAACAGAACTCGATAGTCATAACAATGACGAGAGTGAATGTCAAAGCCCAGAGACGACCCATTTTTGACAAGGCCGAAGACTTAGACAAAGCATACAAGCTACAGATAAAGATATGCGCCCGAAGGCAGGGGCAAAACGCAAGACAATGCACAAAGCCAAGCATAACTTATGATCATGCAAAGAAAGCTGTAACTAAGCACACATGCAACCGTTTTAAGCTAGCATACACCAAACTACACTACAATGCAGAAAGGATGTAAGAGAATTATGCGATTCTCGATACGTCTCACGTGGAGGATGCAATACATGTCCGGTTTGTCTAGTTCTACCAGCTGCAAATGAACCGTACATACAATATCGTGCCTGCAAAGAAAACAACTTAACAGGTACGATGTTATCAGCAACATGCATGACAATGCAAAAATGAATGCAAAATGATATGCAATATATACAAAACAATGTATAAACAATGCAAATGAAAATGCAATGCAATTGAAACAATGCGAACTACATGCAAAGCAATTGAATCATGATCCAATCATGAGCGGTTCAAAACCACACAAATGTCAAATAGATTGATGGAGGTGACAAGTCCGTCTACCATAGAACGGTCCACTGAACTATGAGTAATGTAGACGGACACAAGAACGAGTATTGGGTGGAATGACATAAGTGGGGTAACGACCCGCTGGAGAAAGAATGATGATCCTAGTGCCGGATGCAAAAATTTACACTACAATGTAATATCTACAATGGATATGGCATGCAGCCAAACCAAAATCTTGCCTAGGAAAGGCATGTACACATACAAGCCGCGGCTAACATAGAACGGTCCACTGGACTATGTTTTGACGTGAAAAGTATAGGCACATACCAGACCAAGCTCAACATGGAAAGGCGCAAGCCATAGATGGAAGGTGATGCAATGGATGCATGCAATCTAAAATGCAATGGAAATGGATACAATGGATATGGCACGCGGGCCAAACCAAATCTTGCCTAGGAAAGGCATGTACACAAACAAGCCATGTCTAACACAGAAAAGGTGCCGCAACCCTCAAACCAACATACCAGCGTGGAATAGGCGCGTACACATGCAGAACTGTGTTTTAACGTGAAAAGTAAGGGCACATACCAGACCAAGCTCAACCTGGAAGGGCGCAAGCCATAGATGGAGGGTGATGCAGTGAATGCATGCAAACTACAATGCAATATCTACAAATGGAAATGGATACAATGGATATGGCACGCGGGCCAAACCAAATCTTGCCTAGGAAAGGCATGTACACAAACAAGCCATGTCTAACACAGAAAAGGTGCCGCAACCCTCAAACCAACATACCAGCGTGGAATAGGCGCGTACACATGCAGAACTGTGTTTTAACGTGAAAAGTAAGGACACATACCAGACCAAGCTCAACCTGGAAGGGCGCAAGCCATAGATGGAAGGTGATGCAAGGAATGCATGCAAACTACAATGCAATGTCTACCAATATGTAATGGAATGGATATTTACAAAAATGCATGACAATGCAGTATGATGCGATCTACTGGGGGAAATGCAATGGATGCATGCAAGCTACAATGGAAATGCATGACAATGCATGTTTATTTTCTACAATGCAATATTTTACCATGTATGCATGACAATGCACTATTTACAATGGATGCATGACAATGCACTATGATGCAACGGCTATGATTGCAGCTTTCCCTATCTTACCAACAGGGCGATATACTAGGTTGGTTCAGTATCCAGAACTGAGGCGCAGACATGCTGCCTCAACCTATGGGGCTTCCATACAGATTTCAAGCCGAGGATACACCCCTGGGTATTTAAACCAGACTTTAGTCTTGGAACTCCCGAACCTTTGCGTTCTAGGCATAAGCCGTTCGAACTCTAGTTTCCACCGTCCCAGTTGGTCTTCTAGGAACTCATCGCAAACACAGGCAGGTGGCTTTACCATACCACCGAAAGTCGTTCGGGCACGACAAACACCAAAGGAATTGCACCTTTAGAGGATTTCAGGTCTCCTAGACCGGGATGCAAAGTGTATGCATGACAATGCATGTTTTTGTTTGAAATGCAAATGATGCATGATGTTGAAGTGCGTGACAACGCAAGTCCTCGAAATGCATGACAAAGCATGAAAATTCGATGCGCGGCGACGCGCGGCTTTAGATGCATGACAATGCAAATGAATTGAGAATGCATGAAGATGTATGATCTCGAGATGCGCGACAACGCGCGGCTATTGAGACACATGACAATGCGACCGAGCGGGTTTATGGTCTCGCCAGACCGCACGTGTTTTTGGTCCCGCCGGACCGTGGCGTGTTTTCGGTCCCGCCGAACCCATCTTGGGGCAATGCATGAATTTGAGATACGGTGCACATGACAGTGCGATGCGCAAGATCGCGCGATGGAATACATGCCAAACGCAATGAGATGTGCAAAACAGCGCGGTGCGTTTAGACAACGCGAGTGAAGGTCTTGCACCTCCCAAGGATTTTAGGTCTCCTAGACCGTGCGTGTTTAAGGTCTCGCCAGACCGGCGCAAACAAGGCAATGCGATTGAAATGCAATGCACAAAACAGTGCGTTTGAAATGCGATGCACACGGGGTAACTTTTGAGTCTTGTAAAAGCCAAAAGGATACAGAAAGGATACACCTTGCACGAATTTGAGTGCTACACACGGAGGACACGATCCGAGGTCAAAACGGAGGCCGGTTGAGCGTCGGAGAGGCACTGTTTTGCACTGTTTTAAGCAATGAAGGCTCTGGACCACTCATATAACCCAAGGAAAGGTGTAGGAGGCTCAAAAACCACTGTGGGAGACCACCGGCTGTCCACCGGCCATCATAATGCATCACCGGCCGTCCATCGGCTATCAAACAGTTTCATCGGCACAATATATTGCCGACCGGCAAAGAGTGTGGCCGACCGGCAAAGTGTTCCTGTTCGGGGCAGTTTTGACATTTCGGTCGTGGGTCTTTTAAAATAGGGTTTCTAACCCTATTTTCTCACTTCCTCCTTGCTAAAAAATCCTTCCTCCCTCTCCCTAGAGTGTTTTCGTCCTTCGATCCTCTCATTTTCTTGCGTTCTAGCCTCGATTTCATCGTTCGATTCGCGAATACCTTCGCGTTCCGGACGTTTTGAACCGATTGAAATTTCATTTTGGTGTTTCGTTTTTGATTTCCGCCACTCGGGGTTTGTTTCCCTCGAGTCCTTCTCGATATCTGTGCCTTTTCCGCACTTCGGCTTTCCCGGCCATTTCCGACCCTCTCGGGGTTGACTTTTTTGTTGACTTTTCACATTCTCGCCAATTTTTCCCTCTTTCGGCCATTTTACATTCTCTTCGAGATGGCGGACGATCTTCCACAGGGCGGGCCCCCTCCAGAGCTCGAGGTGGATCCCGAGGCCGAGCCCTTGCCACTTCGCATCCGGCCATTCGATCCGGAGACTTACAGACCAGCGGTTCACGTGATGCTGCCCGATGGGCTACGCCAGTTTCGGAGCTTCGAGAGGGGCGTGGCACGCGATCTACTGCTACGTGAGCCAGAGTCCCATTTGTCACACAGCGCCTCAGAGGTAACTTTCTTTCCCCGGTTTCAATTTTCCGCAATGTAGAGCACTTAAACTGCTATAGTTGATTCTGTTCTTTGACTGCTTAGTTCGAATGTACTGATGCACTGATATACTGTAGTTGACTGTGAATACACTTGCAATCGATGACTGCTTGAAACTTACACGCGCACACACACTGCACTAGCCCTGAATTGCTCAAACACATTGACACAACACATACTGTACTTTACTGTGGACACAACGGCACCGGGTATCTGTTTGATTTCTGAAAAACGTGCACACCTGCCGTATCTGTACTGAACCACTCAAACACGCTGACACATCACACGTCGTAGTTCACTGTAAGCACACTGGCACCCGATGTCTATTTGAATCTAAAAAAAACGTGCACACATGTTACATCTATACTGAACCGTTCAACACACTGACATATCATATGTTGTAGTTCTCTGCTAGCACACTGACATCCAATGCCAGCTCTTTATTTGAAAACGCACACACACACACTATATCTGTATGCTTCTCAAAACTGTGTCTTGAATATTGCTTCGCAATTGTTGTTTTTGATTACAGGAGGACTCCCATACCATCCGCGGGTATGGGAACGTCGTCGCCCGAGACTGGTACGTGGAGTTGCCAGACGCGGTTCTCCAGATCATTGACGAGGCGGGTTTCGGCATCTTTTGCAGGGGGCTTTCCCAGCTTACCACCTGCAGGCCGTTGCTTGCTGCTTTAGTGGAGAGGTGGTGGGATACCACCAACTCCTTCCACTTCTCCGTCGCAGGGGACATGACGATGAACCCTTATGACTTCTCGATGCTTACCAGCATCGGGGTAGGGGGGGATCCGATTCCCTTCGACACGGATATGGATAAGTGGGACGCCGCCCAGTTGTACCTGCTCGGCACCCGGCCACCCCTCGCTCGAGCAGGTTTTGTGAGGTACTCGTGGTTCGAGAGCCACTTTAGGACTGAGCCAGCCTTGGCGGAGGAGGCACAGATGACCCCAGAGCAGGTAGATCAGTACGCGCGGGGCTTCATCATGTTTTTGCTCGGGACGACCCTCTTCGCCGACCGGGCGAACATCGTGCCTCTATGCCTGTTGAGCACACTGGTGGATGTCAGGCGGATCCGCCACTATGACTGGGGTGGCGCAGGCTTGGCCACTTTGTATGGTTACATGAGCTCTTCTTCCCGCCTCAGCGGACAGCTCCTTGGCGAATACTGGCGAGCTTGGGAGGTACATCTTTTTCCCCTTTTTACATTTCTGTTTTCTGCTTTACATTTTCTGTATTCTGTACATTGCACGGTCTATCCCTCACTGACTATATACTGCACACGCGACACACACATATACTCTGCTTTACGCCGATTGTACACTGCACTCACTGTACACCTTGCACAATACACTGCACAACACACGGCTCTGTCGTTTCTGCTTTATTCTGTATTCTGTTTTATCTGACAGTCATACTGATATCTGTTCTGCAGTTGTGGGTCTACGCCTACTTTCCCAGACTTGCCCCAGTACCTGATGTGGAGATCCCGCTTGACGTCCCATTTTCTCATCGCTTTGATGTGCGGTGTGTGCGGAGACCCCGGGAGTCTTTCATCTTCTTCCGCCGCTACTTCGACACCATCACTGCCGCGGAGGTATGTTCAACTTTAGAGCTTGTTTTAGCTTCGCATAGCACTGTATTTTTGATAACAGATAGATGACAAATTGCATTTGTACCCGCAGATCACCTGGCAGCCTTGGGCTCCATTGCCGACCGTGGTGAGGGATCACTATGAGGGCGCAAAGGAGACTGCCCGCCTCCGGATTCTGTTGGAGGGCCCGGTCTATCGGGCTGGGTACCTAGGGGAGCGTTTCTTACGTCAGACCTTGGGTTTACCGGAGCAGATAGTTCCGGGTCCGCCTCCTACACATATGAGGCATATAGAGAGGTTTTCCCTTGCGCACTTGAGAGAGTATACCGTTGGCTGGGGCGCGGAGCGTCATAGAGGCGAGGGCGACTACGCCGAGTACGTCCGGACCTACATTATGCGACCCTTGAGCAGTGGTCGGCGAGCTGAGAGGGCGAGGCCAGCAGCGCCGGCAGCTGGAGCGGGAGCGTCGAGGAGAGCTCGAGTCCGTGGTAGAGGCGGAGTTCGGAGAGGGCGGGGGGACCGGCTGGCCTGCTCTGCCCACTTCACTGACTTTCAGAGGGCAGGGTGGGGCGACCTACCAGGTCCCCTTTGCTCCTCCCCCGGCTGATCACGAGTTGGTCGGTGTCCCCGACCTGCCTCCGGTATGTATTACTGTATTCTTGTATAGTCGTTTCATTTTAGTTTATTTGATATTCCGCAGAATATTGATGTATCTGATATTTTTGCAGGCTTCCCCCAAGTATACCCGGCAGTCATTGGAGATGAATGCCTCCATGATGGGGATGCTACAGCGGACCTTCGACCTCCTGGCCCTTTACAGTATTCCGGTACGTACTTCTAACCACTGTCTTAAACCATACATAAGCTGATTCGTATAATCTGATGCACGATACAACACTTAATACACTGTACTCATACACCGCATTCTGCACTGATTCACTCCTCACAGCATGCATGCACTGTACTCATTTACTGTATCCCGTACTGAGCCACTGCTCACGGCACTCGCAGACTGTACTCATACACTGTATTCTGCACTGATTCACTGCTCACGGCACTCACAGACTGTACTCATACACTGTATTCTGCACTGATTCACTGCTCCCAGTATTCATAGACTGTACTCATACACTGTATCCTGTACTGATTCACTGCTCACAGTATTCTGATGTATTTGCCTTTTATGCTTTTCAGCCTCCTTTCCAGATCCCTCCGGTGGGTGGTGCTCCAGCTGGGCCCCTCCATTCCTGCTCGAGGAGGGCGAGGAGATACTATACATCCTCGTACTAGGGCGGGGCGTGCTCATGTCGGGAGTAGCCCTCGGGCACCCATTCCTGATGATGAGGATGATGAGTCCGAGTCCGAGTCCGAGGCAGAGGCAGAGGCAGAGGCGGGGTCATCTGAGGAGGAGACCGGAAGCGATACTGACTCGGGCTCTGATGACGATGCTGATGACGCTCCTGGACCTTCGTCCAGGAAGAGGGCGAGGACAGACCTTCAGGCCTGAGACCACTGATGCTGACCCAGATTTTGCTGTTTTTCTTCTTTTGTACTTTTTTCTCTTCTTTCTTCTTTTTGTTGGTAGCTAGAGTACCTTGTACTGCCGCAGGCAGGTTTTTTGTTTTCTTCAAAACTATGTACTTGAAAAAGATGATTATATGAAATGAAACAAACTCGTTTTTGTCTAAAAAGGTGTTGTATCTGTACATTTCATACTGCATTGCATCATATTACACCTCAAATGTAAATGATATTGATATGCCGTCTGAAAATTGAATGCTTGCACTGTAATAATCAGATAACTGACCAGCTAATAGTAAAACAACCCAAGCAAACCACTGTTTCATTTTGAACACACAGCCCATACTCCATTGGGGATTGATCTGTAGACAGCCCACAACGTGGCACTTGGTTCTCCTCGCACATGGCAAGCACTGAACAAACAGCCCAATCTGATAAGACTGACCACAAAGGCTGAAACCGGCCGATATTGAAGCGCACTCAGATGCCCCAAATTTTTCCTTTCTTCTTTTGCTTCGCATGGATGTGGAGAATGGCACAGCAGTCTGAGCATAAACGATTTTTGAAATAAGGAAGGGTTTTCAACCTGGGTATCGAATCTAAAACTGAACACAGCGAGAAAGACTCAATTGAAGAAGACAAAAGGCACACGACCTAAACGCAGCGAGACATGCCTGGAAAAGACTCAAGACAAGGATTGCGACAAAACAAAGCGAAAGACACGACTCACGGACGCGTTTACAAGAATGAGAGACCTCAGATCACGAGGAGCCAGTTTCCTCGGGTTTTGTTCCCACCCTTTCTGATTTGTGATTCTCACATCGCTCGGTGCCCTCAGGCTCGGCTTTTCTCTAAAAACCCTCTTGCTCACTTCTCTCTCCACTTACACCTCTCTATTCTTTATTCTCTCATTTTTCATCCCTCCCCAGGGCGATTGATGGATGAATAGGAAGTTACGGGTTCGTGCCCCAACACTGTTAGCTCGCGGCTATTTCTTCTGGTGACTTCCAGTCAGGGTTCCGGATAGGGAAAGCTTCTTCTGGCGAATAGGGTGCCTTTCTGGCAAGTATGTTGACGGCGGGGAAAAGACAGAACACCTAACTCAATTTCGCCCCTAGTTCGTTACTTTGACCATTTTTTGTTTTCTAAAATAGTTTTGACCAAAATGCGAGTCGAATTAACATACTTGTCCGATTTTTGATTTGAAAATCATGCAAGTCAGGCTGTGAGCACTGAAAATTTTCCTTTTTGGGTTCCAAGAAGATGGTCCGGTTTTGGAAAATGAAATAGTTTTCGAGAAAATAGTCAACTTCAGTAAAAATTTTCAAAAACTATTTTTTTGCAAACAGTCAATGCTCAACGAGCATGGAACTTACCCTCGAGATGCGCAACCTCGGATCGGAGGCAATAGAAAATTGCCCTTTGCTTAAAGGGGGGCATGGCAACGGAAAGTTGCCCCTGGTTTGGACGGTAACTTGCGGCAACGGAAAGTTGCCCCTTGTCTGGATGGTGCCGCAGCATGCTGTAAACTGCTTTTATCAATGACGACTGAACTTCGAAGACGACGGTCTGAACCAATATATGGACACAGTCACTGTAAGAGCAATGGTGGTTGGACTTTAGGATGAAGTTGCCTACGTATCCCAAACATGGGAATCAGGCCCACGTAGTTCACAGTTGTTACAACCGGATTGTCGGATGCAGAGGAAGCAAGGATGATCAAAACCATTACATGGACTGAGGCACTATGAAAGCGTCGGGGGCTGGACTTCAAGATGAAGTTGCCTACGTATCCCAAACATGGGAATCAAGCCTTACGTAGTTCGTGGGTTAAGGTACACTCGGGTATTAACCTTCACTTTTTAGGCTCTAACTTTTGCCAAGGTGCCCGATGCGGGTTTTCGACCTTGCGAGCTTCTTTTTCTTCTTCTTTTTTCAAATTTTTTCATTTCTTTTTTCTCATTTTTTTTCTTTTCTTTGATTTTCTTTTTTTTTTGCATTTTTTCATTCTTTTCTTTTCTATCTTTTCTTGCTCTAACTTTTGCCTAGGTCGCCCTTCCGGGTTTTCAGCCCAGCGAGCCTCTCAAAGGGTAAAAGTGTAGCATAGTCCATGCCAAATGGTTTTGAGATTCTGAAGTCATCTGAGTCCAGGAGAATGGCTGTTGTACTGATTTGCAGAAGGATCCATCACGGTCGCTTCACGAGCCTCTTCCGGTGAGATCTGATCTTCTTAATCTGAGTTTAGTGCCCCTTGCCCGAGGGTTACTTCAAGTTAGGCCACACGGGCTTTTCATGGCGGTTGACTGTTGAACATTTTGAACGGATTCTAGGTTCGAAACAGATAGATTGAACCTCGAGGCTGAGAGCGATCCTAGGCTGCGCAGTCTCAAGAGCAGTTCCACACAGGTCTTCACAGGACTGCGCAAAACATTTTGTTTTTGAAAATTTTTAAGAAAGCGACAAATTGCTCGCGCTGAAGATAGTGTGGAACCAGTTTGGGTCAAGCCAGGGTCCTTCTCAGTACTCACACTAACAAGCACGATTCCATTCATTAAAAGGCTTAGCATGCATCTCTTTCTCTCAATTGATCAAAGTTTTGCAAATCCCGAGGAATTCCTTCCTCTTCGTTTTCACCGCAGTGTTCAAAAGGTTTTGAAAAACTTAGGTCGTTACGATGACTTCAAGGCACAGAAAAGACAGAGTTCTTAGTCAAATACTGCCATCTCATTCAGAACTTCCGGCATAACTGGCACAAGGCAGAAGCGAGCACAAAAATGTGAAAATCACTGCTGTTCATTCAAATCTGTTAGCATTACCGGCTCCAAAGCAGAAACAGACTCAAAAGAAAGCAAAAAGACAAACACAAAACAAGATGGTGATGTCCGAGGTAACACCCCCGGAATCACCCGACTCCAACAAAATAGGACTGACTCGGTACAACAAGACAGACTCAACCGGATTAACTCGATACAACGAGACAAACTTAACAGGACTGACTCGATACAATAAGATAGACTCGACAGGACTGACTTGATACAACAAGACAGACTCAATACCCAAGTCAGAAAGTAGCATAAACAGCATTCGCAAATGCTCAAAATAGTGCGTGCCATCCATCACATCTGGAGTAAACTGAGTGCCGCCCGCAGGTGGTTCATCCCCCGATCACATAACAACACAAGTCTAGAGTACCCGGGGGATATCAGACCCTTCTGAAGCTATGGTTCCAAGACTGCTTAGCAAAAGAGAAAACAGACAGCACCTCAGCCTGATTTCACCAAAATAGATACGAGTGTAGCAGGATGACTGTGCCCTCTACTGAATTCTGCCCCCAAAATTCAGCCTCAAATCTGATACCCTCAGGTAAACTGAATCCCAAAATACTGAACTGGTGCCCGCAGGCCTGATGCCCAAACTTGCAAACTGATACACGCATTCCCTGTAGAGATACACTCTAAAAGCACATAGCATGTAAAAGAGAGCCAAAACACCCCTATGTTGGGGTAGGATTTCCCTGTCCTATTTTGTCAGGAGCTAGGGTTTCACTACACACGCAGCGGTTTCAAACAACCTATGATCGGATAAGCAACCTGTCCTAGTTTGGAATGGTCACTATAGATTTCGATATGCACTAGGTCGAATGGTTAAAAAAAGGGTGCCCCGGTAAAACCGGGGTTTGTGTTCCCATACTGGCAGAGCCCGCAACCGGTCAGCCTTATGGCATGCTTTGACAAAGTCAAGCCTCCGGCAAACCGCTCAGGAATAGCCGATGGCCAACACGGTGTCCTAGGCGCACCAATGCACATGCAATGCAAAGAGACACATAAATGAAATCAAAACAAGATATCATGAGTTCGAGTCAAGTTCTCAAATTCCCCAGCGGAGTCGCCAAAAACTGTAGACGTTCCCGAACGCCCCGGGAGGATGACTCCCATCTTGTTCGCATTGGGCTTACTACAGTTCGGACTCAAATTGTGTCACGGTTCTTAATCTTGAACCAAAGAGTCCAAATCCGGCAAATCGTTTTGAGAAAACAGATTTTTTGAAAAGAAGTGCCAAACATGGACTGCTTTGCCAGATACAGAGTTGCCACCTAAATATTTTATTTTGGGAAATTTAGGAAACCCTGACTCGGTGCCAAAGGCCACGTGTCCGTCATCACCAAAGTTACCTCGGCTCGGGAACTTGGGTACGATTGGGGAAGGTCAGCTATGAGCACCCCCTCTCGCCTGGTCCGAAGACCGGCCTCTACTAACCGTGATATCCGATTTTGAAAACGTTATGTGTTCTTAATCCGGTTATTAGCCTAGAATTACCATGTTATGCGCACAGCAAACAAGTATAGACTAGATCGCCTAATTTGGAAATAAGCATTGCATATCCGTTTGTTTCGAAAATGTTTTTTGGAATTTGCTACTCGCAAGTAGGCTAAAACACGGATTTCAATGAGCTATTCCAACTCAAACAATCCAACCTTCACCCACAGGCATTCATGCAGTTTATAACACATAAGCATCTAGCCACATGATAAGCATGCTATCATGTTAACATTCACACGCATGCGATATGCTAAAGCATAAAGGTACTTACATTGTACTCCGTGCCAAAACAGTAAACTGGTTAGCCGACATGCATGGTCCTAGTTCATGTCAATTTGACTAGTGCAACACATACAAGATGCAATTTAGAGTAGGCTCGGCTAACCTAAACATGGCATGTGAAATGTAGTCAATTGATGCACGTATTCAATTTGGAATTGAAGTACAAATGCAGTTAGCGTGATGCGCCGAGCCCGGTGCATGCAAGACAAATGTATGGATGTACGCATGCATAGCATAAGGTATGCTAATTTAAACATGTCCTAATCTACCATCATAAGCAGGTAAATAAAAGGGAAGAAAGAAATGGGGATTGGAAGACATGCACACACACGCACCCACACTTATTACAAATTCGCCCTCGCTCGGAGGGACCAAAAGAATATACAAATTAATTAACCTACAAGCTAATTAATTATTACAGAACACTTAATTAATTAACAAATTAACTAAGCTAAGGAAAGCAGTAAAAGGCTTCGGGAAGCGGGTCCAATGTAATGCATGCTCAGGTTCCACTCGGAAGCGCACTGCCATGCATAAACTGCCTCTGTTTTCCCTGCTCTGCCTCTCTGAAGACTGCCAAAGTCTCTGAATTGCTTCCCTGAACATTGGGAGACACCACCGGCTGAGTAGAATCTCCACTGGCAGTGGGGATGTGGTCATCGGCTGTTGATGAAGCCATCGGCCATTTATTAACTGCCGGCCGGCACTAGGTGCGGGTCGATCGGCAATAAATTCCTACAGAACCTGTTTGACAGCAGCAGAGGACAGAGCTTTGCATGGCAATGCAATTCAAGCCATGTATGCACCAACCAAGCCCCTTTTCATGTGTATGACATCAAAGGGACATAGTTTTTGGTTCTCGGACCATCAATCGCGCATTTCCATGCGTGATGGCCCAAGGGACCAAGTGTGCACATTTTCATGTCAAATGAAATGCAAACAAACAAGCAAAGGCCCACTCCCTATCACTTGATCAAGGGACAAGGCATGCATACTAGATAGAATGCAACCAAGGCATATGAACTAGCATGCAACATGAGCATACAAGGTATACATGCAAGTATGCAAACAAACGTGCAAGGTAAGCATGCAAACAAGCAAAGGATGGACTTAAACATGATTTGGGCGGCCCTAATTAGGCCCCAAAACAGTGGCCATAATGCTAAGCTCATGAAGGCAAATGTACATACAAGCATGCATGGATACATGGTTCAAGACTTAAGCATATTGAAACAACTTCCAAGCACACTTAAAAGAGATAATCATGGACCGTTAACATACAATGGAAAGCTCTGAAATCATGTTAGAATGGTGCCAAACCAAATGAACAAAACAAGCATGGCATGCAGTCAAGGTCCAAAACTTGAGGCAAGCCAAGAGGCTTAAACCAAGGCCAAGTCAACCAAGCTTCACAAGACCAAGGGGACTTAAAATAGGTCTAATGCAGACCTAAACAACACCCAAGGAACACCTAGATGGCATCTAAGTGACTCAAGTATAAGGGCATGCACAAATGCTTAACATGGAGAATACAACACAAACATTTGAAGCATCAAAGAAGCTATGAAATGCAGGCATACAAGCATGCTAAGTGGACTGAAATAACATGGAAAATGGTCCCAACCCACTGAAATGAAGCAAGGATGCATGCTATACATTCACACACTTAAGGCCAACAAGCCAAAATGCAAAGGGGCTATACTAAGCATGTCATGGCCGACCAAAACAACTAAGGACAGACCTCAATCATGACACAATAAGCAAAAAAGCTTCACAAAGCCAAGCCTAAAACATGCTAGAACAATGGTTTACAACCTAAGGCATATTAAGGCAACAATAAGGCATTACATGGCATGTATGTTAAACTAACATGGTGTACCAAAACCAACATACAACAATGCTATTTCATGGAAAAATAAGCATAAATAACAGCCAAGGCATGGTCAACATGAGCCTTAGCTAGGTGCTCATTAAGGAGGCAAAAATGGCCCTTTTCAAGGACAGCAAGAAGAGGGGGGGTGGCCCTCTCCTTCTTGGGACTTCAAGGCACCATCCTTACCACTGAATTCCCTCAAGATTTCAGTGGTGAGGAGGCCCAAACACCAAAGTCCCGGAGCTCACTCAAAATAGCACAAAAAGGGGGCCTTTCAAGGCTTAAGAGGGGTCAAACACCTCCAAACCACAAAACACTCTTAACAAACTATTTAGAGGGCCCAAAAATAGAACTTTTTTGTGTTATACACTAAGCTCAAAAATAGTTTTAATACAGGCTAACAAGCTATGCAAGAATGGGGGAAAAAAGGGTAAGATTGTTACCCTTGAAGCACCTCTTCACAAATGATGGACCAGCCCCTTCCTTGAGCTCAAACCAGCTCCAAAGCTCCAATATCAGACCTCTGGCCCTTCAAGAACCAAGAAAAGGTGTAACACTATGTGTTTGTGTGCAATAGTGAGCCTAAACACACACAAATATAAGAGAATGAGAGATATAGATATAAGATAGATACAAAACCCTAAACCTAAAACCAGAGCTTCTCTCACAACTTTTCTAACCTTTTTGTCTAACCCTAATGCCAAGAGAGGAGCCCTCTTCTTATAGGCAAACCAATCTTGTAAAGCTTATCAAGGAAGCTAATAAGAAGGCCATCCCTCCATACACGTGTATGGAGGGGAACAAAATGCAAGACAGCTGTCTTAAAATATCTGCAAAAGCAGATGAACAGTAGTCGGCCGCTCAAAATTGCCATTTTGACAAAATTAACTACCAACCGGCAACAAATAATGCCGATCGGCAATATACATTGCCGATGGCAACAAAACACCAGCCGGTGGCCTCTAGCCACGGCCGGTGATGTGTGGGGATGCCTCACAAGGCATTCCCTGCCCCTTCAAGGCAACAAACAAGTGTTTGGTGCAAAACCAGACACTAAACAGTCGGGTTCGGAGATCCTGAGGCAAGGCGCGTAGCCGAGACCTCCGGGAACTCCGAACGAACACAAACATGGATGATCACCGAGTGTTCAAAGGGTGACGTCCAAGTCTTGAGGACGGTCAAAAATGGGGTGTCTACACTCATGCAATTGGCTGGTGCAAATCTATATGGTGCTATGAAAATCGGTGTCGTGCCAAGCACTAATTCAATGGAGAACTCGATCTCCCGGTGGGGTGGCAAACTAGTAAAATCCTGGAGAAAGACATCTGAGTATTCACAAACTACCCTTGGCAATTTAACACGGGCCCCAGCACTCTCACTATTCAAGAGAGTTGCAAGAAGGCCACTGAGCCTGCTCTTACTACGAGGGTCAAAGACTAGTGACAAGACCCTATCAACTCGGTTCCCCAGAAAGTAAAAACAATCACCACCTGAGGTGCAAACTGTAACTCTCTGACGGTAACAATTTATCACAGCTCGGTACGAACATAACAAGTCCATGCCTAGAATGACATCAAAACTCGACATGTCTAGCAACACAAAAGCAAATGGAAGTTGACGCCTGACAACTTTTATCTCACAATCATGACACCCCCGGCCTAAATCAATCATACCTCCAACAGGTGACTCTACTCTGAGTGGAGACGCTAACTGTGCCACCTCTAACCCCAATGCAGAAACAAATGCAGCAGATATAAATGAATGAGACGCACCCGTGTCTATCAACACATTAGCCAAAGTATTGCACACAACAAAAATACCTCTCACAACTGAGGATCCTGGTAACTGCTCTGGCGCGGGTAACAACATACACATGCCCTTGTGGCCCCTAATGAACTTGGTCCTCTCTCGGAGATAGGCCTGGTGCACCGACTAAGCCGAAGCGGCTCCTTGGTTAACTCGTGAGGTCTGAACTGAGTGAGCCTGCTAGTGGCTTTGAGTCTGCCTCGGCCCTGATGCTTCAGATACGCCTCCCAACTATGGGTAAGTCCTCTTCATGTGCCTCGGCTGACCACACTGAAAACAATTAAAGCCCTGACCTCTATTTTGGGACTGAGATTGACCTTAAGATCGATTAGGTGGCGGTAGTGGTAACATCAATTGCCCTCCTCCCTTCTGTGGGCATGCAAAGGCTTTGTGACCCAGTTGGCCACACTTGAAACAAGAAAAGCCACTATGTGTACTCTTTCCCGGGCCTGAACTAGGCAAAGGAAAGGTAGACCTAGACTGTTGACGTTACCTCTGCTCCTCTTATTCTACCTATAGTCCCCCTGTGGTTCCTGGCCCCTAGACCTCGAACCTCGAAGTCTCTCTTCCTCAACCTGTACTGTAGTCTCTACATATGCCGCCGCCTCCACAAGACGGGCATAGTTCCGAATCATGTTTCCGGCAACTTTGTACAAGATCTTGGTTCTTAACTTTTTCTCAAACTCGATATAACAGCACTCTTCCGTTACCACCAACATCGGTGTAAACCAGGACAGACTAGAAAAAGCCGTCTCAAACTTGGCCACAAACATGTAATTTTGTTTGAGGTCCAGAAACTCTTGCCTCAATCTCTCCCTAGTAGTGGGAGATAAGTACTTATCTTGGAAAGCAATCACAAATGCTTCCCGTGTTGGTTCCACACTACCCTTTGCGTACTTCTACCATTGACCGCATCTCCTTTTAGGTAGTAACTCGCTAGGGTCACCCTTAGTTCACTATCTTCAATGTGAAGCATCTCAAATATCTTCACTGTTTGTTCGAGCCACTCATCCGCTCTCTTGGGCTCGGGGCTACCAAGGAACTCATCCGGCTTGGCCCTTAGAAATTCTCTAGTAAGGAAACTAGACTTTGCCTCAACAGTGTTCTCTTGGGCTTGGTTCTCAACCCTCAACAAGTTCATAGCCCCTGCTATTTCTCAGGCTAGGGTCCTCATTGCGGTTTGACCCGCTTGTTCCACTTGTTCAGCCACATTAGCTTGGCCTGACTCTTCCTCTTGTACCGGAATCCCATGGACTGGTACCTCATGCACACCCCGACGAGCCCTACCATGTCTCCCGCCTCTACCACCACGGGTTTGACCTCTTCCTGAAATCCTATACAGGATAAGAGAAATAATTTAGCACACTAACCCATATGTGCCCGTAATTTGTCTTACACGTTCAATCACAAAAAAAATTTCTATATACTTCTCTACCATATAGACAATTTAATTTCACTCCACATAAGCTCTTAGTCATGTAAACGCATAAGGATTATCCTTTTATGATGAAATTCGTCCCACGAAAAATCGAGAATTCTTAGTAGAACGAGTATTGATCAAGTACCTTTCTAAGAAGACCTCAAGGAATTTAGCAGGCACAAACAACGTCCCAAAAATCCAATCCCAAACCCATATAGCTACATAAGCATGTTATCACATAGTCACAAAATGTATAACATCTTCCTATCATGCAACCTATCATGCAGCATGAACCCATGGTGGTAAAATAACCACTTTCCACAAGCTCCAAGTATTCGAACCTGGTAGCTCTGATAGCAAGTTGTAACGCCTCAATTTTTATATCCAAATGATAATACGATAACCACAGTTCTTTAAAGTAAAACTGAAAATAAATCCCCACACTTGCATTACATGATACAAATAGTCTTCAGGCGATAATACATTCACTTCAAATCAAAATAACATAAACAAATAGATACCCCCAAGGGTTTACAAGTTTCCAAGGCTTAGGCCTGGTTACACAAAATAGTTATTCAAACCTACACAAATACATCCCTTGGTTTACAAACAAAGTTACAGCAAAATGAGAGTCTTGTACTCTTAACACATATTTCCTTGCCTTTAGTTAGGCGGGATCACCACATCTTTTCCTGCACAAAAATCCCATAGGGTGAGCATAAAGCCCAGTAGGAAATTCTTAACAAAGTATATACATTTTATACAAGTCTCAAGAGATGAAATGCACATGTCATGACCGGAAGGCGCGACACCTATCCGCGCGGGTTTTCGGTCTTTTACCCCGGACTCTCAGGCCAACTTATTCAATATTATCTACACCACCTATCAAGACTTACCAACGTATTTACCCCAAAACCATTCCATGAAAACTTGTTTCTCAACATTGTTTTCTCAATGCAAGTTTTCAAATCAACTTTCAAAGTTTAATGTAATCAAATGAATTGATATGCCAATTTCACAAGATGAATATAAATAATTTTATTCCGATTCATCATCCAAGGAATAACACAATTCTCTCTTGTCAAGTATCCTCAACAATTAGTCATTTCAAGACTATTTCAATGTTTTGAACAATAATTTCCAAAATAAACAACAATTCTCATATTCCATGAAATTCATCATTTATATAAATATAAATAAGAAAATTTTCAAACATCCATTTATTTTAACACACAAAATAAATATAACAATATCATTAATGTATTTTCAATTTCTTTTAAAAATTCTGAATTTCTAGGTTTTCTCACCAAAACTATACAACTCAAATCTTTTGAAAGAAAACTTTCAAAATCATCTTTTCTTCAATCAACAAAGATCAAAACCCATAAGATCATTTTAAAAGAACAAGAGACAAACCTACTTTCAAAATAGCTCAACTTCTTGAGTCAACAATCAATTTTCAAAGCTATCGAAGGATAATTTCGAAAATCATCTAGATCTTGCAAAAAAAAAAAATATGTATATAACTCTAAGAAAATCCCTACCTCAAGTATTGAAGAAGAATTGAGATGAAACCCTCAAATCAACGATGCCTAAACTCGATCTCCACCGCACACAACGAAGCCCTCGAGATGATAACCAACTTTGATGAAAAACTTAGGTCTAAATCCCAATGGTTTTAGAGAAATCAAGGAGAAAAGATGACTTCTAGAGAGAGAAGCTCTAGATCTGAAATTCTGGAGAGTTTTAGAGAGAGAGAGAGAGAGAACTAAAAAAGTGATCTGAAATATCAGATTCACAAACTGATATAACATGGTTCACTCGAGCGTGGAAAGCCCCACTTGAGAGTTAGACACAGCCTCCTGCTCGAGCGCGGAAAGCTCCGCTCAAGTGTCGAATACACTTTCCACTACAAGAAAAATAGGATATCACCACTTTTTTTTCTGACATTTTTTGAAAAACGTCGTGAAATCTATTATAATTTTCTCTTTTTGAGCAAATTTAATTACCCATCTCGTTTTGTACGTGATTATTAAAAATTTGTGAAAGAACGTTTATTTGTGATTGAAAAGGCAGGACTTCTCTGATAAAAAAGAGGCATGATTTTAGACAAGAGAGCGTGACTTTTAAGGGAGAGAGAGAGAGATAGAGGCAGAGAGAGAAATCAAGGCCTTGGATCTTCGATCTCCATCGATTCTTTGGTTGTATGATCTGGAAATTCTTGTTCTGCACTTGATTTGAGCGTTTGTCTGTAATATTGTTTTAATCCCTCTTATCCAAGTCGATCTAGGGCTTAAGGTTAGAGTTTTTTTATATGGATTTGCTACATTCACACAAGATCTGTAGACTTTCATGGCTTAAACTAACGATTTATAGTTGATTTCTAGTTTCTTTTCTTCTATTTTGTATTCTCTCTTTTCGAATAGATTTATCTAGGGTTTTGAGTGCCGTGTTAATGTCTCTGATCACGTACAGGATAAGCAAGCAGCGTTGGATCTGATTTGGATCGTTAGCAACAGTGAGTAGAAGCAAGCTCAGCGACGTAGAGATGTAGATCTTATTCTCAGATCTGCTCTCTCTGTCTCTTCGATCTATTATTATGGTAATATCAAATCTGCTTTCTCAATCTCTCCGATCGAATTTCACGTATTCTCTTCATTGCTCTATGAGATTTGGACCTCTCTCTCTCTCTGTTTTTGATTGAATCTCATTATCTTTGTCACTATCACATTTTCCTTACAAAAAAATGTCAAAACAGTTTCTAAAATTGGTGCTGGTGACTAGTTCATTGGTGCTCCCCTATGCATATTGATGATGACTGATTTGTAGTTGAGGTTAGTATTCCTGATGCTGTGATTCTTATCCTACTAACATAAAAAAAAAAAAAAATTATGGACTTCTTTTTTGTTAGAATAGCTTGTTGATATTATGATTCTTATTGTACCATTTTTCTTGCATGTCAAATGTTTGATAAAATGTGTCAATGGAAAAATTTTGTTATCTTTATTTTATCTTTTAATCTTTAGCCAAACACTGGAAAATAAAAATGATGATGAAACTTTTACTGTAAAATAAACTTTTATCAGTGTAGTATTTTCTGCCAATCTGAAAGGGGTGTTATCTGTGTCTACCACGGGATCTTGTGCACCCTTAATGATAATAATGTGAAAAATAGTTGTAGTGAATTATGTAATCATCTATCTCACAATCTTTTTGTTGTCTATAATATTAGCTCCCCTTATCTTTCCTGATATCCTCTTGATATTGTTTCCTATGAGAAATATCAAATGGTCCATTTTTTTAGATAAATGTTCTGGACATTTGAAGATTTACCTACATTTTCAGTTTGATGTCAAACAAACTTGTCTAAATGGGACTTGTTGAATCATAAACTTTGAGGATCATACTCAGGAATCTAGAAGTTATTTTTTTCGGAAATGATCCGAGATTACTAATTTTCAAAATGGGACTTGTTGAATCATAAACTTTCAGTCTAAGCTCTTTTATGCTCTTTTTTTGTTTTGCTCTAAAGGGGGCAATGCGCATGCCAAGCATTTTCTGGGAATAAGATTAGTAGCAGCAATTTTTCTTTATTTGAATGGTCTATATACAAAACAAATGATTGCTTATACCAAGGGTGTTCTCATTTTGAATTTTTGATGGACCTTTATAGTTTTTTACCATTTTGATGAATTCTTGGAAATTATCTTCCTCTGTTGATTAATGCTTCTTTTTTTCTTCCCTATCCATGATTGATGTGTTTCTAATGCACAAATTTTATTTTGCTTTTACTGCAACAACATATTGTACGAACTGTCCATGGTCCTGTGTCTGTTATTGTGTATGGAGACCAAGACAAACCAGCATTGCTTGCCTATCCTGATTTAGCCCTAAATCGTAATTCTTAGATTTGTTCCTTCCTATTTCTTATGTTTAAACTTGATTCTTACATTTTAGCAGTTTCTGTGTTTCGTTGTCGTCGTTTCCTTGTTTTGGTTTTTGGCATATATCTTCAATATAATAGTGCTTGCGACTTTTTGAGCAGATATCTTCAATATCATTTGGTTGAGTCAATATTTTTATATTATAATCAGTTCTTCTTATGAGGAAAGAAAAGGCTTACTTTGGAAAGTTTGATTTTTAGGAATTTAGTGTTTCTCTTATTTTATGTAATAGGATTCAGACTATGGTATTGAATTTTAGATATTGCCTCTGACAAGGCTGAATAATAAGCAAAACAGATCAAGTCCAGTTTCTTGATTTTGTTATTACTAGTGTTAGAATCAAATATATATTTGCTCTTTACTTGACAGCATTTGCAATGTACTATAATTGTGTTTTAGGGAATGTGGATCATCTAAAATAGGAGACTTTTATTCTTTTTCTTTTCAACCTACGTCTCACTAAGTCACAACTTTTGGGTTTTGTCTTCTGTAGCAAATTCCAATTCAGAATCCTGTATATCTCATGTTAGGTGGATCTTTTGGTTCAGCAGCAAAAGGGACTGGGCTAAAGGCTCTTGAGTTTGCTCTCTCCATTTGTGACATTGTCGACATGTATGGTTTCACTATTGATCCAGGTCATAAGGAATGGTAAGAAACTATAGAATTTGAATTAGCATATTGTACCGAGGAGGAGATAATTGTAACAATTATTAGCATAGAATTGTATTCCTTACAATTATTTGGTTCCTATAGTAGTTTCTCATATTTTACTCCTGCTTCCCCACCTCTCTTTTTTTTTTCCAGCTTGTTAAGCTTCATTCTCCAATGCGATCTGATCCAAACCGTGTTGTTAAGTGGGTACCTAACTGTGGCACTATTGCTGCTGCCAGGATTGCATCAGAAAAGTTATTAAGGTAACTAATCTTCATTTTGTTTTCTTTTCCTTTCAAATTAGAGCCTTGCACAGTTTATCATTTGCTTGAACAACAACCACTCAAAGAGGCAAATAAAAATATTTGTTTTGATGTTTCTGATGATATCACTGACATCTCCTACAAACCTAGGGCTCTTGAAATATACTCTGAAATTTGAACTGTCTCGAGGTTTGGGTGTCGGGCATCATTTTCATCTGCTATTTGAGAATGGGTCAATTTATATTGAAACAGTGAAACTCTTAGTTTGAATCTTATTTTAAGTGGATATATTATCATGTAGAGAAAAAAAAAAAAAAAAAAAACGTTGATTAGGGAAGTCTATTGCTGTAAAAAAATCCAGGTGATGGTTTCTAGTACTGAATCCATTTTACATTTAATCTCTAGGTGATGTCAACTTTATTATATTTTTATGGCATGTCTGGTTTGCTAAAGGAGATCCTGTTTCACCGGTACTTCATCAAGGTATTCTAATACTTCCTGTCTACCAATAAGGTGGCTTCCTCTTTCTTCTCCTTTTAAGTTATAATTTGTATATTTCTCTGTTTGTTGTTTTCGCATAATGCCCATTTATCTTTTTTTCTTTTTATTGGGACATGTAGGGGTATCAGTTCTTTTGGAGAGTCTTCTCAAAATTTTCTTGTTTATTGTTTATTGATATACTCTTATATTTTTTTTGTTTTTCCTGTTTTAACAGATTTTAAATACCTCAAAAGGGTCAATAACAATCGAGTTATACAAAGAAGATTCTCCTGAGGGTGGTTGATGAATTTATTGACTTATGGTGGGTATTGGACTCAACTCTATTATATATCGATCCGTTGTTTTGGATTCTTATTTTCATAGTTCACATGGCTGACCTTGTTGGTTTCCCAAATCCTTA
Organism: Camellia granthamiana; assembly: GCA_036172215.1. Taxonomy (NCBI): domain Eukaryota; kingdom Viridiplantae; phylum Streptophyta; class Magnoliopsida; order Ericales; family Theaceae; genus Camellia; species Camellia granthamiana. The sequence goes on along the minus strand of CM069916.1, from coordinate 84,663,737 downwards.
TTTAGTTATTTGCTTACTGCACGTTCTTCCTTGTACATAGTTAATCACTTGAGTGGTTCTTTAGACATGTCAACAACAGTGAGATGAGAGGGTTTAGTGTTTTTGTGGTCTTTATGCTTCTCCAACATGTCATCACATAATTTTTTTGGAATCTATCATTTTACTTGAACCTCAAGCTTTGCCCCTCAGTCAAGCAAAGCTATGGAAGCTTTAATTTGGTAAGGCAATCTGATGCTTATAATTGTATAATCAAAGTTTTCTTGAAATTTGTTGTATGATGATTATGTTTTTTTTTAGTATATATTAGTTACCATGTAATGGAAAGAAGTATGGGTAATAAAGAAAGTTAATGGTGATTTTTTGGTGTTTGATTATCTAAACATTGATTGATGAAGCTGACCTTAAAGATCTTACTATACATGTTCTTATTATGATGGGGATTTATGTATTAGCTTTTATCTCTTCATGGTTTTGATAATATTTATTGCTTTGTTCTAAATTTTCTTCAAAAAGATTATAATTTGCAACTGTTATTTATTTATGTGTAGGTCAAAAGGATAATTTTGCCGAGTGAAATATCTAATTCTAGATGTAAAGAATTTGCAGCTTGTAACAGGCCCAAAATTGAAATCTTGCTGGAAATTTTTTTTTATTTTTATTTTTTGTAAGAGCATTTAAATATCCAAGTGTGCTGATTGGTGAATTTCAGATTTTTTTTTTTTTTTTTTTTTTAAAAAGATTGGGGTGAATTTATAACTTAAATATTCTTTTATGAACATGTACAGTTTTAATTGTTCTTTGTAAAATATTGAATTTGATGGTTTTATCAACTTTTATTTTTATTTTCTGTTATGATGTGCTTGTGAATGGAATGTAAATAAGCAGCTCAAAGCATATTTTATATTAATTAAATTATGAATTAAAGTAAAAAGGTGGCGTTTTTGTTCAAAACGCCACTATATCCTGTGACGCCATCAGTTATATTTGACAAAATTATTTAAGCAGATTTAATATTATACCGGCGTTTATGAAAACGTCACTATAAGTATCGGTGACGTTTATAAAACACCTTATACCTATAGCGACGGCCGTATCATCGACGTAATATAAAAACGCCGGTATGTCTTTTGGTGGCGCTTTTACCACTTATAGCGGCGTTTTTGAAACGCCGGTAAAAACAGTTTTTCCTGCAGTGTTCCCAGTACTTTTGCAGAGATGTCAAACTTCTGGAACCAAACATTCTTCGCTCGAGCGCATAAACGGCTGCTCGAGTGGACAAGCAACTTCGAATGCATTTTGCATTTTTGTTTCATGGGCGCTGCCCTTCATCCTCTCCTGGGCGTTGCCCCAGACCCGCCAAGGGGCGCTGCCCCTTGGACCCCCACGAGCTGACCGGGCAACTCGATCCCCGACCTACTCAGTGAAGTGGCAAAACATGAAAGAATTAACTTCTGATACAACCACTACAGGAAAATCAAGTTTTAGTAGCGTTTTTTATTGTGTTGGCTTGAAAAATGCTGCTATAGATGGGCTACTGTAGCGGTTATTGACCACAACTAAAAATAAAATTTTTAGTAACATTTTTTTCCTAAAGCGCTGCCATATATTTTTTTATAGTGACGGTTTGATCTCAAACGTTACAAAAAGCCAAACAAAATGAAGAGCCGCCAAATAAAATTTTGATTTGGCACGAAATCAGAATTTTTTTTTAATTTTTTTTAAACATATCAGAATTTCAATCAAAAAAAAAAAAAATACAAAAACCATTCAACTCCTTCTCCTTTGTGCCCTAGTCTATCAACACTTCTTTTGCTAAGTATCAGAGCCTTCATTCATCCTCCACCGCGGCATGTTGAGGACGTATCAGAGCCTTCTTTTGATTTCAAGGTTAGTCTACTCTCTCTATTTCTCTTTCTCTATCCCCCTCTTTCTTCTGTCTCTCGATTTCTGTCTACCCCTCTCTCTTTCTTCTACTGTCTCAGTTTTTCTTTCTCCCTCACTTTCTTCGGACAAGTTTGGGTCCATGGAATTCATTGTTAAAATCTCCAAAACTTCTGTACTTTGAAGGATTTCATGAACACCTTGAATGATTTTGATTTGGGAAAATAATTTAGAAAATAGATTGATTAACATGTTTTGCATTCTGATTATGATATTCACACACACACACATATTTGATTATCTATGATATTCATATTTTAACCAATGTAATTAGTGAAGTGAATGGACTGTTGTTGATACTACACAGTAAAATCTCATGCTTGAGGAATTATTATGTATGCTAGATATTTGATAAAATGCCATAATGGAGTAATAGTGCCTACATTTTTGTTTACTTTTGTTCTGTTTGTTCTATTTTTTTTTTTTTTTTTCCTTTTGAGAAAATTGTTGTCAATGAAATTAATGCACAGTTTGTATGTTTTGTTCGCTTAATAATGTGATTAGAGAAAATTGTTGCCCTCGTTCTATTGTCATTGCTTTTATGAAAGTAAAATAAGAAGAAAAGGATAATGGAACCATACACATGTTCAGAGTCCCCATTTTAACTAAATATGGGTAATGAACAAGTTCAAAGCCCATACCTTCAGAATCTTACACAAAAAAATAATAATCCGAAGGCCTCCCCACTTGTTTGCACAAAACAAAAAGTATATAGACATTGGATCAGCCCAAATAGCACCAGCCAAAGCACTGTGACTAGCCTCCCAATAACTAATATTCCCATAAAATTTTATTAACAAATGGCACCAGGAGTGCAAATTTACAGCTAACTTTTTTCCCGTATATATTATTTGTAGCAAATCTATATTTTAGCATATTTGGTCCCCAAATAACACCAGGATGAAACTACTTTGTTAAAAAAAAAAACCATATTTGCTAAAACAAACTCATTAAAAAATTCACAAACTCAACTGGTTCTACAATAAAATAAAATCAGAATCTAATCAAATCAGCCCCTTATAACCCCTTTTTTTTTTTTTAGAAATTGAGCATCAGCCTTTCCTAAACACAATTTGGTCTTCTATTTTAATTGCATAACTTAGTCTATGAACTTTGGTGCTTACTATCACTATATTCACTAGATAATGTATGTTAAACGACAGTTTGAGAAACAATTTGGTTTTTCAAAAGTATTGTGTGACCTTTAAAGAACCCTGTTTTTCATCCCCCTTATTCAACAATTCTCCTAAAAAGATAATATATTCACCACTTCAAGAGGAACACTGAAGATTTTCCAGCACTCCACTAGATGGCTAAACCTCATGCTCATCATGGTTGGAGCATTGTCTTTGGTAGATAGAAGAAGACAGCCAAGCAGCAAACCAATATGGGTAACAGCAATAGGTAATTGGCATCATGGCATATGTGACACCACTCAAAAAGGTAATGATCCCCTACACAGCCCGTAGGGATAGGCATGGAAACAACTAATAACACCCATATATAATGTGTATATAGCCCAAACAGATAGGAGTGTAGAACAAAAGTAAAAGTAAAGACATAGGATTTTCCATTGTGAAGATCTCCACTTGGACTGGCGCACCATGGCTGCCTGGTCCTCCTAGTTCCTTTAGATAGTAACACAGCAATCTGGGTAGTACATAGCTGGTCTCCACTTTGATTAACACAACCTGAAAACACCAAGAACATAGATGTGAAGTATATAAATAAATAATATACAGAACACTGTTTCAAACAAGTCTCACAATATAGGGGCTGTATCACTCGACCCACAATATATGCACCACTCAACACTGAAAACAGTGTAGAGACCTGAGGTGGAGCCCTGGTATAATAAGACCTGCAGCAAACCTCAATCATTTTGATAGCTTGATCCCTCAACCCACAGTAGGATATAACTCTCTGAAATGATAGCAGGATAATGAGATTAAAGCAACTTAAAATAGCAAATAATTTAGAGGATCCGTCACCCAACCCACACTCAAAGAATCTGGCTAGCACATAGCTGGTCTCCACTTTGATTAACACAGAGTGGAAACACCAAGAACATAGATGTGAACTATATAAATAAATAATATACAGAACACTATTTCAAATAAGTCTCACAATATAGGGGCTGCATCACTCAACACTGAAAACAGTGTAGAGGCCTGAAGTAGAGCCCTGGTATAATAAGACCTGCAGCAAACCTCAATCATTTTGATAGCTTGATCCCTCAACCCACAGTAGGATATAACTCTCTGAAATGATAGCAAGATAATGAGATTAAAGTAACCTAAAATAGCAAATAATTTAGAGGCTCCATCACTCAACCCACACTCAAAGAATCTGGGTAGCAACCTTGCAGTATTGACACCTTTACATGACATTAATCCCCTTAAATCAAGTTGAGCGATGTCATTAGGCGGCTCTTGTAAAATATTGGTTTGACTTTGTAAATCATTTTGCCCTCAACTTTTTTCTTTGAATGCACAATGGTATTAAGAATATCATATGCCTACCTCATGTTTACCATGCTTTGTCTAAATGTTTCAGGGGATCTATGTATAAACATATTTATGCTCTTATTTCTTGTTAGTTGAGTAAAAAATAAATCAAAGAGCCATGCAAAAGGATCATGGCAGTGCCACAGCAGTGCCCACTGGACGGCTTTGGCACCGTAGGCGCTCAAATGAGGTTGGTAGCTTAGTTTTACCATTTATTTATTGTAGCAATCTCTTATAGAGTGCTGATAAAAATTTTAAAAAAATTTAAAAAATTAAAAAAGCAATCTCTTGTAGAGAACTGTAGTTGTCCTTGTTGGTTGCAAATGTTTTTTGAGGAATGTTAGAGACCCACAATTTACCTCAAAGACATGGCAAGGGAGTTGGGCTTTATATGGTTTAGTTTGTGACAAATGAAAAGTTAATGTGTAACCTGCCATGTCATTGTGGGTAAATTAGGGGATGCTTTTTAGGGGTCTCAATTGTTTTCCATATTTTTCAACTCTTAAATGTTATTATTGGTTAAACTTATGAAACTTGATCATTAGTACTCATTGAGGAAAAACTAGCATCTATCTTATTGTTGGGGCTCAAGGCCTCTGGAAACCATCACTATTGTTTTTCGGAATAAGACATAGTTGGAAGTGGTTGTTTTTTAGGAACTTTTTAATAGTTACCTACTACAATAAGAAAATGGATAAAATCTTGAAAGGAGTGTATGGCTTCTTCTGAATGTCAGGTTTAATGTTTTCTTCCTTTTTTTTTTCCTTTTGGCGGTCAGGTTACTCCTGAGGTTGGCAAAGAAAATGGAAGCCATTTACTTCTTAATGATCAAAACAAATACAGATCAATGTTGACTCGCACATATTCATCTATTTGGATGATTGGGGGCTTTATATTCATAATCTACATGGGCCATCTCTATATTTGGGCCATGGTCGTGGTTATCCAAATTTTTATGATAAAAGAGTTGTTCAATCTACTCAGGAAAGGACACAAAGAAAGGGACCTCCCAGGATTTAGGTTGTTGAATTGGTATGTTAAACCAGATTCTTGTCAATGTTCAACTGTCAACTGAAGTGTGGTGTTTATCTAGGAGAGCTATTCCTGGAGAAAGCTCATTAGTTAAATGAATGACAACTAATGAGCTTTTTCAATTTATTTAAATTCTAAGTGAACCAAATTTTGACACAACTGTATAATTTGTAACAAACATGTTGTATCTTTCAACGGCCAGCTTGTCCTTCTCTGCCCCGTTTTTGGGTTTCACTAACATCCAAAATTTCTGTCAATGATCTCCAAGTGAGTTTGATTGCTATATATGACAAATTATTTCTGTTTGCTTTTAATTTCAACAGGCATTTTTTCTTCACTGCTATGCTGTTTGTATATGGCCGCATTCTCAACCAACGGCTTGCCAACACTATTACTTCTGAGAAATTCTTCTATCTTGTGAGCGGCTTTATCAAGTATCACATGGTTACCTGTTATTTCTTGTATGTTGCAGGTGAGTTTTATGTCATTATGCATTTTCCTGTAAAAGGTTTGGGGAATCTTACAATTAAGATGCCTCTTGTAGATCTGTATCACACTTTAAAACGCTAACATGGACACTAGTACGAACACAGACAACATCGATTTTCAAAAAAATTAGAATACTGACATGGCATGGATACTAGAAAAAATATTTCATATATTTTTATTTGCTATGCATATGAATATAAATTTAGGGAACAAAGATGAGAGACATTGATGTATATGTAGGTGTATTTTTGTTTTTTCTACTCTCTCCTTATTTTTTTTCTATATATATATTTTTTTTTATCCAAAATCTGCCTTCTAAAATTATCACTGTAAAGGTCTCTTGAGACACATCTACAGAGAGTGTGCATGTTGTCATCCTGTCACACATTTTACATGCTATTCAAAGTTGGCTCAATATCTATGGCGTCTCATAAAAAAGTGGAACTTCTTTACACTATCAAATTGGTATATATAGATGTATGGCCCATTTGAATACTATTCCACTATCCATTGTGAATGTTTATTAAAATGAAGATTCTCCTCGGAAGTCTTTTCTCTTCCATTCACCATGTGTTGTGCTAGCTTTTTTTTTGCCCTTCACCAGTCAACAAGCTTTTGTTTCAATTGCAATGTATTCATGTAGTTATTGTTTTCAATTCAAGTACTATGCTTTACTTTATTTTTTTATATGATTTCCATGGACTACCTTATGTCCTCAAAACATCCATTTCTCAACCTTATCCAATATTTTTTTCCTGCTGAGAGCCTCTTCCTTTGCTTTTATTTTCTGGTTATCCATGTCAGCAAGTAACTCAGAAGAATCGACATTCTTAGAATCAATTAGAGCCATAATTTTTTCTTGAGCAACCTCTGAATCAATCTCACTATGAGCATGAGCAAAAATCTCCTCAAGCTCAGTTTGCCTTTTTAAAGCTATTTCCTTCATCCTGCTAGCTTTTAGTTGATCAAGCCTTTCAACTTCCACCTCAGCCTTGACAACAAAAAACAAGTCAATATTTAAACAGCAGGTATTCGATACAAATTCAAGGACCTTGTGCAATCTCTCACTCTGCCACCAGATCAAATAATCAACCAAAATTCATTGACTCAATGGGTATGAAAGTTAGTCAAGTTGATATTAACCGAACAATATGAAATAAATTACCTTTTCCTTTTGCAGTTCTTGGAGCCGAGACTGAAACTCATCCAATGCATATAGTAAGGAATACTTTCATAGTATGTTACATGATCTAATGCCAGCACATTTGCATAATGTAGTGCCAACCATGTTTCATAATGTGGCATCAACACAGTTTCATAATGTAACTTCTACACAGGTTCATGACTCTAGGCTTCCGCATTAGCTTGAACTTTATTTTGTGGATGCTGGTTATAGCAGCATGGATTAGTTCTTTTCTTTTTGTTATTATTTTTTTTTTTGCTTTTGCCTTTGTAAATTACAAGCAATAGTTAACAAAGGAACTGTTCTTATCCAATTTATTTTTGCTTTCTTATGTTTCTCATATTTTTGGCCTTGAATTTCCATTGATTTGAGTAGGGTTGATCTGGGAAATGGTGGGGCTAGATGAAATATTATACCACGTCATACTTGAGATCTTTTATGATTTTGTTGAGGGGTGTGAATATTCCCAAATGACATGTTGAAAAATAGATTTTACACAATTGTATGTTTCTGTCCCAACTTGCTGACCCACATGTAGAGACAGTTGGCACAAGGATGATCACCACTGATTTACCATTTTCTTAGTGGATGCAATTGAGTGACTTGTTCGTACTCGAATGGCAATGATCCTTGTAACCAGCTTTTCCCTACAGGTCTTTAACACTTGGAATTTAATTGAAGTTGCTGATGAAGTCTGATTCATGTTGTCTGGTCTCCTGGTAAGGCTTCAACTAAAGCTTTTCACTACCTCTTAGATTGCTTTCTAGGATAACTTTATATTAAGAGTCATTATCTTAGTTTTACAGTGCAAGAGGTTTTGGTCCTGCACTTTCTTGGCCTTTGATGTTTGAATTGATCCTCCACTGTCCTATCTGGGTTAGATAGTGTTTTATGTCAGTGATTACTATTAATCACAATATCTTGACTATTGCTGTCCTGTTTAGTTTAGTTTTCCATGACAATTTGTTATTCATCTGGGTTAGACTTAGATACGCCCTGTTTGTTTAAAAAAAAAAATTTGCAGCTTATTTAGCTTAAAACAATGTGCTTAAACAGTGCACTTCTAAAACAGGGGGATTAGTTCTTCTTTTTGGGTTTTTAACTTTAAAAACTCAAATAGTCTATTTTTTTTAAGCTGGATTTTAGATGCTTTTTCAATATTATGTTTTTTTATTTTATTTAATTGGAAACAAATGGAGCCTATTGTTGTTCGATTGTTATTGAAAACCCCTCATGGCTGATTCAATTGTTAATTCTCTGATTGCTCAACCCTGTTTGATCTCTTGCTATTGTTGTTGTTGTTGTGTCTTCTTTTTTAGAAAGTAATTTGTAGACATTATATTGATCAAATTCAAATTGAAGCAAATGAACCTAGTAGTTTCATTGGAGTTGCTTTTTATTTTTGGGCATTGAATTTATTTATTTATTTATTATTTGCAGTATGCCAGTTAATCAAATATGTCCTCAGTTTATTCTGATCCCTTCTCTTGTTGGGTAGCCCAACTTGAATAATTCAGTTGATACGGCCAATCTAACCATTTGCTGTTGTTCTCTCTTAAAGGCTGATCTATCTTAATATGCAAATATGATCTTCAACTTCATTGTAATCTTTATTTTTTGATATGTAAACCACATACGTACCAAAAAAATAAAACTTGTCGAGAATTATTTATAGTCTAAATTTTCTTTATAGATTTTGAAATTGGAAATGATACTTATGCTCATTCAATCTTTTTTATTGCAGGAAATAAGACAATATGAAAGCATCAAACAGTGGACGTCATTTTTCGATTTGAACATTTTTTATGGAGGTCTTTATAAAATGGCGTCATGAGTAATATTTTTGAGTACTATTGTCATGTGACAAGTTTATATGTACCTTTTAGATTATGGTGTGAGCTATTAGTTTGGTAGAAATATTGGATCTATTTTGTATTACAGGCTTATGTAATGAACCTTTTAATTAAGGTGTTTTGGATGTTTTGAGATTATGAAAATGCAGACTCTTTTACCTTTTACAATTATTGAGTATTGAGCCATTAGAATGAAATAATGTTTTTATAGATATATAATGTGAGCAGGGATAAGTGCGAGACAACCATTAATGGTTAGCAAATCATTAAAAATTTCAAGCTATATATTATTGGTAATTGAATAGTAAACATAGCCTATAACCGCGGTTAATAACCGTCGCTGCAAATAAAATACAAAAAGAATTTTATGGCTATAGCGACAGTGTAAAACTGATGGAAAAGAATTAAAATATAGCAGCGGTTCACAAAATGTCGCAAAAAGTGAAGGATATAGCAGCAGTTGACCCGTCACTATAAAGTTAGCAAATAATGGGTAAATTTAAGATATAGCGACATTTATAACTGTCACTACATCGACCGTCGCAATAAAAATAACTATACCAGCGTTTGAGGAAAACGTCACTATAAGGATATGCTGACGGGGCTATTGCGGCGGTTTGGCTGTCGCTATTTCAACCGCGGGTAAAGGTTTTTTAGTTTTTAGCGATGCTTTTTTCTGCTTTTAGCGACAGTTTTGACCGCTGCTAAAAGTGAAATTTTTTGTAGTGAACTCTGCAAGGCATAATTCGGGTCAGATTCGCATCTAAAGGTTTGGAGACATTACTTGTTCCAAACACACCGCTACAACCCAATAACCAAAGTAAGGGGAATACAGGGAAACTAAGATATGTAACACTGTTCAAAACCATACCAACCCGAGCTCGGAACACCACACAAAGACGGGTCAAAACCGAGATCGTTACAGAATTCATTCTCAAATCCCCCAACCAAACACATCATAAGAGTGAGATCCAAGACCTTTCCCTTAAGGGAGACTTGGTGGTCAATGGATTAGCCAACTAGACTAGCGCCCCTTGATTAGCTTACATCTATACTAGCGATTCCCTCATACTCATAATTCTACCTAACCTAATCTGACAATCAGACATAACCTAAAAATATAAATTAGAGAGTATCAAGCAACAAAAACACCTCCAATAGGCTCGATTGCGGCTTGCTACTTTGAAAAAATGCAAGAGTAAGTAATGTGTTGAATTTGACAAGTTCCTGTACACGGCCTAATTCATTTTTTATTAGTTTTAATTATCTCTCCTAAGTTTTGTTATGCATTTATAGTATTTTAATAAATAAATAAATAAAATTTTAAGAGTTTATTTTCAGGAAAATTGGTCTAACATCCTTTTCTACCTTTAGGTAGTAGGAGAGGTCCACAATAATATTTTATGTTAGCTATGGTCCCTTAACCGTATTTTATGTTTGTAAAATACCTAATCTACCATCCTTTATAAGATATGTTGAGTTATATTTTAGAAAACTGTATATTTTATTTCTATTTTGTAGGAGATTGCATACAGATTCCTAATTCAATGGAGATTGCTTTGATCGTCGAGGTATTGCGTAGGTTTTTGAGTGTATTTTGAATTAGGTTTTTGTTTTGATTTTGTTTGTTGTTCTAGTGGAGTTCATTTTGAGGTGTTCGTTGTTCGGTCTTGCAGTGGAGTTGATTTTTGTTCATGGAGGTGTTGTAGTGGAGTTGATTTTTTATCGTAAAGGTGTTGCATTGTTTTGATTTAATTGCTTTCGCCTTCTATTGGAGTTGAATCAAGTATGTTTTTTCAATCACTTAACTGTTGTTTTTGATTGTTCGTTCGTTGCTATTGATGAATTAGGTGTTGCATTGTTTGTTCTCTATTATTGCTTTTAGTGGCGAGTTCAACACACTTATCAATTATAAGCCTGTAAATTTCTCTGGTCTTTTATTTGCGGTCCAGAGAAAATTAGAATTTTATATGGACATGTTATTTTAAGTTTGTTATTTTTAATTTTTATCTTTCTCTAGATTATATATATAGATTGGGAAATTAATTCAGTTGTGAGCAAATTAGATTTACTTTGTGATTTTCTCTGTGTTTTTGTAGAATAGTTAGCATTTTGTGTTTTTGACGTAAATGTGTTTTTGTTTTTGTGATCTGCAAAGTGAATTTAAGTTTGTAAATTTTTCTAGACTTTTATTTGTAGTTCAAAGAAAATTGTAAGTTTATTATTGTATTTCAGAGAAAATTAGAATTTTATATTTATATGTTACTATAGGTTTATTATTTTTGTTTTTTAATTTTCTTTGGATTAGATATATGGGTTTGGAAATTAATTGAATGTTTTGTAAGCAAATCAGATTTTCTCTGTGATTTAGTTAGCATTTTGTGATTTGATGTGAATATGTTTTTGTTTTTGTGAACTTTAAAGTGAATTTAAGTTTGGAAATTTCTCTGGACTTTTATTTGTAGTCTAGAGAAAATTATAAGTTTGTTATTGTAATCTAGAGAAAATTAGAATTTTATATTTACATGTTATTATAAGTTTGTAAATTTATGTATATTGAACAAGTTATATTTTGTGTTATTTTTTATTTTATTATTATATATATATATATTTTCTGCATTTTGAATGGATAGGGCAGTGTTGTTTTTGTGCAAATATGGGAATGATAGTCATTAATGTTTCATGCGAATTGAGCTTTGATGAATTGGTTGGCATTTTGTATAAAATATGGGAGACTTTGAAACCTAAAATGATCTCTATTTCATATAGTATTGTGGGCTATCCAAATTGTAGGGTTCGAAATAATATTGATTTTGTGAACACGTTGAAGGTTATTTGTACAAGTGGTACTAATATAGTTGATGTTTCAATTGTTAGATGTAGTACTTTTGATCAAGAGGATGAAGTGGAGTCTAATTGGGTAAATGTTGCGCATGGTGAATGTGATAGGGTTGTGGATATTAAAAGGAATTATCTCTCTAAGTTTTGCTCATGCTAAGAAAAGGTGTTATTGTTAGTTGGTTGGCAAAATAATATTAGAAGTGTGGGACAAAAGTTTGGGGGTGGCATGTTTGAGTTCTGTACTGTTTTGTGTAAGTATGCTATTGCAGTTGGTTTTCAATTTATGTATGTTAAAGCTAAGGGTTACTACAGAATGTGCATTAAGGAATCAAGGGCATGTATGTGTCGTGTACATGTTTCAGTCGAAAAAACTAACGGGTTCTTTTATATAAGAACTTTGAATAATGAACATGCATGTGATGTGGCAGTTCGTACTAGTAAACATTGTAGGATGACTTTCAGCTTAGTTTTTGGGCTGATACTTGAAAAGGTAAGTGTGAAGCCTTTAACTCATCCAATGGATGTTGTCAAAGAAATGAAAGATAAGTATGAGGTCTCAATTAGTTATAATTGTGGTTGGTTGGAGGTTGGGATAGCAAAAGGTAGTACATATGGGGATTCTTGTTTGTCATTTGACCAATTACGATGGTATTTTCATAAGGCATGTAAAAACAATCCAGTTAGTCGTTTTGAGTTAGATTTTGAAGATAACAAACGTTTCAAAAGAGTGTTTGTGGCTTTTTATGCATGCATTGTTGGTTTCAACTATTGTCGGCCATTGTTGTTCCTTGATGAAACTTTTTTGAAAGGACAATACAAAGGGGTTATGCTTGCTGCGACAAGGAAATGTGGGATTGAAGGTAATTAGAAATATATCTAAGTTTTTTGAGTTTGTTACCACTGTATGTAATGTAGTAGATTTTCTCTGATTATGTGAATTTTCTCTATTTGTGGTAATTGTTTTAAATTTGTGAATTTTCTCTAGTTGTGGTCAAGTGTCTAAATTTTCTCTGGCTATGGTCATTATGTAATTTTCTCTGGGTGTGCGTATATTTGATATGCTTATTCCTATTTGTGTTTATAGGTATTTTTTTCCACTAGCTTTTGCTCTTGTTGACTTTGAGAATAAGGACAATTGGTGTTCGTTCCTTGAACATGTAATAACCCGACCCTCTTCTATGCTTTAAACTTTTAATTAAGACGTAATTATATGTTGCCATGAAATTTCATGTGAATTATATATGTTCATGACAATATATCTGTCGGTTATGAGAAAACCTGTTGAAATTGAAACATTTAGATTGGAAATTAAAGGCCTTAGAGGCGCGATAATCCAAAATTGACTTTACAGTTTTGATCAACATGATTTTTAGACCATAATATGTATATTTGTAAAAATTTGATTCGTAACGAATTAAATTGATTTAATTGGATCCAATTCTTAAGCTCATTTAGACTCATAACTTAAGAAGTTGATAGTTAAAAGGGACTTAGAGGACTTAGAATAAAAAATAAAAATATCTCCTGGAGAAAAGGAAAGAAGAGAAAGAGAGAGAGAAAAGGGGCAAATCAACTAAGAGCTAGAAGGATTTGAGAGAGGCTTCAAGGATTAGAGCTCAAAGTAAGTGTAAAGCAACTCAATTACTCTAAAACTACCCTTGTTTGGTTGTCATCAAGCATTTGAAAGAAGTTTTTCACTTATATAAATTAGGGTTTTGGATTACGAAGTTTGATTAAGGAAATACCCATGGGAATTATTAAGTTTCAATGCGTTTCCTTAACTTGAGGGTTAAATTTTAAGGTAAAGGTTGCTTTGAACTAGCTTAAGAAGATTCACCTTCTAATCTTTAAGTTTTGCGTGTTTTGATCTCTATATGTTGTATCTCTTTTTCTATGTAGTTGTAGCTCTTGTAGTTTATCATGAAAAGATAAAAGAAATGTGATCATCAAGTTGTATAAATTATTTTTACATGAGTTATGATCCATTACTTATGAAATTCATGCTTAGTATGTTCACATGTTGTAATAGTGAAGGAATTTTGCTTACAATTGAACCTTGAGATGCCCTTGAAAAGATGAATTTTTGTTGAACTTCGGACAGCTCAAAACAGAGCCTACGACCGCACATGCGAGGCCCATGGCCGCACGTGTGAGGCTCACGGCCGCACGTGCGGAAAACAAGAGAGGCAAAAGATTGCATACTAAAATAAAGGCACACACGGGCTGCACGTGTGGCACACCTTCCCGCACGTGCGGTGAGGGACTTCTGTACGTGTGGCTAAAGAGGGAAAATTATGTTGGTTTCTTTTACTCTTCTCGACCCTCTGAATGTGTTAAAATGTCCATTTGATTCTTCTATAATGTTTATAATTGAACGGAACTTAACAAATCGAACAATAACTAAAGAGGAAAAGACTAAGAGAAAAGGGAATACTTACAAGTGTTTGCTATGTGTAGGTCACATACCGGAAGAGGCTAGCGTGCAACCACACCACTGTGAGTAATAGTAATGTAGTGTTATGTTTTCTTATTTCTATGATCATGCTTTTACTTGTGAATAACATATGTTATTGATACGACAATGTGATTTGAAGTAGTTTAGGTAATTGAACAATGTTACTATCACGGACTCAAGGTCGTTGAGAATCTCTTAATAAAGGTGGGCCTAGGGCCGTTATGATGTGAATTGTTTATGATTTATGACATATGGCTCTAAAACCAAAATAGATGGAGACATGTCGATGTTTCATCTACTGTATGATGATATGGATCTCATGTGACTAATGGCGCTAAAGCCAAGGGAGATAGAGACATGCCGATGCTCAATCTACCCAATATTGTTCTAATATTGTTCTAGACAATTGTTGATATGTTGGGCTCAAAACCATTCCATACTGTGTTAGGCCTAAGGCCGTTTCGTATCTTATGTGGGCCTGAGGCCGTTATGTATTAACGTATGGGCCCAAGGCCATTCTAAAGTATGCTTATGGATGAGACCTGAACCTAGTTTATACATAGTCTCTAATTCTTATGCTTATTCACTTATCTTTTCTACATTGTTATTATTCACTGAGCCTTGCTCACTCCATGTTTATGTATGTATGTGTAGGTGATCAACGTGGAGGACAACCCTAGGTCGGCTTCAGAGGCCTTTTTGTTGGACCTATTACGTCGAGTTACCCGAATGGACTCTTTCTTTCATGATCGAGGCCTTTTGTTTATTTTGGGAAGTCCCATATATATTGGCATGTTTAACTAGCCTTGGATGACTTTTCTAGGTTGTATTATTAACACTTCACCATTGGGTTATTACCCTTTGTATATAAACGTACACGTATGGACTCAATGGGTATGAATGGTATATAATGTATTATATATTTCTGTATGATATATGCATCATGATCCTGGCATGTAGACACAGGTCAATGGTTGTTATATTTTAATATTATATTTGCTTCCGTTCAGGCCCCATATGGAATATAATTATGGAAATTTAACTTCGAGACCTAAATTCAGGCCAGTCAAGCCCAAACTTTTAGGGGCAAGTTTGGGATGTGACAGTTGGTATCAGAGCACGAGTTGCTATCTCACACACGAATCCATTGAGCTTTAGGGCGCCTAGAAAAGACTTAGGTTCCATACATAATACTTTTGATGCGTACTAAGTGATAGATAGCAACGAGATTTGTATATGTAATGTTTACTGACAAGTATTTTGAAAAGGTTATTATTCATGTCTATTGTGTATCTCTTGTGTGAGTATTATAATTAATTGTTATGTAGATCATGGTGAGGACAAGGATGGACGATCCAGAGGATTCTACCTCTGCACGGCTAGACAGAATGGAAAGGATGATTATGGAAATGGCAGAAACTCTGTGGTAACAACAACAACAGCAGCAACAACCACCACTGCCACTGGTACCTCCGCTAGTGGTGCAAGATCATCAAGCTGAAGACCGAACAATTACACTTACAAAAGAATTCAAGAAGATGAAGCCACCCTTGTTCAAAGAAGGGATTGATCCAATGAAAGCAGAGGCATGGGTGTTAGGTGTGGAGAAGTTGTTCGAGGTTTTCCCATGTATGAAGCTCAGCAGGTATAGCTTACTGCCTTCACTCTCGAAGACGAAGCACGTAGATAGTGGATGCTTATGAGGATCGAACATCAAGGGTTGACTTGGACTCGATTTCTGGAGCTTTTCTATGACAAATATTTTCCACAGTGTATGCGAGATAAGAAGGTGACCGAATTTGAGACCTTGAGACAAGAGAACAAGACTGTTGCTGAGTATGAAGCTCAATTTACAAAATTAGCCCATTTTGCACCACATATGGTGGATACGGACTATAAAAAGGGAAGAAAATTTGAGGGAGGACTACGAAATACTATTCTTGACTGGATCAATGTATTGAAATTGCCTACATATGTTGATGTGTTAGAAAGGGCCGTTATGGTTGAGGGAAATATTGCTACTCAAACTCGGATTTCTGAATGGAAAGGGAAGAGACAAAATACTCAAGCACCAAGGGGATCCATAGTACCACTGAGCAAGAAACTGAATTCGAGGACTACTAGCACTTCCACCTCCACTCGCGGCTCAGCACCCATATGTCCAGATTGTGGGAAGAGGCACCATTGGACTTGCTACCAGGTGACGGGGGCATGTTTCAAGTGTGGTAAAATGGGTCATTTGGGGAAGGATTGCCCACAGAGGGATCGACAAAATGGAAACAGAACTACCATGAGTTCAGCTGGTTCAACGCCAACCCCAACCCCAACCCCAAAGGTCACTACAAAACCTGCCAATGCCAAAGATACAGCCAGGCAGGGAAGAGTATTTGCGTTACTTCCAGGTGATGTGCAGAATACCAAGGCTGTGGTATCAGGTACATTTTCTATTAATGGTCACTCTGCATATGTGTTATTTGATTCGGGCTCTACCCACTCATATGTGTCCAAAGCATTTGCTAGGCATTTAAATAGGCCTATGGAATCACTACCTTATACTTTGCTTGTGTCCTCACTATCGGAAGAGTCTATGGTATGTGCGTCTATCTATCTTGTGTGTGAAATCTTAATTGGGGATGTCTGGGTAAATGCCAACTTGTTGCCTCTTGATATGACTTCCTTTGACATAATCTTGGGGATGGATTGGTTAAGTGAATATCATGTGATTATTGATTGTATGTCCAAGCAAGTTACTTTTCAACCTCCGGGACAGCCTGAGTTTATTGTTAAAGGGCAGAGGGTAACCACCTTATTTGATTTCCTCCATGAAGGCGTGCAAATTACTACAAAAGGTTGCCAAGGGTATTTATGTAGCATCTTGAATGGACAACCAACGGATGGGGGCATTGATGCAATCCCAATCGTTCGTGACTTTCCGAATGTTTTTTCGGAAGAACTACCGGGAGAGTTAATAGATCGCGAAATTGAGTTTACTATTGAAGTAGTACCGTGAACTCAACCCATTTCCAAAACTCCGTATAGAATGTCATCGGCTAAGATGAAAGAGTTGAAGGTTCAATTACAAGAATTACTCGACAACGGGTTCATTCGTCCGAGCACTTCTCCTTGGGGTGCACCAGTTCTTTTTGTGAAGAAAAAAGACAGAACCCTTTGGTTGTGTGTGGATTATAGGGAACTTAATAAAGTAACCATAAAGAATAAGTATCCCTTGCCTAGGATTAATGATTTATTTGATCAATTACAAGGTGCGCAAATCTTTTCAAAAATAGATTTGAGATCCGGGTACCACCAATTGAAGGTTAAAGCCGAAGACATTGAGAAAACTGCTTTCCAAACCTGTTATGGACATTATGAATTCTTGGTTATCCCGTTTGGGGTTACCAATGCGCCAGCAGCTTTCACGGATTTAATGAATCGTGCTTTTAAGCCTTATTTAGATGATTTTGTAGTTGTGTTTATTGATGATATCCTTATTTATTCCCAAAGTATGAAAGCGCATGAGAACCATTTACGGTTAATTCTTCAGACACTTTGGGAGAATAAATTGTATGCAAAACTGAAGAAATGCGAGCTTTGGCTAATGAAATGGGATTCTTGGGACATGTAATAACTAAGGAGGGTGTTTCTATTGACCCACACAAGATTGAAGCTATTGTGAATTGGCCAACTCCTACTAATATGACAGAGGTGTGCAGCTTCTTGGGATTAGCAAGATACTACCGGTGGTTTGTCAAAGACTTTTCAAAAATTGTTGTGCCGCTTACCCAATTGACTTAGAAGGGTGTTTCATTTGAATGGTCAGAACAACGAGAATCTGCTTTTCAGGACTTAAAGACAAGGCTAACTACAACACCAGTTCTTGCCTTACCATCTGGTACTGAGGGATTCATGATTTATAGTGATGCCTCTTACAAAGGATTAGGCTGTGTACTCATGCAAAATGGAAGAGTTATCACATACGCCTCTCGCCAACTCAAGCCTCATGAAAAGAATTATCCCATACATGATCTTGAGCTAGTTGGAGTAGTCTTTACTTTGAAGATATGGCGACATTATTTGTATGGTACTACCTGTGAAGTCTATGCCGATCACAAGAGTCTTAAATACTTCTTTACTCAAAAGGAGTTAAATATGCGACAAAGGCGATGGTTAGAACTTATCAAAGATTATGATCTGTAAATCCATTACCACCCTGGGAAGGCCAATACTATTGCAGATGCCCTTAGCCAGAAGGGCGTGGGAAATTTGGCAAGTTTGCTAACAGGACGGAAGGAATTACTACATGACCTAGAAAGAATGAATGTGGAAATTGTAGTACATGGTCGAGATGCAATCTTGGTGGCAATGTTAGCCCAATCAGCACTAATTGAAGAAATCAAACAGTGACAAATGGAAGATGCATTTTTAAGGAAGCTTTACGATGAAATGGGAATAAAGCCAAGACTTGGATTCGTAATTGAAAATTCGGTGTTAAAATTTTGAGATAGAGTCTGTGTTCCAAATATACCGGAGATTAAAAGAAGCTGTTAACAAAAGCACACGCCTTGAAATTCTCAATACATCCCGGTAATACTAAAATGTATCAAGATTTAAAGCAGCACTTTTGGTGGCCGGGTATAAAGAAGGAAATTGCAGAGCTTGTTTCGAAATGTTTGCAATGTCAACAAGTAAAGGCAGAGCACCAAAGACCGGCAGGTTTACTTCAACCCCTTCCAATCCCAGAGTGGAAGTGGGAACACCTAACTATGGATTTCATTGTGGGAGTATTGCAAACTCCTTGAGGTATGAATTCAATATGGGTCATTGTTGATAGATTAACTAAATCCGCTCATTTTCTACCTGTGAAAACTCAATACAATGCGAATAAACTTGCTATGATGTATGTGAATGAAATTGTAAGGCTATATGGTGTTCCAGTTTCGATTGTGTCAGATAGGGATCCAAAGTTTGTATCAAGATTTTAGCAAATTTTACAGGATGCTATGGGAACAGAATTGAAATTTAGTATGGCATTTCACCCTCAAACAGACGGCCAATCTGAGAGAACAATACAAACATTAGAAGATTTGCTACGAATGTGTGTATTGGAATTCCAAGGAAGTTGGGAAACTCATCTACTGTTGGTGGAGTTCACGTACAACAATAGTTACCACTCAAGCATATGAATGGCACCCTACGAAGCCTTGTATGAAAGAAAATGTCGCTCTCCCGTGTGTTGGGCCGAAGTCGGGGACAGGTCATTATATGGGCCTGAAATTGTGCAATTGACGACAGAGAAGATTAAAACTATTTGAGAAAGGTTGAGAACCACACAAAGCAGGCGAAAGAGTTATGCAGATCACCGGCGAAGGGATTTGGAATTCGACGTAAGTAATCATGTTTTTGTGAAAGTCACTCCGATGAAGGGACACCCAAGATTTGGTAAAAAGGGTAAGTAAGCACCCTGATATATCCGTTTCAAATTTTGGAAAAAGTGGGTCCAGTAGCTTATCGAGTTGCTCTTCCGCCAAGTATGAGCCAAGTCCATAATGTATTTCATGTGTCTATGTTACGAAGTTACCTCCCAGATCCGTCTTATGTCATAGATTACCACCAAATTACTTTGGATGACAATTTGACCGATGAAGAAAAACCAATCCAAATCTTGGATTGACAAGTGAAGCAACTACGGAACAAAGTAATTCCGATGGTGAAAGCGAAATGGCAAGAACATTACGGGAAAGAAGCCACATGGGAAAGAGAAGAAGTAATGAAACAACGGTATCCGGAGTTATTTCCAACTTAAAGTGAAACAAGTTTGAGCGACCAAACTTATTTAAAGAGGGGAGAGTGTAGTAACCCGACCCTCTTTTATGCTTTAAACTTTTAATTAAGATGTAATTATATGTTGCCATGAAATTTCATGTGAATTTGTGTTTAATTGTGTGAATTATATATGTTCATGACAATATATCTGTCGGTTTTGAGAAAACCTGTTGAAATTGAAACATTTAGATTGGAAATTGAAGGCTTTAGAGGCGCGATAATTCGAAATTGACTTTACAGTTTTGATCAACATGATTTTTAGACCATAATATGTATTTTTGTAAAAATTTGATTCGTAACGAATTATATTGATTTAATTGGGTCCAATTCCCAATTAAGCTTATTTAGACTCATAACTTAAGAAGTTGATAGTTATAAGGGACTTAGAAGACTTAGAATCAAAAATAAAAATATCTCCTGGAGAAAAGGAAAGAAGAGAAGAGAAAGAGAGAGAAAAGGGGCAAATCAACTAAGAGCTGGGAGGATTAGAGAGGGTTCAAGGATTAGAGCTCAAAGTGTAAAGCAACTCAATTACTCTAAAACTACCCTTGATTGGTTGTCATCAAGTATTTGAAAGAAGTTTTTCACTAATATAAATTAGGGTTTTGGATTAGGAAGTTTGATTGAGGAAATACCCATGGGAATTATTAAGTTTCACTGTGTTTCCTTAACTTGAGGGTTAGATTTTAAGGTAAAGGTTGCTTTGAACTAGCTTAAGAAGATTCACCTTCTAATCTTCAAGTTTTGCATGTTTCGATCTCTATATGTTGTATCTCTTTTTCTATGTAGTTGTAGCTCTTCTAGTTTACCATGAAAAGATAAAAGAAATGTGATCATCAAGTTGTATAAATTATTTTTACATGAGTCATGATCCATTACTTATGAAATTCATGCTTAGTACGTACACATGTTGTAATAGTGAAGGAATTTTGCTTACAATTGAGCCTTGAGATGCCCTTGAAAAGATGAATTTTTGTTGAACTTTGGACAGCTCAAAACAGAGCCTACGACCGCACGTGCGAGACACAGCCGCACGTGCGAGGCTCACAGCTGCACATGCGGAAAATAGGAGGCAAAAGATTGCATACTGAAATAAAGGCACGTGCAACACACCTTCCCGCACGTGCGGTGAGGGACTTCCTCACGTGCGGCTAAAGAGGGAATATTCTGTTGGTTTCTTTTACTCTTCTCGACCTTCTGAATGTGTTAAAATGTTCATTTGATTCTTCTGTAATGTTTACAATTGAACCAAACTTAACGAATCAAATAATAAGTAAAGAGGAAAAGACTAAGATAAAAGGGAATACTTACAAGTATGTGCTATGTTTAGGTCACATACCGGAAGAGGCTAGCGTGCAACCACACCACTGTGAGTAATCGTAGTGTAGTGTTATGTTTGCTTATTTCTATGATCATGCTTTTACTTGTGAATAACATATGTTATTGATATGGCAATGTGATTGGAAGTAGTTGAGGTAATTGAACAATGTTACTATCACAGACTCAAGGTTATTGAGAATCTCATAATAAAGGTGGGCCTAGGGCCGTTATAATGTGAATTGTTTATGATTTATGACATATGGCTCTAAGATCGAGATAGATAGAGACATGTTGATGTTTCATCTACTGTATGATGATATGGATCTCATGTGACTAATGGCGCTAAAGCCAAGGGAGATGGAGACATGTCGATGTTCTATCTGTCCAATATTGTTCTAGACAGCTATTGATATGTTGGGCTCAAAACCATTCTGTACTGTGTTGGGCCTAAGGCCGTTTCGTATCTTATGTGGGCCTAAGGCCGTTCTGTATTAACGTATGGGCCCGAGGCCATTCTGAAGTGTGCTTATGAATGAGACCTGTACCTAGTTTATACATAGTCTCTAATTCTTATGCTTATTCACTTATCTTTTCTACATTGCTATTATTCACTGAGCCTTGCTCACTCCGTGTTTATGTATGTATGTGTAGGTGATCAACGTGGAGGACAACCCTAGGTCGGCTTCAGAAGCCTTTTTGTTGGACCTATTACGTCGCGTTACCCGAATGGACTCTTGCTTTATGATCAGGACCTTTTGTTTATTTTGGGAAGTCCCATATATATTGGCATGTTTAGCTAGCCTTGGATGACTTTTCT
The DNA here is from genome assembly GCA_036172215.1 of Camellia granthamiana. Taxonomy (NCBI): domain Eukaryota; kingdom Viridiplantae; phylum Streptophyta; class Magnoliopsida; order Ericales; family Theaceae; genus Camellia; species Camellia granthamiana. Next base: position 84,641,476 of record CM069916.1, on the reverse strand, counting down.
AGGTTGCATTATTAACACTTCACCATTGGGTTATTACCCTTTGTATATAAATGTACACGTATGGACACAATGGGTATGAATGGTATATAACGTATTACATATTCCTGTATGATATATGCATCATGATCCTGCCATGTAGACACAGGTCAATGGTTGTTATATTTTAATATTATATTTGCTTCTAGTCACGCCCCATATGGAATATAATTATGGAAATTTAACTTCGAGACCTAAATTCAGGCCAGTCATGCCCAAACTTTTAGGGGCACGTTTGGGATGTGACAGAACATTTGTGCTAGAAATTGACACCGGAGATGGTGATAAGTTTCATATTAAATTGACATTGTGGTATTGTTGAAGGAATTGCAAGGTTTTTCCCTAATTGTTATCATGCATTTTTTCTTGAACATCTAAAGTGAAATTTGAGAGATAGGTTATCAAGTGGAAACACAAATCTGGTTAGGGAGACGATTATGTCAAAATTTTCAGAATGTGCATATGCTCCAACAAAGGCATCGTTCCATTTAAAGTTGAATGAATTAAAATGTGAGGGAGGAGATATTGTAAGTGTTTTCTTGAGAGATTTACCATATGAAAATTGGAGTGATGCATATTTTGAGGGGAAACGTTATAGGAAAATGTATTCAAATGTTGTTGAGTCGTTCAATTCATGGATACGAGAAGGTTGGCACTTGCCAACAACAAATTTGGTGGACATGATACGGTTGCAAATCATGAATATGAGGTCTAATAGGAGGTTGATTTCTAGTAAATGGAAAAAATTTCTTTGTTCTCGTATAGATAGTGTGTTAGAGAAGGCTTTCATGGATGGGAGGACATGGAATGTGAGTTCATTATCCGAGAATGTGTTTGAAGTGCATTGTTTTGCTTCGATTATGGTTGATGTTGGTTTGCAAATTTGTTCATGTCATAAGTGGGAAATAAATGGGTATCCATGTCAACATGTTGCGAGTCTTAGGAGTGGAAATAATTTGAATTCATTTGTTGAACCGTTTTTTCATGTTGATATGTATCGTCAGGCATATCCATTTTTTATTAGTCCAGTTCCAACTGTTGAAAAACCTGTTTGTATCATTCATGATGCTATGATTTTACCTCCATTAAGTAAGAGACCAGCTAGGAGGCCGAAGAACAGAATTGCTTTTATTAGAGAATTTATAAGGGTGATAAAGTGTAGTCGATGTGGAAGTATTGATCATGATAATAAGAGGACATGCAATGAACCTTTAGTAAATAGTTGAGGATATCCATCCGTTTTTGTTTAATTACATTATATTAATTGAATAATACATTTTTGTTTTGGATGTGATGTGATTGGTTTAATTTGAGGATGTCAGAGAAATGTATGTTGCATTTTTTTTATGTTGGTTAACAGAAAGAAATTTCTCTGGATGAATTTCACTGGTACTGCTACCACCCCTACTAATAGATATACCGTATAAAACACATTCATGAGTTTAATCTCTTGACTTGAAACTAACATAATATAATATCTAATTAGTATATTTATTGATACATTTGATAATGTATACGGAGGCTCTTTCAAATTTCATTACCCACAAAACCATATATGGATTGTAAAAAAAAAAAAGGTTTAATAGAAACATTTCTAAAATAATTTTACAGTAATGATTTAGAGCTCTAAATATAGAGCTCTAAACCCACCACTAGTGAGGCGGAAATGAAAAAAAAAAAAAAAGGAAATAAATAAATAAAAATACTGTGGCTGTGGGTGAGATCCACTGCCACATCACGTGTAGTACCTCTAATTAGAGGTCTGAAACTTTATTCATAATTTTATATAAATATTTTATTTGGATTGCATTGTCCATTTAAAAATTATTTGGACTGCACACAAGATATGGGGGCTGTTTGTTGCAGTTTCTATACGCTGATTATAGCTTATTTTAATTTGGAAGTTTATACCCAACTGCTTGATTCAGCTTCTACTTATAACTTATAAGATAAAAATAGCTTAAATAAGTTTTAAAAAATTAATTATTTAAAAGCTGGGAACGATGCTTTTAGCTTAAAAAAAAGCTATACCAAACAGGGCCATGGTTCCGAATGAATGATAGTTGAGATGGTTTCGAACACTTTCACTACTCCTCACTGTACCTGCGCCAAACGAAGTTCTCATTCAACTGATAATCCATCATCCAATTTTCTTTGGTAAGTGAACGCCTATCTTGATATCTCTGCAATTTCCTTTCTCATAGACAATTCAACGAATACCCATCGTGCAAAACACATCACACTTCTAATTTATGCTCTTCCCAAATTGAATTCTTTCTGATAATATTCATCAATGGCTGTTTTGGTACTTTGCAACTCAAGTATTTGCTGTAGTAATATCAATTACATTGCCCTGCCTGATAATAATAGACAATACCACTCGAAGTGCAATGGGTCTATGGTGAATTGGAAGAAACATAGGAGAAAAATGGTGGGTCTTTGTGGGTCTGTGATGAATAGCTCACATGGGTTAATGGCAGTAAGTGGGAAGCCAAATGGTGGTATGTCTTCTGAGGAAGCAATAGGGGTTTTGAAGTCAATTTCTTCAGACCCAGAGGAAGCTTTTTCATTAATTAAGTCTGTTGCTCAGCTTCCTAATGTTGTTCACACTACCGAAACATGTAATTACATGCTTAAGCTCTTGATGGTTCATAGGAGGGTTGGTGATATGGCTGTTGTGTTTGATTTGATGCAAAAGCAAATTATCTATAGGAATTTGAATACTTATTTGATCATATTTAAGGCTCTTCATGTAAAAGGAGGGATTCAGCAACCCCATTTGCACTCGAGTGGATGAGAAAAGAAGGGTTCGTTTTGAATGGGTATTCATACAATGGGCTGATCCATTTGCTTCTTCAGTCTGGATGTTGTAAACAGGCTCTGGAGGTTTACAGAAGAGTCGTTTCAGAAGGGATTAAGCCTAGTCTCAAGACCTACTCCGCGCTTATGGTAGCATCTGGGAAGAAAAGGGATATTGAAATTGTCATAGGCTTACTTGAAGAGATGGAGAGTTTGGGGTTGAGGCCGAATGTGTATACTTTCACCATATGCATTAGGGTTCTTGGGAGGGCAGGAAAAATTGATGAGGCTTATGGTCTTCTGAAGAGAATGGATGACGAGGGCTGTGGATCTGATGTAATTAGTTATACAGTTCTCATCGATGCTCTTTGTCATGCTGGGAAACTTGACAAGGGAAAAGAAGTGTTTCTAAAGATAAAATCCAACAGCCATAAACCTGATCGAGTAACTTACATCACCTTGTTGGATAAGTTCAGTGACCGTGGAGATTTGGACACTGTAAGAGAATTTTGGAGCGAGATGGAAGCAAATGGTTATGTTCCAGATGTTGTTACTTTCACAATAGTTGTTAATGCTTTATGCAAAGCAGGGAAGCTTGATGAAGCATTTGGTACCCTTGATAACATGAGAAAGATAGGGATCTTGCCAAATCTTCGTACTTATAATACATTAATAGGTGGACTTTTGAGAGTTAATAGATTGAATGAAGCGTTAGAACTTTTTGATGCTATGGAATCATTTGGCATGAAACCTACTGCTTACACGTATATCATTTTCATTTACTACTGCAGCAAGTTAGGTGAACCTGACAAAGCTATTGAAACTTTTGAGAAGATGAAACTCTGTGGAATTGTTCCTAATATGGTTGCTTGTAATGCATCTTTGTATAGTCTAGTGGAAATGGGTAGGCTTGGGGAGGCAAAAGGTATATTCTATGGACTTAAAAAGAGTGGGACTAGCTCCAGATTCTACAACCTACAACATGATGATGAAATGCTACAGTAAGGAAGGGAAAATGGATGAAGCCATCCAATTATTCTCTGAGATGATAGAAAGGGGATGTGATCCTGACGTGGTTAATATCAATTCTTTGATTAACACTCTTTACAAGGCTGATCGGGTAGATGAGGCATGGGCAATGTTTTGCAGAATGAAGGAGATGAAGCTTCCTCTTACTGTTGTGACCTTCAACACATTATTGGCTGGTTTAGGGAGAGAATGGAAGGTTCAAGAGGCCGTGGAATTATTTGAGAGCATAACTGCACAAGGGTGCTATCCAAACACAATTACCTTCAATACACTTCTCGATTGCCTTTGTAAGAATGATGAGATTGATATGGCCTTGAAGTTGCTCTTTGAGATGACAAGAAGAAATTGCTTTCCCAATGTTTTTACTTACAACACTATCATTTACGGTTTAGTTTGAGAGAATAGGGTTAATGATGCATTCTTGTTCTTCCATCAGATGAGAAAGATGCTCTATCCTGATAATATAACTTTATGCACCCTTCTACCAGGTATTGTGAAGGACAGGCGTATTGAGGATGCATTTAAGATTGCAAAGAGCTTTGTTCACCAGGTTAGTAATCAGACAGACAACTCTTTTTGGAGAGATTAAATTGAAGGAATTCTATGTGATGCTGAAATTGATCAGTCTACTTCATTAGTTGAAAGATTGATAGTTGATGGGCTTTGCAGAAATGACTCAGTATTAATTCCTTTAATTAAGGTTATGTGCAAGCATAAGAAAGCCCTCGACACTCACGAACTTTTTGTGAAGTTTAACAGCAGTTTTGGAATTCAACCTACACTAGAAACATATTATGTTCTGATTGAGGGGTTTCTTGATGTTCATCTCACTGAAATGGCTTAGGGTCTTTTTATGGAGATGAAAACTGTTGGTTGTGCTCCTGATGTTTTCACCTACAACTTGTTGCTTGATGATCTTGGGAAGTCTGGGAGGGTCGATGAAATTTTTGAACTCTATGAAGAGATGCTCAGCAGGGGATGTAAGCCTAACACCATAACTCACAATATAGTTATTGATGGTCTTGTTAAGTCTAATAGAATAGAGAAAGCCATAGATTTGTACTATGATCTTATCAGTGGAGATTTCAATCCCACTCCTTGTACATATGGTCCTCTCATAGATGGTCTCTTAAAGCTGGGAAATTTGGATGAAGCGAGGAGTTTCTTTGATGAGATGGTGGATTACGGATGTAAACCGAACTGTGCTATTTACAATATTCTTATAAATGGATTTGGCAAAGGAGGGGATGTGGAAACTGCTTGTGAGTTGTTTAATAGAATGGTTAAAGAGGGAATAAGACCAGATCTGAAGTCCTACACCATTCTCGTAGATTGCCTGTGCATGGTGGGGAAAGTGGATGATGCTGTGCACTACTTTGAGGAATTAAAGTCGAGTGGCATTGATCCTAATTTAATTTCTTATAACCCTATGATTAATGGCCTTGGGAGATCAAGAAGAATAGAAGAAGCTCTCTCTCTTTTCAATGAGATGTAGAGTAGAGGGATTATTCCTAACCTTTATACCTACAATTCCTTAATTCTCAATCTTGGGATTGCTGGAATGATCGAGGAAGCTGGGAAAATGTATGAAGAACTCCTACTTAAGGGCCTTGAACCTAATGTTTTCACATATAATGCTCTCATTCGAGGATATAGCATGTCTGGGAATCCCGATCGTGCATATGTGGTCTATGAGAAGATGATGGCTGGGGGCTGCAACACCAACACTGGGACATTTGCACAGCTTCCTAATTAAATTTGAATTTTTTGGGGTTACTCCTCGGCTTTTCATTGTCCTAATTTCTGATGCTAGTACTCGAGGCACACAAGGTATCAATCCTTTGGATTTCTTTCTGGCAAATCCCCAATATTCATCACTGGCTTTTCTACTACCTTTTTGAATTTTAGATTTCTGACATTGTTTGTGTATTAATTTTAACTTGGTAACCTTTCACTTAATTTTGCTTACACTTGTTTTTTTTCCAGGAATGTTTGGCTTGATAGTACTTGATCAATTTGATTGTGATATTGTGGGCCTAGTCATGTTTGCAATGTTGGTGGTGAGATTGTTACTACCATGCTTCAAAAGGTTCCAAGGTGTGTGGTCCAAAATATTTGAGGTGCTTTTAAGTTCTCCTAACTGTTGTCCATAGGGATTGTGAATAGTCACATATTGTATATATATGTCCTTCAGGTTCTGGAGTGTAACATAAAAATAGTATTAATGTAAATGATATCTTGTCCCTTGTTCAACCCATATGGATAGGTTTCAGTCAATGTGCAATAAAATTTCAATTCGGAAGAATTTGCTTATTGAATTTGAACCTTGTTTTCTACTGTCTAATGTCTATATCACTCCATTATGTTCTTGAATATACCATTATTTGTGGTCATGTAACGTTGGTTTTGATCATATATAGGAATTTGTATTAAAAAAATAGAAAATTGTAGACTTCAAAGCAAAAGAGAGATATCCTTTTGGCAGAAGCCGGTTATAAATACTTATAATCTTAGTTTTAGGCTTGAATTTTTGTCAGAATTGGCATTGCGGGATTGATAACTGGGGTTTCTGCTCATTTTCAAATGAATTGCAGTTTTTTGAGGCCAAGGTGTAGATATCTATTGAAAATCCATTCTCCAAAACTCGAAGAAGATCTTGTTCAACCACAAAATTCAGGTATGACAAGAAAAATTCATGAGAAGAGAAGGAACTGTAGTGCTAATGTAGCTCCATCGGGAAGCCCATATTCAATTTTGGTTTCAAATCCAGATACGGCAAGTATTTTTAATCAGAAAGAGAACTTAGGCTTTGTCAATATATGTTGTTTTGCCTTAATGAGATTGTTATTTGTATTGATTACTCGTTATGTTACACAGAGCTGAAAATGAGGAAGGAAAAGAATAGGTACGAATTGGTCGGGAGCAATTGAGAGTAGAGAAGAAGTCAAGAAGCTAGATTGGATGCCTTCGAAGGTTGAAATTTTATACATTTTATCTGTGAAGAAAATACTCTTTTGTTTTCTTGTGAAGGGCTTTTTGTCGGCATTACAATAGTTCATATTTGATCTTTTTATATAAACTTTCTTTTGTATGGAGAGAAATGCACTCACTCTATTTGTTTTCAGTTTTTAAAATTCACTTTTTAGAAAATTCTATTTTTTTGCTTTTCGTATTTTTTTTTTGTCTTCACTGAATTTTTTTAATATTTTAAGAATTTTTTAAATTTTTAGACACACCTAACATAAATACACTTAAAAAGTATAATATTTGTGAAAAAAAATCTTTAAAAAATTCACTAAATACCCAAAAAAAAAAAATGAAAATTCAGTACATTTTTCATATTTTTGTGTATTTATTGATTTTTAAAATATTTTTCACAAATATTTTACTATTTAGATACATCTAAGTAAGATGCATCTAAAAAAATTGTTTAAAATTTTAAAAATATTCGCTAAAAACAAAAAAAAAAAATGAAAAACAAAAAATTCAATTTTGAAAAAATTGAATTTTAAAAAGTGAAACTAAACACATCGAATAGTAGTTGCTCACTCAAATAAGAGGGATATAGCAGGATTATCAAGACAATTGAGAGAATGATGTAAGAGCTAGAGTTCACTCTTGGAGGCAAGTTGAAAATAATCATATTCGTTGGCAAATTTGCTTAGCACCCCTGATCTCACAAGATTAAAAATAAAATGAAATAAAGTCTAAAAATCCAGCTTCAGTCTAACATGTGTAAGAATAATTAACATAACTAAAAAAATAACTAATTTGAAAAAAGAAAAAAGAAAAAAGAAAAAAAACTTGCAATAGTATAGGGTTTCATTTTTGTATAATAAGAGAACATGTGTTTCCTATTGAACTAGAGATTTTGTGGATGAGTCCATGGCTACATATTACAACTTTGCAAGGCTCTCTCTGTATTGAATTAATAGGACTCATATATATATAGTATGATTGAATCTTTTCTCAATTAATTCCCTTCAAAAAAAGTTTTTAAGTAGTGTTTGGTTTGCTGAAATGATTTTAAGCAAGAATACAATGACTATTTATTGATCTCTTAATCAGGGGAGGGGTGGTCTTAGCCCCTCCAATTTTTTTGCAAAACTTTATTTTTATATGCGTGTATTTACAAAAAAGAAAAAAAAAAAATGGAATCATTTGAAATGGTCCCCCAAACTCAATTCCATATTTTCAAAATTTTAAATATCTCATTTTATATAAGGGTTAGCCTTAAAAAATGCCTCATTTAATGACCCTCAAAAAAATTAATATAAAAATATAGTCTATTTGATTGATATGAAATCATATTAAAAAAAAAAGAAGAAGAAATAATATTTTGCTTAATTTCTGCTAAACAAAGTAAATTGGTTTCTTGTCTAGGTTCTTATTGTTTTTTTTAATTAAACCACTTTTAAAGTTTTATGGGTCAGCTCATTGAATAATATTTAAATAATTATATCGAGCTTATTAGGTTTAACTTTTTATTATAACTTCTTAATATTCAAAAGCTAAAACCATTTATTTCCCAACTTTTTAATACTTTTCTTTTCTTTTCTTTTCTTTTTTTTTTTTTGAGAAAAAAAGGGGGCAAATTAATACCCAGTGGTGGTTTCGTAAAATTGTTACAAATTCATGAAAAAACTAATGATTTTAATCATGATTAATATTTTATAAATTTTATCATTAATTTTTTAAATACCCACTGACTTGTTATCCCCTCCCCCTAAAAAAAAAAAAAAAAAAACTCTTTTTTTTTTGTCTAAAAACATGTAAGCGAAAGTTATACCAAATATTTCGGTATATATTCACAATATTTAAAAAAAAAAATTACACAATCTCCATAAATTGCACCAAACACGACTATCACTACGCCAAAATTGGGCTTTAGCGGCGGTTTTTTACCGCCGTTAAAGGCTGTAAAACCGCCGTTAAAGCCTTTAACGGCGGTTTTAACGGCGGTTTCGTTACCGCCGTTTATGCGCGTGTCGGAAAAAGTAAAACCGTCGTAAAAAGGCAAATTACCGTCGTTAAAAGTCGACCAAAAACGGCGGTTTTTTACTGCCGTAAATAGGTTCGAATTTTTCAAAAATAATTCTTTCTTCTTGCACTCCCCAAGTTTTGAACCCAAGACCTCTCATCCACTCACACCAACCACTTTGCCACAGCCACTCTTCATGAAATATATTACCTAAATAAATATTTAAACATTACTTTTACTTTATTGTAGATGGTTTCGCCGGAGCTCGCCGGAGTGTCGCCGGAGCACGCCGGAGTTTCGCCGGAGCTCCGCCGGCAAAGACCGTCGGCATTAACGGCGGTAACGGTTGGGCATTAGCGGCGGTTTTTTACCGCCGTTAAATGTGGGCATTAACGGCGGTTCGTTACCGCCGTTAAAAGTGGATTTCATTACTGTCGTTAAAGACACTTTTAGTGACGATTTTTTTAACGGCGGTAACGAAACCGCCGTTAAAAGTACTATTAACGGCGGTAACGAAAACCGCCGTTAATGCTGATTTTTGGCATAGTGTATAAATTTATAAAAAGTGGATAAACGTGTGTAAATTTAGACTAATACCCTATAATTTTTTATTAGCTAATTGTATTATATTGATTTATGTCTTAATAATTATTTAATTATTTTAAAGTCGACCCAAGTTTTAACGGGAGGGTGTTAGACTTTGGACCCCTCAAAACTAGGGTAAAAAAACAAGAAAACCTACAATTACAATTTCATACGTACAATGAGTACAATTTGCCAATCATTCAATACCATGTGTTCAATTACAATTATAATTCTACTTCCCCTCATCTTTTCACTAGTTCCACCCTCACATAGACCACACAAATTCAGTGTCCAAAGTATACTAAAACACTAATTTGGTAACTTAAAAACAGAGCATTATTAAAATTTTCAAAATCCGATTTCGGAAGCTTCAGGCAGTTTGGAGACTTCAGTCCCAAGTAGTCTGGTCTAGTTGTCCATTTAATTTAGGAATTCTATACATCACAAATTCAGTGTACAAAGTATACTAAAACACCAATTTGGCAACCTAAAAACAGAGCATTATTAAAATCTCAAAAATCTGATTTTGGAAGCTTCAGTTCAAGCCAGTTCCGAGACTTCAGTCCCAAGTAGTCTGGTCTAGTTGTCCATTCAATTTAGGAATTCTATATATATATATACATCGATAAGCATAGGTATCCCACTGCACAAATTTGAGCTCTCATTCTCCAAGTCACAACCAAGAGTGTTGGTGTTCTTTTTCTTATTCAAGTACCAGCAAAAAGAAAAGGAAGATGGGCATTGATAATCCATCGAGTTTGTCTAAATTTATTCACATGTTGATGTTGGATGTTGGTAATCCCTCTGATTGGGCTAAATACCATCAGAAAGTAAAGCTTTCAAGAAAAAGGTCTTCTCCAACTCGACGACGACACGAAATTGAAGGTCTTAGGGCAGTTCGTCAAGAACAATAATGTTGATTTATATGGGCTCACTATGTCTGAGTTACACAACTCAACCCATAAGCCACTTTCTGATGATGATGAGCATCATACTCACTTTGTCTTTGTTGACATAGAGGGCTCGAAGAAGAATGGTGTTGTTTCTTCATGTTCTGTTGTTATTGATGTTGTTGATGATGATATAATGATGGAGAAAGATCACCATTTGGAAAATCTGTTATAATCCCAAAGGGGAAAAGATCAATGAGAGAGCACATCAAGTGCTGCAAGAATATAAGTTCTGTTATAGTCCCAGTTGATCAGATATCTGAGGTTGAGGCAACAATGACAAAGAAGCCTACGAAAATTCAATGGAAATTGAAGTCGCCTGACCAGTCCTCTGTATCGAAGCCTGCAAGATTCTCAATTGATAGAGATTATGGTGATGAAATCAAGAAAATGGTTCAGAAATTTGAGAAAGTTTGTTCAAAACAGCCACGCGATGATGGAGATTATAGTGATGATGAAGAAAAGGGCACGACAAAGAAGAAGAGGATGATTGAAAAGGTGACTGTTGTTCTACCAGAATTGCCTGCTGAATTCAAGAATTATATCGAAAGACTGAATGGTACTAAATTGAATTTTGTGATTGAAAAAGCCATTATACCGCATAGACCTTAGCCATACACATGGGCTTCTATCTTTGCCGTTATGTCAAATCGATAATGGATTCCTCACGCAAGGAGAGAAGGACTTGCTCAACACAAGAACTGGAAATCATAAGACACCTATTGAAGCCAAATTAATTGAACCGTCGGGACATGAATCTGATATATGTCTTAACAAGTGGGACATGCCTAAAAAATTAAACAAAGTGAGTACAACTTACAATCTTACAACAAGTTGGAATCATGTTGTGAAGAACAATAGGCTGCACGAAGGAATGATTGTACAACTTTTGTCATTTCGGGTGGGTTCAAAATTGTGGTTCGCTCTTATTAAAGAGAAGAAGATTTAGGCCAAAACACATCATAGGTGTAGTTGCTCAAGTGAATATAGAAGTTATTAATCAATTGAGATTATTTGTTATTTTTGTTTTGTAATTTTTATACATAAAAGATATTTTAATATAGTTATTCAATTGAGCATATTCTTCTTGAAAAATCTAGAAACCCTCTAGATGTTGATTTGTGATTATGTAACAATTTTAAACAGAATATAACAATCCCAATCAAACAATCAAGAGAAAGAGACACGATGATTTTTACGTGGAAAAACCACAATTGGACACCTCCAACTGTGATAAAAAAACCACGGGCAACTGCCACAAGACAATCCACTAAGAAGAATTAAAGGAATTACACAGGTATACTCTCAATTATCTAGCAAATCCACAATGCCTAATTGAACCAACCTCTATGTGCCTCTTCCAACCCCATCTTCACCACGGAATTGTCTTTCTGATGAGCCACTCCGGATTCCACCAAAGCTTCAGGCTCGAATTCTTCAGAATCCACAACTGAAGAACAACTCTCTCTTTTGTGTATAACAAATCTTTGATGTACTCTCTTTAAACCATGAGTTGAATACTCAATAAAACATCAAAGAAAATAACAAAATATCCCCAGATATAAACCTTTAAGAACCAAAAAGAAGATCTGGAAGAATTCAATCAATCACTTAGTTTTGGGAGAAAACCAAGTATTTATAGAGAACCAAAAGTAATCCTAGATTGGGAAGAAAACAAACTCCTTGAGAAATCCGGATTCTGAGGCTCGCTCGAGCGAAGCTTTGCTGGCTCGAGCAAGGAGTGTATTTTTCATGATTTCTACTAGTGCCTTGGCTCGAGCGACGGATCCTTGGCTCGAGCCACCAACCACTTCTTTCAGGTTTTTGTGTGGACGCAATCCTTCGCTCGAGCGAGCATTCCTTGGATCGAGCGAGAAAACCTTAGCTCGAGCGAGCACTCCTTGGCTCGAGTGAGCAATGACGGACATGCAATTTTGAATGCAATTTTGCATTTTGCTTCGGCTGCGAGCTGACCGGGCAGCTCGACCCCCGTAATAATCAGTGAACTGGCAATCTTGAAAGCAATAACATCACAAACTTCTCTGCATGGCTCGATTCGGATTGGATTCGCATCTAATAAACTTATAGCCTCACTGAAATAAAAATGCAAAAAAAAAAAAATACAACTGGAAGGAGTTTTGTCAAACGGAGTTGCCAACAATAAAAACCTAACACTTCTTATTTTATATATAGTTATTGAATGCTGTTATATAGGTAATTTGTCAACATGTTAACTGCCGAAAGTTTTGATTCTCCTCTGATATTTGTTATTAATCAATTGAGATTATTTGTTATTCTTTTAAATGTACAAGTGTTGGCTTATTTTTCCTACGAAGGAAAATATTTTAAATGTGAGCGTGCCAGCAAGGATTGAAAAATCCTTACAAATTAAATTCAAGCCAATTATCAAGCGATTTTGTTGACGGTTCTTTTGCCTCAACAAAGAGGACTTCAAAATTGCCAAAGTGTAGAGAAAAGAAAAATTAAAAGAAGAAAGGGAGATGGAGAAAGACGATTGAGTGAACAATCAAAGTAATAATTACTTACCTCTACTCCTATGCTTCGAAAAGGAAGTGCATGAAATGCTTCGAAATGAAAGTGCTGAAAATAAATGCTTCGAAATATAAATCTATGTTAAACTACTCCTAAGATAAGGAAAATGACAAGAAATATTGAAATCAATTATCTTTTATTTAAGTTCTGGATCCTTTACAATGTAGCCATTAATAGCTATTTATAGAGAAAAAAAATACAGCAATAACTACTTAGTAACTACCCATTTCTTCTATCTTCATTCTTGTCTTGCCATGTGTCCTTCCACTCATCCACTTTGTCCTTCATATTCTCCATCATCTCTATAACTTCTTTTAACTTCCAAATGAATAAGAGGATGCCACGTGTCCTGCAATTATATAAATAATAAAAATTGCAGATTTATGGTGCTAACATTACCCCCCGCGGCCCTTAAAAATGATGTTTATTTGAATTTTTGAAGGGCCGAACCAAGCACATGATTAATCTAAGCAATAAAATGCTTCGAATAATATCAACAAAATGCTTCGAATGATATAATAGCACCAATAAAGTGTTTTGAATGAGCATGAAATTATGACTAGATGACCAATAACAAGCTTCGAAGGTGGTATAAAAGACCAAATTCATCGTTCGAAGGTCATGCGGCACAAATTTGAAGGAACAACATCACCCTTCGAAGGTTGGAAGCATTGATATAGGATGATGATACTTACAATGAAGTTTCAAGGTTAGGCTTGATGCTTCGAATGTATCTTCGAAGCTTTATACAGTTTCAAAGGTGAAGTAATCAACCTTCGAAACAACTCTTGATACTTCGAATGTATCTTCAAAGCTTTATACAGTTTCGAAGGTGAAGTGATCAACCTTCGAAACAACTCTTGATGCTTCGAATGTCGAAGGTGAAGTAATCAACCTTCGAAACAACTCTTGATGTTTCGAATGTATCTTCAAAGCTTTATACAGCTTCGAAGGCGAAGTAATCAACCTTCGAAACAACTCTTGATGCTTTGAATGTATCTTCAAAGCTTTATACAGCTTCGAAGGCGAAGTAATCAACCTTCGAAACAACTCTTGATGCTTCGAGTGTATCTTCGATGCTTTGATTGTGTACAACTGGCCATCAATTTGAAAAGATAAGCCATTCTCAACCATTTATTTAAATGCATAGGCTTTTTCTAGCCAAGTTCATGCATTTTAAATGGTCATCCCTTGTTTTAGCCAAGTTCATGTTTCGAACTCATAAGAACAATTTGTTAATTTTATTAGCCACATCATCAGAATTACATTTTGATGTGAACCACAAATCCAAAAAGGATTTTGAACACCAAAAGTCATGGTATAGTGTGACCATGAAAATTCATACTTTTCGACATTTTGAAAAATGTCAAAAATTTTAAATTCATGAACAGTGGCTTGTTCATTATTCTTGACCATGTTTGGTTTAAAAACATGACTTTCGCCGAATTGATTTTCATAATTCTTTGGCAAAGTGGGTTGTTTTTCCATGTTAGCCATTAATGGCTTATGAAAATCCCCCATAAGAATGTTATTTTCATGACTTGACTATCTAAAAATTGGTTTTTGGACCCCCCGAGCCATGTATGAAACATCATTCTTAGCCAAATTTGGCTCAAAAACATGCTCTTTCGTTATGTTAATTTCACAATTTGGCTCTTTAAAAACGGACTCTTGAACCCCCCGAGCCATTGATGCAATCAACTCTTTGCTTTTGCTATTTTCGACCATGGAAAAATTCTAAAAAAATTCATCAATTCCGGCCATTAAAGCCTCAGTTAAAGACTTGGTAGTGAGAGTTGATAACTCATCATTCCATTGGCGAATTTCCATATCAAGTTGATGAATTTCTCCAATTAAATGGTGTCTTTTTTCTTCCACCAAATAATATTGTAATGGATGAAAGTTTATTTCATCAAGAAAATGGATCTCTTCTTGAAGATCCAAAATCTTTCTTTCACGCCAATATATTTCAAATTGATAAGTTCGAATGGCGAAATCCAAATCGTTTGTCATTTCTTACACTTGGCAGTCCCACCGGGCGTGCCAAAAAATGTTGGCTTATTTTTCCTACGAAGGAAAATATTATAAATGCGAGCGTGCCAGCAAGGATTGAAAAATCCTTACAGATTAAATTCAAACCAATTATCAAGCGATTGTGTTGACGGTTCTTTTGCCTCAACAAAGAGGACTTCAAAATTGCCAAAGTGTAGAGAAAAGAAAAATTAAAAGAAGAAAGGGAGATGGAGAAAGACGATTGAGTGAACAATCAAAGTAATAATTACTTACCTCTACTCCTATGCTTCAAAAAGGAAGTGCATGAAATGCTTCGAAATGAAAGTGCTGAAAATAAATGCTTCGAAATATAAATCTATGTTAAACTACTCCTAAGATAAGGAAAATGACAAGAAATATTGAAATCAATTATCTTTGATTTAAGTTCTTGATCCTTTACAATGTAGCCATTAATGGCTATTTATAGAGAAAAAAAATACAGCAATAACTACTTAGTAACTACCCATTTCTTCCATCTTCATTCTTGTCTTGCCATGTGTCCTTCCACTTATCCACTTTGTCCTTCATATTCTCCATCATCTCTATAACTTCTTTTAACTTCCAAATGAATAAGAGGATGCCACGTGTCCTGCAATTATATAAATAATAAAAATTGCAGATTTATGGTGCTAACAACAAGTCAATTACTTCAATTATTGTCCAAAGCCATCAACTTAATCTTCTTGTTGTTTGATAATTGCTAAATTATAAACACGATTAATAGCATGCATGATCCCTAAAACTGCAATGCATAAGGAGGACCATTGTTCGAATTCTTCAAATTTTCCTTAGCTTTCCCTTTAGAAGCATGTAGCAGCATTGAAATCCCAAATCGAATCAAAAGCGTGATAATTTCCTCAGGAAATCCCAAATTGAGACAAACAAATGCTATAATTTTGTACTATCAGCCGTCAATTTATACAAGCTTGATATCTTTTTATCAAAACTAAGTCAGCAACCATTTACTCAAAAAGAACAGAGACCATATTAGTATAACTAGCTTGTGATCTTCCAATTTTCTAGTTAACTAACTTGTCAGCTCCTAATTACTTTCTCTCATATTTGGTTCTTCTCAGCTAGCAAAGGTCTTAGGGTTGTTTCAGATTGTAGACTCTGAAAGGGAAAAAAGAAAGAGAAGGTTTCATTAATCACCCCTCTAAACAACATATAGTATCTATAAATGCTTAGCTGATAATTAAATTGACCTGTTGGGCATTGTTGAAACCAAGGTCGGGCCTTATAACTTAACACAAAAATTGTTCTAGTTGTTACTATGAAATTTTGGTATGAGTAATGGTGCTGATGACGTTGCTCGTTTTATCAAAAAATACATCCTATTTTCATAGAAAAGTAGAGATTCACAGGACAAGGAATAAAAATTGTCAATTAACGGCTTTGATGAAACTGGTCATGAGGGCTACAATGAAATCAAATCTGTCATTCTTAGTTCTAGTTTGGAGAACCTCACCACAATTATCACCAAATCCAGAATTGCGAACGGTTCGAAAACACAAATTTTCTTGTGCTTCAGATCTTCGAATATGGAGAATCCAGAAAATCAAGGCATACAACAACAAAATAGTAGCATCTGATTGCCATAAAAAACACATAAATTCAGATCAAAACAACTGATGGAAGCTGCTTTCTTTCATTGCCTTCGATGTATATATATATATATTGGGAGGTGTAATTGGCAAATTAGTGATCAACCTAATCTTTGGTAGGACTCTATTGCCTCTATAAGTTTTGATTATAATAACTAACTATGATTTTTATCTAGCATGTTTTTTTTATAGCTATGACACCTCCACCATTTTCTTGCAACAAAGTTATGTGCTCCTTTCCCATTTGATGAGCGGTCATCAACACTTCGTTTGCGGTCCCAACTTTACACATGGTGCACCAGAATTTGAAATCTCCAAACTTGTCTGCATTTCACTCTCTTCAGCACCACCATTTATCTTCTCCAAGTTTGCTTTTTGCTGCACTCCATTATCCACATTGTCCATATCATTCATTTTTTCATGATTTCCATCCCGGTGCCCATCTAGGTTTGGCTTCATATGGCCACTTGGGACAGGCACAGGCATAGCCAACTTATTTGAATTGTTGGCATTATTGTTCACTTTTGTATTGCTTTCCCGTAATGCCCTCTCCTTTGCCTTGTGCTTCCTTCCCTTCAGATGTTCCTGCAGATGCCGCTCACATGTGATAGTGACATGACAGAGAGCACAACTCCACTCTTTTTGTATTTCTTTGCCCACATTCACAGAGAGAGTACCATTGCCACATTTAGCTATTGATGTTTCAAATTTGCGCTTTATCCCAGCAACACTTGAGTTTGTAGGCTTAACCTGCATCAAAATAATAACAAACAATAATGAAACGAAACAACAATGATAATGATGATGAAGAAACTCTAATGATAAGAATAATGATGTCAGGGGCATGGAGGAATCGAAGATAACTGAGAGAAAGGCATGAGAAAAATAAATCCTACCACAGTCGTTACTTGCCACAACTAAAAAAAGGCCATAAATCCAAACACAGATTTTTATCTAACTGAGTCAGCTACAAATCAACATAAATCCAACTACATAAGCATCAAACATAGATGAGGATGCACACACTGATTTTTCCAATCTGCTCAATCTAGTAAGCAAAAATGTAAAAAAAAATAAAATGATTTCAATATGAAAGTATTAGGTGCAATCACAATATTTGAAACTCATTTAAGATTCTAGAAATCAAGAAGTGACGGATATTTTTCATTCCAAAAACTTAAAAGAAAAAAGAAAAATGATACAACGGATTTCCTTACTAGATAATAGAGAGAGTTTAATGCAAAAGGAGAAACAGAGTTCCTTCTCACGTAATTGTGAAATGTACAATCAACCAAATCCAAGCATATGTTCTTTAGTTGAATAAAAAATCAAATTGACTTAAAAATTGAGAATTGTATTTGATTGAATAAAAAATGGAGAAGAACTCCAAATTCTCCTAAATGATGAATTTTCCTATTTTGGTTAAATATTTAGATAGAAGGTCTCAAAAACAGTTAAGGTAAAAGAAAATAAATATTTTTAAAAAAAATTAGAAAACAAATTTATTTAGAGTAAATATAAGTACACCATAGAAACAGGGAACACTCTGTTGCTATCATCACAAAACAAATAAAACCCCAGCTAGCAGAGTGATTATAAGGTTGTTGGTAAAAAAAAACAAGTCCCAAACCCCTGAAACATAAAACAAATACATATAAAAATAAAAACATTCAAACGAACTCAGCAAGCTCAACCAAATTCTTTTTAACACCTCTGATACCCTTCAACCTGACTCCATGTTCCACAGCCGTTGGGCCTTCTCATTTCGCGTTGCAGTTACCAAAATTTTCAAGTCTCTATATCATAGTGTAGTTATTTAGATGCCCTCTAATAATCAATCATCAAAACCTTGGCCAAAAATTGTTACATTGTCCTAAATGGCACTAAATTGTTTGGGCCATGTTTGGATCAAAATCCCCCCTCAAATTCTTGATTCACGGCCTTTGACAACAAAGCAACTTATAGGAACATAATTTCAAAGAAATGGCAGTAATTATGTAACAAATGCAATAAAAATCAAGAATAAACAAGAAGCCTAAGCCCATGAGAAATGTTTGGTCTCACCATTGGGAGCACTTGTCCATTACTAAGATCGTAGGTGGGCTTAATTGCAGTCCCATGTGTGGCCATGGCCGCTTCCGGCTGACACTGAAACAGAGAACCATCAAGAGCACCGCCGCCTTCCCGCCTCACCATTGACAATGTCCCATCACTCCGGCCCTCTTGCCAACTCAACCCTTGCACCGGCCTTTCCCCAATCCCAAACCCATGTCGTCGTCCCAACGACAGAACCCCCTGCCCCTCCGGCCTCCGCAACAAAGAATCCGCCGCCAAAGGCAACCCTAGGCTGCCTTGCTGCATAAAAATCTCTCTTTCCATCATGATTTCCCTAACAACTTCCGCTTCCAGCTCTCGCCGCCGCAACAGCTGCTCCGCCGTGAGAATCTCCTCCCTTATCCTCCTCTTCTCCATTTCTCTGACAATCATCATCTCAGTCATATCTAATGGGTTCCCCATAATTTCACTCCTCCAATGAATGTTTGGACGATTACCCAACAGAGCAGCTAATAAAACCACAAAATCAAAACACACATTAAATACCCACATACATTCTTACATATCTATATATATGCATAATGTAAAAACACAAGAACAAGCAAAATACAGTGATCAATGGAAAGAAACAGAAAGAGGGTTTAAAGGGTTTTGGTATATATATATACATAATTTAAAAACACAACAAGAAGCAAATTACAGAGATCAATAGAAAGAAACAGAGCGAGGGTTTAAAGGGTTTTTCATTGCATATATGTGTATAATCTAAAAACAAAGAAAGAAGCAGAATAAAGTGATCAATCGAAAGCATTTGATACCGCAGTGTACTTTTTTGGGTGTGTTCTCTGAGCTGGGTACGTACGTATACATAATGTGTTTGGGTTTCAAATTTTTATAGCTTTGGAAAGTTGATTGGTTGTTTTGGGGGTGATTTTGTGAATATTTAAAAGTTATTGGACTTGTTTGTAATTAAAGTAGAGACTGTGCCGTTACGGAAGGTTTTGAAATTCCGTTGGTACGGTTGGTTTTGGTTTGGTCCGTTTGTTTGGTTTCGAGTCATAATTTTTTACTCTAGAAGACGCGTTGTTCCTTGTTTGTTATAAGAATTTATTTTTGAGTCGTAATTGTTTGTTAGAAGACGTGTTGGTCCGTTTATTTTCGAGTCGTAATTGTTTTTGAAAACTGTTTCAAGAATTTATTTATTTTTTCAAAGATGTCCCCTTTCAGGAAAAAGTTTTGACCAATTTTTAGAGTTCTCAAAAGCTGATTTCATTGTATTCTCAAATTTTCATTAATCAAAATGATAGGAAAATGATATTCAAAACCAAACAAATTAAATAAAAAAATAAAAACAATACTAAACGGACTTTTCTCTCTTTTTTTGGTTGGTTTAAGAAAATAAATATAAATTTGTCAATTTTTTGTTAGGTTAGTTTCTTATAAAAAAATTATAATAATATTTTTTTTAAATAATATATATAAGTAATTTCGTTTTTCTGTCCCTTTTCATCAATGAATTTTGAAGAGGGATTTGGTAATAGATCCCTCAGTGTCTAACATATCCTTAAGAATCATATAAATCTTTTCAAAACCTCCTAATATTTTAAAATTTGTTCCTTTTACTAGAAATACCTCATATATATATATATATATATATATGTGTGTGTGTATATTATATTACAATTACTCTCTGCTATCTCAATCTCTCTTCTCTCTATCTCGCTTTTATCACTGTTGCTCTCTATCGATGCTACCGCCACTCTCCACCAGCACCACTGCCACTTACCATGGAACTCTTTTTCTACCGTCTTCATCACCATATACACACATTCTCTGAACTTTTTTTGAATTGTCTCTGTAATTTCTAGATCAGTACAACACACACTTTGTGCATTATGCTTATAATACCAGCAAAATTGATTTAGAGAAATTTACATACTAAAGAAAATTACTTTGTGCATTGTGTTTTTTGTATTGGATGAGTACAACACATACTTTGTGCACTGTGTTATAAAACCAGTGAAATTCATCCAGAGAAATTTACATACGAGAGAAAATCACTCCGTGCTTTGTGTTTTTGGTATTGGATGGTGTTTTTTTTATTTTATGAAGTGTGATATGATTGAACCGTCATTAGGTTTCTTCAGAGATAGATGTGTTGGATGTGTATGATTGTGGCAAAAATTAATTTCAAGACGATAGGCCAAATGCAAGAGTTGATAGTTAATATGCTTGTTTTGGTACCAGAGAAAATTATAAATGTAAAAATCATATGATCAAATAGGCCCCTTCTTTGCATCATATCAGAGAAATTTCTCTGTGAATAGAATTTTCTCTGTGAAATAGAATTTTTTTTTTTTTTGTGAAATTCTGGTAATTTCATACCATACAATTTTATTTACAAATAGAATTTTCTTTGTGTACATTATGTTGATAATCACCAGTAAGCATACATTATCTACAAGACATAAAGAGAAAATTGGTAATCATCAAAAGAAAAAAAAAAAAAAAACAAACAAACAAACAAAAAACATATTAACCATTCAAACCAATGAAATTTTGAAGTTTGATTTGTTCTATAGACATTTACATTAGTTCGAAAACATATATATATATCGACTATCATCATTCCTTCAATATATGAAAAAAAAATATTGAAAGACATTCCTAATTACATGTGTTATTTACTAGTTAGTTTTCCTTTCACTAGTGTCCTTTCACTATTGTACTTGTGGTACTTCTTCTAGTGGTATTTCAACTAGTTCTGTCCATGACCGGCCGCCTTCTGTTGCAAATCTCTCTATGATTTTTGCTCTCAACAATCTCACTTGGTTTGCTGACAATATAGGGCTGATAGGTTCATGATTGACGTATTGCCTCATTATGTAGCATATAAAGATGCCACAATCCACACTACATACATATTACAATCATAGTTATCTTTGAAAAACAGGCAAATTAAATTGTCTCATTTTTAGATGTTGCAAAAAAACTTATGATTCATTAGCTTGTTGTGGAGCATTCTCAATATATTCAAGTTCATAACTTGTGCTTTGTGAGTCTATCAATTTGAATGTTGGTTGTGATATGCCTCTCTTTTATGGCACGCCTTCAAAAATTTCTCCACATAATCTTGCTGCAAAAAGGATATTAATTTATGTGAGTTGTGTGTATGTGACTAACTCATATAATCAAACTACTATTTAGAGAAAATCAAACAAGCCACAGAAATTGATGCCAGTCTAATGTAGTTAGAGAAATTTCAAATAATAAAGAAAATTATACACAACAAAACAACTATGAAATGTGAAATGTGAAATGTAACGCCCGACTTTTCTTTTCACGGATAACATTACCAAACCATTATTATAATACAATTCCAGAGATAACGAACGAAAGTTCTATACTTTCACAAAAATAAATAAAAGAAGGTGCTCTCATTTGAATACATAAGGGATGCAACATGTGACATAATTAAATAAATTACCTATGACGCCCCAAATTTTTTTTTGGAGACATCATAAGACTTTAAATAACAATAACTTGCTAGATAAAAATTTAACTACTAATTAAGAAATTTTAAATTCTTACATAGTCAAAGTCCAACAACAAAATGAAACTACAAGTTCACACACAACGTCACAACATAGTTAAATACTAATACAAGAAATAACAGGATTTTATTTTGATAAAACCTTGACTCTAAGTTAGCCAAGGTTCGATATTAGCAGCAGCTCCAATTTCAGCCTCAGTCCCTTCTTCGACATAATCTAGCATGAAATGCCAGGGCAACAAAATATATGCCATGAGTTTTGCAACACAGTAAGAAAACATGACCAACCTACCATTCTTTTTGAGAAAAATTAATGAGATAAAAATATAATCGTAAACATAAATTACAACCATTAAAATAATTCAAATAATTTTAATAACTTAGGTGACCCTTGAAATCTCACCAAAGAGGTTTAACTTACCAACCACTAAGTCATGGCCACGGTTAATTTGGAACCCCCCCTGGTCAAATATTCAAGAACTACCAAAGATGCCTACGCCCGGAGTTATATACCCAAGCCGTAACATTCGTGGTCTGCCCCAAGGGAACGGTCTGCCAGGGGTACGTAACTTCCCTGCGTGCCACCCGCACATCCACCCTTATTCCAAAACCAAATACCGATAAGGTTCAAATAATTTCCGTGCCATCTTAGGGTTTCGCGACACAATTTACTTAACAATTATTAAAAACCAGGGCTCGCCCTGAATACCCGGTATTAACCCTTTATCAGTAACTTTATATGTACCATCAATCATTTCGGTTAATTTATATATTAAACACAAATTATTCAATTCTCAATCACCAACAATGTTATACCAACCAAAAAAAAAAAAAAATCCCAACATAAAACATTATACATGTCACACAATATACAATATTTAATAGACAATTAATTTAAGCCATGGTATGAACATAATAACTTACATACAAGAAAAAAAAAACCATAATTATACACATGCACAAATTTTTGATTTACAAAATTAGACTAGTACAATATTAAATAAATCACAACACACCCATACATGGATTACTAATTTATACTAGTTGATGGATTAGACCCACACAATATTGAAGTGATGATTTTATCATGTCCAGAAAATTTCAGATTGTAACTTAGGTATTAAAAATTATGAATAAATTATTTACACAATTCTAAAATTCGTGCAATTGAACAGAATACTCAATAGGGATGTTTAGGTCACTTTTCAGAAAGAATTTCAGAAAAAGAAGGTGTAAATAATCCTGTAAAATTTCCAGCAGTTTTTATGACACAGATTCGTCACATTTCCTTACATTAATTCCATGCTTAAATTTATAGATCAAATCCATAATCTAAAAATTTATCATGAAACTAGACTTCTCAAATTTCATTTTTTAGTTAGAAATTACCAGATTTGGCTTAGTATAGAATTTTAAATAAATTTTCAAATACATAGTAAAATCTGTCTCACAGTTTCAGATTTAGTTAAAAATTTCTATAAATTCGTAGAAAGCTCCAAAATTGTTGCCAAAATTCGTGGATGAACTAGACATCAGTATCAACAATTTTGTAGAAGAAATAATCTCGAAAGTTTGAGTATAAAATTGTCTACAAATTCGGGCAACATTCTGACAGGTTCAAAACAGACTATTTTCAACACAGTTTCAGATTTAGTTAAAATTTTGTATAAATTCGTAAAAAGCTCAAAAATTTTTTGGATGAACTAGACATCATTATCAACAACTTTATAGAAGAAATCGTCTCGAAATTTTGAGTATAAAATTTTCTAAAAATTCGGGTAAACATGCTGGCAGATTCAAAACAGATTATTCTCAACACAGTTTAGACAATTTATCATATGTATATAATCTGAAAATTTCAATTATATAAAAAAAAATAAGAGGATTGAGAGGGTTTTCTTACTTAATAGTAGGATTCAAATGGGTGATGAAGTGGTAGAAAAATTTTGCTTCCTTAACCTTCCCCTCTTCTTTTCCTTCTATTGAATCTCTCCTCACCCGTATATACTCCTTCTTTTGTTTGTATGTGTCCATGAACTAAGTCTACCTATGATATATATAGGCAGATCTCTCTCTCTCTCTCTCTCTCTCTCTCTCTCTCTCTTCATGATGTTATTCCCTGCCATAAACTTCACTCTACCCAAAAGCCATCATTTGGTGGAATTCACCAAGCCAACATGCAAGTTAGCATGTGGCATACCCTTGCCACCGAATCTGATTCTCCTATATATATATATATATTTTATAATAATTTATAACAATAATTATTAAACATCAATACCTTATTATTCTTAATAAGGTCTTTGTTAGTGATAGAATTGGGTTAATTTAAAACTAATTTTTTTTTTCACTATTCAATATTTTAGGTAGGTTCTGAATAGTATTAATTAATTAATTAATTAATTAATTTTCTTTTAAAAATAATTTAAATATGGGTTTTCACATTACCTGCCAACTTACATCATTACATAAAAGAGAAAGAGTTCAACCCTTTCTTACAACAATGGTGTTCCGCCAATAAATAAAAGGCCGCATGGCCACTAGATAAGGAAGATCCTCGATCTTGAACCACTACTCGACATTCACCTGAAAAGTATTAGCAACTTGAGATGAACATAAAGTCCAGTAGGGATCCTAACATAATCCTAAACAATAACAACTTACATATAGTTATGATCATGAATGCTTTAACTCATAGTATATAAGTAATGTGACGGTTTGTAACCAAAGTATATTTGCATAAGTACTTTTCTCCAAAATCATGCAATTCTTTCAATAATACAGACGGTTCACATTTCCTTCTAGTTTCCATTTCAAAAAAAAAATATCACATAACAACCGTTTTGTTTTTCAAACACGTTCACGAAAATCCGATTTCTTCACATTATTTATAAACTCAATACATAACCTACACCCGTCTCCAATACGTTCATCACATTTCTAGGCCTTAGGCCCAAGTTAAAGAGATACTTTCAACAATTAATTTGATATGCACAATATACACATAAACATCTACAAAAACAAAAACAACAAACATCCAACAACTACCTATTCAACATATAAGACAATTCGGCCTTTTTGAACCATAACCATCATAACGCATGATATACATAGATACACTGAGACAATAATGATAAACAAAACTCTGCTCTACCTGCTTTAAACACGATAAGCCAAGGATACACCTTTCCGTAATGAAATGTCAATTTACCAAACACGGGTTGGAAGGTAATGATACCTCTGCCAAGTTCTCCAAGCGCTAGCTGGAAGGTACTGATACCTCTGATTCTAAGCGCTACCTCTGCCAAGTTCTCCAAACACTAGCTAGAACGTACTGGTACCTCTGATTCTAAGCAAAACCAATTCTCCAAGTGCTAGTTGGAAGGTAATGGTAGCTTTCATTCTCAGCGCAGTATACATTGCCAACCATCACAACATGTTAAGAGCACAAATAACACAGGTGTAATACATACATATAATCTATTAAACAATAATGTCATCCTCCACCGATGACAAATGACAAAACCTGTAAACATATGTGCTTAATACCCGTAATACAATGATCAAATTTTCATGAGACCTTAAGTCCAACAATAACATTAGTAAATAAAATGCTTATAATCCAACCTCAAGTTCATTTCTAAATTTAAAATGTATTGTGATTTCATTCTCTTTTCAAAATAAATTCTCTAATTTTCCAAATTCTCACACTCCAACCTTCATCCAAAGTCCATTCTCTTTATTTCACAAAATTAAATCCATGGATATCAAAGCCATAACCCAACTTAACTTAACATGATTAACCCAAAATAATTCCAATACCATGGTTATTTCTCCTTTTTTGTTATTAATACAATTACACAATCCATATTAACAAAACACAAATATTATTCAATTTTACCCCTTTTTAATTCACTACGTCAAAATATTGAATTATGGCTTTTCTCCCTCTCAACCTAAACATGTTATGCTACTCTCTAATTAGCCCAAACAACAATCAATTTAACAATTTCAACCTCAAATATCAAACCCTAGATCCCCTTTCATGATTTTCAAAGAAATCCATAATGGATATGATTTTTATGCAATAAAATCTACCATATGTCTATCTATAGACAAGGTATTGAAAAGGAATAAGGAAATTCCTACCTCTTGAAGTGACGAGGAGAAAGCTGAAAAATCCATGGCAACGAACACGATCTGCTCAGATTAAAATGAAGCTCTGGCGATCCTCTACATTTTGATCTATAGCACTATAGTTAGAAAGTGAGTAGAAATAGATGAAAACTAAGCTAGAAAGCTTGAAACCCACAAAAATGGCGGAAGAGAAGAAGAGGAGAAAGAAAAGAATCGAGAAACGTGGACCAAAATGCCTTTTTAAAGTGTTGATTCCCTAACAGACCGCTTGAGCGGTGAAATCGTCTCTTGAGCATAGAATGCAAACTCCTAGAAGTTTACACCATACAGAAAGATCGCTCAAGTGAACAATCTTGTGCTCTAGCGAACATCAGCAATAATCAGAATGACAGACCTGCAAAAGTACTAGGTGACAAGCCAGACTGCTCGAGCGAACAATCCATCGCTCGAGCAATGAAGAAAATTTCCAAAATGCTACAATCTCTCCACCTTAGGAAATTTCATCCCCAAAATTAAAAATAAGGACGAAACAAAGGCAACTCAATCATAACCAGAAGCACAACCACCAAGTTAAGGTTGGATCCATACTTGGGATAAATTCCTAGATCCCGATTCAACATTTTAGGGCCCCAAGGACACCCGAACAATGAAACTTAAGAAAGAAATCACAGATGCCTCCTCGATCCATACAATTCATTGGGCCTATGAGACAAGAACAAAAACAATAACCACACGCACACCAGAGGCATCAACCACGCGACAACCACCACAACAGGCCTAAACAGCCCCGAGTGATTAGCACTAGAACACGGAAGGAAATCCCCACAATAAAAGTCTTGGTGAACTCACATAGAAAATGAAAACTCATAAAAAAATAAGGTCAGAGACAAAACACTCCTCAAACCAAACACCCAACCCAAAATTAGCACTTCAAGCTAAGTCACTACACAACATCCATCATTCTAGGTAAAGCAAATGATAACAAAACTTGGTTAAAAAGAAAATTTTCATCATTTTCTTAATTCTTTGAAAATCATTCTCTTGAATTCGAAACATTTCTCACACGTGCCCAAAAGTCATTCTGATCATAAAGCAAAATACATTTTTTGCTTTTCAAGCAAAACTCAAAAGTTTCATAAACATTCTCTGAAAACAAAGGTGTAAATCGGAACATATAATCATTCACAAGTTGTACAGAACTATTTAGTGAAATCCCTCATTACATTTAGATTAACTCCACAACATTTTCGCTTAACAAAGCCATCCGAGGCTATAACACCAGAAAAAAAGAAAAAAAAAAGAAAAATCATTTTCCAAATCAGGCTCAACAACTGTCACCTCACAACACCCATCACTCTTACCGTGATGCCACAACAAATACATATTGTGATGACTGGTGCGTATTTTACTTTGCTCTTTAGAGATTATGTTAGAATTATCGTTGTCAAGATGCCGGATAAGTTGTTGTTGAAAATTTCTTTCTTAAAATTATTTCTGTTGTGGTTGTCTCGAGTCTGGGTTTTCACTCGTTTCGGAGGGTGCGGGGTCGACACCGGAGGGTTGGGGGAGAAGCTAGAGTTTTTTCGGACTGGAGGGCCAAGGCTGCACGTGCGAGAGGTCAGGCCGCACGTGCGGGAAGAAGAGTTTTGTGCTCTGTGCACACTGCCTAAAAGACAGGTGCATGAATGGAGGTACGAGGGAGACCGCACGTGCGGGGGGTGGTGGCCCTAGGTGCGGGAGTGGGTGCCGCACGTGCGGCTAGGTGCAGTTTCTTTCTCGTTTTTCGTGCTTTTCAGCTTTATTTGGCTCTTTTGAACCTTTTCACTTCATTTGAAGCATGTCTCTCTCTCTCTCTCTCTCTATACAATATTTCTCTCTTTTTCTCTCATCTCTCTTTACCCAAACCCTCAAAACTTTACATATCTTTTGATCCCATGAAATCTATTGGGTTTTGGATGCTAGTTCCTTATACCAAAATGATGAGCATGTCGAGGGCTTCGTCTTGACCGGTGGAGATCGTATTCCGACGAAGTTGATTTTTGAGCTCTTTCTCCTCTTCTCTCTTGAGGTAGGGATTTCCTTGCTCTTTTTCAATACCTCTTTTATAGATAGACATGTGATAAGTTTTTATTGCATAAAAACCATGTTGTTGAGGACTTTTTCTAAAATCATGAATGAGAATCTAAGATGGGTTGTGCGAGGTTGAGCTTTGGGAAATTTATTGTTGTACGATTAATTTTGGAAAATGGTTTAATTTGTTTATGTAGAGAGAGAGGTGAAGCCCTAATTTTTAATAATAATGCTCATTTGATAAAAAGGGGTTTCAATTGTGGGATAAGCATGTTATGAATTTAGGGATTTAAATGATGAAATTGTCATGTTATGAATTAAGAAATTTGATTATTGATTTGGTAATAATTTGTGATTAAAATCGGGTTTTCATTAATTTTAGTATTTAACTTCTGTTGGATTGACTAAGTTTAAATGTAGCGAATCGATAAGTTGTTAATGGTCAAAAAGGGAATTTAATCATGAGATTAGAATAATATTGGGTTACACTTTTGTTAAGTAGAAATTGAATAGATTATGATTTTGTTATCCATGTTTGGATTCTCTTTGTCTAAATGATCGAAATTGAGTTGTGAAGGGTATAGTTGGTGTATTGTAAATTAGCAAATTTTGAAAATAAATATCAAAACAAGAAGTAAGGATAACTTTCTTTCAACTGAGAAAAGAATTTCAAGTAATAGATGAAACCTTGGAGTATTGTTGTTATTGGCCTAAAACCTTGTGAGAATTGGTTAATGGTATTATGTGCATTTAATATGTTTTGCTTAGAGGTTTTGTCCTTGGTCATCGGTTGAGGATGACATTGTTGTGTTGATGAGTTGTGTGTATGCATTACACTTGTTGGTTGTACCTATTCATGTTGTGATGGTTGATAGTGAGTGTTGCATTGAGAATCAGAGGTACCATTATCTTCCAGCTAGTGCTTGGAGAATTGGCTGTGCTGAGAATCAGAGGTACCATTCCCTTCCAGCTAGCGCCTGGAGAATTGGCAGAGGTATCATTCCCTTCCAGCTGGTGTCTGGTAAATTGGCATGTTTTGCGGAGAGATGTATCATTAGCTTACCATGCTTCAAGCTGGTAGAGCAGAGATTGTTTATCATTATTGTCTCAGTTTGACTGTATGTGTGTGTCTTGTGTTATGACGATTATGATTTTGTAAGATTGAATTGCCCTGTATTTTGAATAGATGTGTTCATATATCTTTGGACGTGCTAGAGAGTGGTTGAAGGGGAAATTCTTGCCATAAATTATTTTGTTGAAAATGTCTCGCTAAATTTCGAGTTAAGATTGAGAATGTGATGAACGTGTGGAGGCGGACTTTGTTGTATTTTGAGTATAAATAATGTGAAGAAATCGGACTTGGTGAACGTGCTCTTCAAAAGAAACAAAACGGTTATCATGTGGTGTTTTGTCAAAAATGGAAAATATGGTTATCGTGTAATAATTGTTTAAATGGGAAATGGGTAATAAAAGCGAATCTTGGCATTGTTGAATAAACTGAATGTTTTTGAGAAAAGTATTTATGTATGTATACCTTGGTTATAAAAGGTCACATTACTTATATGGTATGAGATTACCATTTCATGATTATAGCTATCTGTAAGTTGTTATTGTTAAGGACCATATTAAGATCCCTACTGGACTTCATGTTCATCCCGCGTTGTTAAATCTTTTTCAGGTAAATATCAGGATGTGCCACAAGGTCACGGATCTTCCTTATTTGATAGCCATGGGGCCTTTTATGTGTAGGTGAAATGCCATTGGCGTAAAAGGGTTAAACCCTTTATCTTGATTTAAATGATGTAAGCCTACGAGCAATTTATTTGAATGTAAATTTATGTTGCATTCATTTTATATTTGAATGAGAGGATTTATATTTATGTATTCTTATGTATTCTTTATAAATATAATGAGCTTCTATATGCTATCTCTGAAATGGAACTTATGATAATGGCTTTGGTAATGAATTCTAAGAAATAAAAAGTGGGGTGTGACAACTTGGTATCTATAGCGACCCCGGTCTTTTCCCATTGGATTATTGTATCTGGACTTATGTTCCGTGGATTCTGTTGTCAGATTATTGTTGTTGTCATCCTTTAACGTCATTGTTTGAGTCTTAGGGTGTGTTAGACTTGTTTCGAGTGGGTGGTTTGAGTCTGGGATCAAACCCCAGATTTTTGAAGTTTTCGGCCTTTCCGCTCGAGCGGACCTCCTTGCGCTCGAGCGGATATTGCACACTTCCAGTATTTGCGAACCCTGCAAAACTTCTGCAGGTGTGATATCTACGCTCGAGCTGGATTTATGAGCTCGAGCGGGTTGAGCTCGAGCGGTATTGTTTACGCTCGAGCGGTTTGTGTGTTCTTCGCGTGGGTTCTGGAATGGGAGAATCTACGCTCGAGCGGTTACCATTGAGCTCGAGCGGACCTTGTTTTTGTTCTTTACGCTCGAGCGGTGTTTTGTGCGCTCGAGCGGGCCTGTCGAGTTTAAATACGCAGCAGCGTGTTTTAAAACAGTTTTTCGGCCTCTTTCAGTTTATGAAACCCTAGGTTACGAGTTTTCTCTCTCCCAACTCATCTTCTCTCCTAGGTTTCATCTATTTAGAGTGAGTATCTAACCTAATTCCTTCATTAAAAAGGTAGAGTGAGTCGAGGGCTTCCTTCCAATCTGAACGGTTGTTGATTTGGAGCACCTTGGAGTCTGGGCTATCATCTCCGTCTTCTTCTTTTTGGGTTCTTGCTTCGAGGTAGGGATTTCCTACTCCATTTATACGTTTTAATCCTAAGTGTTAGTATTTTGGTATGTGGGGGTAGTTTGGTAATTTTGGGAGAAACCTTAGGGTTTTGGCTTAGATTAATTTGCATAATTAATTTAAGGGAAAAATGTGGAATTGGGTTTAATTCATGAAGTTGGGAAAATTATGAGATTAATGATATAGTTGGGTAGTTTAAATGCTTACCTATGAGAATGTGAATTTTACATTCATTGTTGTATTTATTTCTTGTTTAGAAATAACTGTTTTGGGCTATCGGTGGAGGATAGTCGTGATTGTTGTAGACTTTGCATGTGGCTTAGGTATAACTGGAATTAAGTCACTTATGTTGACTGTTGAATTAATACAGAACATTACTTGTATTGATTATGTGTTGTATATGGCAATTGTGTGTTTCATTGCATATGCATGTTGTTTGGAGAAGATAGGGGATGAACTCCACGGTTTAGGGGAAGATAGGGGATGTACCTCTAAACCGGATTTGTTGGGAGGAGATAGGGGATGGACTCCAGTAGCATCACTCATATGTGTGCTTATTGATGATAGCAATATCGCTATATGTTGTTGATATGATACATCACCACCATGTGTATCAGTTGGGAAGTATGGAAGTGGATTTGATTGAGATTGTTATACCACCAGTCTGTGTGTTTATTTTGTTATAAGAAAGGTTTAACCTGATTTGTTATCCTTGTTGAGTTGTTTGGCCAGGTTCTGAGCCATGTCTGTATAAATGGAAAGTGTATTGTGTCATAGACGATACGTCATAGACAACGTAGACATTAGTGTCATGAAACTGGAAATTGATTATCTTGTGTTAACTACGTATCGGATGCTAATGCTTTAGTTAATTCTTATGCTTGGTTTAGTATTTTTCTACTGGGCTGTGGCTCACCCTATATGGGAACTTCATTTTCAGGTTCAGGTGGTTCACTACCTCCAAGGACTTAGCTGGTGAGGATTTGGACTCGAAGACTTACTTTATTTTATTTGTTTTATTTGAATAACTTGTAAACTTTCAAGCCTAGGGCTTTATTTGTTTTGAGTTAGAACTCATGAAATTGTGTCCAAGTGTTGGCTTGGCAAGATGTAAGCCCATAGGGCATTTGGTATGATGTTTTTATTTTATGGTACTCTGATGAATGGAATAAGATACTTTATTTCTTTATAATTCCGCATGTTAATATTATGTATTATGGGTTTATTTTGAGGGCGTTACAACTTGGTATCAGAGCGTACCGGGTTCGAATACTTTGGGTACGTGGGAAGTGATTAGAATCACAATGGGTTCGTCTCGTTTGATAGAGACTTAGTGTAATGTTATATGCTTATGTGATAACATGTTTATGTGACTATGTGGGTATGGAATGTAGTTTCTAGGATGTTGACTGGACCCTTGAGTCTCTGAAAGTCTTGTTGGAAAGGCACTTGATCAATGTTGTTTCCAACCGGAACTTTAGTGGCGCCTCGGGACTATCATTATCCAGGAATGAAATTCGTAGGTGCTTATGTGATTATGTGCTTACGTGGTGTGATTTATTGTTGTCCAATGTATTAGGACGTGAGTGTTATAATTTTGGCACATTATTTAAAGTGCTAACGTCTTTATTTCCTTTATTAGGATGTCAGGACGAGGACGAGGTCGTGGTAGGCGTGGTAGGCAGGCCAGGCAGGAAGTGCCTATACCGGAGGAAATTCCGGCAGTTCAGGAGGGTGTTGGCCAGGCCAATGTGGCCGAGCCAGTAGGACAGCAGTTTATGGGCGCTTTGGCCCAAGGGATAGCGGGGGCATTCCAGGCGTCAGTTGATATTCTGAGGGCTGCGAACCCAGCCCAGGCTGTTGTTGCTGCAGATACAGGACCTTCTTTTCTGAAGAGGGAATTCTTCCGGTCTCACCCGGACGAATTTTTAGGTGATCCTAGCGAGCCGCTTAAGGCAGACGAATGGCTCGAACAGACAACGAAAACGTTTGAGATGCTAGGCATCGAAGACGATGCACTGAAGGTGACCTTGGCATCTTTCCAGCTGAAGGGGGATGCGGGTCAGTGGTGGAAGTTCACCAAGGGTCGTATTGGGGGTACCTGGAAGGCTTTCGTTGATGCTTTTCAGGAGAAGTACTTGTCTCCAGCTGTTCAGGAGAAGTTGAGAGATCAGTTCCGCCATCTTGAACAGAACAGTTTATCGGTGGCCGAGTTTGAGGCTGCATTCACTAGTTTGTCCAGGTTTGCACCTGAGTTGGTGGCGACTGAGGAACGCCGTTGCATTGAGTTTGAGAAGAAGTTGAGGCGTGGCCTCATGCTGAGAGTTGTTGGGTCTATGATTCGGGATTTTGGGCGTTTGGTTGATGCAGCAGCCCATACTGAGATTATGATGCAGGAAGAGGGGGAAAAGCAGAAAGGCTCCAAGAGGAGTCAGGATGGCCAGAGTGATGGCAGGAGGCAGAGAGGTTTCGCTCCTCAGCAGCCTCAGAGTAGTTTTTCTAGATCCACTTTTCCAGTGCCGAGTGCTAGTTCTGGGAAGGGCAGTCAGGGAGACATTACCTGTTTCAAGTGTGGCCAGCTGGGTCACAAGTCTCCAGTTTGTCCTCAGAGGGGAGGAGTTCAGAGAGCAGCATCTTCTTCGGCTCGATCTCAGAGCCAGAGTCAGGGCAGAGGCCCACTCTCTTGTTTTCAGTGCGGTCAGCCGGGGCACCTGAAGAGGTTTTGCCCGCAGTTGAGTGGCACACCTGGTGCATCGGGTTTGAGGCAGACTCAGAGTAGTCAGCCAACTCAGTCCGTTCAGGCCTCGAGGGCCAATCAGGGGGCTTCATCGTCCCAGTCTGTGCAGCAATCTTATGCTCCGAGGGGTGAGCAGGTTGATCAGAGGTCGTCTGGGCGTGTGTATGCTGTTACCGCGCAGGAACCTGTACCGGCTCCGTCGGTTGTGAGAGGTACCTTCTTGTTTTGCAATTCAGTTGCTAGTGTTTTGATTGATACGGGTGCATCTCATTCCTTTGTGTCTGCTGCATTTGCATCTATTTTGGAGTTGGAGTTAGCACAGTTAGCATCTCCTATTTGTGTAGTGTCACCTCTTGGGGGTGAATTGATCTTGAAACAAGGTGTTAGGGGTTGTGATATAGAGGTTGATGATCATAGAATCCCTTTTTCTTTTGTGGGTATGCCCATGAAGGGCTTCGATGTTATTTTGGGTATGGACTGGTTATCGTCATATCGGGCATTTATTGATTGCTACCGTCAGAGGGTCACTTGTTGTACCGTTAGCGGAGAACGTTTCCATTTTCTGGGGGACCGGGTTGGTAGTATGGTACCACCGGGGTATGATCCGCGAGGGCGGAGTGAGTTGAGTGGTCTACTTGCTAGCCTTGAGAGTAGTGAGTGTGATGAGACTCAGACCGTGTTGCCGAGAGTGGTATGTGAGTACTCGGACGTGTTTCCCGAGGATCTTGTTAGTTTGCCACCTCATCGAGAGATTGAGTTCTCTATTGATCTAGTGCCCGGCACAGCGCCGATTTCTATGGCACCTTACCGTTTTGCCCCAGCCGAGTTAGTTGAGTTGAAAGTTCAGCTCCAAGAGTTGCTAGATAAGGGCTATATTCGTCCTAGTGTTTCGCCGTGGGGAGCACCGGCCCTCTTTGCTAAGAAGAAAGGTGGTGCGTTGAGACTGTGTATCGATTATCGGAAATTGAATCGGGCTACGGTTAAGAATAAGTACCCTATGCCTCGTATAGATGATCTGTTTGACCAGTTGAAGGGTTCCCGTTGTTTCTCTAAAATAGACTTGAGATCGGGTTACCACCAGTTGAGAGTCAGGGAGGAGGATATTCCGAAGACGGCATTCCGTACGCGGTATGGCCACTATGAGTTCCTGGTGATGCCGTTTGGGCTCACCAATGCACCGGCAGTGTTTATGGATTTGATGAACCGGATCTTCCGGGAATTCTTAGACCGTTTTGTGGTCGTCTTTGTGGACGACATTCTTATCTACTCATCTTCAGAAGAGGAGCACGAGGAGCACTTGAGAGTAGTGCTAGAGTTACTTAGAGCCCATAAGCTTTATGCTAAGTTTGGGAAGTGTGAGTTCTGGCTAAAAGAGGTGAAGTTCTTAGGCCATGTAGTTTCTGGGGAAGGGGTGTCTGTTGATACGTCCAAGACAGAGGCAGTGCAAGATTGGGCACAGCCTAAGAGTGTGTTTGAGATCCGCAGTTTTCTGGGATTAGCTGGGTATTACCGTCGGTTTGTGAAAGATTTCTCCAGGTTAGCTTCACCTTTGACTAGACTGACTCGGAAGGGAGTCAATTTTGTTTGGAGTGAGACTTGTGAAAAGTCGTTTCAGGAGCTGAAGGTTAGATTGACCACCGCTCCGGTCTTGATTATTCCGGAGAGAGGGTTGGGTTATGCAGTCTATTGTGACGCCTCACGAGAGGGTCTGGGTTGCGTGTTGATGCAAGAGGGGAAAGTGGTTGCCTATGGCTCACGTCAATTGAAAATTCATGAGAAGAATTACCCTACGCATGATTTAGAATTAGCAGCTGTGATTTTTGCCTTGAAGATTTGGAGGCATTATCTTTATGGTGAGAAATTTGGAGGTATTCTCCGATCATAAGAGTCTGAAATATCTGTTTACACAGAAAGACTTGAATTTGAGGCAGAGGAGGTAGATGGAATTTATTGAGGATTATGACTTCGAGTTGCACTATCATCCGGGGAAGGCCAATGTTGTGGCCGATGCCCTTAGCAGGAAATCTGTTGGTGACATAGCTAGTATAGCCATCCGAGAGTGGGAGATGTTGGGTGCACTTGGGGAGTTTGATTTGCTTTTGGGTGAATCCGTTGAGGCTGCGGCCTTGTTTTCTGTTGTTGCACAGCCTACACTTGTGACTCGAGTGTTAGAGGCTCAGAGGGGTGATCTTGAGGTAGAATCACTCCGAGAAAAGATTTCCAGTGGGAAGGTTGAGAAGGGTTTGACGGTGTATCCCGACCTGAGTGTGAGATACCGAGACCGTTTGTTTGTGCCGGAGTCTTGCCGAGAGGAGGTACTTCGAGAGTTTCATCATTCGCGCCTTGCGGTGCATCCGGGAGGCACTAAAATGTATCGGGATTTGGGTCGCCAATTTTGGTGGCGAGGTATGAAGAGAGATGTGGCAGCTTTCGTGTCTAAGTGCCTTACTTGTCAGCAAGTGAAGGCCGAGCATCAGAGGCCTGCGGGTTTGTTGCAACCCTTGCCTATTGCCGAGTGGAAGTGGGAACATGTCACTATGGACTTCGTTGTGGGTCTTCCGAGAACTCAGCGGAGTAGTGATGCTATTTGGGTGGTTGTAGACCGGTTGACTAAGTCGGCGCACTTCATCCCTATGCGCGTTAGAGATTCAGTAGATCATCTTGCCGATTTGTACATTCGGGACATAGTGAGGTTGCACGGGGTCCCAGTGACGATCGTCTCAGATAGAGATCCTCGTTTCACTGCCAGGTTATGGCAGAGTTTGCAGAGTGCTTTAGGCACCAAGTTGACATTTAGCACGGCTTATCATCCTCAGACTGACGGGCAGTCCGAGCGTACTATTCAGATCCTTGAGGATATGCTTCGGGGTTGTGTTCTCGACTTTAGTGGGTCGTGGGAGAGGCACTTGCCTTTAGTTGAGTTTGCCTACAACAACAGTTTTCAGTCTAGTATCGGTATGGCACCGTTTGAGGCCTTGTATGGCCGACCGTGTAGGTCTCCAGTTTGTTGGGCCGAGGTGGGTGATGCACCTTTGTTGGGTCCGGAGTTAGTGAGGGAAACGACGGAGAAGGTTGAGCTTATCCGTAGGAGGCTTGTTACAGCACAGAGTCGCCAGAAATCTTATGCCGACCGTAGGAGGAGACCTTTGGTGTTTGAGGTAGGTGATCATGTCTTTCTGAAGATATCACCTAGGCGAGGTTTGATGAGGTTTGGGAAGAGCGGGAAGTTGTCCCCTCGGTTTATTGGGCCTTTTGAGATCCTTGAGAGGATTGGTGAGGCTGCCTATCGTTTAGCTTTGCCACCGCAGTTGTCCGGAGTTCATGACGTGTTTCATGTTAGTATGCTTCGGAAGTATGAGCCGGATCCATCACATGTGTTGGATTGGACCGACTTAGTTGTTGACGAGGATATTTCGTATGAGGAGAGACCGATTCGAGTCTTGGACAGGCGGGATTAAGTCCTGCGTGGCAAGACCATCCCTTTAGTAAAGGTTTTGTGGAAGCATCACGGAGTGGAGGAGGCCACTTGGGAACGTGAGTTGGAAGTTCGCGGGAAATATCCGGACTTGTTTGTGGATTTGTAATCTTGTATTTAGATTTTATAGTATTGTTGAACTTGAGGATTTTATATATGTCTTAAGTTGGAAAACATTGAGAATGTTTTGGGTTTAATGTTAGCATTTTGAACTTCCCTTTCTTGGAAGTGGAATATAACATTTATATATATTGAATGTGTTGTTTATATCATGAGATTGAATATGATATGGAAATTGTTAACATTGAAGGGAATAATGCATAATATTGATGCAAGTTGAATATATGTTGATTTATACATATTGTGAAATGCCTCTTGATAAGAGATGAAGTGACCGGGATTGAGTCAAGTTATTGTTTATTGTTTTATAATATCTGTGGGAATTGAGAAATCTTGTTTTTGAAAACTTATGCTTAATTTCGGGGACGAAATTCTTTTAAGGGGGGGAGGTTATAGCGACCCCGGTCTTTTCCCATTGGATTATTGTATCTGGACTTATGTTCCGTGGATTCTGTTGTCAGATTATTGTTGTTGTCATCCTTTAACGTCATTGTTTGAGTCTTAGGGTGTGTTAGACTTGTTTCGAGTGGGTGGTTTGAGTCTGGGATCAAACCCCAGATTTTTGAAGTTTTCGGCCTTTCCGCTCGAGCGGACCTCCTTGCGCTCGAGCGGATATTGCACACTTCCAGTATTTGCGAACCCTGCAAAACTTCTGCAGGTGTGATATCTACGCTCGAGCTGGATTTATGAGCTCGAGCGGGTTGAGCTCGAGCGGTATTGTTTACGCTCGAGCGGTTTGTGTGTTCTTCGCGTGGGTTCTGGAATGGGAGAATCTACGCTCGAGCGGTTACCATTGAGCTCGAGCGGACCTTGTTTTTGTTCTTTACGCTCGAGCGGTGTTTTGTGCGCTCGAGCGGGCCTGTCGAGTTTAAATACGCAGCAGCGTGTTTTAAAACAGTTTTTCGGCCTCTTTCAGTTTATGAAACCCTAGGTTACGAGTTTTCTCTCTCCCAACTCATCTTCTCTCCTAGGTTTCATCTATTTAGAGTGAGTATCTAACCTAATTCCTTCATTAAAAAGGTAGAGTGAGTCGAGGGCTTCCTTCCAATCTGAACGGTTGTTGATTTGGAGCACCTTGGAGTCTGGGCTATCATCTCCGTCTTCTTCTTTTTGGGTTCTTGCTTCGAGGTAGGGATTTCCTACTCCATTTATACGTTTTAATCCTAAGTGTTGGTATTTTGGTATGTGGGGGTAGTTTGGTAATTTTGGGAGAAACCTTAGGGTTTTGGCTTAGATTAATTTGCATAATTAATTTAAGGGAAAAATGTGGAATTGGGTTTAATTCATGAAGTTGGGAAAATTATGAGATTAATGATATAGTTGGGTAGTTTAAATGCTTACCTATGAGAATGTGAATTTTACATTCATTGTTATATTTATTTCTTGTTTAGAAATAACTGTTTTGGGCTATCGGTGGAGGATAGTCGTGATTGTTGTAGACTTTGCATGTGGCTTAGGTATAACTGGAATTAAGTCACTTATGTTGACTGTTGAATTAATACAGAACATTACTTGTATTGATTATGTGTTGTATATGGCAATTGTGTGTTTCATTGCATATGCATGTTGTTTGGAGAAGATAGGGGATGAACTCCACGGTTTAGGGGAAGATAGGGGATGTACCTCTAAACCGGATTTGTTGGGAGGAGATAGGGGATGGACTCCAGTAGCATCACTCATATGTGTGCTTATTGATGATAGCAATATCGCTATATGTTGTTGATATGATACATCACCACCATGTGTATCAGTTGGGAAGTATGGAAGTGGATTTGATTGAGATTGTTATACCACCAGTCTGTGTGTTTATTTTGTTATAAGAAAGGTTTAACCTGATTTGTTATCCTTGTTGAGTTGTTTGGCCAGGTTCTGAGCCATGTCTGTATAAATGGAAAGTGTATTGTGTCATAGACGATACGTCATAGACAACGTAGACATTAGTGTCATGAAACTGGAAATTGATTATCTTGTGTTAACTACGTATCGGATGCTAATGCTTTAGTTAATTCTTATGCTTGGTTTAGTATTTTTCTACTGGGCTGTGGCTCACCCTATATGGGAACTTCATTTTCAGGTTCAGGTGGTTCACTACCTCCAAGGACTTAGCTGGTGAGGATTTGGACTCGAAGACTTACTTTATTTTATTTGTTTTATTTGAATAACTTGTAAACTTTCAAGCCTAGGGCTTTATTTGTTTTGAGTTAGAACTCATGAAATTGTGTCCAAGTGTTGGCTTGGCAAGATGTAAGCCCATAGGGCATTTGGTATGATGTTTTTATTTTATGGTACTCTGATGAATGGAATAAGATACTTTATTTCTTTATAATTCCGCATGTTAATATTATGTATTATGGGTTTATTTTGAGGGCGTTACAGTATCAGAGCGAGCCGGGTTTGAATACCTTGGGCTCATGGGTAATGGTTTTACCACAAGGGGGTTTGCTATGCTTGGTCAGGACATTGCACATAGTTAAGATAAATGTTAGGATTTATACGTTGCATTTATGTGAGCATGGGATGAAGTTTCTTGGATAGTACTTGTGGCCGGTGAACTTACTTTGAGGTCCTGTTGGAAACACGCCTGATTAACGTGGTTTCTAATAGGAATTCTTTGGGAGTTTCGGAATGAGTGGCTATCTTGTGGACTTGATTCGGTTATGTGCTTAGATGTTTAATTGTTTATATGCTTTTAGAATTGTATGTTTTGGAGGTTAAGTGTGTTGTATAGCTCAGTAATGGTGAGTATGTGCTTCAGAGAGACTGTTGTGTTGTGCACTTCGTTGATTTTGTTTTGGGATTTTATAGGACGTCTACACGAAGAAATAGAGGATAGACGAGTAGTAGGGGTGTCGGTAGGGGCATGGCGGTTCCTCTAGCACCTGTCGTTACAGCATCGGCTGTCGGTGAGGAAGTTGCACGCGAGGTTGTGAGAGCGGTGCAAGACGCTCTAGCTCGAAATGAGGGGGACAACAGATGTACCCTCAAGCTTACTAAGGAGTTTCTTCGCTCCAATCCACTGGAGTTCTTGGGGGAAGCAAAACCGCTGGAGGCGGAGAGTTGGTTGGAACAGATCACCAAGACTCTTGATATGCTCAGAGTCGAGGACGAGGGGTTGAGGATTTCCTTGGCAACCTTCCAATTGAAAGGAGATGCAAATTATTGGTGGAAGTATACGAAGAGTGCTGTAGGTGCCATGTGGGTTGTGTTTACCGAGGCCTTCTTGGCCAAGTATTTCCCTCCTTCTACTCGGGAAAGGTTGAGGGAACAGTTTGTTGAGTTGTGTCAAGATGCTATTTCTTTGGCCCAGTTTGAGATGAGGTTCACTAGTTTGTCGAGGTCTTCTCCAGAGTTGGTGGCAATAGAGGAGCATCGTTGTTACGAGTTTAAGAGGCGGTGATGTGAGGATATCCAGGAGAAAGTGGTTAGATCTTTGTGGAAGAATTATTTTGCACTAGTAGAGGCGGTGGCCCATGTGGAGGCCATGGTTTGCAGTGTTGGTCGGGTTAGGGAGGAGGCCACTTCGGCTACTCCTACGGCTCATAAGCACTCTAAGCTTAGTAAGAGGTGAAGGCGAGCGCATGCTCACTCCCAAACTCGGTCCTTGTCTTCGTCCGGGGTTTTGAGCTCGTCCGTTGGGGGATCCAATGAGGATCAAGCTCCAAATCAGGTTCAGAGTTGAAAGACTACTGTTTGTTTTACTTGTGGTCTGCAAGGCCATGTTAGGCGTTTATGCCCTTTGCGTGTTAATTCTTCAAGCGTTTCAGAATCTAGTCGGACTCTATCCCACTAGTCCAGTCGGGGACAATATCGGTATCAGACCTGAAGAGGCCAGGCTTTGGAAGCTTAGCAAGGGTCGACTTTTAAACCAGCGCGGTAGTATCACCCTTGAGAGGGGCTTTTGTTTTAGAGATCTATGTTATTAATTGTGAAGCTTCTGTTTTTGATCTGTGTACTGTAAGGTGCTAAGGCGCCGTGATTATGTGTTGTATATGTATTGATGTTTGTTTACCCTTATGTGTTGGACATGTAGTGAATTTTGAACACTCTCTTATATATATGTGTGATGAAAAGTTGTTAAGGGTAATGATGATCCTAGTGTCGTTGGATATTAGATGTTGAACTTTGTGGTGGTCATGCGATGGCCTTTGATTCTTAATTAGTTTGGAAATTGTTCGTGGAAAATGAGAAGTCTATGGAAATTTTGTGACTAGCGTAGTGTTTTGATGAGGGCCAAAATTTTAAAGCTTTTATAGTGTTAAGTTTAAGAAAATGTGAGACCTTAGAGTTTTGTGAGTATTGGAGAAGTGATGTAGGAATGTCTAAGGGAGTGTGAGATTCACCTTTCAGAGTAGTGGGAATGATGTTTGGGTGTGTTAGTGTCTTGAGTTATTGATTTGTAAGTTCATTGTGGTCCTATCGACCGTGAATAGGGTCAGTGTTGTGCCATGGTTAGCCGTGAATTGGAGACGTTATTAGATTAAGGGTAGAGATTCGAGTGGGGAAAAGAATTTCATGGGTAGATGCTTGAAGTATTACTAGAGTGATGTATGGTTTGTGTTCTTAGGTGACAAGTGTATCATTTGTAAGAATTGTCTAGTGTGATCGGGACCGTGTAATCACCATTGACCTATTCGGTCTTGTGTTGAATGTAAGAGTGTGTTTGCCACCTAGGCGTGTGAGTAGAATTTCTTTGGTAACAATAGTGGAGTAGTCTATTTTGGGGAAGCCGAAAGGACCCTGAAGGTATGTGGAACGGTGTTTGGAAACCTGTCTCTAGGTGAATGGAGCGGGAGTGGAAAATTCTTGGGTGATTAGTTAAGTTGATCGGTATCAGGTGGGTGACACATAATCACTTTGGAATGGTTTAGATGTGGGTTATAAAGTTGAACCTTTGGAAATTTAGCACAGATTTAGCTAGAAGGCGGTGTAATACCATGGGTTGTGTTTGGGGGCATTGAGCCTTGTTTATGTGTGTAGTAGTCGATGTGCGCTTCCCGATGTAAGTTTGTGAAAACCGAAAGTCGGGGTAAAGCCTTCAGGTATCGATGGTCTTCTTGGTTAGCGTTTGTGTTGGTATGGAACTTTCGGAGTTTGGAAAAGTTATGCGTATTGTGTTGTTCCTTTTAGCATCGTGGTTATTTCTATTGGTTGTGGTTATGGAAATGTAATTGTCGCATTGTGGAAGTCACTATAAGTGTGATGGATGTGATGGAGTGATGGTTGGGATTTACCGGTTGTTTGTTGGGAGAAGATAAATTGATAAGTAAGTGTTAGTTTTTGAAAACCTTCATGGCATTTCTATTTCCACTAAAACCCTCGGGGTGAGATTTTAAGAATTATTTTGGGAAAATGTTTACAAAATAAATGAGTTTTACTCTAAGTTTATGATAAGAATCTTTTAACGAAAGACGGTATGAATTTAAGTAAATTTCTGAGAAAAGATATAAATGAGAAAAAGAGTTTCATTCAAGATGTTATGAACAATCCTTGTTGTAATTAGTTCATGTGCCTGTTTTGTTACCTTGTGTGGATGATAAATTGCATAGTAAACATAATGATATTGGCCGAACAGAATGGTATGATTGTGGTATCTTGTGTTGAGAGCACGGTTGCTATCTCTGTTAATTATTATTGTTGAAATGTTATGTTGATGTGGTTATGGCATTACCATATGGGTGATGGGCATTATTGGATAACGGCAGAGATTCGCCGGTTGTTACGTTGGAATGGAATTTGAAATAAATGAACTTTGGATTTTGCTTGAAAGGAAGAATTGTATTTTGGCTTGTGACCAATGTAAGATTTGAACATCTTTAAGAAAATAATTTACATGTAAAGAAATGATTTTCACCAAGAATTGAGAAAAAGATGGGAAATTTTTTTTTTTTCCCCCTTTTGGGATTGAGTTGTTGATTATTGTACCATTATGGTTGAGATGGTGTAACCACTATAATTGTATTGCTAAATCTTGAATTTTTTTTATGGTTATGTGGATCGATTGGAGTTGTAAGGGCTTGTTAGGCCGGGGTCTTGTCTTGGGCCGGGCTTTGTTGTAATTCCTTTCTTTTGAATGAGCAACCAATGATCTTGTGGCGAGAACTTTATTCTTTTCCTTGTTGGGATGTTAAGCGTTTGGGAATGTTTGGGCATGTAGTGGTGGTTGCCTTGAGTGTTCGAGTCATTGTTGTTATTGTCTCATGGACCCAGCGAGTGGTAGGGGTTGAGGTAACGTCTGTGAATCCCTTCCTTGTGTTCTTGGTAAGTCAAGTATCCTTGGAGCTTCGAGAGGTCGAACCAGAGTCGGTATGTAGGTATTCCAAGTTTGATTATAGCCGGGAGTTAGCGTTATATTTTCTTGGTTCGTTGGAAGGTCTTCCTTGGTACCGTGTCTCTTCCTTGAAGTGTTAATTTTATTCGGCGTTGTTAAATTTTGGGGACGAAATTTCCTAAGGTGGGGAGGTTGTGATGACCAGTGTGTATTTTGCTTTGCTCTCTAGAGATTATGTTAGAATTATCGTTGCCAAGATGCCGGATAAGCTGTTGTTGAAAATTTCTTTCTTAAAATTATTTCTGTTATGGTTGTCCCGAGTCTGGATTTTCACTCATTTCGGAGCGTGCGGGGTCGGCACTGGAGGGTCGAGGGAGAAGCTGGAGTTTTTTCGAACAGGAGGGCCAAGGCCGCACGTACGGGGCCTTGGGCCACACGTGCGGGAGGTCAGGCCACACGTGCGGGAAGAAGAGTTTTGTGCTGTGTGCAAACTACCTAAAAGGCAGGTGCGTGAATGGAGATG
This sequence comes from Camellia granthamiana, assembly GCA_036172215.1. NCBI lineage: Eukaryota > Viridiplantae > Streptophyta > Magnoliopsida > Ericales > Theaceae > Camellia > Camellia granthamiana. The sequence goes on along the minus strand of CM069916.1, from coordinate 84,597,200 downwards.
CAGGGGAGACCGCACGTGCGGGAGGCCGCTCCGCACGTGCGGGAGTAGGTGCCGCACATGAGGATAGGCGCGGTTTCTGTCTCGTTTTTCGTGCTTTTTAGCTTTATTTGGCTCTTTTGACCCTGTTCACTTCATTTGAAGCATGTCTCTCTCTCTCTCTCTATACAATATTTCTCTCTTTTTCTCTCATCTCTCTCTACCCAAACCCTCAAAACTTTACATTTCTTTTGATCCCATGAAATCCATTGGGTTTTGGATACTAGCTCCTTATACCAAAATGATGGGCATGTCGAGGGCTTCGTCTTGACCGGTGGAGATTGTATTCCGGCGAAGTTGATTTTTGAGCTCTTTCTCCTCTTCTCTCTTGAGGTAGGGATTTCCTTGCTCTTTTTCAATACATCTTTTATAGATAGACATGTGGTAAGTTTTTATTGCATAAAAACCATGTTGTTGTGGACTTTTTCTAAAATCATGAATTAGAATCTAAGATGGGTTGTGTGAGGTTGAGCTTTGGGAAATTTATTGTTGTACGATTAATTTTGAAAAATGGTTTAATTTGTTTATGTAGAGAGAGGGGTGAAGCCCTAATTTTTAATAATAATGCTCATTTGATAAAAGGGGTTTCAATTGTGGGATAAGCATGTTATGAATTTAGGGATTTAAATGATGAAATTGTCATGTTTTGAATTAAGAAATTTGATTATTGATTTGGTAATAATTTGTGATTAAAATCGGGTTTTCATTAATTTTAGTATTTAACTTCTGTTGGATTGACTAAGTTTAAATGTAGCGAATCGATAAGTTGTTAATGGTCAAAAAGGGAATTTAACCATGAGATTAGAATAATATTGGGTTACACTTTTGTTAAGTAGAAATTGAATAGATTATGATTTTGTTATCCATGTTTGGATTCTCTTTGTCTAAATGATCGAAATTGAGTTGTGAAGGGTATAGTTGGTGTATTGTAAATTAGCAAATTTTGAACATAAATATCAAAACAAGAAGTAAGGATAACTTTCTTTTAACTGAGAAAAGAATTTCAAGTAATAGATGAAACCTTGGAGTATTGTTGTTATTGGCCTAAAACCTCGTGAGAATTGGTTAATGGTATTATGTGCATTTAATACGTTTTGCATAGTGGTTTTGTCATTGGTCATCGGTGGAGGATGACATTGTTGTGTTGATGAGTTGTGTGTATGCATTACACTTGTTGGTTGTACCTATTCATGTTGTGATGGTTGATAGTGAGTGTTGTGCTGAGAATCAGAGGTACCATTCCCTTCCAGCTAGCACCTGGAGAATTGGTAGAGGTACCATTCCCTTCCAGCTGGTGTCTGGTAAATTGGCATGTTTTGTGGAGAGATGTATCATTGGCTTACCATGCTTCAGGTTGGTAGAGCAGAGATTATTTATCATTGTTGTCTCAGTTTGACTGTATGTGTGTGTCTTGTGTTATGACGATTATGATTTTGTAAGATTGAATTGCCCTGTATTTTGAGTAGATGTGTTCATATATCTTTGGACGGGCTAGAGAGTGGTTGAGGGGGAAATTCTTAGCATAAATTATTTTGTTGAAAATGTCTCGCTAAATTTCGAATTAGGATTGAGAATGTGATGAACGTGTGGAGGCGGACTTTGTTGTATTTTGAGTATAAATAATGTGAAGAAATCGGACTTGGTGAACGTGTTCTTCAAAAGAAACAAAACGGTTATCATGTGGTGTTTTGTCACAAATGGAAAATATGGTTATCGTGTAATAATTGTTTAAATGGGAAATGGGTAGTAAAAGCGAATCTTGGCATTGTTGAATAAACTGAATGTTTTTGAGAAAAGTATTTATGTATGTATACCTTGGTTATAAAAGGTCACATTACTTATATGGTATGAGATTAGCATTTCATGATTATAGCTATCTGTAAGTTGTTATTGTTAAGGACTATATTAAGATCCTTACTGGACTTCATGTTCATCTCACGTTGTTAAATCTTTTTCAGGTAAATATCAGAATGTGCCACAAGGTCACGGATCTTCCTTATTTGATGGCCACGGGGCTTTTTATGTGTAGGCGGAATGCCATTGGTGTAAAAGGGTTAAACCCTTTCTCTTGATTTAAATGATGTAAGCCTACAGGCAATTTATTTGAATGTAAATTTATGTTGCATTCATTTTATATTTGAATGAGAGGATTTATATTTATATATTCTTTATAAATATAATGAGCTTCTGTATGCTATCTCTGAAATGGTACTTATGATAATGGCTTTGGTAATGAAATCCGAGAAATAAAAAGTGGGGTGTGACACATACACCACATTTATATAACAAGCATTAATATAAATAAAAATCGCGTTATCAACGCAATGAAACACAAGAAAGTTCACCATTTTGAAATTCCATTTTATCATAAACATAAGTTATCTCTCCCACAAGGCATAACATACTCGCAAAATGATGACTCCACAAAACGTTACTCTTGCCCGAGGAGTTCCACTAACTTGTAAGAAGCTCCACACAGGCTTCATAACCACCAACACGAGACTCCACTCTTGCCAAACCACTCTAAAGCACTTACAGAGTTACAACCCCTTTTACCAAACTCTAAGCTAGACTCAGTGTGACTATTTGTCAACTATACCCCGACATCCCTAACCGACTAACCAACTTGATAAAACTTGGCCACTCGGTACCAAACACCAACATGCCACCCAACACCATTACTCCAAATGGATTTCCGCACGTAATCCCCTTTATATCCCTTGAATCACCCCTGATTCCTCCAGACTAAACCATACCCCTATGGTTCCTAAAGAAAATCATCACTCCCATACCTATATGGCATGCACATCCTTACATCTCAAATATAAGATCGATATGGTCAATGGCAATCACACAATTCCGGACACCAAAGAATCTTCACCAATGCATCCCTCGTCACCTGAGAACACAACCTTACTTCCTTCCAAGGAATACCTCTAGCATCTAACCACGAAATTCTCGTCATATTTATAAACTCCATCCAATATCTATTAATACCACAGCACAAACACTACCCTTATCACGATTCATAGGACCACAACGAACTTATTGACCAACAAAACTAAAACACTAAACAGCACACACGAGTACCTTCCTCATTATCCCGAAATACAAATCTCACACTCCCTCAAAACATTATCATGTAACCTGCCAATTCTAGAAACCCTAAAGTATCACATTCCCTTATGCTCAACACATTTCAGCCTTATAACTCATTCTCACCATACAACATTACTAACCACAACAATCCACGGAGTACTGGTTCTTAATAATTAACTCCCAAACAAAACAAGGTTTACAGGCTATCGCATAATCATTTCATAAAACAATAACATATATAAAACACAACTACGATTATCAATCCCACGAACAACTTCTCATTACATATGTAAGAGTCAAAAATCCATCATAAGCCTCTAACATATGAGGAATAAGAAACAACAACAACAACATGCATATACAACATATAATCATGATGCCTCAGCACCCAACAACACATCAGTCAATAACAAAAAAAGTTCAAATATTATATCCTGGTCTCTAATACAAAGTCCATCTTAAGGTAATACTACTGTGATGGCTGAAAATTCAGCCCTCACAAGGCTCTCAAAGCCTGACCAGCCCGGTTCTGGTACCGATACCGATCCCAACTAGACTGATGACACTAAGTCCGACTAGGTTCTAAAACACCCGAAGAATTCACACGCAAAGGACAAAAACGTCTAACATAGCCCAGATGACCACAATCAAAACAAACAGTAGATTCCCTACTCTGAGACTGGCTTGAAGCCTGAACCTCACTAGGCCTTCCAACAGACGAGTCTGAAACCCTCGACGAAGACATGGCTTGAGCCTAAGATTGAGCATACGCTCACATCCACCTCTTACTGAGCCTAGGGTGCTTATGAAATATAAGAGTTGCCGAAGTGGCCTCCTCCCTAACTCTATCAACATGCACAACCATGGCCTTCACATAGGTCGCTGTCTCAACTAGAGCATAGTAATTCTTCCACAGAGATACAACTACCTCTTCCCGGATATCATCACGCAACCTTCTCTCAAACTGATAACAATGGCGCTCCTCCATTGCCACCAACTCTAGAGCAAACCTCGACAAACAAGTAAATCGCATCTCAAATTGTGCCAAAGGAGTAACATCCTGGTGCAACTTGATGAACTGTTCCCTCAACCTTTCCCGAGCAGAAGGAGGGAAGTACTTGGCCAAAAAGGCCTCCTTAAAAGTAACCCGCATGTTACCTACAATGTTCTTAGCATACGTCCACCAATAACCTACATCTCTTTTCAATTGAAACGTTGCCAAAGAGATCCTCAACCCTTCATCGTTGAGTCTGAGCATGTCAAGAGTCTTGGTAATTTGTTCTAATTAATCTTCCGTCTCCAGCGGCTTAGCATCCCCCAAAAACTTTGGTGGATTGGAGCAAAGAAACTCCTTAATAAGGTTGAGGGTACGCCCGTTGTCACCCTCATTGTGAGCTAGAACATCTTGCACTGCTTTCACAATCTCGCATGCAACTTCCTTGCCGACAGCTGATGCTACAACGGCAGGTGCTAAAGGAACCGTTATGCCTCTACTGGCACTCCCATTTCCAATTCGTCCTCTATTCCCTCGTGTAGAAATCCTATAAAAACCCAAAAACAAAACCAAACTTGGTGCACAACACAGCAGCCTTCCCTGAGGCACACACTCACCATCGCTAGGCTACAAAACACACTTAGCCCCCCAAACACACAATTCTATTACATATAAACAATTATACGCTTAATCACATAATCGAATCAAGTCTACTAGATGACTACTCGCCCCAAAACTCTCAAGAAATTCCTATCAGAAACCACGTTGATCAAGCGTGTTTTCGAATAAGACCTCAAAGTAAGTTCACCGGTTACAAGCACTATCTAGGAAACCTGACCCCATGCTCACATAAATGTAACACATAAGGTCTTATTCGAACCTTAACACATAACGTCTGCATATAATTAAGACGTCCTCACCAAGCATAGCAAACCCGTTGTGGTAAAAACCACTCCTCACGAGCCTAAGGCATTCAAACCTGGCTCACTCTGATACCAAGTTGTAACGCCCCACGTTTCTTTTCATAGATAACATTACTAAACCATTATTATAATATAATTTCAGAGATAACGAACGAAAGTTCTATACGTTAACAAAAATATATAAAAGAAGGTTCTCTCATTTGAATACATAAGGGATGCAACATGTGACATAATTAAATAAATTATATGTAGGCTTACATCATTACACAAAAGAGAAAGGCCCTGTGGCCACCAGATAAGGAAGATCCTCAATCTTAAACCACTTCTCGACATTCACTTGAAAAGGATTAGCAACGTGAGATGAACATAGTAGGGATCCAAACATGATCCTAAATAATAACTATTTATAAATAGTTATGATCATAAATGCTTCAACTCATACTATATAAGTAATGTGACAGTTTTTAACCAAAGTATATTTGCATAAGTACTTTTCTCCAAAATCATGCAATTCTTTCAACAATACAGACGGTTCACATTTCCTTCTAATTTTCCATTTTTAAAAAATATCATATAACAACCACTTTATTTTTTAAACAAGTTCACGAAAATCTGATTTCTTTACATTATTTACAAACTCAATACATAACCTACGTCCATCTCTAATACGTTCATCACATTTTTAGGCCTTAGGCCCAAGTTAAAGAGATACTTTCAACAATTAATTTGATATGCCCACATATACACATAAACATCTACGAAAAAGAAAACAACAAACACCTAACAACTACCTATTTAACATATAAGACAATTCGGCATTCCTAAACCATAACCATTATAACGCATGATATACACAGATACACTAAGACAATAATGATAAACAAAACTCTGCTCTACCTGCCTTAAGTAAGGTAAGCCAAGGATACACCTTTCCATAATGAAATGCCAATTTACCAAACATCTGTTGGAAGGTAATAATACCTCTACCAAGTTTTCCAGGCACTAGTTGGAAGGTATCGATACCTTTGATTTTAAGTGCTACCTCTACCAAGTTCTCCAGGCGCTAGCTGGAAGGTATTGGTACCTTTGATTCTAAATGCATCCAATTCTTTAGGCGCTAACCGGAATGTAATAGTACCTTTTATTTTCAGCGCAGTATACATTGCCAACCATCACAACATGTTAAGCGCGCAAATAACATAAGTGTTATACGTACACATAATCTATTCAACAATAGTGTCACCCTTCACCGATGACAAAGGACAAAACCTCTAAAAACATGTACTTAATACCTGCAATACAATGATAAATTTTCATTAGACTTTAAGTCCAACAGCAACATTAGTAAATAAAATGCTCATAATCCAACCTCAAGTTCATTTCTAAATTAAAAATGTGTTGTAATTTCATTCTCTTTTCAAAATCAATTCTCTAATTTTCCAAATTCTCATACTCCAACCTTTATCCAAAGTCCATTATCTTCAATTCATAAAATTAAATCCATGGATATCAAAGCCATAACCTAACTCAACTTAACATGATTAACCCAAAATAATTCCAATACCATGGTTAATCCTCTCTTTTTGCTATTAACACAATTATACAATCCATATTAACAAAACACAAATATTATTCAATTTTACCCCTTTTTAATTCACTAAGTCAAAATATTTAATTAGGGCATTTCTCACTTTCTACCTAAACATGTTAAGTTGCTCCTCAATTAGCCCAAACAACAATCAATTTAACAATTTCAACGCAAATATCAAACCCTATATCCCCTTTCATGATTTTCAAAGAAATCCATAATGGATATGATTTTTATGCAACAAAATCTATCACATGTCTATCTATAGACGAGGTATTGAAAAGGAACAAGGAAATTCCTACTTCTTGAAGTGACAAGAAGAAAGTTGAAAAATTCATGGTGATGAAAACAAGATCCGCTCAGATTAAAATGAAGCTCTCGCGATCCTCTACGTTTTGATCTATAGCACTATGGTTAGAAAGTTAGTAGAAATAGATGAAAACCAAGCTAAAAAGCTTGAAACCCACAAAAATGGCAGAAGAGAAGAAGATAAGAGAGAAAAGAATGGAGAAAAGTAGATCAAAATACCTTTTTAAAGTGTTGATTACCAAACGGACCGCTTAAGTGGTGAAGCCGTCGCTCGAGCGCAAAATGCGAACTCCCAGAAGTTCAGACCATACAGGAAGACCACTTGAGTGACCAATTTTGTGCTTGAGCAAACATCAGCAACAACCAGAATGACAGACCTACAAAAGTACCAGGTGACACGCCAGACCGCTCGAGCGAACAATCCATCGCTTGAGCGAAGAAGAAAATTTCCAAAATGCTATATGAAATGTGTTGGTAATTTCATACGTTATGGACCAGAGAGATTTGGATTTCTTACCAATTGTTTTGCATCTTCAGCACATTTGTCTTGTGCATTATCCTTTCTTGGCTTCAGGAAGTCATAGTATCTCCATACACCGTCTTTTTTTTGTCAAAGACCAACAAGGTCCAATGATTTCCATTAGTTGACTTCTCATTGCCCCTGTTATTTATTGGGAAATAGAGGAACCATTAGTTCTTCCACGCATGTTCAAGATGTTTATTAAATAATAAGATTCGGAAAGAATCATTTTCCTTCATCTTGATGAAGTTCTGTGGTAAGAGAAAATCAAACAAGGCTTAGAAATTAATGGGAATATAATGTGGTCTGAGAAATTTGAAATAACAGAGAAAAATTTAGACACATACACCTAGAGAAGTTTCAGACATACACACACAAGCACACAAGTAGTTAGAGAAAATGAGATAATCAACATAAACACATAGAGAAAATTTCAGATACAAACACACAAAGATAATTCAAATAGTAGACAAAACTTCAAACACATGCACACAAATAGTAAGTAGAGAAAAATTCAAATAGCAGAGAAATTTAAAATATTAAATAAATTCCAAGTCCATGCATGTGAAAAAAAAAAAAAATTGAATTTGGTTATTGTTCTTTTCTTCTTTGGTCAGCAAAAAGTATCTCCCCATAATCATTAATGACCTGAACATATCATTTATAATTGTAAAATTATTTTATAAACACTTATGCAACATGACAGAGAAATTTAATGAAACACTTTCGTGGTTGGCTATTTCCTTGTCCTTTATTAGGTTTTTAATATCTTCAAAAGTGATGAAATTTAACTCACTTGCCCAAATGAAAGTCCTGCAAGATGACAAAGAATTGATTTAACAGTTATTAATGCAATATAACTTAGTAAACTGTTATTTGTTATCTTAAATTTAATTGTTGTACTTACTCTAGTCGACACACATTCGATATGTGTTACAAGATATCTTTCACATGTTCTTTGATGTGTTTTACAACTAGTAGACTTGATGGAAAATCCAAGATTTTCTGAGATTTGTTGGTTGATGCAAGATGTAGTCGTCGACATCAAGAATTTCTTCATCTTTAGTGGTTTACTCTACTAGCTTTGCATCTTGTTTTGAAGCTCTGGTCATCTTCGTAACTTTGGGATATTCAAAGCCAGGGTCTTGGTTTGCTTTTCTTTTTTTCGCCTTCAATTATTATTATTATTATTATTATTATTATTATTATTATTATTATTATTATTATGATTATTATTATTATTATGGATGTAGGATCTTTTTCACTATAGTAAGACAGTGAAATTTCAGTAAAACATATAATTTCTCTGAAGCAACACAATCATAATTCGATAATTTAAATTTATTTAAGTCAATATTTTCAGTTACTATAGACTTTTATCTTTACTTTTGGTTGTTATTTGTCTGCCACCATTTCTTATTGTTTTATTGTTTGTTGTTGCACATGCATTCTAACTATATATAGTGAAATTTCATTAAACACAAATTTCTCTAAGTAGTAAAAAATTCAAGAGAAAATAAAAACGGAAAAAGAGAGTATTAAGTATGTTATAGCCAAAGAAAATCCAACAGGTCACATAAATTAACAACAGTCCAATGTGGTTAGAGAAATTTCAGATTTCAGAGAAAATTACACACATACAAGCAATTAGTCAGAGAAAATCAAACAAACCATAGAAAATAATTGAAGACTAATGTGGTTAGAGAAATTTCAAATTCTAAAGAAAACTACACATACACACAATTAGCTTTAAGAAGAAGCTCAATAAATGTAGTGAAATTGCTGCTGTGGACTCAATAACATAACTTTCATAGAGTTAAGATTTTCGAGTTACCATTTTCTTTTTTCTTTTGTGGTTCTTGTTGGTTTCTCTCCTGCACTTGTTGGACTTGTTGTTGGTCTGCTGCTGACTCCTATTGCATTTTTGTTTCAATTAGTTCATAGTGAAAATTTAGTAAATACAAATTTCTCTAAGTTAATATGCCAGTTGTTAACTATAACATAATTTTCAGTGGTTCAAGATTTTTGAGTTACCATGGTCCTTGTCCTTCGGTGTTTCTTGTTGTTGGTTCCCCACTTGCATATGTCTTGTTTGCTCTTCTTGTAATTGCATTCCAACTATTCACAGTGAAATTTCAAGAACATAAAATTTCTCTAAGTTAATATGGAGATTTTTTTATTTTTAGGTAAAATTGATTTTCACTGACCTTAGGGGTGAACTTGTTTTGGTGTCCAATAAGGTTGTGTTGCTAGTTGGAGAGATAATTCTTCAATTTGTTCATGTAAACTAGTATTTTCAATTTTAAGTTTTGAAATTGAATTCCTTAACCATTGTATCATGTTTTAATTATCTTGTTTTTCATACTCTAACATCCTTAGTCTCAGTTGGTTTGTCCTCTCTCTTTCTTGAAGCTTTGAATTCTTTGTTGTTAAGGTTCTTATGGAAATGTTCTTTTCTTCAAGTAGTTGATTCCATCTTTGCTCTTCTTGTATTTTGAAATTTGAAAGTGACCTTACTCTTTAACGTAGATTAGCAATTCGAGCATCCTTTGTTCACTCAGTGTCACGCCCCAAGCTCCGTGACAACGCCGCACACTCATTTAAGTGAGCATGCAATGTTAAGAGTCCAACACATAACCAACAATGTAAAATACTCAAATTAAATCCTTAAATATCATAATGCTAAAAACCATACAAATAGATAATTCTTATCATATGAAATTGTCCACCAAGTCCACTAATAAAAGAAATAATAATAATAATCCAAGTACTTAAATCATAGTCTTACTCTCGGCACTCCCACAAGTAAAAACCCTGCGCAGTTCTACTCCTCAGAATCTGAAAAATAAAATAAGGGTAAGCTAGACAGCCCAGTAAATAACCAACCATCACTGTTAGCTGGATCAAATATACAAAAAAAAATAGTCGATAACCAATAAATATATTTTTTGCTACCATTCAATAAATGAACAATTATTTTGTAAGATGGTTTCGTAGCTGAAAATAGACAGTGTAGCAATACATTTTAATTGAAAAGACAATGAGGTAATTCGATGAAATTTCGTTGTTCAAAATTGATGGTTCGATATTCAAATGGTTCAATGATGCAATTCACAAAACCCAAGTCTTGGTGACTACAGTCACTTAGCCCGTGACAAGGCCCAGAACCACACATAGGCCGGTGGTAAAGCCCCAAAAGAAACTAGTTTCTGTGCCAATAAATAACCCCCATTGGCTAGGGTCCAAATCATAGTCAGACTAGAGTGATGTTCAAAATTCAAACAATACACAACTTTTAAATAAAATATTCGATATTTTCAGAATAAACATTTAGTACAATTTCCAGAATAGTTCCACAAAATATTCAAATAATTTTCATAATAATATTCGATGTTATTTTATACTTGACCCATATTTTATTTTAAGAAAACATGAAGGCTATAAATAAATACTTATAATTTTAAACGATTCAGTAGGAATAAAAATGAACCAACAGTGATAGAGGGTTACTTACCTCAAACGCTTAGAAATAACACTCTAACACCAATTCCAAACACCCAGCTCCACCACTTCAATCACACAAACCTAATAAATAAAACCTCAAATAAATTAATATTTTTTTACATGTTACATACACCCACAAAAGTCTCACTATATTAGATTAATGTATTGCTTTAATATCCAAGAGATCAAACCATTCAACCCAACTTTATAGCCAAACACACCCTTACCCATGATACAAAACTCCATTGTTTCTATTACCCACCCAAAGTTACATTTACACATTGCACCCAATTCTCAAAACCTAAGTAGGCACCTATAGATCTTCCAAATCCTCTTAATGCATTGATTGTCAAATTCCTCAACATAAACTTAATAATTAACAATAAAGACAGATTTTACCTTAACCACTGGGTGTCCCAAAATCACCAACGTGCTGCCTCCAATCCCTATTGCAGCCTCACTTGAACCACTCTTCTCTTTTTCTTTTCTTTTTTTCTTTTACCTTCTCAAACCCTAGCCGCCTATGGAGCAATTCACAGCCTCTGTTTTGTTTGTTTTCCAAGACTTAAAGCCACAATAGGTGGGCTTATTAACCTAATTTCTCAAAGTTACAAAATTACCCATCTAAGTAATAGGAAATATAATGCCATCTCATAACTAATTCTTTGATATTAATAAATGGCCCATATAAATTAATTTAATTACTAATCTATCCAATAAAATAATCCTTCACACAACTTGGGTTTTACACTCAGATTCTTGAGACAATTCCATTGTTGAGCCACAAATGCTATCATGCTGTTGGTTCATGCGCTCATTGTTCTCTTCTTCATCATTTTCTTCGTTTTTTTGTTCTTCACTCCTCTGTTTTTCTTCAGTGCCTTCCTTTTCTTCATTGTCTTCTTCTTCTTTGCCTTTATCTTCTTCTTTGTGTTCATCTTCTTCTCTGGCTTCCTTTTCTCCATTGCTTTCTTCTTCTTCTCTATTGCTTGATTCTTCTTCTTCATTGGCTCCTCCTTCTTTATTCCATCCATTTTCTTCAAATGAATCTTCAGGTGTTTGCTTGAATTTGGCTAATGCTTTTCATGCTTCTTTCCTTTTGTTTTTTCCAAGATAATTCTCTTCATATGGCATTTTAGTTAGCTCCTCTTTGTTTATCTATAATAGGAAGGTTTTTTATTAGAGAAATATTGAAATTTCACTGAGAGAAATAGTGGAATTTCACTAAGATGAATAAATAGAATTTCATTGAAATGTAAGCTGTCAAGTTATAAGAGACTCGATTGGCATCTTCTGCAACTGTTTGGTCAACCTTTGTAGGTTCCACTTGGCACATCGAGGGAAGTTGGTAGTGTTACTATCTTTTCCAGTCGATGATATTTGCATGTTCGCATAGCCAATATTGTGATGAGAATTGAAATATTTAAATTTCACTGAACACGCAAAATTATAAGTACGATAAATGTAAATGTAAATGTAAATTGTACTTACCAACATGGCAATCACACTCCCCTTAACTTTCTCTGGAGTTTGTGCAATGTTTTTATAGAATCGGTCAATGTTGTTATTATTGCTTCTGGCCAATCATACTTCTTCTTTGCTTCAAAGGGTTCTACATACCCACTCTATTGAGCTCTCACTTGCTGCAAAAAATAGGAATAGACACAAGTACAAGGTAACAAAGATTGCTACATTTTTGAAGTCATTTGGTTGCTTTCCTTTCATTGCTTTGATCAATGTGTGCTTCAATACAGGACCAATTAGCCTGGTTTCCTTTGGGAATCTCCGCCTTAAGAATGGTGTGTTTGGATTTTTTGAGTATCTTAATGACATGGCACCTTTACCACCTTCCAATACAAAAATCAAAGTCATGTCATTGGTTGAGAATGTCAAATTCTTCTTACCAACTGTGAATGCTTTGTCTTTTTCATTATATCGTTAGATGATTGCAACTTTATCATCATCTGACTTCCTATATTTCTGTGATGCCTCCAAACTAATACAAAAATAATCCAACTCATAAGAGAAGTGAGCATAATAGAATCGGTATACTTTCATTCATTAGAGTTCATATTACAAAAGATAATACATCACTACGCCAAAATTGGGCTTTAGCGGTGGTTTTTTACCGCCGTTAAAGGCTGTAAAACCGCCGTTAAAGCCTTTAACGGTGGTATTAACGGCGGTTTCATTACCGCCATTTATGCGCGTGTCGGAAAAAGTACAACCGTCATAAAAAGGTAAATTACCGTCGTTAAAAGTCGACCCAAAACGGCGGTAATATAAGACCAAAAACGGAGGTTCTTTACCGCCATAAATAGGTTCAAATTTTTCAAAAAATAATTCTTTCTTCTTGCACTCCCCAAGTCTTGAACCCTCAACCTCTCATTCACCCACACCAACCACTCCATCACAGCCACTCTTCATGAAATATATTTCCTAAATAAATATTTAAACATTACTTTTACTTTATTGTAGATGGTCATGTTCAACCCTAGGCGCGCGTGGTCACCACTCACCGGAGCTCGGCCGACAAAGACCGCCGTCATTAACGGTGGTAATGAGAGGGCTTTAGCGGCGGTTTCATTACCACCATTTAAAAATGGCTTTAGCGGCGGTTTTTTAACGGCGGTTTCATTACCGCTGTTAAAGGGTCATTATCAGTGGTTTTGTTAACAGCGGTAACGAAAACCGCCGTTAAAGATATATTAACGGCAGTATTAATGGCGGTTTCGTTACCGCCGTTAATAGTATCTTTAAACGGCGGTAACGAAATCGCCGTTAATGCCCTGTTTTGGCGTAGTGCATGCAATATACATTCATAAATATTCATCCTGAATCCATAGCATGTAATACTAGTTAACAACAACAAAATAAATGCCCTATGGGCTTACATCTTTTCAAGACATTGCTTGGTCACAACAAAAGAGAGTCATAAGTTCTGTATATATAAAGCCCTTGGCTTAAATAAACATTTGAATACTTAAACAACAAAATAGTGCCTCCAGCTCCTATGTCCTCCCAAGCTACATCCCTGGAGGAAGCATATCACTGGTTCTTGAAAATGGTTTTCCAAGTAGAGTAAGCCAAAGCCGAGTAGAAACAGTCTAACACAATATATGAGGTTTAACTAAGATACAAGTGTTAGAGATATATTCAATATTTATGACAAACGCACATTCTTCACATGACCACACGGTACCAACATTCACATCTCAATCCATTCCCATTTATTCACTTCAAGTTAATTCACTTCATTTCAATTCATAGGCCAAATTTATAATTCTCTGAATAACCCAACTGAGACTATAACTCAGTGGTTCTCAATTAAGATAATTATCATACAAGCACTTCAACCTTGCCATTTTACGAAAATTTCATCCACAGGATCGGCACCCATGTATACATATGATTTCGGGACTTTCACCCTGGACACTACGGCTAACTTAATTCCAATGGAGTCCATCCCCTATCTCCTCCCAAAACATGGAGTACATCCCATTTCTCCTTCCAACATATTATACATATACAATGTATTTTAAAGCACTGTCATATTCAATGACTTTCAATTATACATATTTAATGCCTTGACATACTGTAAAATTCAATGACACAATTTAAATGATTAGTTTCAATCCACCTAATCCTTATGCAATTTCTACAACAATCATAGCCATTCTCTATCGATAGTCCAATGCAGGTAGTTCTAAATAGATATATAATCTTTGTAACAGGTAATTTATCAAATTTCCATAGGTGAGTGATTTAAACAAATCCAACCACACCATTCATGCATACATCCTCCCAATTTCACATTTCTCATACCTATTCCATTATTTATACAAATAATTATTCCAAACACATTTAGAGCAAAATTCCTCATTTTCCAAAGATTGACCCAAAGACCCAAAATCAACTATTCTAATACAAGATAACCTCATATCCAAAACCCCATAATCATTTGTGTAACATAACATAGAGACCCCTCTTTTCAATTTGAATCCAAACCTTGGATCTACTCAAATACTCCCAAAATTTCATTATTTATATATAACAACAAATAACTAGGTTAAATATCATATTAAGGTGTAGAATATCCCTACCTCGAGTGTAGATGCCCAAAGAAGAAGTGGAGAAACCTCAAAGACACCCAAACTCGACTTTATTTGGATCAAATGGAAGCCCACGGGATGCTCTATCTTTATAACAAAGGGAGTAGAGTAGAGAGAGAAGTTGGATTTTAGAGAGAGAATGAGTTGATCTAGGGTTTATGAGTGAAAAGATACCAAAAAGTGATGTAAAAATGAGTTACTGTGAACTGATATATGCAAGGCTCGCTCGAGTGAAGGAGTTGTCACTCGAGTGACCAGACACAATAAGTGTCCTCGCTCGAGCGCAGAATACAAATTCCCAGAAGTCTTGCAGACAGAAGACCGTCGCTCGAGCACAAGAGTTCTCGCTCATGTGAACAACACCCTCCCAGAATCTCTGCACGCCAAAAATACTAGGAGATCACCAAGCTCGCTCGAGCGCAAGAAGCTTCGCTCGAGCGAAGAAGCCAAAATCTGGGCAACATCAATCTAGACCAACTAGCAACCAACCTGTTCCAAACACGCCCAAAACATCCCAATACTTAAACTCAAAGAATAGAAGGAAAAAATGGCATGGAATATTCTAAGAACTCTGCCAAAGATGTATCAAAGAATAGAAGTAAATCAAGATATCCTCCACAAAGACGACCA
The DNA here is from genome assembly GCA_036172215.1 of Camellia granthamiana. NCBI lineage: Eukaryota > Viridiplantae > Streptophyta > Magnoliopsida > Ericales > Theaceae > Camellia > Camellia granthamiana. The sequence goes on along the minus strand of CM069916.1, from coordinate 84,581,485 downwards.
CAAAACAGTCTAAGAACTCTCGGAAGATTCGGTTCATCAAATCCATAAACACAGCCGGGGCATTGGTTAGCCTAAAAGGCATCACTAAAAACTCGTAATGGCCATACCGTGTATGGAATGTCGTCTTCCGGATATCCTCCTCCCTTACTCTCAATTGGTGCTAACCCAATCTCAAGTCTATTTTAAAGAAACAACAAAACCCTTTCAAATGATCAAACTAGTCATCTATACAAGGCATTGGATACTTATTCTTAATAGTTACCCCATTCAACTTCTGGTAATCAATACAAAGTCGCAACATTCCATCTTTCTTTTTAGCAAAAAGAGCCAGTGCTCCTCAAGAAGAAGCACCAGGATGAATAAAACCCTTGTCTAATAATTCCTGGAGTTGGATCTTCAACTCACTCAACTCAGCTGGTGCAAACTGATATGGTGCCATAGAAATTGGTGCCATGCCAAGCACTAAATCAATAGAGAATTTGATCTCTCGATGAGGTGGTAAACTAGTAAGGTCATCGGGAAAGACATCGGCATATTCACAGAACACTCTTGGCAACCCAACCTCAACTTTATCACATTCACTACTCAAAAAGCTAGCAAGAAGACAACTAAGTTCACTCCGCTCACGCGGATCATATACTGGTGACAAGACCCTATCCACCCGATCCCCTAAGAAATGAAAGCAATCACCATTCATGGTACATACAATCACCCTCTGACGGTAACAATCTATCACAGTCCGGTATGACGATAACCAGTCCATACCCAAAATAACATCAAAGCTAAACATGTCAAGCAATATAAATGCAAAAGGTAATTGACAACCTGTAACCTCGATGTCATAAACCCGACATCTGTGTTTCAAAATAACTTCACCACCAATAGGTGACTCTACACAAATAGGAGATGCTAACTCTGCCAACTCCAACCCCAACACCAATACAAATGTAGACGAGATAAAAGAATGGGATGCAACTATATCAATCAACACATTAGCAACTGAATTGAAAAACGACAAGGTACCCCTCACTACTGAAGGAGTAGGTATAAGATCCGGCGCTATAACAGCGTACACATGCCCTGTAGGTCTCTACTCAACCTACTCACCCCTCGGAGCATAAGTTTGATGCACTAACTGAGCCGAAGAGGCTCCCTGATTGGCCCTCAAGGCTTATGCTGACTGTGCAAACTGGTGACTTTGTGTCTACCTCGAACCAGACGCACTAGATGTGCCACTTAACTGTAGGAAAAACCTCTTCAAGTATCCCGCCTGCCCACACTGATAACAAGTGAGTGGCTGGCCTCTCCCTTGACCTTGACCTTTAGAATGGGCCGAAGACAATGCTGCTCACTGTCTTCCTCTCCTCTGTGGGCAAGCTGGAGACTTGTGGCCCAATTGACCACATTTGAAACCAGTCACATCACCCTGACCACCTTTTCCAGAACCTGAACTCAGTACTAGAAAAGTGGACCTCAACTGAGCTCCCTGGGACGACTGGGGGTTAGAACCCCTTTGTCTCTTACTATCCCCCTGATTATCCTGACTCCTCCTAAAGCCCCTCATTTTCTCCTCCTTCATCTGCATGATAATCTCGAGATGGGCCGCCGCCTCCACAAGGCCCCCATAATCTCTAATCATGGATTCGGCCACTCTAAACATGAGCCCAGTCCTTAACTGCTTCTCGAATTCCAGACAACGACGTTCCTCTGTCGCCACAAACTTCGGTGCAAACCTTGACAAACTGGTGAACGTGGACTCAAACTCAGCCACCGACGTGTTCAATTGCACCAACTTGGAGAATTGATCCCTCAACTTCTCCCTTACTGTAGCAGGTAAGTACTTGTCCTGGAAGGCATCAACAAAAGCCTCCCAAGTCCTTCCAATGCGCTCTTGCGCATATTTTCACCACTGACCCACGTCTCCCTTCAACTGGAAGGACGCCAAGGTCACTCTCAAACCCCTCTTCGATGCCGAGCATCTCAAACGTCTTCACCATCTGTTCTAGCTACTCACCAGCCTTCAGTGGCTCTTTGGGATCACCCAAAAACTCATTTGGATTCAACTGAAAGAACTCCCTCTTCAAAAAAAAAAAAAAATGGCCCTTCCTCAGCTACTTGGGCCTAGATTTGATTCTCAGCCTTGAGAATATCCACGAACTCCCTCAATACTCCAGCCATTTCGCAGGCTAAGGCGCCCATGGCCTATTGACCAACTGGTTCGGTCACATTGGCCTGACCAACTCCTTTCTCCTATGCCAAAATATCATCTGGTATTGGCATCTCTTGTCGCCTAAACCTACCACGCCTACCACCACCACGTCCACGTCCTGACATCCTAATGAAGGTAACACAAACATTAGCATATTCACAAATGTGCCGAAGCTAACTCACTCACGTCCTAATGCGTTGGACAAAAGTAATTCACTCCACATAAGCATATAACCACTTCAATACATACGAATTTCCTTCCTAGATAATGACCATCACTGGTTCCTGAAAATGGTTTCCCAAGTAGGGTGAGCCAAAGCCTAGTAGAAACAGTCTAACACAATATATGAGGTTTAACTAAGATATAAGTGTCAGAGATATATTCAATATTTATGAAAAACGTACATTCTTCACATGACCACACGGTATTGACATTCATATCTCAATCCATTCCCATTTATTCACTTCAAGTTAATTCACTTCATTTCAATTCATAGGCCAAATTTATAATTCTCCGAATAACCTAATTAAGACTACAACTCAGTGGTTCTCAATTAATATATCTATCATACAAGCACTTCAATCTTGCCATTTTACGAAAATTTCGTCCGCGGGATCGGCACCCATGTATATATGTGATTTCGGGACTTTCACTCTGGACACTCCGGCCAACTTAATTTCAATGGAGTCCATCTGCTATCTCCTCCCAAAACATGGAGTACATTCCCTTTCTCCTTCCAATATACTACACATATACAATGTATTTTAAAGCACCGTCATATTCAATGACTTTCAATTATATATATTCAATGCCTTGACATACCGTCAAATTCAATAACACAATTTAAATGATTAGTTTCAATCCACCTAATCCTCATGCAATTTCTACAACAATCATAGCTATCCTCCATCGATAGCCTAATTCAAATAGTTCTAAATAGATATACAATCTTTGTACCAGGTAATTTATCAAATTTCCATAGGCAAGTGATTTAAACAAATCCAACCACACCATTCATGCATACATCCTCCCAATTTCACATTTCTCATATTTATTCCATTATTTATACAAATAATTATTCCAAACACATTTAGAACAAAATTCCTTATTTTCCAAAGATTGACCCAAAGACCCATAATCAGCTATTCTAACACAAGATAACCTCATATCCAAAACCCCATAATCATTTGTGTAACACAACATAGAAACCCCTCTTTTCAATTTGAATCCAAACCGTAGGTTTACTCAAATACTCCCAAAATTTCATCATTTATATATAACAATAAATAACTAGGTTAAAGATCATATTAAGGTGTAGAATATCCCTACCTTGAGTGTAGATGCCTGTGCAGAAGTGGTTCGGAAATACTCTTCTGGTCCTGGAGGGCGCTTGTGATCCTCAGCTAGTCACCTGAAAAAGAATAAACACTCCGATCGAAGATGCCGGAATTAGCACTCCGACGGATAAGTCAGTATCTACTCTCTTGGTTGCTTATGTCTTAAGTTAAGCTTACTTGTTCTCACATACCTCTCTTTGGTTGATGTTCCTCTATTTATATTTCCCTCTAGGCCTTAGAGTTGGACCCACCTTTAGTCCACCGTGTAATTATTCATTTGGCTCCTTCTGTTGCTAACCAACCTCTATTCGGCTCCTTGCTCAACTGGTTTTGTGGCCGATTAGGATCCCCCTGAATTTATATACGATGGGGCCGAATGCAATGTATACATCTCGATTCTCTAAGAATACTATTCAGCCTCTTCATATCCCCTAATACTCGGCTCCCACAATGCCTAAAGGAGAAGTGGAGAAACCTCAAAGACGCCCAAACTCGACTTTATTTGGATCAAATGGAAGCCCACGGCATGCTCTATCTTTATAACAAAGGGAGTAGGGTAGAGAGACCTTTAGATCCTAGGGAATTTCTAGAGAGAAGTCAGATTTTAGAGAGAGAAGGAGCTGATCTAGGGTTTTTGAGTGAAAAGATACCAAAAAGTGATGTAAAAATGAGCTGCTGCGAACTGATATATGCAAGTCTCGCTCGGGGCAAAGGAGTTGTCGCTCGAGCGATCAGACACAATAAGTGTCCTTGCTTGAGCGCAATAAGTGTCTCTTGAGCGTAGAATACAAATTCCTAGAAGTCTTGCAGACAGAAGACTGTCGCTCGAGTGCAAGAGTTCTCACTCGAGCGAACAACAACACCCTCCCAGAATCTTTGCAGGCCAAAAATATTGGGAGATCACCAAGCTCGCTCGAGCGAAGAAGCCAAAATTTAGGCAACATCAATCTAGACCAACTAGGAACCAACCTACTCCAAATACGCCCAAAACATCCCAATACTCAAACTTAAAGAGTGGAAGGAAGAAAATACATGGATAACAATATTAAGCCATGAAACCCGAGTCCGAGATGCAACAATAGTTGGGTCAAAACCGAGATTGCTATAATTTCTTTGCATCCATCCTTCTAATAGAATTAGGAATGAGTATATTCGGGAATGGGTAAAAGTAGTACCGATAGAAGATAAGTTGTGATGACCGGTACGTAGTTCTCCTTGTTCTCTTGAGTTATGTTAGACTTACTTCCATTATAATGTTGGGTTTTAAAGTGTGGTTCCTGTCAACGGTTGGGAACACCGATTTCAAAAACTTCTCCTCAAAACTTTCTTTCTTATTTGTTTCATTTTTGAGTTTTCACTCGTTTTGGAAGGTGCGAGGTCGGGTCGGAGTGTCTGGAGTGAAGCCGAAGATTTTTCGGGCTGGAGGACCATGGCCGCACATGCGGGACGTAAGGCCGCACGTGTGGGGAAATAGGGGAAGGCTGTGTGCAAGGCTACATTATATGCAGGTGCAGAGAAGAGGTGCGGGAGAGGGCCACACGTGTGGGGGGTGAGAGCCGCACATACGGGAGGCCGCTCCACACGTGCGGGAGAGGGCGCCGCACACATAGCCAGACGCGTGTTCAGTCTCATTTTTCGTGCATTTCAGTTATGTATTGCACATGTTGCCTCTTTTTCACTCATTTTTTATTATATCTCTCTCTCTTTACAATCTTTCTCTCTTTTTCTCTCATCTCCCTTTACCCAAACCCTCAAAACTTTGCATTTTATTTTGATCTCAAGAATCCATTGGGATTTTGGTACTAGTTCCTTATACCAAAATGACGAGCATACCGAGGGCTTTGTTTTGACCGGTGGAGATTGGATTCTGGCGAGGTTGATCTTTGACTCTTCTCCTCTTCTCTCCTCGAGGTAGGTATTTCTTTGATCTTTTTCAATACCTCATCTATAGATAAACATGTGGTAAGTTTTTATTGCATAAAAACCACGTTGTTATGGATTTTTCAAAAATCATGATAGAGGATCTAAGATTTGGTAGTTGAGATTGAAATTTTGTGAAATTGGTTGTTGTTTGGGGTTAAATTGGGGAGTGGCTAACATGTTTATGTTGAGAAAGAGGGTGAAGCCCTAAATTTTTCTTTTTATATAATGCCTAATGGATAAAAGGGTTGAAATTGTGAAATAATCATGTTATGAATTAAGGAATTTGATTAATGAATTGGTAATTGATTTGAGATTAAATTGGGTCTTTTGATTTTAGCATTAACCTTGTGTTGGGTTGATTATAGTTAAATATAATGAATTGATAGTTTGTTAATTGTTAAAAAGGGAATTTTACCATGAGATTTGAATTATTGGGTTACACTTCGTTAAGTAGAAATTGAGTGAAATATGACTTTGTTATCCATGATTGGATTTTGTTTTTTGTTTAAATGAAGGAAATTGAGTTCTGTTGAAGGTATAGTTGGTGTATGGTAAATTGGAATTGTGGAAATTAACATTGGAAAGATAGGGGCAATTATAACTCTTTTGCAAATTAAGTAAGAACCTTGGTGAAAGTTGAAAACATTGGAACATTATTGTGTTGTTGGACTTAATGTCTCATGAAAATGGGATGATTGTATTACGTATAGTGAATACATTTTGTTTAGAGGTTTTGTCCTTGGCTATCGGTGGTGGATGACATTGTGATGTTTGAAATGATTATGTGAATGTAGTGCACTCGAGTTAATTATACTTGTTGTAATAAAGTAATGGTTGGAAAATGTGTATTGCGCTGAGAATGAGAGGTACCATTACCTTTCAGCTAGCACCTGGAGAGTTGGCTACGCTGAGAATGAGAGGTACCATTACTTTCCAACTAGCGCCTGGAGAATTGACAGAGGTACCATTACCATTACTTTCCGGCTGGTGTCTGGTAAATTGGCATTTCATTGCAGGCTGTGATGGTTATGTTTTTAGAAGGCCAAGTTGCCTCATTTTTTGAGTAAATAGTCGTTGATTACTTGTTGTTTCCTTTGTACTAAAGGTATACATGTATAGATACGAATGTGTTAGAAATGGACGTAAATACTATATTGAGATTGTAAGAAATGTGAAGGATATTGGATACTTGTGAAAATGTTTTGAAAAGTCAAATCAGTTGTAAGTCTGGAAAATGGGATAAAGCGTAAAAAGGTTTTGGTGAAATTCTTCAGAAATTTATTATTGTCATATAAATTTTGATGAAAAGGGTGAATTGTTTACATTATGGAATGAAATGAATGATGTTGAGAAAAGTACCTATATGTGTATATTTCTGTATAAACTATTATGTTATTTATACAGTATGAGACTAAGCATTCATGATCATAACTATCTGTAAGTTGTTATTGTTTAGGATCATGTTAAGATCCCTACTGGACATTATGTTCATTCCACGTTGCTAATCCCTTTTCAGGTGAACATTGAGAAGTGTTCAAGGTCATGGATCTTCTTTACCTGTTGGCCACGAGGCCTTTTATTTGTGGGTGGAATGTCATTGATGTAAAAAGGTTAAACCCTCTTTCTACTTTTTAAGATGTAAGCCTTTGGGCAATTTATTTAGATATACTGCTGTTGCATTCATTTTATTTTCGAATGAGAGAATTTGATTTATTCCTCCTCGTGATGTGAGGATGCTCCGCATGTTATCTCTGAAATTGATTTAATTTAATGAATTTGGTAATGTTTTCCGAGTAATAAAAAGTGGGGCGTGACAAGTTGAGAGAGAATATATAGATATGGTTTGGTCATATTCAACAAAGACCAACAAAGGCAGTAGTGAAAAGATGTGATGCAGTAATGGTAGATAAAAGTGTTAGGGTATGAAGTAGACCTAGATTGATGTTGGCTAGCGTAGTAAACAGATATATGAATCTATTTAATTTGATTAACAAAATGGCTTTTGATACAGTCGCGTGGAGAAGAAGGATTCATGTAGTTGACCCCATTTGATGAGACTTAAGGCTTGGTTTGATTTGGTTTACCAAAAGCTATCGGTGTAAAGAGACAAAACTGAAAGAGTTTTGAAGAGTTTTTAATTGGTTAGTTTTGATAGTATAATGGATCTAATGAGAATTATATTTTTTCTAGTGGTATAATGAGATGAAGAGTGTAAAGAGGTAAATTAGTGGTGTAAGTAGAATCACTCTTGTTTGAAGTGCCCAAGGCATCATACATTTTTTATGTCCTTCATCTTGTAAATTGCTATTATTAGGGACTTTAAAAAAAAATAAAAAAAAATAAAAAAATAAATAATTCCCTTTTATTTTCATATGATTTCACTTGTTTTAGGACAAAAATATAAATTTTTTTTTATATAAATTTTGAGACAATAGTTGATATTTATTTTTGTCAACTTGTTTCTAATTATTCAAAATATAAGTTAAGAAAATTCAACCAAATTTTAATATAATTTATTTTAATGCAACATGGTTATCAAAGCGGCATTTGTTTATCAAAAATTGGATGATTCTTTGTTTTCAAAGTAAATTGAGAAAAATCACAAATATTAAATACCAAAATGAAAAAAAATAAAAAAATACTTGAAGGCTAAAATGAGGAAAATATGAAACTTAAAGGGGCAGGGAATATTTTTCCATTTGCCCACATGGTGTCGCATGACTAAGGGCTAGTTTGGCATACCTCAAAAAATTTAAAAAGTTAAAAAGTTATTAAAAAAGTTAAAAGTTATCACTATTTACCAACAAAAAAAATATAAAAAAATTAATTTTACACAAAATTATTACAAACAACTTTGACGTCCCCACAGACATAGAGCTGACTTTTTTAGAAAAATTGCACAGGTGGAGTGCACAAACAACACAATGTTGTTCGGCCGGTGGGGACCCATCACGGGTCATGTTTTGATAATCTGAACCGTTCAATGTGTAGAACTTGTCGGGTACTCTATGCTTATAAAAAATCATATTGATTGGATATCACTAACTGCATGATCAAATTAATTTTGTATAAAAAATGGATGATGTTGCAGCTAACGGTTGAAAAAAAAACTAATCCGATCAGTTAGCTATCGATATCCGATCAATGTATTTTGTTACAAACATATAGTACTCGATGAGTTCTATACATTGAACGGTTCCGATTAACAAAACGGGACCCGTGGTGGGCCTATACGGGCCGAACAGTACCGTCCAATTCAATGCCCGAAAAAGGAGGGGACCATCTCCTAGCCTATACTCTGCACACGCTGCCCCTTAGGATATCCCACCGTACTGCCTATTCTATCCCAATCTTCTCCTATACACTAATTTATACAATTTTTTAATACATATTTTTTCATAAAAAGTCAAAAAATTATCCCAAACAATCATTTTTTCCCTCAATTTTTAGTCCAAAAAGTCAAGAAGTGGACTTGTTTAGGACATCATAAACAACCCCTAAATGTAACATTTTCTATCCAAAATTTAATGAAAGTTTATTGTAAAAATAAATTGAAAAAAAATTAAAATTAAAATTAAAATTAAGAGCCAAAAGTAAAAAGTTATAATATTTTGGGAAGAATCAAAAAAGTCAAAAGTCAACTTTTAATATATTTTGGATCATATCACCTTTCATATTGTTTACAAATTTTTTAAAGAAATGCCCAAAAAAAATTAAAAAAAAAAAACTAATTTTTAACCATATACTCGAAATAGGCCAAAATGCACCTTATTTATTTTACATTCCGATAACATATTCTTGGATTCTGAGATGGAACCAAAGATTGGGGATTTTGTTCTGCAATTGTTGGAACCTTATGATACACTGCACCAGGTAGGTTTTAATTAATTTATTTATTTACACAGGTCTCGTTTGGAGACTTTTATTTTGGCTAAAATAGCCCATAAGGATAAAAAAAAAAAAAAAAAAAAAATTATTAATAAGATAAAATGTTATTCTTACACGTTGATCGATCATTTTTTCACTTATAACCACTTCTTCAATTTAAAAAAATTCACAAATCATCCCATACACATATGCATAAAGTCAACTAAAAATAGCCAAGTTCACAACCAAGGCCTGTGTTGACTGTTTAATTCGATTCATCTTTGGAAAAGCTTAAACTAACCACTGAATTCTTATCTTGTGTTTGTTTGCTAATCGTAAACTCAGAGAAATGAGGTGCAGCTAGGGGAAAGGGCGAGAAAGGGGCTGATCAAGTGTGATGAGGTATATGATAAGATTGAGATGGTTGGTTAGAATAGTTGATCTTTGTGATTTGGTGTGATGAAGATGAAGTTGGAATTGACATCAAAATTTTGAATGAAAAATGGTAAGTTAATACTTTTCACCCTCGATCAAATTATTTCTTAGAATTTAATTTTGGTATCTTATCTTTTAATTGTAACAATTACTTCCTCAAATGGTTGGTGTTTTAATGTGGTCTTTTTGGTACTCATGGTTAAAAAATTAGATGGAATGAGACCCACATGAGAACATTTTTCATCTCTAACTTTCACTTAAATTCCATTATTGCCCCTCTTATTTCAACTTTCACTCAAATTTTAAATGGTGGAGTGAGAGGAGGACTACATGGAAACACAAGATGAATTTGAAGATTTAATTGTTGCAATTAGAATATGAGACCAAAATGAAATTTGAGTGAAAGTTCAAAGGTGAAAATTTTAATTTATCCAAAGAAAATTATCTTCCATTTGTGGTTTTAAATAAGGGGAAATTATTGGTCAGTTTAGTTTTCAAAAAATTATTATATATTAATGAAAACTTTATAATATTAATTATTAATATTTATGAAGTTTTTTATTTGTTAGTAAAGAACTTCGATTCACACAAGGTTAGCGTAATTTTTCCTTCAAATAAAGATGAACAGATAGTTTAAATCAAGACCAATATAATAATTTAGGGTTTATGTTAGAAAAATTAAAAATTTTAAGATTTTATATGTTGCAAAAATATATTTTTTTCTTCAAAAATATTCATCTACATCTTCAACTTAATTGAAAAATTTATCAATAATTTGTTTACAGCTCCCCATGCATAAAATGCCAATTGAGTTACCACTACCAACTTGACTTTCAATAACTAAGAATGGGTGGTCCCATTGTGGGAAACAAATGTGTGATATGATAAAAGCTACTTTGTAAATCCAACAAGTCATTGGAGTTTCAGGGGTACTTCTGTATTTTCAATTTTTTTATGGAAAAGTCAATGCATATGTGAAAGAGATGCTTGACAATACAACTGCCCAGTAATATGGAAAGATTAAAGGAAATAATTGTTTAAAGATTCAGGTTATATATGTTTGGTTCCATGGTGGACCATTTGCACACTCAATTTGCTAGGTTTCACTAGTTTATGAAAAGTATGTCTTATCATATGTCTTGTACAATATGATATTATTCTTGTCAGACTCCTCTTAAATATAAACCGCATTGTGTGGATGAATCATATGACAGAACATGTTGTATTTGCTGGATTGTTCTCTTTGTTTTTTCTATCTTAAAATATTCTGAAAATGGTGTTCATTTTCTTTGCCTCAGATTCTTGAATTTTTCATTACCAAATCCTGGTGTTCTATTTCTAGTAACTGAGACTTTGGAAACTTCAAGGAAGTTGTATGGAGTTTATAGCTTGCATCCCAAGTATGACTTTTTTTAATAGGAGGGGTATTCTTGCCATTGTGAAATATGCTTATAATGGCCCAATATTTTTCCCTGGTCAACACCTGTTTGTATGAGCTTCATATGTTGTTTTCTTTATTGTCTTGCCAGAGTCAACATCACAATTTCAGAACAAATTTGGCAGTAGAGAGAGGAAAAACTGATGACATTGACAACAACCCTTCTTCAGGTTAGTCTTTCACCATCAAGTTTTACTTAGATTTTCCCAATCATTGACACTAAACCTTATTGATTTGAGTCCTTTTCAGTGCTTTGTCTCTAAATTTAGCATTTTGTACATTTGGGTTAGACTCAGATCTTTTGGGTTTGTTATATTTTGCTAGTTTTTGTTGCGGTTATTGACTATTAAGGATTTTGCATTTGAAATCCACTGTAATGAAGATCCAATCTTTACTTCTTGGTCTCTGGACCCTTCTAGAGTTGTTTGGCTTATGCTCTTCTTTTGATGATTTTGTACCACTCCGTGATGACCCTTCAGTAGTCTACACCTACAATAGGTTCACTGAGATTGAAAACCATTGCAAGCCTTTTTTGTACTCGGCTTCCGAGTTGAAACCTGATGATAGTAGGGGTTATAGGCTTAAGAATGAACTTTCTTTCTTCCATGGAGATTGGGACCAAGAAGCTGGTGTAGCCCCACTGATGCCATTTGATGACAGTGAGATGCCGTTGCAGAGTTCTTCTGTCATCTCTCCCCTAAAGTTGGTTAATTTTGAGGTGAAGGATGTAAATTCGGTCCATCAGTCCAGAAACAAAGTTAGTCTCATTGGGCTCTTGTATATTGGCATAAGTAGAAATAGCACATATTTCTTTGATTCACAATCAATGTTCTATATGAGACCTGGCTTGTCTGCTCTCAAAATTGTCTTTGAAGGAGTTTATATTGAAACTGAAGAAAATGATGGGGAACGATTGCTTTGTTTGTTGGGAAATACAACTCTTCCATCTTGGAACTGGAATGGCGATTTCTTAGACTTGACAATGAATTTTGATTCTTATTACAATCGTCAGCCTCAACTCTTGCAAGATGATCAGATATTTCTTGTCCTTTGGTACCCTCAAACATTCAATTTAACAAAGAGAGCAATCCTAGGGGAAATGAGAACTTTGAACAAAAGAGAGAGCTTTAAGTTCTTTGACAAAGTTCACATATATTCTCAGTTGAGTCATTTCTCAAAATACCAATTTAGCACTGAAAATTTGAAATCAAGAAGTTGTGATCCATACCCATTAGTAGATGAATTTGAGGAAGATTGTGTCAATATGTTAACTGGCACCAAGTTTTGTAGGTTCCTCCGTGACATTTCCGATGAAGTTTATGATGTTGAGCCAAACTGGAAAATTAGTGGAAGATATGAACACAGTAGTAGGGTGGGTCCTTTCATGCTTGGGAAGGAAAATAAGGCTATTGACTGGAGTTACAATGATGTTAAGCTCATCATGCAGAATATCATGTGTGAGCAGGAGACTACCGATAATGAAACTGAAAGTGTCAGGGTTTCAGCATTGCTGAGAGCATTTCCTGCAACGATGGAATGGGATATAGCAGCAAGGAGGACTGGTCTTTCTGGCATGACACTGTCTGTTGAAGGAGTGTGGAATTCCTCTATCGGGAAGCTCTGCATGGTTGGGTGTCTAGGAGTTGTTAATTCAGGATTAGAAGGATGCAATTCTCAGATTTTGTTGTACATTCCTCGTTCATTTTCTAGCAGGCAAAGAAGTATCATGTTTGGGAGTATATCCAGCATCAGAAATGAAACTGACTCATACTTCCCCATACTGTTTGGGGTGGCAATGAGTCCAACAATGCTCTCTAAATATGGCTTGTACCTATCATACAATTATTCGAAGACTGACATAGTTGGTGTGTTTAGGAAGAGAAGCCAGCCATCTCAAGTGATAACTTTTATTAGGGAATCACTCTTAACATATCCAGCCCTGGGGGATAGAAATGATTTATTTTTTCGTTTACATCTTCTTTCTAGTGATCTCTATATTTATGCTTATGCACTCCCTGTTCCCATAGTCAATGGCCATAAGCCAGAGATCTTTGTTCAGGTTGAGGTGCTTTCATTAGGTCCTTTATTTGGAAGATATGCCCCCTTGTTGTATAAAGATGGCTCTTCAGTTAGTGATCAAGCTGAACTCACCAAGTCAGAGGTCCTCAATGTTTCCTTACATCTCATGCTCACAGAAGCTCCCCTCAGATTTTCAGAGAAATCCAATAAACATATTTCAAAGTTGTTCCTGGAAGGTTTATATGACCCAGTTGTTGGTGAGATGTATTTAATTGGTTGCAGAAAAGTTATGGTTGAAAGTATTAATATTGAGAGAGGCCTAGATTGTTCAATCAATGTTAAAATTGAGTATCCTTCTGAGACTACATTGTGGGTATTCATTCCAATTACAAAAATTACCATCACCAGTCAAAGGAATGACAATGATCCTCTCCATTTCAGTCCAATAAGCCTACAGACATTTATGATTAGTTCTCGCAAGCATGAGAGGGCTGTACTATTCAGGAAATCTTTTGAGGCGATCCTTCGTATTCTGATGCTTTTAGTGTCTGTTGCTATCACATTGAGCCAACTCTTTTACATGAAAAAAAAATGCAGAAGCCATTCCTTACATATCTCTTGTCATGCTTGCTATCCAGGTTCTTGGGTGTAGCCTTCCACTGATCAGCAACAGTGAGATTCTATTCAAATCAAAGGAATCTGAATCTTACAGACTCCAATGTTATAGTTTTCAGGAGTATGAACTGTTCTTCAAAATCCTTGATTGTACTGGGAAATTTTTGTCGTTGGCTGGCTTGCTTCTCACAGCTAGGCTTTTCCAGAAGGTGTCTGAGTCCCGAAATGAAGTACATTGGACTTCAAAGCCAAGATGTGTTCCTAGTGATGAGCAGGTTCTCCTAATTACATTGTTTATCAACATTTTTTTGTTTCTAATTTGTCATTGGACATTGCTTCCCCTCATAAAGGATGCATACACAAGAGGAGATGCCCATTTGCTGCAATTTTGGGTGGTGAAACTGGGAGATTATTTAATTTGTCTGGTTCTAGACTTCTTTCTGCTTCCTCAAATCATTGGCAACAAGTTGTGGCAGTTCCGAGTTAAACCCCTCAGGAGAGCCTACATATATGGTTTTACTTTGCTAAGGATTTTTCTGAATCTTTATGACTGCATCAGAGATCCTGTTGTAGCTCCTTACCCTAATACCATACGGGCTTGAGTGTGGCATTCATGTTCAAGTTGGGCAATGTTGTATTTGTACAACCATGCTAACATTCTTGTCTTATTCACGGGCAGCAACTTAGCCAGAATTCAATCAACTTCACTCCGATTCCTTCCAATTATGCATTATATGAGAAGTTTCTCATTGTCTTGTAGCTTGACATGGAAGTATCACAGCATAGAAGTGTCACTTGTGATTGAATCTTTTTCCCTGATCATTCTAATGTTTATGTAGAATAATGAATGGATGATTTGAAATCCTCAAGGGGGTATTCAAATTGTTTTAATTTGTGTTGTAATGATGAGCCATTGCATCGTGTTCATTGTCTATCACGGGTTTATTTGCTTTGTAATATGTTCCATGAAGTCTACTTATTCTAATTTTACATGTCTGTGCCTGTAATTTTCAAGTTTTCATTCTAATTTTGTTATAGTTTTTACATGTTAGTGCCTGTAATTTTCAAATATTCCCAAGTCAGATTGGCTATTGAAGCACAAGGCAACCCTACTTCAAGTTTATTTTTCATTTGCATTCTTGTCTTTTTGATCTGTTCTAATAATTTTCAAAAATTGGAAACTCAAGTCTTGATATTATTCAAATTATAAGTCTTTGAAATTTTCATGAATGTACTTGTCATTCATAAATATTCCAAACCACATCATCTATGGAATTTATTTAAAAAAAGAAGTGCCTAAGTGAATTCTGTCCTTTTTTTTTTTTTTTTTTTTTTTTTTGAGGATGGTTGAGACTTCAAGAAGATGGTAATGGTTGCTGTCCAGACCTTCAACTTCTGCATCCTTTCAGTTAAATTCTTAAAGTCCTGTTCAAACCTTAAAAGTTCTTATCCAGATGATGGAAGAAGATAACAACCCATGTTCCTTTGTAATTTCTCCCAATCAAAATTCAATGCAGACTTCACGGTATTTGACTAGCTAGCAGGCCACAAATGCATCAAAATTTCCTAATATATGTTCATTAGAAAAGTTACCAGATTCTTAATATATATAATTCCCTGATGACCAGTGATCCAAAGTTTGCACGGCCCCGTTTGGGGACTTTTATTTTGGCTAAAATAGATAATAAAGACAAAAAATGTTAAAATAGTTAATAAGACAAAATATCACATCCTACACATCAATCAATCACTTTTTCTCTCACAACTATTTCTTCTACTACAAAAAAATGTACAAATCATCCCAAACACAATTTTTTTTCATCTCATAAAATAGCCAAAAGCCTACTAAAATAGCCAAATTCCCAAACGAGGCCAGTGTACCCCTCATCACCAAAGAGTGAAATTAAACCATGTGAATCATCCAGGAATTCCCTTGTAAATGACAAAGCCAAGTTTAAACAGAACTAATTATTATATTGCAATCTAGATCACTGATTAAGCAAAGGTAATGTATTTTATTGTGTACCAATTAAAAAAAGAGAGAAAAAATTCATACAGAAGTGAGTGTGTTGGTGTTTGTGAAGAGATAGTCAATGTAAGGTTATCTGCCATATTTATAGGGTTCATCAAGTGAGATTCCATAACCATGTGATACAAATTAATAAAATGCATTTCTAACATTGAGGATTCTGATTCTGATTCTGATTCATGCATGTTCACCCATTTTGGCTAATATTTCAAAGTTAAATAACATCAGCAATATTGTCTTTTAACTTTTTACTGATACTTCTTCTTCTTTTGATTATTTTGTGTCTATTATTTTTCTTACATGTTAATTATTTTTCTGCCACTAGGACTAAAGTCAACTTTGGAAAACTTCCTTTGGAAAACTTCCTTCTTTCCTTTCAAATTCAGGTTAGATTATCAAGGAAAGCAGAGCAGATAATCACCATACAAATCAGCAGAAAATAAGTTCTTCCAAGTAAGCTTCAAGAATTGGAATCATGTAGATTTTTAAATCTTCTGATTTATTTTCCTGCTAATTTGATAAAAGAAAACTACTTTATTCGAATTCATTTAAGGCTCGTGGTTTTCTTTTTATTCTTTTTATCATGTCTAATTTCAACACTCCTTCATTGTAGTTGCTTCTTTTATTGTTGGAGCTTATTTCTTGACTGAGACAATTTAAGAGGATTGGGCAGTGGTAATGGAAACTCTAACTAAAGAGCTTCATTTATGGGTATTGTGGCTGCTGTTTTTCAGCTTCAGCATCGTTGCTTCATACACAGATTATGCAAATCGAGACAATCCTTCTATAACATACACTTACACTCGCTTTGCTGACATTGAGAAGCACTGTGGTTTCATTCTGCCATCAGCTTCTGAGCTAGAACCTGATGATAACAGGGGTGAAAGAATAAAAAGAGAGCTCTTCTTCATGAATGGAGATTGGGATCAAGACTCTGGTGGAGCACCATTATTACCATTTAATGACCATGACATGGGAAACACTTTTGGTAATGGGCCTCCCTTAAAATTTGTCTCATTTTGGGTTATGGATGTTGATCGAGTTCGGTGAGCTAAAAATGCTGTAAGTGTCAGTGGGATATTGGACATTGGCATATCAAGAAGTAGCTCATTCTCCTACAAGCCTTATGATTGGTCCCCAAAGTATAACCACCAAGGGGTTTCTTCTCTCACAGTTCTCTTTGAAGGGATATATACTGAGTCGGAGGAGAATGGAGGGGAGCGCCTGATGTGTTTGTTGGGGAATGCAACCATGCCTACGAGCCAATTCGATGATTAAATGGTATCCATGAATGAAAATGGTTATAGGTACTACAATCAAAATCTTCACCTTGTACCAGATGATCAAATTATGCTTGTTCTCCGGTATCCCAAAACCTTCACTTTGACAAGTAGAGGTATCAGTGGAGAAATGAAAAGCTTGAACCAAAAGTGGAACGTTACATACTTTGATAAAGTCCATATATCTTCTCAGTTGGGGAGTGACTTGAAATATCAGTTTGGATCTGAAGAACTTTTGTCAAAAGCGTGCAGTCCATATCCATATCAAGACAACTTGGTTGATGAAGAAGTTGAGATGTTTAAAGGAGAGGAGTTCTGTGAAATGCCTTTGGACTTTGCTCAGAATCAAATTTTTGACTTTGTTCCCAGCAGGAAAGATGGTGGTGCAAATGATCAGCACCATAAGCTTGGCCCATTTGTTCTTGGAGGGAGGAAGACTGAGGCAACTGATGGGGACTTGGACAATTTCAGGCTTATGGTTCAGGACCTCCGGTGTGAGCCTGGAAATAATCTAACCGAGATCAGAATGGCAAGAGTATCTTCTGTTTTTAGGTTAATTCATTCATCAGAAAATATTTATAGGGCAATGAAGAGAACAGGTCTCTCCGGCACAACACTCTGTGCAGAAGGAAGATGGCGCTCTTATGATGGCCAGCTCTGTATGGTTAGTTGTCGGGGTCTTGTTGTTGCTCCTTCAGACTCATGCAATTCTCGGATCTGCTTGTTCCTCCCTCGTACTTTCTCTATTAAGCAACGCAGTATGATGTTTGGTACCATTTCTAGCATCAACAAGAATAATTTGAACTGCTCCCTGATATTTGAAAAGTTGACACATCCAAAACATATTTCAGAGAAGTACAAAAGCAAATGGCATCTTTTGAAAAACTTGAACTATTCATATAAGTACACAAAGATTATGCAGGCCAGTGAGTTCCAGAAGAGAAGCAAGCCCTCGAGATTGGTAAATATTTTGAGAAAATCATTTCTTTGGTGCCCGTCATTGAAAGGCACTGACATGGCCAGTTTGTCACTTCTGTCAGATGTGCTCTCTCCTCATCTTTTTGTCATTCCACACACTATGCCAAATCCCCGAACACCCAGGAGCTATGTAGATGTGGAGGTACTTTCTCTGGCTTCATTGTTTGGTCGCTACCGCCGGCAGCTGCAAGAAGAAAAACTAGAAGTTGAAAAACCTTTCCATTTGAATGCTGAAGGATTAAAAGTTTCAGGGAATCTCAGCATAAGTGGTGGTAATTTCTACAATGTCTCCATGTTTTTCGAGGGGTTATATGATCCAGTTGTTGGGGAGATGTATCTAATTGGTTGCAGGGATGTTCGAAGTTCTCAGAAGTTCGTCTACAATGGCACAAACCTCGAAGGAGGAATGGACTGTCTGATTGAAGTCAAAATAAAGTATCCTCCCAGTAATTTGCAGTGGCTACTTAACCCAAAGATAAAAATCTTCATTAACAGCAAAAGGAGTAAGGAGGACCCCCTCTATCTTAGTCCCATCAGCCTCAATACATCTGTGGTTAATTATTCAAAGCAGTTGGTTTATGTAATATATCGAAAAGGTTTCGAGGGTGTGCTTCGAATTCTAATGCTCACAATGGCAATCATCTGCACACGGAGCCAACCCGCTGCCTATATATCTTTGGTCATGCTTGGTGTCCACACTTTTGCTTACAGCATTCCATTGATCACTGGTAATGAAGTTCTCTTGAAATGGAAGGAATTCAAACCATACAGAACAGAAAAATATGATTTTGAAAAGCTTCAATTGTTTCAGGTACTCGACTCTGCTACCAATATTCTTCTGCTTGCTGCATTATTGTTAAATGTAAAACTTTTTCAGGAAGTTTGTGAATCTCGTGGCAGACAATTTGGTGATTGTCATATACCGAAAGTCAAAATCCCAAGTGATAACATAGTTTTTCCTATTACAGTGGCCATTCATATAAGTGGGTTTTTCCTTTTTCATGTCATCCATGAACTAGATACAAGTCAAATGATGGCCCAGTTAGGAAATTATTACCCAAGAGGTAATATGAAGCTGCTAAAATGGTTGGGAGAGTTGGAGGCTTATACTGGCCTAATCCAAGATCTTTTCTTGCTTCCACAAATTGCTGGCAACTGTTTGTGGTACGTTCAAGGCAAGCCCCTGAGAAAATCATACTACATGGGCTTCACATTGATCAGATTCTTACTGCATGGTTATGAATATGCAAGAGATCCTGTTCCAAGTCCTGAACATGATGACAATGAATTGCAGTACTTAGCTATAGGTTCATACACTAAGATTGGCAACGTTACAATGGGAGCTATTGTGTTGATACTCGCAGCGATAGTGTATATTCAGCAGAAATGTAACTACCAGGCAGATAGCCAGAAAGTGAAACCAGAGGTGAAGGAGCTGGCCACCAAGTCTGACTTGTATGAGAGGCTATTCTCCGAATGGTTAGATCATTTGAAGGCTGAATGCACTATCATGAATTTGATTTCTTTAATGATTAATAATTTCATAATTTTAGCACTTTTGGTCATTTTGTTGTGATGTTGCAGCTTTGTCGTCTGTTTGTAGTAGGCATCTTTGGTCTTATGATAAACAGTTTTTTATCTCATAATATATGCATTTGATGGTTGGTTCTCTGATAAACGATTCATGTTCACCCATTACTATGAGTTGCAATCAAGCCTTTGTTCAGGTATTTTAGATCATGAACAAGTTTAGCATTTATTTATTTATTTTCTCCGTTTCATACAGCTGAAGATTTCCAGCTTCCAAGGGAATTTGGTGAACCCACTAATATCTGTTTATGAAAATAAAAATGTGCAAATTGAATTTTCCAGGAGGCAAAAAAACTCGTGTATTGCTCGGGAGGCAATTCTCTTAACTGTTGGATGGGTTCTATCATAAGGTTTTAAAAAATTCAATGAAGAATTATAAAATACATGCAAGAGAAAACTCGATGTATCTCAAAAAATTTAATGAATCATGTATAAGAGGAAAAACCCAGATCAACTTTAGTTTTGATTTTATGTTTTCATTTTTTCATGATGTTCTTTTTGTTTAAGTTGCCTTTTTAAGTGTAGTTGGGAATAAGGAATGTTGAGTTCAGTTAGTTTTATACTGTTCTGTCGTTAATATTTGAAACTGTATAGTCTCTTGAGTTTGTTCCAAATAAGAAAACAAAAAGTGCTTAATTGATTTCTGATTTTTTGAATGGGTATTTGAAACTTCAATAATATAGTAATGGGTAATGGGAAATTCCTCATGAACTTCAATTTCTGCATTTTTGCAATTACATTTGTAATATCCCTTAGGAGTCTTAAAGTTCATTTCCAGCTGCTAGGAATGCTACATACAGACAGAAAGAGATGAACATTTCCATATTTGAAATATTTGATTCTATGGCGTAGACAAGTTCAATACTTAAATGAGAACTCGAGGATGAGTTTCCATTTTTACCTTTTCTCAATTCATATTCAGTGCAGCAACAGATCACAAATTTGCTTTGCTCCCTTGTTTGTTTGTTTGTCTGTTTTTTTTTTTTTTTTTGGCTGGGGTCCTTGTCCTGTTCTTGTACATATTTTCTTTTTTCTTAATAAAATGTCTTTTGTTGCCGATCAAAAAATAAGTCACAAATTTATCAAATTTTCTTTGAAAGTCACCAGATTCCTAATATTCATTATATAATTCTTGGAGATGACCAACTCTCTGAAATTTACTCCAGCATCTGGTGTACCCCTCCCTCATCACCGAACAACCAAGTTGGAACAGAACTAATTACTATATTAAACAAAGTTTATATGTTTTATTGGGAACTAGTACCCAATGCTTTCCAAGAAAGATATGTAGAGTTGGTGCATTGGGGTTTGTAAATAACAATGCAAAGGTAAACACTTAGCCATGTGATACAAGTTCTTAAAATCATTTCCTAAATTTGACTTTCCAAAGGGATCTGATCCATTCATGCATGGTCTCCCTTTGTTACTATACTAATACTTTAAGGTCAGTCAGCATTGGTCTCTTTCAATTTTTCTTGATTCGTTGTTGTTTTTCCCATCTTTCCATGCTCTACTTGCATGTTAATTTGATTTTGGGAGTAAGATCAAAATAATTAAAGTTGTTCTAGCAGATAAAAGTTTCCCTGTCCTTTATTTATCAAAAAAATAATAATAATAAAATAAATAGTTTTAGATGAATCAAAAAAAAAAAAAAAGTTTCTCTGTCCTTTCAGCTTCAGGTTTCACTCTCAAGGAGAGAGATTTAGTACTTAATCACCATATGTCTTGTACATGATACTCCCGGTGTTCTATAACTTGCACAGAACTTTGGAAACTTCAAGGAAGCTGTGGAAAGTTTATAACTTGCGTCCCAAAGTATGACATTTGTCACTAGGAGGGGTATTCTTGCCATTGTGAAATGTGCCTATAATGTCCCAATTTTTTTCTCAGGTCAATGCTTGTTTGCAAGAGCTTCATATGCTAGTTTCTTTGTTCTCTTGCTAGGAGTTAACATCACAATCTCAGAACAAATTTAGCAGTGGGGGGAGGAAAACTGAAGACAGCAACAACAACCCTTCTGCAGGTTAGTCTTTCAGAACTAAGTCCTCCTTAGATATTTCCATCATTGTCATTCAACCTTACTGATTTGTGTCATTTTTAGTGCATTGTCTCTTAAGTTTTCATTTTGTATATCGGGGTTAAGACTCAGATTTTTTGGGTTTGTTTGATTTTCTGATTTTATTTTGGATTGTTGAGTATTAATGATTTAGTATCACTGTAATGAAGATCCAATCTTTGGTTCTTGGTCTCTGGACCCTATTAGAGTTGTTTGGTTTATGCTCTTCTTTTGATGACTATGTATTCCCTTATCACCCTTCGGTAGTCTACACCTACCGTAGGTTCACTGAGATTGAAAACCATTGCAACCTTTTTTTGTCCTCGGCTTTTGAGTTGAAACCTGATGATAGTATGGGGTTATAGGCTTAAGAATGCCGGTGGAGTGCCTTTGATGCCATTTGATGACAGTGATATGCCATGGGACAGTTCCTCTCTCGTCCCTCCCTTAAAATTGGTTAGCCCATTGGGGTCGTGTATATTGTTATAAGTAGAAATAGCACATATTTCTCTGATTTAGACTCAATGTTCCATATGGGAACCCGGTATTTCTGCCCTCAAAATTGTCTTTGAAGGAGTTTATGTAGAAACTAAAGATAATGGAGGGGAACACTTGCTTTGTTTGTTGGGAAATAAAATTTTGCCATCTTGGAACTGGAATGATGAGTTCTTAGACGTGACAATCAGTGTCAATTCTTATCGTAATCATCATCCTGAACTATAGCAAGATGAGCAGGTATCTCTTGTTCTTTGGTACCCTCAAACCTTCAATTTAACAAAGAGAGAAACGTGGGGTGAAGTGAGAAGTTTTACTTCGACAAAGTTCACATATATTCACAGTTGGGTAGTTACTCAAAATATCAATTTAGTATTAAAAAGTTGAAATCAAGTAGTTGTGATCCATACCCATTAGAATACCCCCAAAAGACACACCTAACGGACTTATTATCCAATTTAATTTGAGTAGGATTGTGGTCATGGACAAAACAAGTACAACTAAACACCCGTGTCAAGAGAGAAAATATAGTACTATCAGGTTGAAGGACCTGGATGGAGCGGTGCTAGACATGCAAGACACGGCTAGGAGTGCAGTTAATGAGGCAAACCACAGTAAGGACCGTTGTGTGCCAATAAGACTTGGGAGCACTCATATCGCGAAGGAGAAACCTAGCAACAAACATCGTATGACAGGTTTTTCGATCTGCAATGCTATTTTGTTCATGAGTGCAAGGACAAGTGAACTGTTGACGAATTCCAATCTAATTAAGATAGGAATGAAAGGCATTCGAGATGTACTCCCCACCATTATTAGACTTGATATTATGAACAACAGTGCGAAACTGGATTTTAACCATTTGGAGAAATTGAACAAATATGGGAAGTATATCAGATTTAAGCTTAATGAGATAAATCCTAATACATTTAGTGTGGTCATCAATAAAAGTTACATAATCTCTATGCTCAGAAAAAGCAATGACAGGTATGAGTTGTGAGAATATATTAGCATATGTTCCATATATCTTCTACATTAGACATGTATTGATTGTATATTCATATTGATTGCATAGATATTCCTTTGATTGTGTAGATATTCGATTGTCCCTTTTTAGTCCTAGTTTTAGGGCTATAAAAACAGATGTACGCTTTGTAAAGATTATTAAATTGAATATACAGAAGTCATTCAGAAATCTTGCATGAGAATGTTTAGACAATTTGCAAACCACATGGTGAAATTTATGAGTCTTACAAGCTTCATTAAAAGATGGAAAAAGTAAACATAAATTTTGAAAATGTGCATGACCCAAATAAGCATGCCACAATGCTAAAGTTTGAAAAGAAAAAAACATTAGGCGAAGACTAGAAAGAGTGTCTGGGGTGGTGGGTTTGGTGGATCTACGAAGTAGTATAAACCGTTATGCTCATATCTCTTGGAAAAAAATCCTCTTCGAAAACAAGTTTTGTAAAAAGCAAGAAGTAGGTAAGACAATTATTGCACAATGATAGGCCTTGGCAATTGACTCATAAATAAAAGATTATAAGAAAAATTAAGAGCATGAAGAACAGATGAAATAGTGATAGTAGGAGATAATGTAACAACATCTTGATGACGGACCAAGGAAGTAGAACCATGGCAAGATACACAGTTTGAGTAGTAGTAAGGACAAGAGATAAAAGATACGATAGTAGATCCGTCTTATGATCATTAGCCCCAGAATCCAGAACCTAGATAGGACGTGCAAAGCGAACATGGAAAGCAGTAAGTGTAAATGTGGTAGTCGAAGAAGAAGGTCCAAGAGAGCTCTAAGTGAGAGGACCAAGCTGTTCATGGAGTTGATCAATCTAAGATGCAAGAAGATGCAAATTAGGAGTACTCGAGCTCATGGGAAAAACCAGACGGCCGATTCTATGCAAAAAACTATTTCAACTCAGGATGAAATTTGAAACAACAAGCCTTAACATGGCCAAGTTCACCACAATGATGACAAATAACTTTCCTGACAAAAGGCGGAGAATCAGAATTCGGAGCAAGTGCCATCTGATCAGAGAAAGCTGGAGGTTCTGGAACAAGAACAGAGATGAGCTGAACCAATCTGTGGTAGCGCTCGTCACTGTCAATAATGGCAAAGGCTTCATATAGAGAAGGTATAGGTGATGTGTTCAAGATCTGAATTTGAAGGGACTTAAATTCATATGTCAAACCCATCAAGAACTGGTAGATATGTTGGCAAGCTAGATGTTTCACAACAGATGCAACCTCAACTGGACAATCAATTAAGGGCTCATATCAAGCCAACTCCTCCTAACGGGCCTGTAAATACCTAAAAAATTTGGGCGCTAAAAAGCCTACAGTAAACTAGAAAGCATGAAAGATGTCTTGGTATAGCTAAAAAATACAAACATCGTTGTGGGCATGAGCATATATTTGAGTTAAGGCATTCCACAAACGGGGAATAGTGTCGCAATACATGAACATATGATAAATGCGATCCTCTATGGAGTTCAACATCCAATCCAAGATCGTACAATTATCAATATCCCATTGGGTATGCTTGGGATCAATATCAGTAGGCAAAGTCTCTATACTAAGATGCCAAAAAGCCTTTCCCTTGCCCCCTAAATAGAGTTTAAAGAAACGACTTAATGTAGAAAAGTTTTTTCCATTCAACAAGACACTTGTAAAACAGTGGGCAGGTTCTTGTTGAGAAAAAGGAAAATCAGAACCAGCTGTAACAGGTTTACTAGGAAGCTCAACAATAGGTTTAGTTATGGTGAAAGCAAGAGAAATGAAGCCCAAAAAACACAAGAACCACAATAGCTGGAAATATAGCAAAAATACCAAATGCTACCGATCACATCAGCATCCCAAAACACACCAAAGAACAAGAGTGGTGCTTACCAAATCAACACCAAGTCCCAAAACAGGGATAGAACCTGCTAAATTGCCCTAGAGGGGCTGTCAACTTGAACAAACACTATCAAATAGCCTAGGGAGGGTTGTCAGCCTTAACCGAAGCCTTAAATGGTGTGGTCGGAGGGAAATAAAGGCCTGACGGGATGATGAGAGAGCTAGGTAATTGCGGAGAGAGAGAGAGAGAGAGAGGCTGTCAGAGAGTTTGATAGGGGTGAGGACAGCTTGACTGTGATGGAGAAAGAGAAATAAGGGCTAGGGTTGTGGCTCTAATAGCAAGAAGAATGTAATGAATTGATTGGCTTAGTCTAAAATAGAGACTAGCCTGTGTATATATACTGATATAGAATTATAAGATAGGAAAGAAATTATGATTACATTATAGTTTCCTAATATCTAGTGATTGCTCAATCACGAGATCTTTATTCTAATTCTATATTTCAATAGGTGTTGGATTCTCCAAATGAAGTACGTGGAACTTCAAAGTTGAGACATATTCCCAATGACAAGCAGCTTCTCCTAATTGCATTGATTATCAACATCTGTTTCTTCCTAATTTTTTATAGGACATTGCTACCCCTAATAAAGGATGCATACACAAAAAGAGATGCCTATTTGCTGCAATTTTGGGTGGTGAAATTGGGAGATTCTTTGATTTTCCAAGTTCTAGACTTCTTTTTTATTCCTTAAATCATTGTCAACAAATTGTAGCAAACCTGTGTTAAACCCCTTCAGAGAGCCTACATAAATTGTTTGTCATTGATAAGCCTTGTTCTGTATCTTTATGACTACATCAGAGATCCTATTGTAGAACCCTACTCTGAGTCTAGCTTTCATGTCCAAGTTTTGCAAGGTTGTATTTGTACAACCATGCTAACATTCCTGTCTTATTCACTAGAGTTGGAACTATCTGCAACTTAGCCAGATGTCAATCAACTTCAAGCTAATTATTTTCACATTTTCATTAAATGAGAAGTTTCTCGTAGTCTTGTAGCTTGACACGGAAGTGTCACAGCATAGTTCTATTACTTGCGGTTGAATATTTTGCCCTAAGCATTTTGGTGTTCGTGTAGAAATAGCAAATGGACGATTTGAAATCCCCATGGGGATATTCATATTGTTTTTGGTTGTATTGTAATGATGATATTGTTTTCATTTTCATGGATTTATTTGCTTTGTATTATGTTTTATGCAATCTCATTATTCTTAAACTTCTTTGTTACTATAAACATGACACTAAAGTAATTACTTGAGTCTCAAACTTTGATAGTGGTGAAACTAACCATTTTGCAAGGGAATAGGAAACTTCAACTTTCAAGTAACTGTTTATTATTTATTTTTATGCAAATTCTTGTCAATATCCCGACTGAACCTAGTTATCTTTGTTTTTGTTTCTATTTTTAATTTAGGAGCTAAAACTGCTGACCTCCTCCAAATTGAATTCTATTTAATAGCGCATACATGCACACACACATTGAGGGAGGGAGAGAGAGAGAGAGAGAGAGAGAGAGAGAGAGAGAGAGAGAGAAAGTAACAAAACAAGGGAGGACAACCCCACTTCAAGTTATTTTATAATTTTGTTCTAGTTTTTACACATCTACATGGGTAATTTTCAAAAATTGACAAGTCAAAAGCTCAATGGGATATTGACAATTGCACTCGCCTGGGATGAATTTTTAATTCTATGGAGAAACATATCTATAATATGTTCATATATTGTGATACAATCCCTCCTTTTTGCTAGATGTATGCTTATGCTCGACATGACTCCTAGATTTTTTAGCTTTATCGAGATATTTCTTATGCATCATAAGAGGCTTTGGGTCTTTCTGTTTCTGAGTTCATTGGTTAGCTTCGATTCCAATGGGAAGAATTAGCTCAATATAAGCCTTTGAGTGATTTTCCTAAAAAGGTAGCATCTATTGTTACATGTTAGAATAGTTATATGTTCTGTTATTATTTAGTTAAGTCGAGGGCACTATGGTCATGCTGTAATTAGGTTTTATATACATATGTTTTGCAGGTGTAAAGTAATTCGATAACTCTAAAACCATTTAGTTACAATGTATCTTTTCCTCTTCTCTCTTTCTTCCTCTCTAAACCTAATCGTAATTCTCTGCATTTTACATTATAACTTGGTATCAAAGCAATTTAGTCTACACTAGCAGGGGTTTAACAGATTCTGGAGATTGACTTGAGGTGACAAAGACGTGCTAATGTCATCATCCGTACAATGACATCAAGGTGACATTAGCAACTGTACGGACGAGAATTTCCCCCATGCTTAAAATTTTCTCCTGAGTATGATGGTATTTTTTGTGGAATTTTTGGATCACCCCTGATATGAGTTTTCTAGTTTTGAATATTTTTCGAATTTCTTGCTATTAATATGTGAATATGTGATTTAGCTTGGTTTTTGTTGTTTATACTTGTTGGACTCTATCATATAGGTGTAAAAAATACCTTAGCAAGGGGTATTTGATCTTAGTTTGTTGATTTGTTGGTGTTGGATTGGTTTTTTGGTTCGATTTGTGCCTTATTGTAGTTCGACACCTTTTTCTCTGACCCATCCCTGGTTCTTTCATGGCCTCTTGGTTTTGAGTTATTATTTTTTTCTTGCATTTCTTGGTTGTTGTGGGTGTTGATTGTTGTAGGTGCTGGTATTTTGTTAGTATTTTGCTGGTTCTGTATTCCTTTATTGTGTAACTTACAAGATTGTCATGGCTGATACGGAGGCTGAGGCCAAACCACCTTTGCCTGTGATTAAGGATGATGAGATGCCTAAATCTATTACTACCAAGAAATTGCATAGTTTAAACTATATGGCTTGGGCTCATGCCGTTATAAATTTTTTACGTGGCAAGAAGAAGTTAAGTTTTCTTATTGAATTACCTCCTGCTTCTGATAAACCTGATTATGATGATTGGTATGGTGAGGATTCTTGTCTTATGGAGTGGCTATGACATAGCTTAGACTCTGATGTTGCAACTACTATAGAATTTTGTAACATTGCTAAGCAAATTTGGGACTCTCTTGCTGAGTTCTTTTCGAATCAAAGTAATGTCTCTATGGTCTATGAGTTATATGAGCAAAGTTTTGCTAGTCATCAATCTGGCCGATCCCTTCCCAATTATTATAGAGGTCTTAAGAACATGTGCGATCAGTTATTGCAGCATAGACCCTTCACTACTGATTTGGCTAAATAAAAGCAACATTGGAAAGAGTTTATGATGGCTTCTTTACTCTCGGGCTTAGATTTTGATTTACGGGGCTTCAACAATCAGAGTCTCGCCAGTAAGGCTTTACATTCTGCTGCTAATGCCTATTCTCCATTGTTGCGTTCTTCATTGGGATAGGCCCAACCTACCTCTAGTTCCTCCTCTGCATTGATGTCTTTAGTAGTGGTGATCGTGGGCCTAGTCGAGGAGTTTTCATGGACACTCTGGTCACTGCAGCTCTAATTCTAGCTCTTGGGATTCTCGTAGAGGTAGTTCTCTCGGTGGTGTTTCATATGGTGGTCGTGGCATTGGTTTTATGTCATGTGGTGATCAGAAGTGTAGTCATTATGGTTCCCTAGGCCATACTAAACCTTGGTGTTGACAAAAGTATGGCAAACCTGATAATGTGCATCAGGTAATGGATGTTCCATCCTCATGGTTGACCTCAATTCCTGTTGGCTTTATTGCTTCTCTAGTTTATTCTTATGAGGCACTCACTACTCAGATTAGTGAGCTTACCGCCCTTGTCATTTCTCTTTAGATTGGTCTACATCCATCCTCTACAGCTACTATGGTTAGTTCAGGTAATATTGCATGTGTGGCTTAGTCCACCCAACCTTGGCTCATACACTCTGGCGCTAGTTCCCATATCTTTGGTAATTCCTCTCTTTTCAATACTCATAGGCCTGTTACCCATAATATTATACTTGTTGATGGGTCTTCTCGCCCTATCAATGGTCAAGGTCCACTTCACCCTACTCCATCTCTCTCCTTATCTTTTGGTCTTTAAGTTCCTAATTTTCCATTTAATTTGCTTTCTATTAGTTAATTGACTAAAGCTCTCCACTATTCTATAACCTTTTCTCCCACTTCATGTGTTTTGCAGGACTTTCAAAGTAAGAGAATGATTAGTTTGGGGCATGAAAATGATGACTTTTGTTGAGAGTCATCACTAACTCTCCTCACCTTTTAAAATCTTCTCGCTAGAATATTTTAGAAGTTTTCACATGAATCTAGAATACTCTGGAAAGATCTAGAAGATTATGGAAAGACCTAGAGAAATCCGGAAGATTTTAGAACATCCTAGAAGGTTCCGGAACATTGGAGAAGTTTAGAGAAATCTAGAGAAATCTAGAAAGTTTGAGAAGGTTCTAGAATTTTTTAGAGTAATCTAGATTCTTCTAGAGTGTAATGAAAGTATAAGTGTATTCTAGAAAGTTCTTCACCTAGTATAAATATGAGATGAGTGGATGTAATAGGTATTTGACAATTGGACAATTGACTGAAAGAAGACTAAGTCCAAAGTGAGTGGTCAAGCACTACAAGAGTGATCTAGTGTGAGGTGTCATAAGGTCTTGAGTGAGAAAAACGCAAAATGTGAGTGTTTGAATGCATGTATGAGTAGATGAGTGAAGTGTATTAGTGTGTGATTGTGTACAAGTGTTTTGTGTACTAAAGTGTTATCAATAAATGTTGTATTTCTGGATCCACTAGTGTGTCAAACTCAACAATTTGCTATCAAAGCTTGGTCGTTCAGGGACTGACAAGAAGAGTGATTGAGACTGATATAAGAGATTATTGAAGTCAATGAGAACAGTTGTTATGGTGGATTTAGGAAACTTCATCGAAGGTATGGAGAAATTAAATTATTATAATTATGCTTATTGGTGAATGCATATCGAGGCATATCTTTAAGGATAGGATCTATGGGAGATTGTTGACGACAAGGAAACTATGTCACCTAGAGAAGAAAATGCAGAGGCCTTGTGAGAGTGGCAGATCAGGGCTGGAAAAATGATGTTCATGTTAAGGACAACCATTTAGAAAGAGTTATTGGAGTATGTTTGGAAGGTTACTACTCCAAAAGCAATATAGGACACATTTGCGGTGTTATTTTCAAAGACAAATGATGCATGACTTCAGTATTTAAAGAACGAGCTTGCAATGGTGACACAAGGATTAATGACTATCAACCAATATGTTCTCAAGGTAAAGACTCTTTGCAATAAAATTTCACAACTTGATCTCGAGTAAAAAATTAGCGAGTCAAGAATGAGACGCATTATTACTTAAGGTTTAAGACCCCGAGTATAGTGGGCTTATCGCCACTGTTAAGGGATGGTTCACTTAACCATCACTCGTCGAGCTCGAAAGTCTATTGGCGAATCAAGAAACTTTAGCAAAGCAAATAGTTAGAGTCACACTGAAGAATGAAAGTGAAGAAAAGGCGTTATTTAGTAACAAGAGAAAAGATGGACCAAAGTGGCAAAAATATGAAAGATCAAAGAAAGAAGAAGATGAACAATCACAAGATGATCAAAGTTATCAACGAGGGAGAGTTCGACATGATGAAAATGATCGAAGAGCTACTAGATTTGGACGATGCAACATAGAGTGTTTCAACTGTGGCAAGATTGGCCATTACGCAAAAGATTGTTGGTTAAGAAGAAGACCAATTGAAGCTAATATGGTAACATCTAACGATTACCAAGATGAGATTGAAAAAGAACGGGATTTCCAAACTTCGTGTGCAATGTTTGAGACCGTAGAACCAGGGTACTTAGAAGAATAACTAGAATTTGAAGAAGAATGGGATTTTTAAGCATCTTCTACAATGCTCGTGGTTACTGAAGTAGATTCAGAAGAGGAGATAGACTTTGATAAAGGCGTACAAGAGCAGTGCAACGCAATTATCAAGGAAATGGATGCATACTCTATCACAAATGAGTCGACTCTTGCAATCGAGTCTTAATCTTCAAGAGTTACCGATCCAAAAGCTCACATACTAGAGAAGTTAGGGGAACAAACAGAAGAAAAAGAAGTTAAAGAAGTGATAAACCTACAACAACCAATATCTGTAAGGCATGTCAACCCAATCCAAGGTACGTTAATGCAACCTTTGCTTAGATAGAAAAGTACGTAACATTCTAGGAAACAACAAAACTTAACAATTGGAGGGTGTTGATAGAAAAAGAAAGTATTACATCAAAGTAGAGTTAGAAGTAGCATTTGGTACCTAAGCCTAAGGATCAAGATTGTATATTCATCCAAGGACCTAGTGTTCCATGGAAGAATAAAATATGTAGTAGTGCATCATCATTTCCTAAGAAAAAGATTGTTGTTGGTAAAGATAAAGATGAAGTTCTTCAAGGCAGAGGACACGGTTGTAGATATCTTCACAAAGAGTTTCTGAAACGACGTGGCATGGTTACATAATCCAAAAAGGAGAGTTAGTGCTGAGGGGAGTGTTGAGAGTCATTACTAACTCTCCTCACTTTTTAAAATCTTCTCTCTAGAATATTCTAGAAGTTTTTACATGAATCTAGAATATTCCGGAAAGATCTAGAAGATTCTAAAAGACCTAGAGAAATTCGAAAGATTCTAGAACATCCTAAAAGGTTCCGAAATATTGGAAAAGTTTGGAGAAATCTAGAAAGTTCCAGAAGGTTCTAGAATATTTTAGCGATGTATAGAAAGCCATAATATGTAATAGAGTAATTTAGATTGTTCTAGAGTGTAGTGAAAGTATGAGTGTATTCTAGAAAGTTCTTTAACTAGTACAAATATGAGATGAGTGGATGTACTAGGTATTTGACAATTGGAGAATTGAGTGAAAGAAGAGTGAGTCCAAGGTGAGTAGTCAAGCACTACAAGAGTGATCTAGTGTGAGGTGTCTTAAGGTCTTGAGTGAGGAAGACACAAACTGTGAGTGCTTGAATGTATGTGTGAGTGGGTAAGTGAAGTGTATTAGTGTGTGATTGTGTACAAGTGTTTTGTGTACTAAAGTGTTATTCAATGAAGGTTGTATTTCTAGATCCACCAGTGTGTCGAACTCAACAGACTTATATTTTTTGGAGATTGAGAGCTCTTCTCATCCTTCATTTGCTATGTTGAGTGTTACACTGTCTCCTTTACAGTGGCATTTTTGCTTAGGTCATGCCTCATTAGCCAAGCTCAAGTTAGTTGTTCTTAGTTTGAGTCATGTGTCTTAATTTGAGTGTGAGGCATGTCAATTTGGGAAAAATCACTGTAGTTTATTTCTTAGTTGTAATGTTAGTCTTATGTCTGAGTCATTTGATGTAGTCCATACAGACATATGGGATCCTTCTAGAACTCCCACTGTTAATGGCTTTCTTTATTTTGTTATTTTTGTGGATGATTACTCTAGAATGACTTGGTTGTTTTTAATGAAACATAAGGACTTATTTGCCTTCAATTTTTAAGTTTTATAATGAAATCTTTACTCTATTTGGGAAACGTATTAAAATATTTCGATCGAATAATGTCTTAGAATATGTGCAGTTTGTTGTGAATGTCTTTTGTGATGATCATGGTATTATTCATCAGACTAGCTATGCTCATACATCCCCAAAATGGTGTTGTTGAGCGGAAGCATCACCATTTATTAGATATTGCTTGCACACTGTTGTTTAACATGTATGTTCCCAAATAGTTTTGGGTGATGCTATGCTCACCGCTTGCTCTCTTATTAACTGCATGCCCTTCGTCGTGTTACAAAACCAATCTCTCTATTCTCAATTATACCCCGAATGTTCTCCGTTTCCCATGTCTTCTCGTATTTTTGGTTGTGTGGCACTTTTTCATGTCTTTGACCTAGGCTTGGATAAGTTATCCCCTTGTGCTCGCAAGTGTGTGTTTTTAGGCTATTCTTGTACTAAAAAATGTTACCAATGTTATCATCTTAAGTCTCATAGGTACTTTGTTAGTGCTGATATTACCTTTTTTGAGTCCACTGCATTTTTTTCTTCTTATGGACAACAGTTGTCTGTTGATCTTCTATCTTGTAGTAAAGGAGAGCCACCATCTCCTACACCTACTCTTCATGTGTTATGTGTCCTCTCCTATATCTCCCCTTCCACTTGTATCGACCCTACCGCCAGTTTAGATGTTGCTCCGTCACCTCCGTCTCATCTGTAGATTTACTAGTGGTCCAAGCTCATCGCACGATTTCTTATGGCCCTTTCAGTTCATCTCCTTTGTCTGAGGGTCCTACATCTCCTGTTCTTTCTGCTAATGTGGCCTCTGATGATCTTTCCATTGTTGTCCGCAAAGGTAAACGTACTTGCACCCAACATCCTATTGCCCATTTTGTTTCTTATGATCATCGTTCTCTTGGATTTCACTCATTTGCTTGTAGTTTGTCTAGTATTTCCATTCCTTGTTCTTACCAGCAGGCTATGCCTATCTCCAATTGAAAGTAAGCTATGGATAAGGAAATGAGTGCTCTTCATCAGAATCAAACTTGGGAACTTACGCCTTTGCCTTCTGGGAAACCTATTGTTGGTTGTTATTGGGTTTATACAATCGAGCATCTCTCTAATGGAATTGCTGAGCGGCTTAAAGCTCGCCTAGTGGCCAAATGCTACACCCAAACCTATGGTGTTGATTACCTAGAGATCTTCTCCCCTGTGGCTCACCTTAACTCTGTTTAGATCCTCCTCTCGGTTGACGTTAGTCAGTCTTGGCCTTTATATCAACTTGATATCAAGAATGCCTTCAATTATGGTGATCTCCAAGAGGAGGTCGATATGGATCAGCCTTTTGGCTATGTTGTTCTCAGTTGTGAGAATCTGGTTTGTCGATTGTTGAAAGCCTTGTATGGTCTCAAGCAGTCCCCTCGTGCATGGTTTGATCATTTTAGTGCTATTGTGCTTGCTTATGGATTCCGTCGTTTGACTTCTGATCACTCTGTCTTTGTTCGCCACTCATTTACTAGGATTATCATCCTTATTGTTTATGTGGATGACATTATCATTTTTGACAGTGATTCCATTGGTATTGTTGATTTAAAGCGGTATTTAGGTCAGCAATTTCACACCAAGGACTTGGGTTATCTTCGGTATTTTCTTGGGATTAAGGTTGCTCGCACATCTTAGGGCTTGTTTCTCTTGCAACGGAAGTTTGTTCTTGATCTTCTCATTGAAATTGGTCTCTTAGGCACTCACCTTAGGGATATTTCCATGGATCTGGGTGTTAAACTTGATGGTGAAACTGAGGACTTGTTTTTTGATATTGGTCAGTATTATTAGTTGGTTAGGAAGTTAATGTATCTCATTGTCACTCATTTGGATATTACCTATGTTGTAGATGTGGTCAGTTAGTTTATGCATGCTCCTCGCCAACCTCATTTTGATATTGTGTGCCGTATTTTGCAATACTTGAAAGGTGCCGCAGGTCGGGCTTTGCTCTATCGTCCGTCTTTCTCGTTGTTTGTCACTGGCTTCAGTGATGTTAATTGGGTTGGCAGTAGGACTGATTGATGTTCTATATCGGGCTATTGTCCCTTCGTTGGTCGTAATCTTGTTACTTGGCGTAATAAGAAATAGACCGTTGTTGGTTGTTCTAGTGTTGAGGCCAAGTATCGTGCCATGACTCATACCGCCTCTAAGATGTTATGGGTTCACTCTCTTCCACCGGATTTTGGTATTTCTGTTCCCATTCCTATACGTATGTGTTGTGATAATCAAGTTGTTATCGTTATTGCAATAATCCCATGTTTAATGAGTGTACCAAACGTATTGCAGTTGATTGTCATTTTATTCAAGATCTCTCACTGCGAAAGCAATTTGTGACTCCTTATGTTCGTTCTGAGGATTAATTGGGTGATATTCTCACTAAACCTTTGGCTCGATCTTCTTTTCACTGCTTATCTTTCAAGATGGGCATGTTTGATCTCTATGCTTCAGCTTAAGGAGGAGTGTTAGAATAGTTATATGTTCTTCTGTTATTATTTTCTTAAGTCAAAGGCACTATGGTCATATTGTAATTAGGTTTTTTTATACATATGTTTTATTGGTGTAAAGTTATTCGATAACTCTAAAACCATTTAGTTACAATATATCTTTTCCTCTTCTTTATTTCTTCCTTTCTAAACCTAACCCTAATTCTGTACATTTTACATTCTGACTTTGCCAAATGGATGGGTGTTCTACATACATACTACTTTCTTATGGGTTTAAAATCTGAATTCGAGTCTCTTCAAATTCAAATTTTAAATACGTCTCATGTGCCGTCGTTAGATGAGGCATTTGCGATCCTTGATAGCAAGGAGTGTCGTTGCCAATTGGTCATATCATCCCCATCTTTAGTCCCAGACTCTTCCACTAATTAGATGGCTCTCGTTGCTCATTCTGCCTCACATTCTCTGGATTGGAAAGGTTATTTGTCGTCATTGTGGCAAGGCTGAGAATATTGAAGCCCATTTTTTCAAGCTTCATCCATAATTGAAGCAACGTTTTACTCATAATCATTCCTCTTATACTACCATTATTACTGATGCTACTAGACTGACCGTCCCACTTAGCTCACCGGACTATCTTTAGCTTCAGTCCTAGATTAGCCAACTTCAAGATCAACTTAGCTCAGTCACGATTCACTCATTTGGCCTATCTACTTCCACTACTACATAGGCCATAGGTACTTCTGCTACCTTGCATGTTCGGTTAACCCCAACTTGGGTTCTAGATTCTGGAGACAATGATCATATGAATGGTGAGCTGTCTATTTTTTTCTTTGTTGTTAGAATCATACGATTCGAGATTCTAATCATACGATTCAGTTCGATACATATGGAAATCGATTCAAACATGTTGGTGGAATTGCAAATGGCACAGAATCACATACGAATCACACAATTCGCAATACAAATTGGTAAATCGCATGATTCAAGATCGTCATGGATTAACCCAAATTTCTCGGACTCAAATGAGCAAAAATCAATTTTTGGCCCAAAATTTTTTTTTTTCCTGCTTTTTGGCTTTTTCTCATTAGATGACGGGTCAACTGGTCTTATAAGACCAAACAACAATCCAACAAACCTAACCTATTGTCTCTATTCACTCCTAAAAGGCAAAACCCTAAAAAAACTATTATTTTCCCCTTCTCTCTATTCCGATGCAGTGCTCTGTCACTATTTGGTAGCCTATCTACTGCCCAAATATGCTTCGGTGGTCCTTCTTGGTCTTCAACTTGCAAAACTTTATTAAAGTGTGTCCTCTTGGGTCTTCAACTTTGAGCTACTAACAGACAAACCTCATAGGTATTATAAAATGCTATATTGACTTTAAACTTTTCCATTACTTTATTGTTGTAACGCCCCGAAATAATCCGACATGGACTACACACTTCCAAATAATATATTAACCAAATCCCATTACATAAGATCAATGTTTTACAAAAATAATCTCACATGCGGTTATACATTCATTGGTAAAACTAATACATGAATCTATAGCATGTAAAATCATCAAATCAAAACGAATAAGGCCCTCAAGGGCTCACAAGTTCCAAGGCAATAGCCCGGCTACACAAAATGGTCTCTCGGACCCATACACATTAGCCCTTGGCTTTACAAAAATTTACACAAAATATAAGAGCAAGCACTCTTCACGATCACATCCACACCCTCAACTCAGCGGGATCACCACATCTTTACCTGCACCAAATCCCATAGGGGTGAGCATAAAGCCCAGTAGAGAAATTCTCACAAAGTATATACAGTTATGCTCTTTCCTCAACATAAAGAAAAAGACGTAAATGCAATGCCATGCCAAGGTTAATAAATGAGGGAAAATATTCATTTCAATGTACTATTTCAAATCACCATGTTCTCAGTGTTATCATGTACTCTCATCAATTTCAAACTTCCATTATTAATTCAATAGGGGCAGTAAATACGACATGGTAATCCCTAGGTTGGTGTCTGCAAGTAAGCTCTACAAGCACTACCAAACTGTCATTTTTACGAGTGCTAACCGGAAGGCTCGACACCTATCCGCGCGGTTTTCTGGTCTTTCACCATGAACACACAGGCCAACTTGTCAAACTCAACTACACCCCCTATCCGGACTTGCCACGTATTTACCCCATTCACATTACCATAGTTCTCATTCCAACATGAATCTTTACCAATTAAACATTTTCAAACTCATTTCAAGATGTGCAAATATGCTAATGGTTTAATTGAGATCATGATGCAATATATATATATAACATCTCATAACATTTCTCCATTTCAAACCACTCTACAACAATATCAACAATCACAATTCCCACTTCCATTCCTCATTATTCTTTCACAAGGTAACCATAACGCATTTAATACATAGCTAGAAGCTTTCACTTCACAATTATACATATCATCAATCGTTTATCAATAGTGTTTAATACGGTTTCCCCACTTTTGAAAATCACACAATGAAATTTCTACACATTCATCTTTTTATCAAAGAAAGTAAAAAATTTCCATGAAATTTCCATGTTTTCCAAAAATCCCTAATTCCTAGGGTTTTCATCAAAATCCAACATCCTCCCATTTCATGATGAAACCCAAATCAAACCATGTATTTTTCTTAACTTTAACAAAGACAATCCCATGGATAAGAAGAAGATTGGGATTTAAACCCCTTTTTCAAAACAAAAACCCCCTTTTCTCTCCCTTCATTTAGTGCAAGATTTGAAATCACACAACAACATTATGGAAGCTTTAAAATCAACATTTAGGAAGCAAAACTTGTATATATAACTCTAGAATTCCCTACCTCAAAGTGTTGATGATGAAAGAGATGGAAACCCTAGCTTCAAGATGGAGAAATCTTCAATTTCTCCTTCACCAAGAGAAGCCCAAGCTTGATCTTTAAGATTAGAGGAAGATGATGATGATTTAGACCCAAGGATTTGTAAAGAAATCAAGGTGTTTAAGTGTTTTGGTTAGAGTTTCTAGAGAGAAGAAGGGGAGAAAATGATCTTTAGAGTGAGAGAGTAAAGCCCTAAAGTGAGATACAACTCGGCCAAAATGATACAAAAAGCAGATTTTCGGACCCAGGCCGACCGCACATGCGGCGCCCATTCTCGCACGTACGGAGTGCCCCTCCCGCACGTGCGGCATTCACCCCCGCACGTTCGAGGATTCTCTCCCGCACCTCACCCGCTCGTGCATATTTTCCAGTATTCAGGCCCATCAAAACCCCTGAATTCCGCACGTGCGGCTTGGCCTCCCGCACGTGCTGCCTTGGGCCCCCGCATGTACGGCCCCTAGTTTCCAGCCCAGAATTTTCCCGCCTCGCTCCCGGGCATTCTAGATGTGGGCATGCACCCTTCGAAACAAGAGATATTTGAATACCCAAACAAGACAAAACAATAACTATCATTTAGACAGCCATAACCGAAAGTGCTAGATCCAACGAAGGTAAAAAGGAGGACGCAGTGAAAGAAGGTGTGGAGAAAAGAAAGAAAAAGAAAGGAAAAGACCCGGTCATCACAATTGTTGTGTATTGTAGTATTGAATCTGCTGCTTGTTGGGTTTTTGGTCTTATAAATCAATATTTTGCTTTCTTTGGTGAATAAGAAAAATATGAAAAGAAAAAATAAACATGGGACACAGGATCTAACATACGACCATTGTACCCGTGTCAAATATGACAATAGCATATGCATTTGAGATGTAATTATTGTGGAAAAGATTATTGGGGTGGGGTTATTCGTTTGAAAAATCATTTAGTTGAAACTCATGATAATGTTGGTGGTTGTAGTCAAGTTTCTAAAGATATTATGAATATGTTTTCACAACTGTTAAGTGAAAAAACAAAGACAATGTTATAGATGTTGATTGTTTTGAAGAAAAAAATGTTGAGGGGAAAAGTAAGGGTGTCACAAATGGGAGGGCAAAGCAACAAACTTTGAATCAAATAGTAAAATAAAGGGAGCCCGTGATTAGAGATATTTGTAGAGTCATTTATGGACATGCATTGGCTTTTAATTTAGTGAAAAGCCCTCTATTTTAAAAAGATGTTGAAGTCAGTTGGCGAGTATGGTTCGGGATTAAAACCACCTAGTTGTCGAAGTGAGAGTATCTTTTTTGAAAAAAAGAAGTTGATCATGTGAAAGGAAGTTTGGAAGTGTATAGGAAGGAATGGAAGAAGATGGGTTGCACTATAATGTCCGATGGATAGACCGATGAAAAGTCTCGCTCTCTTACTAATTTCCTTGTTTATAGTCCAAGTGGAACGGTGTTTATTAAATCAATAGACACCTCTGGTGCAATTAAAAATTCTATGAAATTATTTGAGATGGTTGATGGTATTGTGAATGAAATTTGGGAAGAAAATGTGGTTCAAGTGATAACTGATAGTGCATCGGCCTATGTGGGTGTCGGTAGATTATTGGAAAAGAAGAGGACTAAATTGTTTTGGCCTCCATGTATAGCACATTACCTTGACTTAATGTTAAGTGACATAGGTGAGTTGATGCTTTTCAAAGATGCAACAATTAAAGCCAAGGAAATTGCTGTGTACATTCATAGGCATGCTTGGGTGCTTGATTTGTTCAAAAAATTTGCAAAGAATAAGGAGTTGACAAGGCCCACAGTTACTAGATTTTCCATTGCCTTCCTTACTTTTAAAAGTTTCCAAGATAGAAAGCTCCAACGTAGAGCTATGTTTGCATCGGAAGAGTGGGCTAGAAGCACCTATTCTACATCTGTTAATGCAAAAAAAGGCACAAGGAGCAATCTTGAGAGATGCTAGATTTTGGAAAGCAATCAAGTATTGCTTGAAGTGTGTGCTCCCTTTAGTGAAAATTTTGAGGCTTGTGGATGGTGATGCAAAGCTAGCAATGGGATTCATTTATGAAGCTATGGATAGAGCGAATGAAGAAATCGCTTCAAACTTGAACCATGTAAGGGGTAAATATAAGTGCATTTGGGAAATTATTGATACTAGATGGGATTTACAACTCCATAGGCCGTTTCATGTGGCGGCATATTACCTTAATCCCATGTAAGTTTTTGACTCTTTTTGTTTAATTATTTGTGTGACTTGTATACAAAATCTATAATGAAATTTAATTTATTTATGAAGTTATCTTTCTTTCTAGGTTTCATTATCAATAAAACTTCACTACGGATATGGAGGTGAAAATTGGTTTATTTAAAACCATTGAGAGGATTTATCTAGATATAGGATAAAGTGAACGTTGATGAGGGATTAGAAAAGATCAAGAAAGCCAAGGGTATGTTTGATATGAGCATGGCCATCTTGACAAGCAAAAAGAAGCAACCTGGTAAATTTTGATTATGAAATTGTATATTCACAATTTCACAACAATTTATTCTCTAACATCTCTTTATCATTTTATTATAGCTCTATGGTGGGAAAGCTATGGAGAAGAGTGCAAAAAGCTTTAAAAGCTAGCTATTAGAGTGCTAAGCCTTACTTGTAGTGCCACCAAGTGTGAGAGAAATTGGAGCACTTTTGATCATGTGCACTCCAAGAAAAGAAACTGGTTGGAGCAACAACGGTTGAATGCTTTGGTTTTTGTGAAGTATAACATTCAACCTAAGTTGAGGCAAATTAAGAGACAAGAAAGGGGTGAGACTTATGATCTTATTTATTTATCGGATATGGAATCCGATGATCAATGGATTACCAAGAAAGAGGATCCATGTCTACTTGAAGATCATTCATGGATGGACATCCAAGAGTGCTTTGAAGATGATGAAGGAGCAACAAGTAGCAAAAAGAGAAAAAGAGGTATAATTCTATATTTGAAATAAGTTAATTTCAAAGATTTAGTTTCTATGTTTTCACCTTTCGTTGCTCATTCATAACCTTTTTTATTTTTAATGTAGGACCAAGAAGTTTAAATGCTGATATATCAAAAAGAAAAATATTTGAAAATGATGATGAAATTGAATTGATTGAAGGTGGAGAAGAGGAAGAGAAAGAAGAGTTTGATGAAGTAACTATGGTAGATGATGATGAACAGGATGACTCTGATATTGACCTTGGAGATGATGAAGATTGACTAATGAAGAAATGAAGGCTCTTTGGAATTTTTAAATTTGTCTAATCTAACTTTTGTTTTTGTATGGTCTCTTTTTGACACAAGTTACAAGTATATATTAGAGT
This sequence comes from Camellia granthamiana, assembly GCA_036172215.1. Lineage (NCBI taxonomy): Eukaryota > Viridiplantae > Streptophyta > Magnoliopsida > Ericales > Theaceae > Camellia > Camellia granthamiana. Next base: position 84,540,157 of record CM069916.1, on the reverse strand, counting down.
TTTGAAAAGTTTTGAAAAGTTTAGAACTTATGAAGTTGTGAACCTTATTCATGATCATATATTCATAGAATCATATTATAATGAATGTGGATTTCCATGCATATATGATGTGATGTGGATTTACACAAATTAGATCATAAATGCATAAATATAATATAGGATCATAGATCACGGTGGGGTTTGGACCCACATCTCTTGCCATAGAAGCGTCTTACCTATTTAGACCACGTGATCATCATGTAAAATAACATTTTCATTAATTTAAGTCTAAATATTTCATGTTTATAATATCTAAGTGTATAAATATGTTTTTCTATGTAATTTAGAAAAAATGACTGAATATTTACGATTCACGATTCAATTTGATTCATGATTCGGTACATGGCCATTTCGATTCCCTGATTTGAATCCTGATTTAATAACTATGATTTTTTCTAGTTCGGTCCATAATGTTACCCAATCTGTATGTCTAGCCGATGGGTCTACTTACCATGTTCATCATAAGGGTGATGCGTCTTTATCTTCTACTATCACTCTTAATTACGTTCTTTATATTCCTAATTTTGCTTATAATTTATTGTCAGTTAGTCGTATTGCCAAATCCTTTCATCGTGCTTTCATTTTTTACCTACTTATTGTTTATTACATGACCTAAGTTGAAAGAGGATTTTTTGCAGGGATTATGAGCATGACGAACTTTACTACTTCAGAGAGTCACCACCTTTTTCACCATATATTTCAAGTTTAGCCTTTGTTTTCCCTAAGTCAGTATCTTATATTTTTTTCTTTTCAAACTTTAGAGTTGTGGCATGCTTGCCTCGGACATGTCAATTTTCAATACTTATGTTTATTATTTCCCTCATTAAATAAAGCTTGCGAGCATCATAATTTTTACTGTGTGGTTTGTGAATTCTCTAAGCATACTCGTTCTTTGCTTCGTTTTCGGTGTTAATTTGGTTCGTTATTTTGGATCTTCTACAACTCTGGTTCTAAAGATTTTTGTTCATCTATTTAGTGAGGTCTTTCCTCTTGTTTATTTGTGATTATTTAGAATTCACCTAAGGGTGGTTTTGTGAGACCATTAGTGTCTCGTTTGTAATCATTTGGAACTTATTTGGTTGATAGTGGAATCGGATTTCGATCCCGTGGACGTACCTCACATTGAGGGAACCACGTAAAATTCTTGTGTCGCCTTTGATTTAATTGTTTCGCATTAGTTTTTATTCCCATTGATTGATTTACTTGTGGGAATCATCGATTTTCCCTAACAACTGGTATAAGAGCTTACGGTTTATTTGGATCTATTTATTTGTGTAAATCAATGGAGGGGAATGTGGGTCGTATGTCTAGCTTCAATGGAAGCAATTGGGTAACTTGGAAAACTAAAATGGAGAATCTATTATTTTGTAAAGACTTGTATGGACCCATTGAGGGTGATAGTGACAAATCAAAATATGGTTCTTTTTCAAAGAAAGACATTGAGTGCTATTATTGCCATGAGAAAGGGCGCATGAAGCGGGAATGCCGAAAGCTCAAGAATAAGGAGAAAAGGCGTGACAAAAGTGTGGATAAGAAGCAAGAAGACACAACGGCAGTTACTACCGATGATCTCATGGTCGTTTGTGAAGATGATTGTATCAATTTTGTGGGCCAAGAGAACAGTTGGGTGATTGATTCTGGTGCTTCTTTTCATGTGACTTCTCGAGTTGATTTCTTCACTACCTACACTGCAGGAGATTATGGTTCTGTTCGAATGGGTAATGAAGGTTTGTCCAAGATTATCGACATGGGTGATGTTTGCTTGGAAACAAATTTGGGCTGCAAATTGTTGCTTAAAGATGTGAGGCATGTTCCCGACATTCGCCTCAATTTGATCTCTACTGGGAAGTTAGATGATGAAGGCTTCAACAACAAATTTGGTGAGGGAATATGGAAGCTCACAAAAGGTTCTTTGGTGGTGGCTAAGTGCAAGAAGACTCATACACTTTATTTGATGCAAGGAAATATTTGTAAAGGTGCTGTCAATGCACTTGAAGATGATACTTCTACTGAATTGTGGCACAGGCGACTTGGGCACATGAGTGAAAAGGGGCTACAAGTTTTGTTCAAGAAAGAGCTTCTACCCGGTTTGAAAGGTACACATCTTAAAACTTGTGTTCATTGTTTGGCGGGTAAACAACATAGAGTTTCTTTTCATAAAAATGTTGCTTCTAGAAAAGAAAATATTTTGGAGTTGATTCATTCGGATGTTTGTGGTCCTTTAAAAGTTAGAACACATGGTGGTGCACTTTATTTTGTTACTTTCATTGATGATTATTCAAGGAAAGTTTGGGCTTTTCTACTAAAAACTAAAGATCAAGTTCTAGAAGTATTTAAGCATTTTCAAGCCATGGTTGAAAGAGAAACATGACAGAAATTGAAGTGCATCCGATCAGACAATGGTGGTGAATACATTGGGCCATTTGATGAGTATTGTCGCAGCCAAGGTATTCGGCACCAAAAGACAGTGAAGAAGACTCCTCAACAAAATGGCGTTGCCGAGAGGATGAACCGCACCATTGTAGAAAGAACAAGGTGTTTGCTTTCACAAGCTAAATTGCCAAGATCCTTTTGGGGTGAGGCAATGAGTACAGCGGTTGACGTGATCAATTTGTCTCCTTGCTATCCTTTGAATGGTGATGTTTCTGAAAGAGTTTGGACTGGCAAAGATGTATCTTATGAGCACTTGAGAGTGTTTGGTTGCCGAGCTTTTGTTCACATTCCAAAGGATGAGAGGTCCAAGCTTGATAGTAAGTCAAGACAATGTATTTTTCTTGGCTATAGGCGTGATGAATTCGGGTATAGATTATGGGATCCGGTCGACAAGAAAGTCATTTGAAGCCGTGATGTTGTGTTTCTTGAAGACCAAACAATTGAAGACTTTGGTAAAGGTGATCAACCGGAGCCAAAAACTAGTGATCTCATTGACATGGATCCATCTCCTTCATCTTCAGTTGATGATGAAAATGGGGGAGATGTGCAGCCACCTATTGAAGATGTAGAGGATGATGCTAATCTTAATGAAGTTGAGCCAGAAATTGAGAAAGAGCATCCAACTCAAGAACCGCCACCACAACTTGAGTTGAGAAAATCTACAAGGGACCGACAACCTTTAAAAAAGTATCCTCCCAATGAATTTGTGTTGATTTCCGATCAAGGGGAGCCCGAGAGTTACCAAGAAGCAATTGAGCATGCAAAGAAAGGTGATTGGAAAAAGGCCATGGACGAGAAGATGAATTCCTTGCTTGAAAACCATACTTATGATTTAGTGAAGTTGCCTAAAGGGAGGAAAATTCTGAAAAATAAGTGGGTTTTCAAATTGAAGAATGATGGCAAGAATCTGAGGTACAAGGCACGTCTTGTTGTGAAAGGCTTTGGGCAAAAGAAAGGTATTGACTTTGATGAGATTTTTTCGCCGGTTGTGAAGATGTCTTCTATTCGGGTTGTACTTGGCATGGCTGCAAGTATAAAACGTGAAGTTGAACAACTTGATGTGAAGACCGCATTTCTTCATGGTGATCTTGAAGAAGAAATTTACATGGAGCAACCAGAAGGTTTTGTGGAGAAAGGGAAAGAGAAATTTGTTTGCAAATTGAAGAAAAGTTTGTATGGCCTCAAGCAAGCCCCGCGGCAATGGTACAAAAAATTTGACTCTTTCATGATGAATAATGGTTTTTCTAAAACCACTTCGGACCATTGTGTGTTTGTAAAAAATTTTCCGGATGGTAAATTTATTATTCTTTTGCTTTATGTTGATGACATGCTAATTGTGGGTCAAAATTCTACCATGATAAACAGGTTGAAGTTAGAGTTGAGTAAATCTTTTGCTATGAAAGATTTGGGGCTGGCAAAGCAAATACTTGGTATGAAAATTGTTCGTGATCGCAAAGAGGGACTGATTTGGTTGTCTCAAGAAAGCTACATTGAGAAAGTTCTTGAGAGGTTCAACATGGATAAAGCAAAGCCGGTTGGTTGTCCACTTGCGGGTCATTTCAAACTTAGTTCGAATCAATGTCCTACAAGTGAAAAAGACAAAGAAGAGATGTTGAAAGTTCTTTATGCTTCAGCAGTTGGTTCTTTGATGTACGCCATGGTTTGTACAAGGCCGGATATTGCTCACGCCGTTGGTGTGGTGAGTCGGTTTCTCTCTAATCCCGGTAAAGAACATTGGGCAGCGGTAAAATGGATTCTAAGATATCTTCGAGGGACTTCGAAGGTGTGTTTGTATTTTGGGGATGGTAAGCCGATGCTTGATGGGTTCACAGATTCTGACATGGCTGGTGATGTTGATTCTAGGAAATCTACTTCGGGATATTTGATGACTTTTGCAGGGGGAGCTGTGGCATGGCAATCTAAATTACAAAAATGTGTTGCTCTCTCAACTACCGAAGCTGAATTTATTGCCATTACAGAAGCTTGCAAAGAAGAGTTATGGTTGAAGAAATTTCTGCAAGAGTTGGGTTTGAAGCAAGAAAAGTATGTGCTTTATGGTGATAGTCAAAGTGCTATTCACTTGAGCAAAAATTCTACTTTTCATTTGAGATTGAAACACATTGATGTGAGATACCATTGGATTCGTGATGTGTTAGATTCGAAATTGTTGCAACTCGAAAAGGTTCACACAGATGATAATATTTCAGATATGTTGACTAAGACTTTGTCGAGGGACAAACATTTAAAGTGTCGAACTTTGGCGGGTATGGTTGATGTCTCCACCTAAGTCGGTAGGGGGAGAATTGTTGGGTATACCTCCTTATTGGAGTGTGGGACCCAATTGGTTTTGAAAAAAGAGTTTAATTTGGTTTAGTATTAATTATAATATATTTTTATATATTATATTTAATTTGTGGAGACCCAATCCAATTTGGAAACAACTAAGGTTTAATAATAAACCCTAGAGCTTCTAGTATGTTTGATTTGATCCATTATGACATGCGGGGCCCTTCTCTTGTTACTTCATTTTTTTCTGGGCGTCATTACTATTTGACATTTATTGATGATTATTCATTGTGTACATGGGTTTATTTACTTAAAAAGAAATATGATATTTTTGTTTTATTTACACTATTTCTTCAAATGATTAAAATCCATATTCACAAATTTGTCCACACTATTAGCTCTGGTAATGGTGGGGAATACATTCCTGATGCTTTTTATTCCTACATTAATCAGCTTAGTATTCTACAACAATTCACCTATGCCTACACCCCTGAGCAAAATGGGGTTGTTGAAAGAAAGATTGTCACGTCATGTCTATTGTCCATTAGGGCATGCATGTTCCCAAATCCTATTGGCACACAACTATTCTTATTTTTGTGTATCTCATTTATTGAACTCCAAGCTGAGTTTTGGAGGGTTTGGCTCCTTTATAGGTTAAACCCGATTGCAATTTATTTTATATCTTGCCTTGTGTGTTTGGTTGCACTTGTTTTGTCCAAAATCACAACTCTTCCAGTACTAAGTTAGATGATAAAGCTATTTGGTGCATATTTGTGGGGCTACTCTGCCCTTTCCAAGGGTTATCGATGTAATGACCTGGTTGGTCGCCCTTTTTAGCATTCTGTGGATGTTATTTTTTGTGAAACTCTTTCTTTTTTTGGCACTAACTCTCTTATGCAGGGCTCTCCTTCCTCTAATTTGGTTAGTGAAATGTCTTCCTCTGTCTATCCTATTTCTATTTTTGACTTAGCCACTTTGAGTTCCCCTTTAGCCATGTCACCTGTCGGGTCTTCTACCCCTCTCATTTCTCCCTTCCAAACTTATTCTTGACGTCCACATGGTTCGTCCCCTCCAATTTCCCCTTTGTCTTCAGATTCAGGTAATGTTTTTCCCTTAGTTAATGCTTCTCGACCTCCTCGATATCCCCTTCGTACTCGTCTTGTCCTTGATCATTATGGTTGGCTAAAAAGAGAGGGAAGGAAATAAGAGGCAAGGGGGTTGAGAATAGGAGTGTTCAACTTGAGATGGTTAAGAGAGAGGAGAAAAAAAAATGAAGGGTTAAGATAGAGAGAGACAAGAAAGTCAGAGAGAAGGGTTGAAATGGAAAGACGAGGGAACGAATGGGTGAGAGAGAGAGAGAGTGAGAGATGAAGGGACGAAGCTGAGACATAAGGCTTGAAGGATCTGGGGATCCTGTTATGCCTGCAAGCTATTGTGCTCTCTTGTGGAGTGTTTATAGCGGTCCCGGGTTTACCCCTTGTTGTATAGCGATCCAGACATGTGTCCGTGGATGTTGATAGTTGAGTATTGTCTTGTTTACATCCTTTCTTGCTTTGTACTTGAGTTATAGGATATGTTGGGCAGGTTTGTTACAGGTTGGTTGAGCTTAGGAACCAAGTCTAGTTGCCCAGGTTTTGGCCGGTCCGCTCGAGCGGAGATGTTTACGCTCGAGCGGAGAGGTTGTTGTTGCTTGTACGCTCGAGCGGGGATTTTGGCGCTCGAGCGGAGAATGCACCCATCCAGTATTTCGTGCACCTGCAAAACTTCTGCAAGTGTGGTTTCTACGCTCGAGCGGGTTTGGTGCGCTCGAGCTGGTTGCGCTCGAGCGTGGATGTTGAGCTCGAGCGGACAGTGTGTTTTTGGTGAGAGTTCTAGGAGGGGGAGTCCTGCGCTCGAGCGGGCTGGAATCTACGCTCGAGCGGACGAACTTTGTGTCTGTATCTTGGCGCTCGAGCGGACAATGTTGCGCTCGAGCGGACCATGTTTTATGTGTCTTTACGCTCGAGCGGAGTGTCTTACGCTCGAGCGGACCTGTCGTATAACTGAGTGGGACTGGGCATTTTAAATCACTTTTTGACTTATCTTCTCTCTCCTACTTTACCAAAACGCCATTTTCAGAGCTTCTCACTCCAAAACCTTAACTTCTCTCTAAGTATTGATCTAGCTAGGGTGTTTTGCTCACCTTTGGTCTTCACAAAAAGGGTGTTGATCGTCGAGGGCGTCTTTTTGATCCGAATAGTTTGGTGTTTGGAGCATTTTGGTTTTGGGTCCTTCTCCTTTGGAGCTCATCCTTTGAGGTAGGGATATCCTACTCCTCTTTATGAGTTTTGTCTTTACATTTTAGCATTTTGATATGTTGGAAGTTGTTGTGTAATTTTGGGAAACTTTGGGCCATTGTGTAATTTTACAAAAGTTGGGGGTTTTCATCTATGATAAACCTAGAAGCATGTTTGGTATAGAAACATGGAATAATGTTGAAACATTAAGGAAGTTGGAACCTAAGGGTTGTGATGTTAATTATGGAGAATGCCCTAATTGCATTGATTAATTAATTTGGATAATTAATTGTATTGATTTGTGATGTATATAATTGTTGTTTATATGCATTGTGTTGTGTTGGAGGAGATAGGGGATGTACTCCACGGTTTAGGGGAAGATAGGGGATGGACCTCTAAACCGGATGTTGTTGGGAGGAGATAGGGGATGAACTCCGTAGATAGAGCTTGTATGCTTATCTAGAAGTGTATTGACAGAGCGTATATGCTTGTCGTTGGAAGTATTGATATAACTGTTATGTTTATCTTTGATGAAGTGAAAAGTGTTGGCATGAGTGTTTGTCTCATGTGTGATGTTTGGCCAGGTTCTGAGCCAAGGTTATGAAATGGCAAGTAAAAGGAATGAAAATGGAAACGAAAGGAAATATAGACTTAAGTGTCTTGGAATTGTATTATGTTATGAATGGATGTAAAAGTGTTGACCATCTATCAACTGTTAATCTTTTAGTCATTATTCATAATTGGTTTAGTATATTTCTACTGGGCTGTGGCTCACCCTATATGGGAACATCATTTTCAGGTACAGGTAGCATGCCACCCCCAAGGACTTAGTTGGGAGGCTAGTGGCGGACAGGCTTTTTGGGTTGTCTCTCCTTTTGTTGTATTACATGTAAATTCAAGCCGAGGGCTTTATGTGTAAATGAGTTAGCACTCTACTTTTGTGTAACCAAGTGTTAACTTGGAAAGCTGTAAGCCCTTAGGGCATTTGCTTTTGTTGTTAACATGTGATACTTTTTGTAATAAAACTCTGGTGAATGGAAGGATGTGGACCTTTTATATATCATAGCATGTCTATATTGTTGGGATTAATGTTATTATTTTTTTGAGGGCGTTACAACTTGGTATCAGAGCGTACCGGGTTCGAATACTTTGGATACGTGGGAAGTGATTAGGATCACAATGGGTTTGTCTCGCTTGTTAGAGACTTAGACATAATATTATATGCTTATGTGATAACATGCTGATGTGATTATTTGGGTATGGGATTTAATTTCTAGGATGTTGATTGGATCTTTGGGTTTCTGGGAGTCTTGTTGGAAAAGCACTTGATCAATGCTGTTTCTAACCGGTACTCTAGTAACGCCTTGGGACTATCATTATCCGGAAATGAAATTCGTAAGTGCTTATGTGTTTATGTGCTTACGTGGAATGAATTACAGTTGTCCATGCATTAGGACGTGAGTGTTTAGTTTTGGCACGTTTATGAATGTGCTAACGTCCTGTGTTACCTTTATTAGGATGTCAGGACGAGCAAGAGGTGGTAGGCGTGGTAGGCCTAGGAGGCAGGAGGTACCATTACCGGAAGAGATTCCGGCAGTTCAGGAGGGGGTTGGTCAGGCCAATGTAGCCGAACCAGCGGGTCAGCAGGCCATGAGTGCCTTGGCCCAGGAGATAGCAGGAGCTTTGGGTATCCTCAGAGTAGGGAATCAGGCAGCTGAGGCAGGGCCTTCCTTCTTGAAAAGGGAGTTCTTCCGGTCTAACCCGGAGGAGTTTGTTGGGGATCCTAAGGAGCCACTGAAGGTAGACGAGTGGCTAGAACAAATGAGTAAAACGTTCGAGATGCTAGGCATTGAGGACGGAGCATTGAAAGTGACCTTGGCATCCTTCCAGCTGAAGGGAGATGCGGGTCAATGGTGGAAGTATGAGAAAGCTCGTGTTGGTGGTACTTGGGAGGCGTTTGTGAATGCTTTCCAGGAGAGGTTTTTATCCGCTGTGGCTAGAGAGAGGCTGAGGGATCAGTTTAGCCGGCTTAAGCAGGAGGGTTTGTCTGTGGCCGAGTTTGAGGCTACATTTACTAGCTTGTCCAGGTTTGCACCTGAACTTGTGGCGACAGAGGAGCGCCGTTGCTACGAGTTTGAGCGGAAGTTGAGATGGGATCTCAAGTTGAAAGTTGGTGGACCCTACATTCGAGAGTACAGGCATTTGGTGGATGCTGCAGCTCATATGGAGCTGATGATGCAGGAGGGAGAAGAGGAGAAACATGGAGGCTCCAAGAGGGGCCAAGAGGGACAGGGTGATGGTAGGAGGCAGAGGGGTTATAACCCTCAGCCGTCCCAGGGTGGTTTGGCCAGGTCGACTTTCCCAGTACCGAGTGCAGGCTCCGGGAGGGGCAATCAGGGAGAGTTCACCTGTTTCAAGTGTGGCCAGCCGGGTCACAAAGCTTCAGTTTGCCCGCAGAAGGGCGGGGGTCAGAGAGCTGCTTCTTCGTCAGCTAGACCGCAGAGTCAGAGTTCGGGCAGGGGGCAACCCTTGTCTTGTTATCAGTGTGGACAGCCTGGGCACATGAAAAGGTTTTGCCCACGGTTGAGTGCCACTTCAGGAGCGTCTGGTTCTAGACAGACGCATGGATTTCAGCCAGCTCAATCTGTGCAGGCCTCGAGGGCCAATCCGGGGGCTTCGTCGTCCCAGTCAGTGCAGCAATCCTATGCTCCGAGAGGCGAGCAGGTGGATCAGGGGCCTACAGGGCGCGTGTATGCTGTTACCGCGCAGGACCTAGTACCGGCTCCATCAGTAGTGAGAGGTACCTTTCTATTTTGCAATTCGGTTGCTAGTGTGTTGATTGATACGGGTGCGTCTCATTCTTTTGTATCTGCTGCATTCGCATCTGTGTTGGAATTGGAGTTAGCATTGTTGGCATCTCCTATTTGTGTAGTGTCACCTATTGGGGGTGAGTTGGTTTTGAAACACGGATGTAGAGGTTGTGATATAGAGGTGGATGATCATAGGCTTCCGTTTCCTTTTGTAGTCATGCCCATGAAGGGCTTTGATGTTATTTTAGGTATGGACTGGTTATCGTCATACCGAGCTGTTATTGACTGCTACCGCCAGAGGGTTACTTGTTGTACCGTGAGCGGGGAGTGTTTCCATTTCTTGGGAGACCGGGTTGGTAGTATTGTGCCACCGGGGTATGGTCCACGAGGGCGGAATGAGCTTAGTGGTCTACTTGCTAGCTTTGAGAGTGGTGAGTGTGATGAGATCCAGATTGTGTTGCCAAGAGTAGTTTGTGAGTACTCGGATGTTTTTCCCGAGGACCTTGTTGATTTGCCACCTCACCGAGAGATTGAGTTCTCTATCGATTTAGTGCCCGGCACGGCGCCGATTTCTATGGCACCTTACCGTTTTGCTCCAGCAGAGTTGGTTGAGTTGAAAGTTCAGCTCCAGGAATTGCTAGATAAGGGCTTTGTTCGCCCTAGTGTTTCACCGTGGGGAGCGCCGGCACTCTCTGCTAAGAAGAAAGATGGTGCCTTGAGATTGTGTATTGACTACCGGAAGTTGAATCGGGCTACGGTTAAGAATAAGTACCCTATGCCCCGTATAGATGATTTGTTTGACCAGTTGAAGGGTTCCCGTTGTTTCTCTAAGATAGATTTGAGATCGGGTTACCACCAGTTGAGGGTCAGGGAGGAGGATATTCCGAAGACGGCATTCCGTACGCGGTATGGCCATTATGAGTTTCTGGTAATGCCATTTGGGCTTACCAACGCACCGGCAGTCTTTATGGACTTGATGAACCGGATCTTCCGGGAATTCTTGGATCGTTTTGTAGTCGTCTTCGTGGACGACATTCTTATCTATTCACCTTCAGAGGAGGAGCACGAGGAACACTTGAGAGTGGTGCTTGAGTTGCTTAGAGCCCATAGGCTGTATGCCAAGTTTGGGAAGTGTGAGTTTTGGCTAAGAGAAGTCAAGTTCTTAGGCCATGTGGTTTCCGGGGAAGGGGTGTCTGTTGATACATCCAAGACTGAGGCAGTGCAAGATTGGGCACAGCCTAAGAGTGTGTTTGAGATCCGCAGTTTTCTGGGATTAGCTAGGTATTACCGCCGGTTTGTGAAGGATTTCTCCAGGTTAGCTTCACCGTTGACCAGATTGACTCGGAGGGGAGTCAGCTTTGTATGGAGTGAGACTTGTGAAAAGTCGTTCCAGGAGTTGAAAGTTAGACTGACCACCGCTCCGGTCTTGATTATTCCGGAGAGAGGGTTGGGTTATGCAGTCTATTGTGATGCCTCACGAGAGGGTTTGGGTTGTGTGTTGATGCAAGAGGGGAAAGTAGTAGCTTATGGCTCACGTCAGTTGAAAATTCACGAGAAGAATTACCCTACGCATGATCTAGAGTTAGCGGCTGTGATCTTTGCCTTGAAAATCTGGAGGCACTACCTTTATGGTGAGAGATTCGAGGTGTTCTCAGATCACAAGAGTCTGAAATATCTGTTTTCACAGAAAGACTTGAATTTGAGGCAGAGGAGATGGATGGAGTTTATTGAGGATTATGACTTTGAGTTGCACTATCACCCAGGGAAGGCCAATGTTGTGGCCGATGCCCTTAGCAGAAAATCCATTAGTGATGTAGCTTGTGTAGCCATCCGGGAGTGGGAGATGTTGGGGGCACTTGGCGAGTTTGATTTGCTTCTGGGCGAATCCGTTGAGGCTGCGGCCTTGTTTTCTGTTGTTGCACAGCCTACACTTGTGACTCGGGTGTTAGAGGCACAGAGAGGTGACCTTGAGGTAGAATCCCTCCGAGAGAGGATCTCCAGTGGGAAGGTTGAGAAGGGTTTGACGGTGTATCCCGACCTGAGTGTGAGATACCGAGACCGTTTGCTTGTACCGGAGTCTTGCCGAGAGGAAGTACTCCGAGAGTTTCATCATTCGCGCCTTGCGGTGCATCCGGGAGGTACTAAGATGTACCGGGATTTGGGTAGCCAGTTTTGGTGGCGGGGTATGAAGAGAGATGTGGCAGTTTTCGTGTCCAAGTGCCTTACTTGCCAGCAAGTGAAGGCCGAGCATCAGAGGCCAGCGGGTTTGTTACAACCCTTGCCTATTGCCGAGTGGAAGTGGGAGCATGTCACTATGGACTTCGTTGTAAGTCTTCCGAGGACTCAGCGGGGTAGTGATGCTATTTGGGTGGTTGTAGACCGGTTGACTAAGTCGGCGCACTTCATTCCTATGCGCGTGAGAGATTCAGTAGATCATCTTGCCGACTTGTATATTCGGGACATATTGAGGTTGCACGGGGTCCCAGTAACGATCGTCTCAGATAGAGATCCTCGTTTTACTGCTAGGTTGTGGCAGAGTTTGCAGAGTGCCTTGGGTACTAAGTTGACCTTTAGTACAGCTTATCATCCTCAGACTGACGGGCAGTCCGAGCGTACTATTCAGATCCTCGAGGATATGCTTCGGGGTTGTGTCCTTGATTTCAGTGGGACGTGGGAGAGGCACTTACCATTGGTAGAGTTTGCCTACAACAACAGTTTTCAGTCTAGTATCGGCATGGCACCGTTTGAGGCCTTGTATGGCCGACCCTGTAGGTCTCCAGTTTGTTGGGCCGAGGTGGGTGATACACCTTTGTTGGGTCCGGAGTTGGTTAAGGAAACGACGGAGAAAGTTGAGCTTATCCGTAGGAGGCTTGTTACAGCCCAGAGTCGTCAGAAATCTTATGCTGACCGTAGGAGAAAACCATTGGAGTTTGAGATGGGTGATCATGTGTTTCTGAAGATATCACCTAGACGGGGTTTGATGAGGTTTGGGAAGAGTGGGAAGTTATCCCCTCGGTTTATTGGTCCTTTTGAGATCCTTGAGAGGGTTGGCGAGGTTGCTTATCGTTTAGCTTTGCCGCCACAGTTATCCGGGGTTCATGACGTGTTTCATGTGAGTATGCTTCGGAAGTATGAGCCGGATCCATCACATGTGTTGGATTGGACCGACTTAGAGTTAGATGAGGATGCCTCGTACGAGGAGAGACCGGTTCGGGTCTTGGATAGGCGGGATCAAGTCCTGCGTGGCAAGACCATCCCTTTGGTTAAGGTTTTGTGGAAACATCACGGAGTGGAGGAGGCCACTTGGGAACGTGAGTTGGGAGTCCGCGAGAAATATCCGGACTTGTTTGTTGATGTGTAATCAAGTATTGCAATTGTGTAATTGTAATGAACTTTAAGAGCATTAAAAATGTCTTAAATTGAAAAAAAACATGGTGCATGTTTTGGCTAATGTAAATGTTGTAGAACTTGCCTTGTTATGGGAGTTGATTATAATATTGCATGTGTTGGCTATATTATAGAAATGGAATTGTATCATGATTATTGCTTATGATATGAATTGTGAACCATGTGTGTTGGAAATGGTTGAAACGAAAAGAGAATGCATGTCGAAATGTATATATTGTAGAATGCCTCTTGATAAGAGATGGAATGACCGGGAATGGGTCGAATTGTGGAATGTTGTGGTATAGCATTGTTTAAAAGAGAGGAAAACTTGCTTTTCAAAAACTTGTTCTAAATTTCGGGGACGAAATTCTTTAAGGGGGGGAGGTTATAGCGGTCCCGGGTTTACCCCTTGTTGTATAGCGATCCGGACATGTGTCCGTGGATGTTGATAGTTGAGTATTGTCTTGTTTACATCCTTTCTTGCTTTGTACTTGAGTTATAGGATGTGTTGGGCAGGTTTGTTACAGGTTGGTTGAGCTTAGGAACCAAGTCTAGTTGCCCAGGTTTTGGCCGGTCCGCTCGAGCGGAGATGTTTACGCTCGAGCGGAGAGGTTGTTGTTGCTTGTACGCTCGAGCGGGGATTTTGGCGCTCGAGCGGAGAATGCACCCATCCAGTATTTCGTGCACCTGCAAAACTTCTGCAAGTGTGGTTTCTACGCTCGAGCGGGTTTGGTGCGCTCGAGCTGGTTGCGCTCGAGCGTGGATGTTGAGCTCGAGCGGACAGTGTGTTTTTGGTGAGAGTTCTGGGAGGGGGAGTCCTGCGCTCGAGCGGGCTGGAATCTACGCTCGAGCGGACGAACTTTGTGTCTGTGTCTTGGCGCTCGAGCGGACAATGTTGCGCTCGAGCGGACCATGTTTTATGTGTCTTTACGCTCGAGCGGAGTGTCTTACGCTCGAGCGGACCTGTCGTATAACTGAGTAGGACTGGGCATTTTAAATCACTTTTTGACTTATCTTCTCTCTCCTACTTTACCAAAACGCCATTTTCAGAGCTTCTCACTCCAAAACCTTAACTTCTCTCTAAGTATTGATCTAGCTAGGGTGTTTTGCTCACCTTTGGTCTTCACAAAAAGGGTGTTGATCGTCGAGGGCGTCTTTTTGATCCGAATAGTTTGGTGTTTGGAGCATTTTGGTTTTGGGTCCTTCTCCTTTGGAGCTCATCCTTTGAGGTAGGGATATCCTACTCCTCTTTATGAGTTTTGTCTTTACATTTTAGCATTTTGATATGTTGGAAGTTGTTGTGTAATTTTGGGAAACTTTGGGCCATTGTGTAATTTTACAAAAGTTAGGGGTTTTCATCTATGATAAACCTAGAAGCATGTTTGGTATAGAAACATGGAATTAATGTTGAAACATTAAGGAAGTTGGAACCTAAGGGTTGTGATGTTAATTATGGAGAATGCCCTAATTGCATTGATTAATTAATTTGGATAATTAATTGTATTGATTTGTGATGTATATAATTGTTGTTTATATGCATTGTGTTGTGTTGGAGGAGATAGGGGATGTACTCCACGGTTTAGGGGAAGATAGGGGATGGACCTCTAAACCGGATGTTGTTGGGAGGAGATAGGGGATGAACTCCGTAGATAGAGCTTGTATGCTTATCTAGAAGTGTATTGACAGAGCGTATATGCTTGTCGTTGGAAGTATTGATATAACTGTTATGTTTATCTTTGATGAAGTGAAAAGTGTTGGCATGAGTGTTTGTCTCATGTGTGATGTTTGGCCAGGTTCTGAGCCAAGGTTATGAAATGGCAAGTAAAAGGAATGAAAATGGAAACGAAAGGAAATATAGACTTAAGTGTCTTGGAATTGTATTATGTTATGAATGGATGTAAAAGTGTTGACCATCTATCAACTGTTAATCTTTTAGTCATTATTCATAATTGGTTTAGTATATTTCTACTGGCTGTGGCTCACCCTATATGGGAACATCATTTTCAGGTACAGGTAGCATGCCACCCCCAAGGACTTAGTTGGGAGGCTAGTGGCGGACAGGCTTTTTGGGTTGTCTCTCCTTTTGTTGTATTACATGTAAATTCAAGCCGAGGGCTTTATGTGTAAATGAGTTAGCACTCTACTTTTGTGTAACCAAGTGTTAACTTGGAAAGCTGTAAGCCCTTAGGGCATTTGCTTTTGTTGTTAACATGTGATACTTTTTGTAATAAAACTCTGGTGAATGGAAGAATGTGGACCTTTTATATATCATAGCATGTCTATATTGTTGGGATTAATGTTATTATTTTTTTGAGGGCGTTACAGTGTTGTCTCAAATCTCTTTCGATAATTTAAACCGTTCATATTGTAGGGTTCGTCGAGTAGATCATCCATGCAAAAAAGTCAAGTTGATTGGATATCTACAGCCCTATTGTTTTTATAAAAATTAACGGTTAACAAAACTTTCATAAATTTTTAAAAACAATTAAGACTGAATCATGGGATTATGGATATCCGATTAACTTAATTTTTTATATAAATAATATTCTTGACGAACCTTAAAATATGAACAATTCAGATTATCGAAAAACATTCGGGACAAACTCCCACAAAAGGGCACAACAGGTTGTTGTGCCTTGAAGGTACAACAGTATCCCTAAGTCCAGGGTTGAAAGGAAAGAGGAGATATTAAAAGTTGAGGGAGAGAGAGAGAGAATAAAAATGTTATGATTATCCGATCAACTTAATTTATTTCATGAATCATACACACAGATAGTGCTACAAAATAAACAATTCGAATCGTTGAAATGAGACTCATGGTGGGTCTCAGTAGCTCCTTAATTATCTCAAGTTCAAGTTTAAATATGAGAGAAAATACTAATTTGTTTAATCTCACAGTCATAGCCCCCACTTCACGTAGCCCCCCTCATGTCACTTACCTCTCTCTTCTAACACCACTGTACCACCATGTGGAGGGGGGTTGTGGCCGCATAGTGGTTAGGTAGAGGATAGGTTGTGAATGGCTGGAGAAGTGGGTTTTATGGTTGGATGATGGCTGGGTTTTGGTTGGCTGAAAGATGAGCTGTAGTAAAGGAGCATGAAGTTGTTATTGCCGCAAAGCCATGGAATAAAGAAGGATGATAAAATAAAATAGGATTTGTGACGGTGAATTGTGTGAGATTTTTTAAAGTCAATTTACAACATACTTGGCAATAGCTGGGTTTTTGATAAATGAGACACACATAATCAATGTAACTGGTAGCATAATAAAGAGAGAAAATAAAAATCGTATATTATATATATATATTGAAATTGGACACAATTTTAACGATAAAATTATAATGTAATTAAATTATTTGATGATGTCAACAATTTTTATTATTTTTCTTTTATAATAAAGTAACATAAGAGGAAATTTGTAATAAAAAATTAAACCTCAAGGGAGGTTTCTGAAATTTCATTAAACTTCAAGGAAAGTCGGTGTAATTTAAACTTAAAATTCAAAAGAGGTTTTTGTCATTTTAGAAATCTCAGGAGAAGTTTCTATAATTTTATTAAACTTCAGGGGAGGTCAGTATAATTTACACAAGTTTAATTCATTAGTCATATAACTGAAAAATAATATTATTATCTATTTTACATTGAAATTCATATAACAACATAAAGGAGACAAAATGTAATTTATCCTCCAATAAATTATAAACTAAAACTTAATTTAATAATTCAAAATAAAAAAAAAAATAAAAAAATATATTGTTAGATTTATTTAATCTTCTCATTAAATACATCTTTTGTAATGCTTATATAAAAAATCCTTCAGTTAATAATATACCAAAATTAACTGATTTGTTTATGCACGTCTTTGCTCCTAACCAGACAAAATTCATTATACAGCCCATGTTTGAGATTAAAATTTGGACAATTTACCCGCATGTCCTTTCTGAAAAGTGTGTTCTATTTAATCTTAAATTTTTTTAGATAGATCCAAAAGTCTTGTCCTCATTTTTTTTCTCCTCTTTTTCTGCGCCTTACTTCTTCTCTCTTTTTCTTTCAAATTTTCGACAACCAGTGATCGGCAATGACGCCTTTGCTTTTACTATTTCTTTGATATATAGCCACCGACGACTGACAATCATCATCATTTGGGGTTCACCGGCAATTACCGAGTGTCGATTCTTTACTTTGCGCTCACTGACGGTGAAGAAGATGAGTTTTGGAAGAAGAAAATGAGTAAATCCACTCAAATCTTAAACTCTACAAAAATTGAAAAATAATATATGTTTTTTCCCATACTGTCTGTTATTATTATTATTATTATTATTATTATTATTATTATTATTATTATTTTTATCAATATTTAGGACATTTTTCTTTATTTTTTCATTCTAATTTCTCCATTTCTTTTCATCAATATTGTGGACATTCCGGTAAATCTCAAACTATCTTGACATCCAGTGAAGATTCTGGACATTCCGGCGATCTTCAGTGACGTTCAGAACACTCCGGCAAACTTCTGGCGATACTTCGGCGGTTTCATTCCGATGAGTCTCCAGTGAACATCTGACGGAAGTCCAGTACTAGTAAAAAAAAAAAAAGATTTTTTTGTAACAATTAAAAATATGTTCGACCAATTGGTATAAGTGTTTTTGATTTGGGACAAAATAAATTTTGAACTTTGTGTATGGCACCTACCAGTAAATGCCCCTTAAAATTTAATTAATAATTTTGAATCTCAAAAAATTAAAAAAAATAAATATTAAATAAAAATTGAACATGGATATTAATTAAAAGTACAATGTCAATTTAAGCCTTAAACTACCTAAAAAATGGTTTTCACCTTTTAAAAATAAAAAAATAAAAAATAAATTTTGTTAACTTTTATTTTTATCACATCAAACGCTCCAAAAAACATTTTTTCTCCTAGAGCACAATTTGTTAGTTTTTTTCCCTTGTCATTTCGGAGAAGGGAAAAAAAAATTAATTAATTTCTTTGTCTTGAAAAAAATTCTAGAACGCGGTGGTCAAAAATAATGAGAATTTGCGTCTGCCGGGAGTCGAACCCGGGTCTATTGCTTGGAAGGCAATTATCCTAACCGTTGGACTACAAACGCTTGATGAACCCTCTCCTCTAATTTTATATATTTACTTATAATCTATGGAAGACTCTGAGAACCTTTCTTCGAATATTTATTTCTTCTTGGGAAAATTACTGTTCAGGTGGATTTTTGAAAAATTATTACATAATAGTGAGAAAGTTTATAGTTTTAATTATTAGGGTAAATTACAAATACAATCCCTGAGGTTTATTTAAATTACAAATTATCTCCTATAGTTTTAGAAATTACATTATGTCCTTTTAGATTTTTAATTTCATAACAAATAGGTCTTTTTATTAATAAATCATCAAGTTAATTAATAGTTTTTAATAATGTTAAAATATTATTTTAATTAATAATTCAGATAATTTTATTATTGTATAGGTGAACAGTTAAAAATTTCACTTTTTCAATTAATTCTGTTAAATAAAAAATTATGACAGGGAGGTATTTGTAATTTTTCAAACAACATGGGGCAATTCGTATTTTAAGCAAACCTCAAAGGGTGTATTTGTAATTTACGCTAATTATTAATATTTATAAAATTATTCATTTTTTTTGTAAATTTTTTTTCTTACACACTACTGGTGTGTAATTCCCCCTTTTTTTCTTAATTCAATGAAAAATTTCAAATTAGTGTGTTGTAAAAAAATAATTACAGATCACATTAATAATTAATGTTTTAAACTTTTCTATCAATTTGTAATAATTTTGTAAAAGTACAATTGAGTGGTTATTTCTCTTAATTCAACCACAATAATTTGTACTTACAGTCATGTTAATTGAATCCTAACAATGAAAGACTCATCAAATGATAGGTTAAATCTGCATTTTGGTGCACAATGTAAGGTAAATATCTACTTGAACAACAAAGTGACTTTTGGACACAAATATATTTATCCAAGGAAGAAAATAATTTATTGAAATTAGATGCTTGTCCTTTGTAATGTTTATATTTATAATTTTGTATATTTATAAAAAAATTGATCTCCCTTGTTTTAGTCCTTAGCTTCTCCTCCTTCTTCTCCTGCTTCTTCTGTATATGTGCCATCATCTTCTTCATTGCCTTCATCTTTTCCTAAGTTTGTCTTTCCTCCACCTCATTCCATTGCTATTATCTTCATTAGTATTGATCTCCGTTTTCAGTCTAGTCCACCCACCTCCCACCACTTCTTCCTCTATCCCTCTCCTTTCTCTTTTTCCCTTTACACTTAACTCTCATTCCATGGCTACCAGGTCCAAAGCCAGAAATTCTAAACTCTCATTCCATGATTACTAGGTCCAAAGTCAAGAATTCTGTTTGTCTTCAGGTTTCCACCACTGATCTTTCTACTAAATTGCTCCATACTGAGCCAACTACTGTCAAAGAAGCTCTTTAGTCTCCTGTCTGGGTTGTTGCCATGATACAGGAATTTAAAGCTCTTCAAGCTCAAGGTACTTGGAATTTAGTACCTTCTTCCTCTTCTAAACTGGCTATGGGCTGTAAGTGAGTCTTCGTATTAAAAAGAACTCCGATGGTAGTTTAGCCAGTTACAAAGTCAGGTTGGTTGCTAAGAGGTATTTGTAGCAAGATGGTATTGATTTTCAAGAAACATTTAGTTCAGTGGCTAAACAACGCACAATTAGGATTTTTCTCTATTTGGCTCTTCATTATAATTGGTCTATCAAACAGTTAGATATCTCTATATTGCCTTTCTTCATGGAAAACTTGAGAAGGAGGTGTACATGGTACAGACTCAGGGGTTTGTTTATTCCGCATGTCCTTCTCATGTATGCAGACTCAACAAGGTACTTTATGGCCTTAAACAAGCTCCAAGAGCTTGGCACTCCACTTTTTCATCATTTTTGCTTTCTCAAGGTTTCACCAATAGTTCCTTAGATATTTCTCTTTTTATTCACAAGACTTCTTCCAGTCTCACTGTGCTTTTCATCTATGTAGATGACATTATTTTAACTGGTAGTGATTTTACTTTCATTGCTCATCTTCTTCATCAAATGCATTCAATTTTTTCCATGAAAGAGTTGGGTGCCATTTCTTATTTTTTGGGTATTTCTGTTATAAAAGACTCCATAGAGTATTTTCTTTCCTAGCATAAGTATGCTTTAGAACTTTTTTTGAATGTCGGTTTGACTGATTGTAAGCCTTGTTCCAGTCCTATGTCCATGAAGCCTTCTGTTTTCTCATCTGATGCCCTTCATTTTTCCTAACCATCCCTTTATCGAAGCATTGTAGGTGGCCTTCAATATCTTACCATAACCAGACCTGACTTGTCCTTGGCAGTCAATCACGCTTGTCAACACATGCATGGCCCAACCAATGCTCATTTTCAAGCTGTCAAACACCTTTTGAGATATGTTAAAGGTACTCAATCTTATGGTCTTGGTTTCACTCTTGGACCATTCACTCTTCATGCTTTTTCAGACTCTAATTGGGCTAGTGACACATTGGATAGAACGTCTACTTCTGGGTATTGCATTTTTCTTGGTCCCAATTTAATCTCTTGGTTAGCCAAGAAACAACCAATAGTTTCTAGGTCATCCACCGAGCCTGAATACAGAGCTCTGGCCAACACTGCTGCTGAACTTACTTGGCTTCAACATTTGTTGATTGAGTTTTCTATTTCTACCTCTATTGTTCCCATTCTTTGGTGTGATAATCTTTTTGCTATGGCTCTTGCCTCTAATCTTGTCTTTCATTCGCTGTCCAAGCCTATCGATATTGATTGCCATTTTGTCAGAGAAAGAGTTGTTGCTAAGAAGATTGCTCTTCAATACATCTCTACGACTGATCAACTTGCAGATTTGTTTACCAAGCCTTTATCTGCTTCTCGGTTTCATTATCTAAAGGACAAGGTTATGCTACTTCCAGCACCCATACGCTTGAGGGAGGATGATAAGATATCAATCAAGAATGAGCTACATGTAGCTAAGTCTGAGTCTAAACCATTAGACCAGTCTTAACAGACGACACAAGCTCAACATCATCATAGGGCTAGACTCACTCCTCTAGTGTAGCTGTAGCCTCCTCGAGCAGAGCAGTGCAAAGCGCGTTAGGATCATCTAGAGTGATCCCTCTAAAGCAGAGGAGCTCGACACGTGTCCCACTCACAAAACTAAGGGTTGAGATTTAAACTCACCAAAACGACGTCGTTTTGGTGAGTAAATTGAAAGAAAAAAAAATTCAAAAATCCAAATTCTGGGTTTCACTCAATTTGGTAGAGAGAGGTAGATCTGTTCTGGGTTTCAAAAACTCAAGATTCAAAGACTCAAGATTTAAAAAAAATGACTCAAGACTCAAGATTCAAAGACTCAAGATTCAAAATTCTGGGTTTCAAAAAAATTCAAAGACTCAAGATTCTGGGTTTCACTCAGTTGGGTTTCACTCAATTCTTGGAAATGGCAGTAACATCTATCTTTTTCACGGGAGGATTAGAGAGAGAGAGAGAGAGAGAGAGAGAGAGAGAGAGAGAGAGAAGGGACCAAAGCTTTGATTTTGGGTGTTTCTATTTCTTTTAAATCAATACAATCTCTTGATTTAGCTTCTATACAAACAAACCATCCATATGCTTGAAAGAGGTAGATCTGTTCAGTCAGGCCTTGATGATGATGATGATGATGAAAAAAACAGCCCCTCTCCATTCTCTTCCTCTTCTCTTTCATATTCTCTCTACCAAAAAACAGAAGATGAACCAAATTGGCAAAAAAAAACAAATAGAGATTTTGGTTAGTAATTTCAACAAAAAAAAAAAAAACACAAACAAACTTTAAGGACAGAGATTTTGCAGGTTGCAGATCCGAGAGGGAGGAGGAGAGAGAGTTGAGGAAATACAGATTTTGCTCCAAAAACAAATAGAGATTGAGGAAAACCAGAGACAACCCTTGTCCAAGAGATTGATTTATTTATTGTTTGATCGAGAGGGAGGAGGAGAGAGAGTTGAGGAAATCTTTATTTCAAAGAATCTCTATTTATAGTTGGGTTGTTGTCATCCATGGCCATGAACTTCCTGAGAATTAGATTTTGTGTCATCCTAGCCCACCAAATCAAGATCCATGGATTTATTAGATCTTCATTTTCCCCCAAAAAACTAAAACCCATTGAAGAAACCAGTAGATCAAGAACACAAATAGCCATGAAGAAGAAGAAAAGAAGATCTTCTCTCTCTCTTCTCTCTCTCTCTCTCTCTCTCTAATTTCAGATTTGCATTTCCCCAACCTTCGATTTTTTGAAAACCCTAAAACTGGTTTTTTTTTTTTTTTTTTTTTTTTTTTTTTTTTTTTTTTTTGAAATTCCTCAACAAAACGACGTCGTTTTGGTGAGGATTATTCTGAGCCGTCCGATTATCCACTTTAGGAGATCACTCTAGAGGATTACTCTAGAGGATCCGCTCGCGTGCAAAGCATCCAAGGCAGCTCA
Source organism: Camellia granthamiana (assembly GCA_036172215.1). Lineage (NCBI taxonomy): Eukaryota > Viridiplantae > Streptophyta > Magnoliopsida > Ericales > Theaceae > Camellia > Camellia granthamiana. The sequence goes on along the minus strand of CM069916.1, from coordinate 84,517,416 downwards.
TTCCATGTGTTTGACTGTCATGCATAATGCCTCACAAACTTGTAAAGTTAGTAACTCACCAAGTGGAGTTGGTTAGGTTTGTTAGTCAATTAGAATTAGAGAGTTAGTTACATATTGTTGTATAAATAAACAATGTATCTTCTTGAATAAAGTTAGCTCAGTTTATTTCTTTCTTCAGTATCATTTTTTAATTATTATTAAATTCATAAAAAAATTGAAAGGAGTTTGTGAATAATTTGTGTAAAATTAGAGATTATTGAAGAAAGATTTTTTTAAAAAAAAAGAAAAAGAAAAGAAAAGTTTATAGTATTTGGTTTGATATGTTTTTTCAAACTTTTGTTTTGAATTTTTTGATTTTTATGTTTTTTGTCTTTGATACTGTTTTTTTTTTTTAATAACCATTTTATTTTCTTTTTAAATTCACTTAATTTAATACTTTTTTTTATTTTTTTAATTTACTTTTAGATTTATATTCACTTAATCTAAATACACTTGGAAATAATTTGTTGTGTATTCATTTTGGGGGGAAAAAATTATTAATATTAAATAATAATAATAAAAACAAAAAAATATAATAATAAAAAAAAATCAATGCATATTTGAATTTATAAATTTTTTTACTAATATTTTACTTTTTAATTATATTTAGATTATTAGATATTATATTTTCATGTAAAAGTATAATTTAAATATAAAATATGAAGAAATTCCAGTATCTTTAATTACCAAAACTAAGAAAATATGAAAAATCAAAAACTGAAAAACATATTTAAAAAATAAAACCAATGAAAGTAGTTCTTATTTAGAATTTTGATATCATACCTTGGTTATTAAAGTACCATGTAAAATATTACCGTTCGCAAAAAATCATTTAAACAATAAGAAAGTGTATGAAGATAACCTACAAATTTTTTAGATACAACACAAATATCTATTTTAAAAATGCATGTGTTTTCCTTTGTCCGGATTCAAATGAATGCATGTAATTTTAAGATTCAACCAAAATTATTCACAGTGATTTAATTCATAATGGACATTTGTAAATATTATATATATCAGTATAGAAGCAAACACAACAAATAAGAAAGAGTAATTGTTTTTTGTTATTCAAGTATCATCAATGTAAAAAGTAGGGAGACGACTTTTTTTTTTTTGATAAGAAAGGAGGCGGTTTGTTTATATTTATGTAGGACTCTTGGAGGCAGATATATCGTTTTTGAGTATTTAACTCTAAAAATAAATAAATAGTTATTTATATAAGGCTCTTCATGACTTTTAAAAAATATAGTAGATTTGAGAGGGTAAAATTAGAATTTAATAGAAGAAAAAAATATAATAGGCTATTCACACTTTTATAATAGTAGTAGATTTTCTCAAAGCTACAAAATTTCAGTAGGCCTCCCTCTCTCTGATCAATTATCAATGTGTCAAGGGGCCATAAAGCTATTATTTTACATTGGACGGCTATGGCTACTCAAATGTGGAGTGCTAAAAGAATTATAATCTGCCGAAACATGCTTCTAATCCCAGTCTATGTAATGCCCATGTCTTAAAAGTGTGTTATATGATATATATATATATATATTTTAGAGAGTTATTATTATTATTATTGTACAATATTGGATGGCTCTGGCTGGCTATTCAATTATCACTACTAGAAAAAGTGCTTTTTGCGACCGTCATAAACCGTCGCAAATAATAAAAATACAGTCGCAAAAGACCTTTTGCGACGGCTCATGCGACCGCAAATGGGGGACGCGAATGTGGGGGTGGCAAATACTTTTTGCGACGGCAAAACAACAGTCGCAAATTATTTGCGACCACCTAAACTACTTATAGCGACTGCTATTTTGCCGTCGCAAAAAATAAAGATAAAATACTAACAGGTTTTTTAGCGACCATTTTGTTACCGTCGCAAATAGTTTTCAATGACATTTATAAATAGTACAATAATAACTTTTTAACAACGAATTTTTTGTTGTCGCAAATAATTTTTTATTGTAAACATTGTACATCATTTCTTTCAGGTACAAGCACCTAACTAGTTCAAAAAAAAGTACAAACACCTAACAAAGTTCTAAAAAATCTAGATAATATAACAAGATTTACATAATATGCCTTTCATAAGCCATAATACAAGCACATGCCTCTAAATGACTGTGCTTGTGAAACTTCAATTTTGGCCAAAATTGCATCTCTCTCTTCCTGTTGACCAAAGCCAAGTTAACATTTCAAAGACATGTTTTGACAACACAGCAAGACATTTGCAAATAAATAAGAAGAAAAGAAAACCACAATTCTGTTCAACATTAACAGGTTCACTACAACACTGTAGTTGCCACACAAGGAGATTTGCATAAGAGCAATTTAAGTAACTTCAATGGCACTCAACAAGCAGAAATTATCACCAGTTGACGACTCCAAACTCCAGAATAATGTAAATTCATGTAATAACTAGAGGAAATGAAGTCCTAAAAAGAAGGTTAACAGCAGCACACCTGATGTGAAATTAACTGAAACTGAAAATTATTGAACTCATGCCAATACCTGATACACATAAGTTTGAAAACAAAGGAAGAATTAGCAAGCAATATTTTGATAGACAAGTATAAATCATATAAAATATTCAATAGAGTTCATAAGTATGGTTAATTAAGAATCAAAACAGAGTAGCAAATAAAAAGTGTACACAATTAATTAATTAGAAGAGACTTACAAGGCAAATCCCAGGGTTCGACCTTGTTCAAATGGACATCTCCGATGGCTCTAGCACAGAAACTACTGTCAAGAACTTTATGGGAAAGGTAGTGAGTTGTAAGCTCTTTGTCGGTTGGGTGGAATCGAAAGCCCGGAGGCAATTCCATTTGCTCATCGTCCCTACAAATACCTGAACCTTTTTCCATTCCTAAATATTTCTTCTGAAATCCTATGTTCTCACAGGTCAAAGCTATGAGCTTTTTCTAAATTCTAAATGAGTCTTCTATAGAATTCAAAACCAAAGAACCAAATAGCTTAAACCCAGACCTAAAATCAATCATATAAAATAATTCTAACCATACCCGTTAGTGGACCTAATAAATGATATGTAGTGGGTTTTATATCCATAGAATTATTATATAATATATATATATTTAAAAAAATTGTATTATATACTACTTTAACTGATGAATTATAATTATATATATATTTTTTTTCCTACAGTTAAAGAGTTTGAAAATATAACATTGTTGGTTGCCATCTGTTTAACTAATTTGATCTGTAGAGCAATAGGAATTATATTAGTAAAATCTTACATGTAATATCTCTAACCACAAGAGCCAACCAATAGCAGCATCAAATTTGGAATTAATCTCCACCCTTTTTTTGGTTGACTGCGTTCAGCTTCATTAGCAGTATCAGACTCGGACACAACCCAACCACCTCATTCGCCTTTGTATAAGAAAATGCACAATCAATAGTGAAATTAAAATCATTATGGCATTTCCAAATACACCAAAGGTTAAAAGCAGCCAAAGCAAGACACTCCCTCTAACAACTCTTTTATTTCTTTGCCGGAGAAACATCATACTTTGCTAACAAACAGAAGACAAAGCCCTAATCACATATGCAATACACAACAGAGATGAATAAATATCATGAGCACATAGCAATGAAGTTTCATAGACTTTCGTAATATTTATTTCCTAGCTGCAAAATACAATGACACCACAACTAAAATTGGCAGCTTTATATGTCCCATTGTCCATTCCAAAATAGCCCACTATTTGTAGAATCCAAAACATAAGCAAATGCAAGATTTGCTAGGTACAGAACAGTACAAAACCCATTTGAAAAGATGACTTCCTGATTAAAGATTCCATATCAACGTGCATATGCAAAAGAAAATGGTGCTTAATTAAATTACATGTTTTATGCATTTAGATTTGAACAAAATTATGATTTTTGTTAAATTCCATAATACAAGCAATTAAATTAAACTACTACACTTGACAATGGTTCCTTTTATGGAAATTTTATTATAGTAAGAGGCAAGGCAAGTTATAGATGATTAACAAGTTTACAATCCATCAGAGGATGTGTGTCACACTAAACGATATTTTAGCATTTTTACATTGTTTTTTTGGTATCATAATGCTCACTCCTTACACTGAAATTATATTTAAAAAAAGGGTAATATTATATTTTAAAAAAAGGTAATGATTCACTATCACTACTATCATTATGCCATTTTCGAAAACTGATGCTAAAGGCTATAATAAATTATGTTCTGACTTTTTATGTATAAAACTGTAATAAAAATCTAGTGTCTATCAATGAAGTGTATTGCACACTAAAGTCCTGCCCAGATCAAGTTTCTTTATTATGTCCAAAATAAAGACCTACAACATAACATATGTTGATAAAGCCAGGAAACAAAGAATGCTAGCCTATCCATTGAGCATCGTGTGCATGACTTTGGTGTCACTACTAAATATATACCAATTATACAAAACCAAATGGCCAAGAGAACATATAAATAGAACCTCAAAGAGAAACCTCCAAAAAATAAATATAAATAAATAAATAAATCCAAAAACAACTTGTATGATTTGGAAATTTGAAACAAGATTATAAACTGAATATGCACACAAGAAGAAGAAAAGGGAAACAATAATCTAACCGTTGCCGCAATGAGAAGGGTAATTGGGTAATTGCAAGATTCACAACCATCGTGAATATGTGGAAAAAATTCAAACCTTAGAAAGGAAATAGGTCCCCCTGTACACAACAATATGATTATCTATAAACAAAATACATACCCAGGTAGATATGTAGACATATTTATATACCTATACATAATTTCCCAGATGAATATATATTAGTACATTGCTTCAAGCCTCAGCCATTACAACATGACAAAGAATTCAATGCAGCAATGTGGAACTTCAAATCCTATTTGTCGAAGTGGAACCAGAGAACATGAACTTGTTTACAGATGACAAATTTTAATTGATTGCCCCATTGTATTCAAAATGATATAATTCAATAAACAGAGTTAAACCAGGAGAAGTAAATGAACAAGGAAATTTGTGTCAAATTTTTATACCCACAACTTAATTACTTTGCAAGAGCAAACTTTTCCTTATACAATTTCAAGTGCCTGAGTAAACATTGAAATTCACAAATACATAATATATAGAGGTGCATAGATAGGTGTGTTTACCGTGTGTTTACCTAAGGAGGATGAAGGATATCGAAATAGCAGAGGTGCTGATCTGAGAAGAACATCAAGGAGAGTGTGTGAGATTGAGGGATAGAGAGAGGGAGAGAGAACAAGATTAAGAGGCCAGAGAAATTCTTATTGAGAGAGAGAGAGATGAACATAAAATAAAATAAATAAAAAAACACATTCAAAAACAAAAATTTAGAAAATTAAAATAAAAATAAAAAATAAAAAAAAACCAGAGCATACTAGCTTCTGAGAGTTATCATGATAAAAAAATAATTAGTAAAAATCCAAACAGATGGATTATTATGGGCATACTAGAGCTTTTTGTCGATTAATATAGTATTCTTGGCGCATAACTAATGAGTGACAATTGGTAGAAAAGACCAAAAGATCCAGGATTAATCCAAAGAGTGTAAAAGGTCTGAAATTCAACATTATCAAAGTAAAAGATGTTAGCCGCTAAATGAAACAAGATAGTTGATGCACTAAAAGAAATGCTATTACACTTGTGAACCTGAAGAGTCCTGAGACGAAGAACAACAGAGTACTCTTATATGAATAAATATATACCAATTGAATGAAACAGGATGACATCCTTAGATTTTTGCCAACCTATCATTAAAAGTGTGTGTTCTTCTAAGCAGAACATAGCAAGAATTTTAAAATATCAAATTTTATATTCATAACTGTGACGTTCATAGCATGTGGTCATGGGGATAGGATCGCATGCACACCATATAACCCCTAATCTTTCTGTCGCCAGAATGTGCAAAAGAATATGTGATTTCCCAGAAATCATCACCTCTTGTGGAAGAAAAACTCTAGTCTTCATCCTCACAACTGCTTTGGGATTCTTTATCTTCTTCACCATAGAGAAATTCATCAACATCGTCGTCGTCATCTTCACTTTCATCCATCTGGCGATCATGCAGAAAGCTATTACCTTCATTCTGAGCAGCCTTATCAATCTGGTAAAAGAAAAATAAAACAGATTCAATACCAAAATATTTTTAATCTAAAAATTCAAGCATGTTTGCAGAACAAAGTCATTTGACATGTGAAGAAATTAACCTGTGCTGTTACTAGTTGCAAACGACCTGATAACTGCAATAAAGACTGAATAGACGCCTCTTTGGACTTGGTAAGCTGGAAGAAAGCAACATGGTTAAGGTCCAACAAAGGAATGAATAATGAATCTCAAATGGAGTCAGTAAAGTGCAAGCATTATGTTTCAGTGAATATATGCAGGCTCTAGTGAAATCTGTTGTATGCATACATATTTGTATCATGATGAATAGAGAAGACATGAAAATCCATTGCAAATATATAAAAATAAAAAAATTAATTAAATAAATAAATAAACTTGCAAGCATTGCTGACAGAACTAAATGAAACGATAATTGCAAGAAGACTGAATAAGTCGATATCAACATCTAACACGAAGTGCCAAAATATTATTGCAAAAAGAGTGACACGGAGAATGAAACAAAAGACAACTTTTCTTTTCACAATATTATACCTTGTTTAAGGTTTCCAGTAATTGGGTCACTGGTTCTTGAGATATGATGTAATCACTGTGATTTACCAATATACAATAAATCCAGGGAAGAACATACTTTCCGCTGCATGATCTGTCAAATAAAATTTTCAAAAATAAAAGAAGCATTAAATGCCAAAAATATGAATATTTAGTTTATAATAACAAAAAAGCTTCCTGAAAAGAAATTTTTGTTTAAGAGTATTTATGACTACTTGCCACTGACATCCCCATGAAAAAAGAAACTGAAATTGTTCTGATAATAAAGCAACATGTCAATTTTATGCAACAAAATAAAGGCAGATCTTTCTTTGGCAGGACCTGATGCTAAAATTTACGTTTCCAATAGGGGTCATCATTCCCATTGTTTGCTAGCTGTTAGTACAAGTTATACATGAAAAAACAAATCCCAATGACAGGATGAAGGAATGCACCTTGACTGCCACTTGGCCAACAATACTTCCAATAACTTGTAAGCATCACTAGGTACCATGGATAAAATAGCTGCCCTCATCTGGTGAAGAAAATATATCATTGGAACAGGGTTGAAAAAAAGGACACAAGTAATTAATAGGGAAAAAAAAAAAACTTTTAAAAAGGAAGAACAAGAGAACAATCGAAATGAGAATCAATATATTGTGCTCCCACCAAGGCAAGAAAAACAAACCTTCTTTTGTGGCAGATTAACTTCAATATTGATGCCCCTCAACTTTGTAGAATCAATTGGTGTATGATCATCCTTATTACCTAGTATACCTAAGGTCCTTAACCGGTCCTCCATGCAAATAGTAGGAGTGTCTTCAACATCACCCATGTCATCTGCACAGACCAACACAACCGAGCAAAATGCTCATAAATGCTTCTTTCTCAAACATTAAATCTTTAATAAGAGATATAAAGCAGCACAAACATACGAAGATCGTAACAAAGAAAAACGACTGCAATAGCAACAAATAACAATAAATATTCTTACTATTATTAAATAGCACAACCAAATAAAAGCGAGAAAACCACCAATGTCATCATAGCTACCGTATAAATTTTAATGAAAAAGTATACCCTTGAAACAGACAAATTGACACAAAACCTTTTGCACTACCACTAGATTAAAAAAAGTTGATGCTCCAAACAAAGTACTTACAGGAAACAAGGTTGATAATGATTTTACAGGAAGGAAAACTGTAAAAGAGAGGAGCCGATTAAACAGCATCAACAGAAAAAAAAAAATTAATTATTAAAGATTCAAAACTGGAGATAAAAGACATATGGTATCCCCCTCTAGAAAAACCAGAAAGCAAAAGGTAATCACTTAAGTTGCATCATATTATATGCATATGCCATTAAAAAGTACCCTGTGAACACATTCTATTGTATTAAGAAAAATGAATATTTTGCCTTGTACCTGTGTCCTCGGACATGGGAATTAGATGAATAAGACATAAACACATTACCACACCCGACTCTTGTACCCAAGTCCTATAAAACATAGATCATTATGCATAGAATTATAAAATTAATTAGTAACATTTTAAAGTGCTACAAGGAATAAATTAAACACATGATTTGCTTCATAATAATGAAGCAATTGGAGAGAGATTATTAGCTGAACACTAAAAAGATAATAAAGGAAAATGATGGAATAAAACATTTCAATGTTATAAATAGAATAAATATTATCAGTTACCATTAATTTTTCTGGCCAAGGCAAAAAATTTGATAGAGAGGCCAGCCGACCAAATCATAAACTGGATCACTCTAACCTGTAGAATGGATCACTCTGTCATTACAATCTGTTCAGCAGCCATGGCAGACAACCTATTCCAATTGTGTATTTTCTGGTCCATGGACGGTTTTAAACAACAAAGTGTGACAAAGATTAGCTGCAAGGCCCATTACTTATAAAAATTAGAGAGCTACATTTTGAATATTGCTTCTAATGAGATGAGAATATCAACAAAAAAAACCTTCTCTTGTAATGCTTGTACAAAGGCCTCAGAGGCATCACCACTAGCAATAGCCACAAAGTTTTACGATGATTTTCTCAAACCAACTAATCAACCAATAAACACGAAACAAATCATAAAAAGAACAAAAAATTAGAACAAATCAAGCAATTTATGGATCAAAGAACCGAAATAGAGGTTAAAAAAAAAAAAAAAAAGAAGCAAAAACAGAACCAATGACAGATCTACATTGCGATGGTGAATACATATACATATGCATATAAGCATTCATGTAATTATGCATTGATAGGACGCTATGTACACAATGAAGCTCAAAGATAGTCTTTGTGTGTGTGTGTGCGCGCGCGTAATGTAGGTAAATTTTGAGGTAGGTGGAACGCATGAGAGGTTTGCTTACTCTGCTGCATTTGAGTGCTCCGAGAGAACTTTTCCATGGTAGAGTTAGGGTTTCTCTGCGACGAATCGCGCAAATTGCAGAGAGAGAGTAGATAATGTGTACGCAGATACAAAGAGAGCGAGATAGTGTGTGAGAGAGCGATTGAGAGATTGAGAGATTGAGAGATCGAGAGAGGGAGAGAGATTGAGAGATCGAGATAGAGAGATCAATCGATTGAGATGAAGAGGGATAGAGAGATTCATATCGGTGAGCGAAAGCGAGAGAGAGAGGTTGAGCGAGCCAAGCTAGGGCAAAACTAAGGAAATGGAGCAAATAAAGAAAATAGGAGAAATAAAAATATAAATTGGAGCCTTTTTTTTTTTTTTTTTTTTGCGACGGCCAAACAAGCAGTCGCAAAAAAATAGTCGCAAAAGGTCAATTTTCTAGTAGTGTATATTATATGGAACTACTTATAATTAAGAAATATTTATACTATTCCCAGGGGCGGCTCCATGGCATCCACAGGGTATTTAGCTGAATACCCTCAAATTTGAAATTTTAATATATATATATATATATATTTTGGGTTTAGTTTAGTTTTGAATACCCAATCCAAAATTTGAATACCCAATCCAAGATGGTTGAATACCCCTCTGACCCACTTGGCCCATTTGTCTAAACAAATAATGAAACCTCTAGCCCACTTAGCTACTTAGCCCATTTGCCAAAGCAAATAACCCTCTAGCCCACTTAGCCCCTTAGCCCATTTGCCTAAACAAATAATAAAACCCAAAAGAATTGCAATGAGATATATATATATATATTATATAGGCACGAATCTGCTGCTTGGAAGAATAAAGTCAAAAAGTGTAGTTAGTTAGGGCAAAAAGTGTAGTTAGGGCACGAATCTGCTGCTTGGGGGAGGCTCAACGCTGCTGTCGTTTTGTCTCTCTCAATCTCTCCCTCTCTTTTCGCGGTCCCCCTCTTCTCTCTTTCTGTGGGTGGTCCCCCTTTGTCTTTCATTGTTGCCCATGGAATATGGATCATGGATGTTGGTAGTGAATGAAGATGAAGTGGTTGCTGTCATGCTTTGCTGTTGCTGACTGATTGTTAAGAAAAAGGCAAAAAGAAATTTGGGAATTATATCTCATCAGGTATTATTTTTTTGTCTCTATAATATTAAAATTTATTTAAACTTGATACTATAAACAAAACCTTCCATCCATATATAATTAATTTTATAGTTATGCATGTTAATATAATATTTGGGGATTATACTTTGTTGTCATCAAGTATAATATTTTTTTAAGTTTCTTCACTTTATTTGTTTTAAAAATTAAATAGGAGCTGAAATTTTATAATCAATTTATTTATACTCTTGTAGTTATTTTTTTTCTATGGTTTATTTAGATAGCACTGTTTTTTGTGTGGATATTTTTAGGTGCATCCTACTCTTTTGTTTAGTTCTCGAATTATGGACAAATTTCTGAAAAGAAAATCAATTATTGTACAAGATTCATCTCAATCCCAAGAAACTTGTGGTGATAGTCAGATTCAAGATTCTTCGAAGCGAATTCGTGTTGACTTGAACAACCTTCCTTCTGATCCAGGATTACGATCAAAAATTTTGTCATATCATCCTAATGATAGGGACGAAATAAGAAGAACATATTTACAAAAAGGACCCTGTCAACCTCTTAGCCACAATTTCCCTCAAAGAGATATTAGTGGAGTTATGCGTCGATTTAATTCTGCTTGGTTTAAAGAATACAAGAATTGGTTGGAATATAGTATTGAAAAAGATGCAGCATTTTGTTTATGTTGTTACTTGTTTAGGCCCGATTTAGGAAAGGGATGTGATACTTTTGTGACAGAGGGATTTAAAATTTGGAATATGAAAAACAAGTTACAAATTATTGTTGGAGGTGTTAATAGTGCTCACAACCAAGCTGTGAAGAAGTGTGAAGATCTTATAAAGCAAAAGCAACACATTCAAAATGTTTTTCTTAAGCAGTCAAATCAAGAAAAAATTGAATATCAGACTCGCTTAAATGCAACTGTTGATTGCATACGATTCCTTTTGCGTCGAGGGTTGGCTTTTCGTGGTCATGATGAATCTGATGATTCAAGTAATAAAGGAAATTTCCTTGAACTTCTACAATTTTTGGCGGATCATAATGAATCTATCAATAAAGTTGTATTGGGGAATACTCCGAAAAATAATAAGCTAACTCACCATGATATTCAGAAAGACATTGTGAATGCTGCTGCATATGAGACTATCAATGCTATCATAAAGGATTTGGACAATGAGTTTTTTTCAATTTTAGTTGATAAGTCTCGTGACATATCAGTTAAAGAACAAATGGCAGTTGTTCTACGTTATGTGGACAAAAAGGGCATTGTTATAGAGCGGTTTCTTGGTATTGTACATGTATCAAATACAACCGCTTTATCACTTAAAGCAGCAATTGAATCCTTATTTTGTCGACATGGATTGAGTATATCAAAACTACGAGGGCAAGGCTATGATGGAGCCAGCAATATGCAAGGTGAATTCAATGGTCTTAAAGCTTTAATTTTGAGGGAGAATAAATCTGCATTTTATGTTCATTGCTTTGCCCATCAACTTCAATTGACTCTTGTAGCTGTTGCTAAAAAGCACATTGACGTTGCTGAACTTTTTTGCTCTGTTGCTAACATAGTGAATGTTGTTGGTGGCTCTTGCAAGAGACGAGATGCTCTTAGAGATGCGCAATTTGCTAAAATAACAGAAGCACTAGACAATGGTGAACTTAGAAGTGGGCGAGGTTTGAATCAAGAGACTAGTCTTAAACGTGCTGGGGATACACGTTGGGGATCACATTTTGGGACAATTATCAACTTGATTTTGATGTTCTCTTCTTCGATTGATGTACTTGAGATTATTGAAGAGGATGGCTTACAACCTGAGCAAAGAGTTGAAGCTCGTTCTATCATGAAGTTAATGCTATCTTTTGAATTTGCCTTCACTTTACACTTGATGAAAAATATTTTAGGGATTACAAATGAGTTGTCGTTAGCATTTCAAAAGAAAAATCAACATATTGTCAATGCTATGACGCTTGTTAAAGTATCTAAGCAACGATTGCAGATGATGAGAGATGATGAATGGGAATCTTTATTGACTGAAGTGTCTTCATTTTGTAACAAACATGAGATTTCTATTCCAAATATGGATGAAATATTTGTAGTTAGTGGGCGGCCACGATGCAAAGCTCTACAAATTACAAATTTACATCATTATCAAGTTGAGCTATTCTACACAGTCTTAGATATGCAACTTCAAGAGCTTAACAATCGCTTTTCAGAAGCAAATACTAAGTTACTTCTTTGTATGGCTTGCTTGAATCCTAGTAAATCATTCTTTGCTTTTGATAAGCAGAAGTTGATTCGTCTTGCAGAGTTCTATCCATATGATTTTTCTGCAACAGATTTAATGGTCCTTGACATCCAACTTCAAAACTACATTGTTGATATGCGCTTAAGTGAAGACTTTTTAGAACTTAAAGGAGTTGGTGATCTTGCTATAAAGTTGGTGGAGACAGATAAACATGTGATATATCCATTAGTCTATTTGCTTGTGAAATTAGCATTGACTCTACCTATCGCGACAGCAACAGTGGAAAGAAGTTTTTCAGCAATGAAATATATAAAGAGTAATTTGCGTAATCGAATGGGAGATCAGTGGATGAATGATTGTTTGGTTACATACATTGAAAGAGATGTATTGGATAGCATTGATAATGAGGAGATTATGCAACGTTTTCAAAATATGAAATCTCATCGAGGGCAATTGTAATATTTTATCTAATTGCAAGTTGTTTTGATGGCAATTGTAATATTTTATCTAATTGCAAGTTTTTTTTTTTGTCAAAACTTTAATATTAATATATTAGAGTTCTCTTTTATATTTGTTTTTTTAATACAGTTGTTAGATTTTAAGTTACTTAATGAATACCCTGATTAAAATTCCTGGAGCCGCCACTGACTATTCCCAAAAGTTGTCCAATCCAAGTCTATAATACCCATTGTCTTAATTCACTTCTTCATATCCACAATCAACTCATTCTCATTTTCTACACCTCTCTATTCCTTCTTTCCTTTCTTCCAATAGCCAAAAAGAAAACTGGGTGTCACCACTTATACCCAAGACTTCACGAATCCGGATCCTCGGTCACTCTTGTCTACAGCCGTTCTCTGTAGCGCCCCAAAACAACGTCGTTTTGGGGCAACTTTTCAAGGAAAAAAAAAAAAAAAAAAAAAAAAAAAAAAAAAAAAAAAAAGAAAGAAAGAAAGGAAGAAGAACAGAACTCAGAAAGGGTCCACTCTCATCTTCACCTCCCTCTACAACATCTCCACCGGCCTCCTCTTCGGCACCTTCATGCCCATCCAACCCATGAAATCCATCGTCGCCGTCGCCATCTCCGAATCCCCTCACCTCACTATCCCACACCGCTGCTTTCTTTCTTCTTCCCCCTTCCCTTTCTGAGTTCTGCTCTCTTTTTTTTTTTTTTTTTTTTTCTCTTGAATGTCTAAACCACAAGAAGAGGACTTTTGTTCTGGGGAGCTTAACAATACCACCACAGCCACAGCCAACAACAACAATTATGTGCTCATGTTGGATTGGTCATCACTAGTCCCGGTCCCAGTCCCAGGGTAGGGTCACTTGCCCTTTGTGCAGATCTATGCTCCGTCCTCCTAACACCAATCCACGGATGGTACTCAAGCATGCTCCTCACTTGTCTCAACAAGATCAGATCCCCCAAATTACCTAACTTGCTTGGTATCAATGGGATTCATCTTACTTCTGCCATTTTGTGGATTTATCTTATCTACAAGCTATCAAATGGGATTCATCTGGCTTGCCCATTGGGCTCCCCAAATTTAGTTTCTCACTTTTTACTCTGTAATTATTTAGTTATCCCTTCTTGTTTGCAGTGTTTTGTGTGTAACTAAGGTTAAGCCCAAAGATCCCCTCATGGAGGACTGCACTTTTCAGTGCATTTTTGCAGGAATTTGCCCCATTTTTCGACGCCATTAATGGGTTCTTCCCCCTTTCTGAGTTCTGTTCTTCTTCCTTTCTTTTTTTTTTTCTTTTTGTAAAGTTGCCCCAAAACGACGTCGTTTTGGGGCGCTACAGGAAAAGGCTACAGACAAGGGCGACCGAGGATCCAGATTCAAGAGTTCACTACCTCAGTAGGACCCAATAGGATGTTCAAGGCTTTGATCCTTGTCTCCCACAACCTCATCCCCAAGCTTCTCCCTCAATCCATCAAGAGCATTGAGTACGTTGAAAGCGATGGCAGTGTTGGAAGCATCAAGCAAACCAACTTACATGAAGGTATATATATAGGTTTATATATATTTGTCAATTTATACCCTTTTGCTATATTCTTTTTTACATTATTTTGCTAATAACAATGCTTGTTTTGTTTGTGCTATGATGGGGAGTCACATGAAGTGCTTGAAGCACAAGATCGATTTACTCGATGTGGAGAACTATGAGTGCAAGTACACTTTGATTGAAGGTGATGCATTGGGCTGCAAGCTTGAATCTCTCTCTTATGAGGTCAAGTTTGAGGCTATTGATGGCGGGAACAAGGTGACAAGCACAAGTTACTATCACGCCAAAGGTGACATTGAGCTCACCGAAGAGGAAATGGCAGGTGGAAAAGACAAGGCCATGGGGATGTTCAAAGTTGTCGAAAAATACCTGATCGCAAACCCAGATGTCTATGCTTAAACCAAAATTTGTTATTGTTGTTCAGTCATTTTTTAAAATTATCTGTTCCTATGTTACGTATTTGAAGGTGTGAATTTTTGTTTTGTTTTGTTTTGTTTTATTTTTTTTGTTTATTTATTTATTTTTTAAAGTTGTTTGAAAAGCTACCAATAGCTTGAGAATAATGTAGCAAGATTGCTGCTTCAATGTTGGATATGGATTTTAGAATTGATTTTTTTTTTCTTCCTAGATATTCTTCATGGCTAATACGGTGAAATGAACCTAATTACATTGGCTTTGTGAACAATATTAATGGACCACAAATCAATAGTAATTACTAAACTCAATCGAAATAGATAACAAAAACAAAATCTGTCTGGGTTATAGTCCACGATCGAGTCGTTTGCATTCAAGTCTACGAAACTTATTGCATCAAGTATAGTAAATTAGTAATATGTTGTTGAAAATTTTAAAATAACTGGTCACGTGCATTATACATGATAAATTTCACATATTATCTTATATTTTTTTTATTAATGTTTACGTATTAAAACTTAAAAGGTAGATTGAAACCAATCACAGAAAATAATTAGTTCATATCACAAGGTTGGACTTATTACTATTAAATATATAATTGATCGGGTTGTTTGACTTTTTTTATGTGTATGTATATAGAAACCACTTGGTAATTAAAATGTGAAAAAATAAAACACCCAACTAACATTGTAATATTATCATTATTAAAGGTGAAGAAATAAAATATTTAACTAACATTGTAATATTATTATTATTTTGAAATAAAATAGGTAAAGGAAATTGAAAGTTAAAGTATTTTTATAAAATTCATTTTTTCTCTAGTTTGATCCTCTTTGCAGTTAAACTTTGAGAATTTGTTATTGTTGGCTTATTTTTCCTACGAAGGAAAATATCATAAATGCGAGCGTGCCAGCAAGGATTGAAAAATCCTTACAGATTAAATTCAAGCCAATTATCAGGCGATTGTGTTGACGGTTCTTTTGCCTCAACGAAGAGGACTTCAAAATTGCCAAGTGTAGCGAAAAGAAAAATTAAAAGAAGAAAGGGAGATGGAGAAAGATGATTGAGTGAACAATCAATGTGATAATTATTTACCTCTACTCCTATGCTTCGAAAAGGAAGTGCATGAAAATAAATGCTTCGAAATGAAATCTATGTTAAACTACTCCTAAGATAAGGAAAATGACAAGTAAAATTGAAATCAAGTATCTTTGATTTAAGTTCTGGGTCTTTTACAATGTAGCCATGAATGGCTATTTATAGACAAATATTTGTAGGAAAAAACTTCCAGAAATAACTACCTAAAACTACCTACTTTTCCATCTTCATTCCCACAATGCCATATATTCCTCCATGTCTTTGTAACTTCCTTTAACCTCCAATTAATGCTCCATGTTCTCCACTTTATTCTCCAACATCTTTTTCATATTTCATAACTTCTCATAACCTCCAAATGAGTAGGAGGATGCCACATGTCCTGCAATTATATAAATAATAAACAATAATAAAAATTGCAGATTTATGGTGCTAACATTACCCCCCGCGGCCCTTAAAAATGATATTTACTTGAATTTTTGAAGGGCCGAACCAAGCACATAATTAATCTAAGCAATAAAATGCTTCGAATAATATCAACAAAGTGCTTCGAATGATGTAATAACACCAATGAAGTGCTTCGAATGAGTATGAAATTATGACTAGATGTCTCGAATGCTAACTATTATGGACTAGTAACAAGCTTCGAAAGTGGTATAAAGGCCCAAAATCATTCTTCGAAGGTCGATGGAGCCGACAAAGGACGAATTACATCCTCGAAAATACTCGGCAAAGCTTCGAAGGTTCACAACCACCATTATTATTTCTTCGAAGCTGTTGTTAATGCAAGATAGAGTGCTTCGAAGCTTACAAAATTATGGCTAAACGGTTTTCGAAGCAACTTATGGCAAAAATGGCTTTCGAAGCAACTTATGCCAAAACGGCTTTCGAAGCTGTTTTTGGCCAACATTTGTGGTTATTCAAATCTTATATGTTCTGGTTCATACATAATTAATGAAAATATTAATCTTGTGCTTCGAACCAATTATTAATTATTCGAAGACACCAAAAACTGTTGTTCTTCGAACCAACTTATCATGCCAAAAACAGGCATTATTCGACAACTAATTAATTGTCATTTTACATATATTTGAAGAGATGTACACATTTCGAAAGTTTTCAAAGCTTTATACAGTTTCGAAGGTGAAGTAATCAACCTTCGAAACGACTCTTGATGTTTCGAATGTATCTTCAAAGCTTTATACAGCTTCGAAGGTGAAGTAATCAACCTTCGAAACAACTCTTGATGCTTCGAATGTATCTTCGATGCTTTGATTGTGTACATACAAACAACTGGCCATCATTTATTTAAATGCACAGGCTTTTTTTCTAGCCAAGTTCATGCATTTTAAATGGTGATCCCTTGTTCTTAGTGCTTCGAACTCATAAGAACAATTTGTTAATTTTATTAGCCACATCATTAGAATTATATTTTGATGTGAACCACAAATCCAGAAAGGATCTTGAACACCAAAAGTCATGGTATAGTGTGACCATGAAAATTCATACTTTTTGACATTTTGAAAAATGTCAAAAATTTTGAATTCATGAACAGTGGCTTGTTCATCATTCTTGACCATGTTTGTTTTAAAAACAAAACTTTTGCCGAATTGATTTTCATAATCATTTAGCAAAGTGGGTTGTTTTTCCATGTTAGCCATTAATGGCTTATGAAAATCACCCATAAATATGTTATTTTCATGACTCGACTCTCTAAGATTTGGTTTTTGGACCCCCCGAGTCATACATGGAACATCATTTTTAGCCAAATTTGGCTCAAGAACATGCTCTTTTGTTGTGTTAATTTCATAATTTGGCTCTTTTAAAACGGACTCTTGAACCCCCCGAGCCATTGATGAAATCAACTCTTTACTTTTGCTATTTTTAACCATGGAAAAATTCTGAAAAAATTCACCAATTCCGGCCATTAAAGCCTCAGTTAATGACTTGGTAGTGAGAGTTGATAACTCATCATTCCATTGGTGAATTTCCATATCAAGTTGATGAATTTCTCCAATTAAATGGTGTCTTTTTTCTTCCACCAAATAATATTGTAATGGATGAAAATTTATTTCATCAAGAAAATGGATCTCTTCTTGAAGATCCAAAATTTTTCTTTCACGCCAATATATTTCAAACTGACAAGTTCGAATGGCGAAATTCAAATCGTTTGTCATTTCTTACACTTGGCTGTCCCACCGGGCGTGCCAAAATTGTTGGCTTATTTTTCCTACGAAGGAAAATATCATAAATGCGAGCGTGCCAGCAAGGATTGAAAAATCCTTACAGATTAAATTCAAGCTAATTATCAGGCGATTGTGTTGACGGTTCTTTTGCCTCAACGAAGAGGACTTCAAAATTGCCAAGTGTAGCGAAAAGAAAAATTAAAAGAAGAAAGGGAGATGGAGAAAGATGATTGAGTGAACAATCAATGTGATAATTATTTACCTCTACTCCTATGCTTCGAAAAGGAAGTGCATGAAAATAAATGCTTCGAAATGAAATCTATGTTAAACTACTCCTAAGATAAGGAAAATGACAAGTAAAATTGAAATCAAGTATCTTTGATTTAAGTTCTGGGTCTTTTACAATGTAGCCATGAATGGCTATTTATAGACAAATATTTGTAGGAAAAAACTTCCAGAAATAACTACCTAAAACTACCTACTTTTCCATCTTCATTCCCACAATGCCATATATTCCTCCATGTCTTTGTAACTTCCTTTAACCTCCAATTAATGCTCCATGTTCTCCACTTTATTCTCCAACATCTTTTTCATATTTCATAACTTCTCATAACCTCCAAATGAGTAGGAGGATGCCACATGTCCTGCAATTATATAAATAATAAACAATAATAAAAATTGCAGATTTATGGTGCTAACAGTTATATTTCTATTTTTCATTCCATTGATTTTCATCATTTTGTACTTCTGTTACTACAATTTTTCCATATGTGCAATCTTTGTCATTCATCTTGTCCAGTCTTGTGTAAAATATGTATGTATGTCTAGAAGTAAGTTTTAGTGCCTTATAAAATTTGCTATTATTACCTTCATGCAATAACAATAACAATAATAATACAATAGTTTTTTTTTTTTTTTTTTTTGAATAAACAAAAAAGAAACCTTTATTGATGAACAAACCATACAAAGATGAGATTATATAAAATAAAGGAGAGGAAGAGCAGCATGCATCATAGCGAACTATCCCAATCCCAACTAGGTTGGCATCGGAAATAGAGGCCAATCAACTGCAAGCTCGACCCCAGGGGTTTGGAGAGGAACCAAACCCAACAAAAGAAAAAAAAAAAAAAAAAAAAGCAAACAAGAGAACAAACACAAACAGAACATAGCAATATAAGCATAGTTGAAACTTAGCCAAGACCACTTCATAATGCATACTAGGACCTTAACTCACACACAAGCAGAACACTTCCAAGGGAAAAAACCCCAAAAGCTATCGGCAACAGCAACTAGTAATAGCAGAGCATATCAAATCAACGCAGTGCAACAACAGTACTATAGTTTTAACAATACTTGTAACAATACTATAGTTTTCAATTAAAATTCTTTCATTTGATATGTATATATGTTACTAATGTGACACTATTTATGCATTTGGTAAACTTGCATTTTCTTTTGATGCTATGACTTCAATTGATAGGCATCCAATAATTTTCTCAGCCACTTCAAATAATGTGACGTACATTTGTCTTTTTCCATCTCCCATTATAACCTTCATCAAATATTTGATATTTGATATGACAAATATAAGTAAATTACGAGGTTGCAATTTTGATATTTAACAAATGCTAAGCATTAATTTGTGTTGTTATGTAGAACTATTACATACCTTGAATGATACTCTGAATTTGAGTTCTTACATTTACTGCATTCTGCTCCTTGTTCAGTTTGATAAACTTTTTTATTTCATGCTTTGCAAGCAATATACCAAGGTTGGTCTAGATTGTCTATATGAATTATTATCGCTTTGAACAAACAATGTATATTCTATATGGATATTATTATTCAGGGTCTATTAATATTAATATTAATTTGGTGAAGTAAAAGAAAAATATGACATTTTGAAATTTTAATTATTATTAGGATGATAAATTATGTATCTGAAAATCATGTAATGAACGTGTTGGAAAATATTTCTTCGGAAATAATTAATTTAACAGAATAATAAAACAGATAATAATTAAATACAGAACTTCAATTTACAACTTTCTGCAGAATCAAACTTAGAACAAATTTGTGATTGAGGCCAGTGTTTGGACACTATGTCTTTAAGACAGAAATTCGTCCTCTCCTAGGTGCTTGAGAATAACGGACGTCCTGCCTCCAGGATTCAATAATCACCCCAAACAGATGCAGCACTACGTACTGTTTGTATAGCGAACCAGGCTGTGGTTTTTTCGAACTCACACACGATGCAAAATGACGAACTTATGAAGCAGAGATCGGAGAAGACTGGAATAGGAAAAACTACATTTTTCTATTGGAATGGAGGGTTGATATATATAGGCTGAGAAGTGCCTATTCCGAAATAGAAGATCGCTATCAAGAACAGTCACCAAGTTGGAGATGCGACTGTCGGAGAAGGAGAGTAGTTGCAACCGAAAAATTTTAAATTCAAAATTTCAGATTTTGAATTTTCTCGCAGAAAATTATTTGAAAAAATTCAAATAATTTTGGTGCAAAAAATAAAGGACGGGTTAACCCCACACCCACACCGACCTGGCCGGACGGACGGCGGCGGCGGCGCACGCGTGTGGTGATGGTTTTGGGTTTGTCCATAACTCCTTCTCCTACGAAACTTGGGTACCCCTTGGGGCCCAACCCAAGGTCTCCAACTTAGAGCTTATAAACACATTGAAACTCTTTCATGTTTCCTATGGGGGACAAGGTTTTAGATACCAACTCATGGGAACCATACCAAACATTTTCATGTTTATAAGGCTCACTTCGGTATCAATTTCTCATTCACTCGTAAATGGTTTCGTCCACCCGAGTATACATTCTTGTTCACCACATGGCGAGGAACGTATTGCCACTCGGACCCACCCAAACCGAGGTGTGGGACCTACATTAATGAAGGCTCAAAATTACCGGAAATTAATGGTGATAAACCATTTTTC
Source organism: Camellia granthamiana (assembly GCA_036172215.1). Classification (NCBI taxonomy): domain Eukaryota; kingdom Viridiplantae; phylum Streptophyta; class Magnoliopsida; order Ericales; family Theaceae; genus Camellia; species Camellia granthamiana. The sequence goes on along the minus strand of CM069916.1, from coordinate 84,496,289 downwards.
TCTAACAAGTTCTATCAAATCTTCTATCTTCACTTGTTCGGGACTTTGCTAATTCGTTGCCAATAACGCTGTACCTGGCTTGTTTTCAAATGTTTTATTTTTTATTTTTATAGCAGCTACACATATAATATTTGTTAATTTTCTTATTATATAAAAACTATAAATATAAAAATAGAAACAATATATTTTTTAATATACCATTCTTTGATACTATCAGTTTGAGGTGTTGCCAAGTTTATTTAAATTGTAGTTGTTGAGATTGTAGATATAGATATTACACCTGATCCAAAACAAAATTATGAGTACATATATATTGAGCAATGTAAAATTGTAAATCTATACAATTAGTAATTTATATATTTTCATCATGAGGCAATAATAATAATTTAATATATAATATTATTTTAAATGTTTAAATGTACCTACATATGTTGACACTTTTACTTTGAATATTATAACTGCTGGTCTTTCTTTTGCCATATCTTCTAATTTTTCTCTTTTATTTTGGGCTATATCCCCCATAATATGAGAAGAATAGATTGAGAGTTGTGACAATGGAAAATATAAATTTTCAGTACTTTCAGTACTTTTTATTTTGTAACTTAAGAGTTATTATAATTCATATCTTGAGTCTATCAAATAGATATTTCTCTTCGTTAATTACCAATTGCTCTTGTTTTCGTAACTTAGGCAATTAAAAATTAATATACCAGAACTATAAACGAAGAACGAAAATAAATAAAAAAAGGTTGTGAAACAGTGTTGATTGAGAGGCAATGCAATTGACTGTTTGGTTTTCATAATTATCATTGGCCCCATTTGGTAGAGCTGTGGGAAAGTGATTATAACGTATAGCCTAACAGCTTATAACTTATAGCTGTGAACATAAGCTGATTTTTGACTTATAAATTAAGTTTCTCCTCCCCACTCAAAGAATAAGTTGATTTTTGACTTACAAAAGCTATAAGATGTATTGTTAAGCTGAACCAAACACATCAAAATAGCTTAAATTAAACTAAAAGCTAAAATAAGTTAGAAATAAGCCCTACCAAACAGGGCCATTATCATAGTTGGTTTATCTATATTGGGTTTTCCCTAGAAAAGTGAAATACGTGATAAAGAAACTTAGGTAATTAAAAATCAATATACCAGAATGCGATTGACTATTTGGTTTTCATAATTAACATTATCATAAATGGTTCATATATATTGGGTTTTCTCTACAAAGGTGAAGTATATGATAAAGAAACTTAGGTAATTAAAGTCAATATACTAGAACTGTGTACAAAGAAAGCAAATATAGCAGAAATGATGATGAAAGTTTTACACAAATCAATTAAGTAGATGATAAAGAAATTTAGGCAATTAAAAATCAATATACTAGAACTATGGACGGAGAACGAAAATAAATAAATAAAAGTTGTGAAACATAGTTGATTGAAAGATAATGTGATCGACTGTTTGGTTCTGAAACAAAGTGGGTTGTTATGTTTTGATTAAAAACCATTGGGCTATGTAACAAATTCGGTCCGAAACATCCAAAATAAAGTGTGTAATGCTGATTATAGAATCTATTTTTGATTGCAAAATAGGATTGTTCCGAACCCTCCAGAGCAAAGTCGATTATTATTTGTGAAAGTGATGTAGTAGATTGTGACCGGCACTTATTTTGAACCCTTTGAAATAGAGTCTATTATTAATACACAAAATCCAATTGAAAAAAACAATCCAAGGGCTATCAATTTGCCAACAATGCCACTTTGAATCATCACCACTCATTCAAAGTAGATTAATTGCAAAAATATTTTTTTTTCTTTATATATTTTCATGATTTTTCTTAATTTGAATCTGACAAAATTTCTCACTCACCATTCATGAGAAGATAATGGATGAGACAAATATTGAATAGGCCACAGTAGTGGAATTATTAAAAAGATAATCATATTATGATGTTTGAAGATGTTTTATGTTTGAATGCACACCGTTCATGTGAAAGTAGTGGATGAGACAAATATTGAACATGCCACAGTAGTAGAATTATTAAAAAAAAATAATCGTATTATGATATTTGAATGTGTTTGAATTCTGGAAAGTGTTTGGTTGTTCGGTAGATGTAGGTTGTTGTCTGATGTTTAATAAGTTTGAGAGGGTATTTTTAGGATACGAAAATAAGTAGAAAACATATGTGCTCTTTAGATTTTTTAAATAGTAGTAGATATTTAAACTTGAAAAAAATTATTTTATATAATGTGATAAATGTAAAATAAATAGTGAGTCTAAGAATATAGTGGACCTTGCATGTGGGATCCATTATTTAATTTGTAGATAAATTATAAATATACGTTCTGAGATTTGCTTAAAATACGATTTATCCTTCTGATTCAGGAAATTACATTCCATCTCCTGAAGTTTCTAATTTCATAACAAATGGCCCGCTTTCATTAATAAATCATCAAGTCAATTAACAGTTTTTAATGATATCATAAATGTGTTGCAATTAATAATTCAAGTAATTTTATCATTGTATACGAAAGCAGTTAGAAATTTTATTTTTTCAGTTAGTTCTGTTAAACAAAAAATTATGACAAGGGGTTATTTATAATTTTGCAAATTAGATAGGGCAATATGTATTTTAAACAAATCACAAAGGGTGTATTTGTAATTTACTTTTTATTTTTTGTATCTCATTACGTGAAAAATCAAAGCTCGCATGAAAAAACAACACACCTGTACCAACAATGCTACGTCCTCTTAATTTATCATCTCTAAATGACCCCTAATGATGTGGCATTAAGGTTAGACCCCACATAATGAAATATTTGCCAAAATAAAAGTTGACACTTGTCAGACACTTATATTAAATATTAATGTGTCTCACAGCTGAAAATAATTCAGGGGGTTCATTTTGTTTTTGGTACAGGGATAAATAGGTTCAAAAGATTAGAGAATTAAGGATACCCAACCAAAAAACCTAATCCAATCCATAAGGATGTACTGGAAAATACAACATTTTTGTTGTGAGGATAACTTAAACATTAATTACAGTCATGTTAGCTATTTTTGACACTTCAAAGGTTAGAAATGTAATTTAAGCGTGCCAACAAGATCTGAAAAGTCCTTACAGATAATAAATGCTAATTTTTATCAAGCGATTGCGTTAAGGTTCTCTTAGTCTCAATGAAGAGGACTTTATTGTGTTGTGTTGAAAAGTTGAACCAAAAACTCAAATTTGTAACAGAATGGGAGGGAGAGACTGAGCGAAAATTGCAATTAATTAATTGAATAAATAATTACAAAAATGTTACCTTTAGTAAGGGTAACTTTGAAACTTTTAAACCGATCGTGTTCTGGAATTATAAGGCTAAGGAATGTAAGTGCAGTGCATAAAAGAAAAGTGCATAAATTTAAAGATAAATAAAATTGACAAAGATGTAGAGTCTGGATTTGCTTGGGGAGTCTCTTTAGTTTTTGCTTCCATCTATTTATAGCCTTCTCTTGGCGTTTTCAAAGCAATTAGACTGCTATCTTTTGCCAAGATCTCCTTCCTTTTCGCTACTTCTTAGGGCCACAATATTTCTAGTGCATATGTAACTGCTAGCAACTACCCATTGTTAACTCCTTAACGTTCTTCTCACACGTTACTCATCACATTTTCCAATTGAAAACTTGCATTCGCAGCTCACGTAAGCATCTTCAAATGTGGGACTCTTCAGTATCTAAATATCCTTTGATTGCCACGTGTCGCCTTTGCACTAGATGGTTTAAATATGGTGCCAACAATACCCTCTGCACTAATGTAATTGTAACGCCCCAAATTTCTAACCCAAATGATAACACAACAATCATGGCTCTTTCAAGGAAAACTGAATATAAATCTCCAAACTTACATTACATGATACAATAGTTCTTCATGCAACAATACATTTAATCTAACAACAAGTAAATAAACAAATAAATACCCCCGAGGGTTTACAAGTTTCCAAGGCTTGAGTTTGGTTACACAAAACGGTTATTCAAACCCACACAAACACAGCCCTTAGCTTACACACAGAGTCACAACAAAATAAGAGCATTGTACTCCCAACACACATACTTCCAGGCCCCTAGTTGGGTGGGATCACCACATCTTTTCCTACACAAAAATCTCGTAGGGTGAGCATAAAGCCCAGTAGGAAATTCTTAACAAAGTATATACATTTAATACAAGTCTCAAGAGATGAAATGCAAATACACATGCCATGCTATGCCCTTTTTGAAGATAAATCACATTTTCATCTTTTGAAAACCATCATGCTCAATGATATCATGCAATTTCAATTGTTCAAAACTTAACAATTTATTTCAAGGGCGGTAAATACGACTTTGGTAATTCCTAGGTCGGTGTCTGCAAGTAGACTATACAAGTACTACCAAATTGTCATTTTTACCGGTATTAACCGGAAGGCTCAACACCTATCCGCGCAGGTTTTCGGTCTTTCACCCCGGACTCTCAGGCCAACTTATTCAATATTATCTATACCACCTAACAAGACTTACCAACGTATTTACCCCAAAACTATTCCATGAAAACTTGTTTCTCAATATTCTTTTCTCAATGCAAGTTTTCAAATCAACTTTCAAAGTTTAATGTAATCAAATGAATTGATATGCCAATTTCACAAGATGAATATAAATACTTTTATTCCAATTCATCATCCAAGGAATAACATAATTCCCTCTTCTCAAGAATCCTTAACAATTAGTTATTTCAAGACTATTTCAACGTTTTGAACAATAATTTCCAAAATGAACAACAATTCTCATATTCCCTGAAATTCATCATTGATATAAATATAAATAAGAAATTTTCCAAACATCCATTTATTTTGACACACAAAATAAATATAACAATATCATTCATGGATTTTCAGTCTCCTTTAAAAAAAAACTCCAAATTCTAGGTTTTCTCACAAAAACTATACAACTCAAATCTTTTGAAAGAAAACTTTCCAAAATCATATTTTCTTCAATCAATGAAGATCAAAACCCATAAGATCATTTTAAAATAACAAAAGACAAACCCACTTTCAAAATCGCTCAACTTCTTGAATCAACAATCAATTTTCAAAGCTATCGAAAGATGATTTCAAAAATCATATAGATCTTGCAAAAATATATATATAACTCTAATAAAATCCCTACCTCAAGTTTTGAAGAAGAAATGAGATGAAACCCTCAAAATCGACGATGTCGAAACTCGATCTTCACCGCACACAACGAAGCCCTCGAGAAGTTAACCAACTTTGATGAAGAACCTATGGCAAAACTCTAATGGATATTGAGAAATCAAGGTTTTGATCCAATTTGGCGGAATGAAATGTAGAAAGAAGGGAAAGGAAATCGTTTTTAGAGAGAGAGATATATACAAAGGTGATCTGAAATATCAGATTCATGAACTAATATAACATGGTCCGCTTAAGTGTGGAAAGCCTCGCTCAAGCGTCAAATACACTTTCCCAGTACTTTTACAGACAGGTCAAACTTCTAGAACCAAACATTCTCCGTTCGAGCGCATAAACGGCCGCTCGAGCGAACAAGCAGCTTCTAATGCATTTTACATTTTTGCTTCGGGGGCGCTACCCCTCAACCCCACCAAGGCGCTGCCCTAGGACCCACCAAGGGGCACTGCCCTCTGGACTCCCGCGAGCTAACCGAGTAGCTCGATCCCCGACATACTCAGCGAAGTGGCAAAACTGGGATCGCTACAACCTTCCCCCCTTAAAGAATTTCGTCCCCGGAATTTCAAATCAAACTACCCAAACAAAGGAGTTTCTAGCGATCAAAACCACACTATTTCATTTTCAAATCACAATACTAACTCTCAACCAAATTCCACCATTTCCACCACAGTTATATCATTAACAACAACCTCCCAAATACGCATAATCATGAAATTTCCCAAAAAGTAATGGCAACTCCGAACAATGTTATGCTTAAAACAACAACGCACATATCAACATGTGGTTAACAACTTTAAATACATTTCCCTCAACACTAGGGAATATTACAAAGAAAAGCAACTTAAGCATTTTCAAAAAAATCTGAATATTTGGAGCGGACTTCCGCCTCCCGTTCCCACGTCGCTTCTTCAACCCCATGGTGTCTCCACAACACTTTTACCAACGGTATAGTTTTTTCCCGTAGCACTTGCTCCCGGGTATCTAATATTTGAACCGGTCGTTCTTCGTAAGAGGCATCCTCATCTACCTCCAACTCAGCCCAATCAAGCACATGAGAAGGGTCGAGTTCATACTTCCTAAGCATAGCTACATGAAATACGTTGTGAACTCCCGAAAGTTGTGGCGGTAAAGGTAATCGGTGTGTCATTTCCCCAATTCTCTCTATAGTCTCAAAAGGCCCAATGAACCTTGGAGATAATTTACCACTCTTATCAAATCTCATCAAACCCCGCCTTGGTGAGATTTTTAGAAACACATGGTCACCAACTTCAAAAGATAAAGGTCTTCTCCTCTTATCAGCATAACTCTTTTGTCAGCTTTGGGTCGTAGCTAACCTCTTTCGAATGAGAACAACTTTCTCGGTTGTCTCTCTAACAATTTCCAGACCTAATAACGGTGCATTACCCACTTCGGCCCAACAAACCGGTGATCTACAAGGTCGGCCATACAAGGCCTCAAATGGTGCCATCCCAATACTAGCTTGGTAACTATTGTTGTAAGCAAACTCAATGAATGGTAAGTGCCTTTCCCAAGGCCCCTTGAAATCAAGGACACAAGCTCTAAGCATGTCCTCCAAAATCTAAATGGTATGTTCTGACTGTCCATCGGTTTGAGGATGATAAGCGATGCTAAGAGTCAACTTAGTTGCCAACGCTTCTTAAAGGCTTTGCCATAACCGGGCAGTAAAACGAGGATCCCTATTCGACACAATAGTCACAGGGACTCCATGAAGTCAAACTATCTCTCTAATATACAACTCTGCCAAGCGTTCAACTAAGTCGTTGGTGCATATTGAAATGAAATGGGTAGACTTAGTCAACCTATCAACAATCACCCAAACGGCGTCATTGCCTCGTTGTGTTCTAGGAAGCCTAACTACAAAATCCATGGTAATATGCTCCCATTTCCACTCAACTATCGGTAAGAGTTGTAACAAACCCGCTGGTCTTTGGTGTACGGCATTCGCTTGTTGACAAGGCACTTCGATACAAATAAAGTGACATCCCGTTTCATACCCTTCCACCAAAACTAAGGACTAAGATCATGATACATTTTAGTGCCTCCCGGGTGTACCGCAAGGCGTAAGTCATGGAACTCCTGAAGTACTTCCTCTCTACAAGATTCTGGTACAAACAAACGGTTTAGGTAACGTACACTCAGATCCTAGTGAAAGTTCAAACATTTCTCTTCCTTTCTATTGGAAATCTTAACATGGATTGATTCCACATCACGCTCTTCCCGTTGTGCCTCTATGACCTTACTAACCAAGGTAGGTTGAGCATTCAAAGTAAACAAGGTAGCACTCTCTCTGGACTCACCCAAGTGCAAATCAAACTTGCCAATAACATCTAGCATATCCCATTCTCGAATGGCCACACTTGTCAAACTACTCATAGATTTTCGACTCAAAGTATCGGCCACCACATTGGCCTTCCTTGGATGATAGTGTAACTCAAAGTCATAATCCTCCGTAAATTTCATTCACCTTTGTTGTTGTAAATTCAAGTCTTTTTGAGAAAACAAATACTTTAGACTCTTATGATCGCAGAAGACTTCAAACTTCTCACCGTACATGTAATGCCTCCAAATTTTCAAAGCAAAAATCACCGCTGCTAATTCTAGATCATGGGTGGGGTAATTTTCAATTGTCGTGAACCGTAGGCCACAACTTTTTCCTCTTGCATCAAGACACAACCAAGTCCATCCCCGGCCGCATCATAATAGACAGTGTAATTCAAACCACTTTCTGGAATTATCAAAACCGGTGCGGTAGTCAATCTAGTCTTAAGCTCTTGGAATGACTTTTCACAAGCCTCACTCCACACAAATTTGACACCCTTTCTAGTCAACCTAGTCAAAGGTGCAGCTAATCTAGAGAAATTCCTTACAAAACGTCGATAATACTCTGCTAATCCCAAGCAACTCCAGATTTCAAAAATATTCTTAGGTTGTTCCCAATCCTGTACGGCATCTATATATCTTTGAGAAGTCCATAGTCACTCCCTCTCTAGACACTACATGCCCCAAAAACCTCACCTCTGTTAACCAAAACTCGCATTTTTCAAATTTGGCATACAATTGGTACTCACTAAGTAAACCCAGCACTACCCGCAAGTGAGTCTCTTCAAAGGTTGAATAAATCAAGACGTAGTCCACAAAGACGACCACAAAACGGTCAAAGTATTCTCAAAAAATTCTGTTCATCAAATCCATAAAGGAAGCCGGTGCATTGGTCAACCCAAAATTCATTACAAGGAATTCATAGTGGCCATAACGAGTACGAAAGGCCGTCTTCTGAAAGTCCTCCTCCCGGACTCTCAGCTGATGGTACCCCGACCTCAAATCTATTTTGAGAAGCAACGAGACCCTCTAAGTTGGTCAAACAAATCATCTATTCTGGGTAGAGGATACTTGTTCTTAACTGTAACTCTATTCAACTTGTAGTAATTAATACACAACCGCAAGGATCCATCATTCTTCTTCCCAAGAAGAGCCGGCGCTCCCCAAGGCGATGTACTAGGGCGAATGAAGCCCTTGTCTAAAAGTTCTTGGAGTTGAATCTTCAACTCATGCAATTCGGCGGGTGTAAATCTATACGGTGACATGGAAATCGGTCCCGTGCCAGGCACTAATTCAATGGAGAACTCGATCTCCCGGTGAGGTGGTAAACTAGTAAGATCTTCTGGAAAGACATCCGGGTATTCACAAACTACCCTTGGTAACTCAACACGAGCCTCGTCACTCTCATTCTCCA